>CM023456.1:115268662-115528662 GCA_013339765.2 Haemaphysalis longicornis | reverse complement strand
GACAGAAAAACCGTATATTTAGCAAGTAGAATACGCTGACTGCAAGGCGAAAGTCACAATTCACTAATAAAATTCAGGTGTTAGAGTGCACTCATCCTTTTTTTTTCTTCCTTGTCGTATGTTTTGTGCAATGGCTGCCATGGAAGGCTCAATCAGTGTTACTGCGTAGAGCTTCACGGCACAACTACACGCATTGCCGTGAAGCTGCCTTAAAGGGAAAAACTCGCGTAATATCTGCACCCGTATTTGCCACTGAAATTTTTGCGTTTTTGGTCAGGCAGGTTATATGCGCGAAAATATGGTAGGTCCCACACGTGAGCAAAACAAGTGGGAAACTTGCATTCTGGAATTCAAAAATTCATTCCGCTCGAAAACATACCAGCAGCATTCTCTCCTCCGCATACAGACACAAGGTTGCCACAAACAACAAAAATCGGGGCAGCAACAGACATGCAGTGGCTTCGGAGAGGTCGCACGCCTGCTAACGAACCCTTTGAAGTTGCACGACAGCATGCAGGCTAGCTGCGCACCTTGTACAGGTGTTCCCCGGCAGCCTCGTAGAGCCGTCGAAGCAGGCGCGCCACCAGGCAGACCACGCGGTTCTCCTCCGCACTGATGGTAACACCACTCTTCACTTTGGCCCTGCTGGAGAGATGTACAAAGTGCCCATTCTTGTTGCACAACGCCAGCAAGCTATCGGAGACGGTGGCATTCCTAGTTTCCTCACAAGGACACTGTTACGCAACACGTGACCACAGCAGTGCACAGACGTTGCCATTCCTTCAGAGATGCTCGCATGCAACCAAGCTGTCGGTCTTTCGCTTTGGCAGTGAAAGTGCCTTTGCTGGAAACCAGTTCCAGCGCTGATTCCCAGCAAGGTAGTCTACGAGTGACAAGGTGCTACACATAGAGTTTCATACTAATATACACTAATGGGAAATCTGTCGCTGCAGTCGCAGGCCCCCGTGGGCCTGCTAGCGACGTTCCTTGCCTACTTAGCTTAGCTAGCCATATGGATTCTTTTTTGTCTAGCAGCCAAAATCAACAAAAAAGGGTAACATTTTTTTCTTCTTCATCATGCATGAAGCTTCTAAATAATCACTGATAAATTAATCTTTTTGGAGCTTGAATTTTATAATAACAAAACAAACTTGAATAATGTTTTACAGTAATGCTGTTGCGTTTTTGCCGCCAGAGCCAACATTTCAGCCTGCTCTTGAGCCATGCCAAGGACAAATGGAACGTGCCTGCCCGTTACATGACGGAACGCTCGCTCAAGCGCAGCTCCCCTAGACAGTGGCGCCAGATTTCCCTTTAGTATATATTAGCATGAAACTCTATGGTGCTACAGGTAGTTGGCGGGTGGGTTAGGATGTGTCTTTAAGGCCAACTGCACTCAAATTTTCGGTCTCTTGAAAACCCTGTTTCCGTACAGTCTGCCTAAAAAGACGGCAAGATGCAGAATATCACAGCTAGGGGCAGAGAATAATTTCCCGCGGCACTTCCACATGTTGACAGATTGTCTTACGGTTTGAAGAACGTTGCCGATCGCTTCCGTGTGAAGGTTGCTGTTCCAGCGCCAAACGGACTGAGAAAAATCTGTAGAATGGTAGATGGAGAACTGAAGCACTTGTTGCTTGGTGCCAGAAAGGGTTGCAGGGCGAAGTGCCCTTTTTCGTGCCATGCAAACAGGGCGTCTACCTTTTACCATCTCCGTGCGGTCATGCGTATATAGGACAGACCAGTTGGTGCAATAATGTTACGTTGTTTGAGCATAAATGTTCTTTGCAGGGAAAAATCTACCAGCATGTAGCTCAGCACTGTTCAAAGTGTGGATGTGAGCCTGTGCTTCATGACACCATCTCTTGTTTCATCTCTTGTCAACAGAGATAACTTGACAAGAGAAACCATCGAGGCGTGCAGTACAAGAAAAAGGGGGGAGTGGTGTACCAGCGATTCTTCGCTTCCTTTACACCAAAGTGAGTTTTGTATTTTTAGAACGCTCCCTGTCATAAAAAATAAGTGCATTCAGGAACATATGGGTTGGTGCTTGGCACATGTCAGAAAAAGCAAGAATGTTTGTGACGTCTGTATGATGTGTGGTCATATGGTTTGAGGTTGTTAGTACTCAGGTTTGCGTTAGTTTTAATAAAATTGCATTTGCGAGTCAGTGCTGTGGCCTGGCTACGTCCTTATTCTCGTTTTTATGTCAAGATTGTGCTGCTTCAAGATGTTCGAGACCCAGTACCAACTAGCCCAGTAGTTGATTCTTCTGAAGTGACGTTGCAGCCGGCCGGTGCGCGGCCGGACGCTTGCCGGCCAGCCAGCAGCTCAGGAGCAAGCCTGCATACAAACTCTGCTCGTGCACTCTGCTCGTTAGAAATAAACTTGGCCGAGCTGAAATTGAGGGCAGTTGGCCTTCAATCTGGGCAACGCATTTGCGCAGATGTGTGTGGAGAACAAACCACCTGCAAGGAGTGATTACTTGAAAGTAAGCCTTTCACATTTTTCTCGCAGTTAAAACTTGAACACTTCTTGTTTGCCAAATTCCGAACAATGAGGTTTCCAGACAATGAGGTTTTCAGACAAGTTTTTCTCTGCACCAGCCCTCTCCCCCTTTCCATGAATTTCTCCTTACTTGGCGTTACTGCAACCTTTTAATTTTTGCAGCATTATATTCTCAATGTGTAACACCCTGTATGCTCAAAATGTGCACCGACAACATTCGGTGCCCCTTGCGCTATGAAACCACTGATGGACAAACACTGCCGACACCGATTTGCAGAGCTTCACAGCTTCGTGGGCAATGCTAACATGGAGAACTTTGTGCTCTGAAAAATGGTGCAACAGTATATATTAATATGAAACTGTACGGTTGATTTGATTGATTGATTGTGGGGTTTAATGCGCGACCCTGCACAGGCGATGAGGCGTGTCGTAGTGGAGGGCTCCAGATTAATTTCAACCACCTGGGGATCTTTAATGTGCGCTGAAATCTCGAACACATGGGCGTTTTTTGCGTTTCGCCTCCATCAGAAAAGCGGCCGCCAGGGCCGAGAATCGCACGGCGACCTTGGGCTCAGCAGCCCAACACCGTAGCCACTGAGCCAGCGTGGCGGGTATAAAACTTGATGGTTGGGAGAAAGAAAGTTTTAGTGAATACCGAAGAGTTAGCCTCGTGAAAGGCAGGGCTTGCTACTCCAGATGGGGGTGAACATAGTGAGGCAAAAAAAAAAAAAAAAAAAAGAAAGGAAAGGGGAAAAAAAGTATGTGGAAACAATGGATAAGAGGGAGAAGAAAAAGAAATAAACGAGGTGCGTAGAAAAAAGAACGGCAACATGCCAAGGCTGTACACACACCACTGTTGCCTCACCGAATCTGGGCTCCATCGTGGTGTGGGCACCCAGAGGGCCACATGCAATGATGTGACTCAGTAACCTGTTCATGACTGAAACTGTGCACCAAAAAAAGAAAGAAAGAAAGAAAAAAGAAAAAAAAAAAAAAAAAAAAACGGTATTAGGGAAGAGAACACACACAACACATGCACACTGCGTTGTGCGTGTTCTCTTCCCTGGCCTCCCCCCCCCCCCCTTTTTTTGTGTGCCATTCCAGTCATGAACCATTTTCAACTAGCCCGGCTTTCCACTCTGCTTCAGTAACCTGACCCGCTGGGAGCAAGAAAGCCAAGGGGACGGGGCTGCCCCTAGCGCAGTATAGTAGGAGTACCTCCGCAGGGCGGGCAGGCGCCTCAGCAGGCGCAGCGTGAGGGTGCGCAGCACATAGCAGTCCGACCCCCGCAGTCCCCCCGCCCTGGACAGGTAGGGGGCCAGGAGATCCACCAGGTGCCGCACTGCTGCCAGGCTGCTGCTGCCCTCCAGGCCCGCCAGCACCAGCTGCAGGCCGTCCTGGACAGAGAGGGGGGGATTGGCCAAAACGTCACGTGGCAAAAGGGGGAGGAGGGAAAGGGAGGTGGACGTTTGTTCATTCAATGCCTCTGGCAATGGCCGGTTGGTGCTGCTCTCTCTCTCGCTCAGTTCTTTGCTGGCTCGCAAATCAACGGCTGGATCAATACACTGACGCAAGCTCTCCACCCACCAGCTAGCTTGGCACACACTTGTCAGACAGCTCGTCAATGCACGGACGAGTGTCCGCCTCACGAAGAAGAGGATCCCCTTTCGGAGTGCTTGCCGTTAGCTGCACACCACAGCGCACCAGCCGCATGACAAACGCACGCCATGAACAAGGGTCGCACTAAGGAGCACACCGAGATGATGCCTCTGCTATCAGTGTGGGCCACAAACCCAGGGGAGGGAAAGCCTGTATTGTAAGCCAACACCGTCCACTCAGGCTGCAAAACACTTTTGGAGAGGCAGTGTTTCCTCATCTAACGGTCTCAGAAGAGGGCAATGCACGCCAGTAGTGCAGGCCCATTCTTGCGTCTTGCAACATCAAAGCAGAGAGGGGCAGAGGCGAGACACTCACCCTCTTCTGCAGCAGGAGGTCCATGAGCGAGGCATCCTCCCTGCACTTGGCCTCGAGGAGGTGGAGTGCCTCCTTCACGGGGCCGTCACCCAGGCAGGGCGGGTACAGCCCCTGGGCCAGCCTGTAGGCAAGGCAGGGCAGTATCCGATAATGTGTTTGGCACTCGGGGCTTCTCGGCCGGTGGGTCTTAACCACGGATGGGTCGAGAATAGGCACCGGACACTCGCGTTTGCTGCGTGACCGCAGTGTCAGCTGTGGCAGACGCGCACAACTCTGCCTTCTCGCCCTCGAAAGGCCTCCCCCGCATAATTTATTAGGCCCACCTACAAAATACTGCAACGATGGCAGAAAGAAACGTTGTAGACGGCGGAAGCCTCCAAATAAGACGGCGCTAATGGCATATCATCGCCTTCCTGCCGAGTTGTAGGCCAGCACACTCTGAAGGTTGCTTTGAAGGCTTTGCATTTCCCAGCAGATTCTTCTCATTTTTTTTGCAGTTACTAAGCCATAGTTCCAACATTGGTTACTGCATTTTAACAACAAGTAAGTGAGCAAATTACGTGCTGCTGTGAAATACGAGCAGGTGGTTATGAGGTTGGTTAGCGGGCTGTAAATACAAATAAGTCCGCAGTTAAGTTGTTCACAACAAGGACACTCAAATGTCGTTAGCCCATGAATTGTTTATAACCCAGCGGTTCCACTCTATGGTACATCTATTATTTCATGTGGCTATTGCCATATTTAATACAGACAACCACATGTGGTGCAGACACTTTAGACACTGATGTTCCTAAATGCTTCTTCAGCTATTGAATATCGCAACATATGATTGGCTTTTCTTGCAAAACAAACAAACTTTGCAAGACTGTTGCCTAATCCCCCAAACAGGTAAGAAAAATACAGATAACATTGGCTTCAATGAAAGTCGGACATAACCAAAACGCAAGCCCAAATGTTCGCGTTCCAACTACTTTTATTTTTGTTCAGATTAACGCTTTTGCTGCAAATTCAACGTAATAAAAATGATACAATTACTTTCTAATAGAGTTCTCACGCCGGAGCAGTTTGCATACAGCGAAAAATATCGCCAAATATGAATATTCTAAAATAATACCAATATTTTTATTGGGTATCGTCCTCCCCCCCCCCCCTCGTCTTTACAACCTCCTCATACAAATTAAAGTTCTTTGATAGCCTTCTCACGAAGAGCTTTTTTTTTTTCGCGGCGTGTTTCTATACAGCTCGCATGCGGGGGGGTTGCACCAAGAAACCCATAAAGTTTATTGGTCGAGGGTCCAACATAGACACAAAGCTACGTATTTTTCTCTATCCGTAAGGATGGAGACGGTGATATTGGCCATGCGGTGCCCCGGTTGAACCTAACAAAGAGAGATGAAAAGATGATGACACAGTGTGATGGATAGATACCTTTTTAATATTTAGATTGCTGTAATTCATGTCATGAATTCAAAATCAGCATTGGATTTTCAGCTCTCGAAACGTCGGATTCGATGACTTGTTCCATTCATTAACGTCACCCCTTATCATACATAGAAACATGCGTGAATTTGATACTGTTGCATATTGCAAGTACAATATTCAAATCAAATGTAATGCCCAGGTTTCTCATCAGTAGCTCTGCAGTCAACAACGTAGTACTTTGACAAGTGTACTCCCATGGGTCGGCTAACGTGCGGAAACATCGTGTACCGTCTGATATCGTATTTGCGAACGAGACGTCTTCCTTCTTTAGGGGACTTGAAAACATTAAACTACTGTTTCTTTTGAACCAAAACCTGCAGATCATGAGAAAGTTGTGCAGGCCAGTAAGAAGACGCATGAGATATCCCGCGCATGTGTTTCCCTTCCGGGCATCACGCCAATTTGTTTCGACCTTCCATTTCATGCACAAGTTCAACCGAGAAAATCAGTCTTCATTCTCCTGCACTGGGCGGCAGAATAATGCAGAATAGCGAAATTTATTTTAAACATAAAAGAAGCACTAGCAGAAGTTATGATAGCAGAAGTTACAACCGTTTGAAGTTGGGGCTTGAAAGACAAAACCGGTTTTTCTGATTCCCACCTTTAAAGCCCAAACTTCAAACGGTCGTAACTTCTGCTACAGACCAGATAGAATGATACTGTTAGTCTTATTGCACCCCTTGATTTGTGCCCAGTTTACTGGTACCTTGTTTAGCTGCATCTCTACAGCAGTTTTTTCACAAAAGCTGTCAATACATCAAATATAAAATTCCGAATAAATTTGAATGTTGTGGTTCTACACTAAAACAAATTTTATATGTACACTCAGAATAAAAAACTACATACGTCCTCCAATTTTCATCATCATAACTGTAAAAATAAACATTTTTGGTTTAAGACCAGTGTGCCCCCTTAACGCTAGAGCACCCCTCATGCCAAGAGACACGAAGCCAAGTGAGAAGAGGCATAAACAACAGGCCCGCTGGTACAGGACTCACCCTCTGTGGGTGTCCGGCCAGTCACAGGCCAGCTGCAGCACCGACACCAGCACCTCGGGCAGGCGCTCCACCATTACCTGCTGCACAGCCTGCACGGTTCAGAGAGCACTACACTGCACCAGCATTCATTTTATCAGCGTCACTGTTAGAGGCTTTTATGAAGCGCTTTTCTCATCGCTGCGCTGAGCACAATGAATAAAGAGCTTGCTTTTCATACTATGAATAATGTGCCAAGTTGCCCAGCTGGCCCCTTCACTTTAAAAAACATCCCCCTCGCGAGGGGCATGATCAAATGCAGAGCATTTCCGGGGGGCACGACGTTAAGTAGTTTGCGTTACGTTAAAGTTTTGCACTTTGGCAACTGCTGACGAGAGAGCGCGGGGATGAGTCGTTCCAGCCTCGCCGACACCCGCCTTTATCAGCCACGACCCGGGGGGCCCAGCGCGTGCGCACACACACACACACACACACACACACACACCACACACACACACACAACAGAGAGACGAGAGAGAGAGGAGAGAGAGAGAGAGAGAGAGAAAAGAGAGAGAGAGAAGAGAGAGAGAGAGAGAGAGAGAGAGAGAAGAGAGAGAGAGAGAGAGAGAGAGAGAACTGGCTGCACCCATATGTAAACAAATATCACGTGCTGTCGACCACCGATTAAATGAAAATCCTGGCGGCACATAACAATGACAAAAAAGAGTGCCGATTCTCTAAAAGCCTTTATTTAGTGACGCTAGGTTCCCCTAACAAGGTGAACTACAGTTGTTCTAAATCTGAATTAAGGGCACAGAACTTTACTAAACTAAAGCCAGGAAGTTCACACCAAAAACTAGGATGACTGCCTACTGACATGCATTCAACCACTTCTGGGGTATACCCGTGCGGTGTGGGCTCCTGCAAAGATAACTCGAGGCGATAAGCTCAAGAAAAACTGTGGCCGATTCCTCTGTCACAGGAATCGGTATTACACGAAAGTGAAATGTGCAGTGAAATCCGCAGCTGAGCATTATTTGCGAGTCAGCGGCTGTCTTGTGGGTGTGCTTGGAGAGCGACGTCCTGCTAACGGGTCTTCCCGGCAAAGGTGTACTGGCGTCATTTCCGCGATGGATATGACGTCAGTGAAATCTTGGTTATCCCGGCATAAAAAAATTTCGTACAAAAAATTTCGTACAAAAAAACTTCGTACCTATACAACAGGCGCCATTTTGTGGAAATGGTCTGTGAAGCATATAAAAAGTGTAGAGAAAACACATTCCATCGTAGGGAAAAACACGTCTGTTGCAACTGCCCTCATTCTCAAAATGCACCTCGATTAACTTCAGTTTGTTTGTTCAGTTTGAGCCTTGAGTTACGGCTTGAGAGAGTTTATCTCATCTTGCAGGATAGAAGCTTCAAGTTGCGCTTCAGCGAGCACCTTTTGCTTTTTTTGCTTTTTTTCTTGATTTGTCCTGGCTTCACATGCAACATGACCCTAAGGCATGTCTAAGACATGGTGACGCCTAAACCATGTCATGTTTTTGATTATGTAATTCTGGCTCCTGATTCTGGCTCCCAAAAAGCACTGCCTTTTTAAAATTCACTGGAAAGAAAAAGGCACGTGGCGTGTGCGATTTTGGCGCCATCTACATCGTCCCTCTGCGCAAGTGCACCCAGCAACCTACCGTATATATCAAACTCCAGGGTCGGCTTGGATTCGAGGATTTTGAAATACGCGCCAATTTCCAAGTGAAGTGGCGCGCAGCTAGCGCCAAGGGAGCTAGGGAAGTGGCGCGCAGCTAGCGCCACCCAGAAAAGAAAGTATTGTAGCCATTACTAGACGAGCCAGTAGCCACTTAAGGGCCATAGGCCGCCATTTTGAATTGTGCGGACAGTGGCCTGCGTGCGGTGTGGCGTTTGGTTTTGACAGCGCAAAAAGAAGTGGTGCCATTATAGTGCCGCTTTTAAAAGAAAAGTTGTTTTAGCTACGGAGTTGTCGTCGAACGTTCAAGCCGGGCGGGACTTCGGCGTGGATGAAAAAAATGTCCGTGGTTGAAGGACGCAACGGGAGAGGATATTTGCGTGCACCGCAACGAGGTTGGCAATCACCGGACCACGAGAATGCCGTCACCATGAAATGGAGATGGCATTGGCTGACTTCGTTCAGACGCAGCAAGCAGCTGCCCTTCCAGTGACGACGGAAGTGCTCCAGGCAAAAGCAAGGGAGCTTTTAAGGGAACAAGGCTTATCGCGGGCACACTTCAAAGCCAGTCGGGGCTGGCTACAGAAATTCATGAAGCACTTCGGCTTTAGCCTCAGTCGTCGAACCTCAATCGTCCAGAAGTTGCCCGGTGATTTTGAAGAGAAACTGATTGAGTTCCAGCACCGCATCTTCATGTTCAATAAACGTGTTTTCTTTTTGTGAACGCTGACCTCGCCTTTTTGTTCGGCCTACATTCGAGGTAAGTTTTTTTTTTTTTCGCGCCTTCGGACTTTCGGGGGTCGGCTTAGAATCGGGGCCGGCCTAGATTCGAATAAATACGGTAAGCCAGCTGCGAGCTGCGTGAACCGCACGGCGAGTTTTTGCACGCGATTCGTGCGCGGTATTTTCACGGCTGCGACGACTATTTCATGCCTGCGGTGGCTCCTTCCCTGCCTAATCAAGTGCGTTTGTGTTTTGAGTAGCATTTTAAAGAGCAGTTAGAAGCGGTCGTTGGAGCTACCGCACTACTCTGCGGCCGGTGCCACCGCCATGTTGCCGACGCCTGCTGCTCTGCACGCACTGCGCGGGTGATTTCCATGATGGCGTCAGCGCGCCTCTGGCGTATGCGGCACGTTTTCGCTGCTTGCAGAAAAACCAGAAAACATTACATGCGGTTCACGCTTTCGTCGTGCGTGAAAGTGTTGCGTTCAGTAACTTCTTGGGGGCCTCCAACACTGGTTTCTCCTATTCTAATACTGTGCGGGCAGGCCCTGATGTGGTTTTCCCTAACTGGTACTACTTGATTGAAAAATTCCGACAATTTCCTGACTTTTCCTAGTGGGTCAAAATTCCCTGAGTTATCCCTGTTTTCCCGATTTTCCCGGTCGCTAGACACCCTGTTAAAACACCGCTTAGGAGCATTTTCGGCACAACATTGCCTTTTCGATCAGGATGGCACAAATGGCACAGTGCTTCCACTCCTGCTTACAAAAAGGAAAAAAAAAAAAAAAAAAAACAGTTACAGTCGTACCTCCCGTGACAGGCACGTCTCGAGGAAGCACAGCGATGGCGCCGAGTCTCCTCCAAAGGGCAGAGCCCGGCTGAGCGCCACCGGGGCGACCTCGGCCAGCAGGCTCCTGGCCGGACGGCCCAGGGTGTCGCCCACGAACTTCACCGCCTCCTGGCTGCAGCACTCGACCGCTGCCGGCAGCACTAGTTGCCAGTGGCGCCTGCACACCCCCCAACAGACACGCAGAGACTTAGCACGCTGAAACAACAACATTCGAAGCACCAAAACCCGCACTGCAATGGGGCAGCTCATCCAGGCAGAGGAATGCTAGTTTGCAAGCAGTGTCCCTAGGAAATTGAAGAAGCTCATTTGGTGACAAATAGTAGTAGTAGTAGTAGTGGTATGTATTGTTGGATGAGGCAGACATAGCCTTGCATAACTGCCGGCAATTGCTCTACCTGATCGTCCCCAATTATTATATCACATATGCGCAGTGCCACCACACTTTGCTTAGTCCTATTATAGCAGAGACACACAATGTCACCACACCTCACTTGGTCCTGTGGACTGCGAGGATCCCAGCAGGAGATGAGACTTCTCTCTTCGCAAAATCCAAATATGTTTGTAGCGCAGCAATATTTGGTTCAGATGTCGTCCAGCACATAACCTCATGGCTGCAAGTTTGCTGACCCCACTCAAAACGTGTTCCAGGACCCTTCAAAAGGTTCGACACCGACAAAGGTAGGGGCTTGTTCTTAAATTGACAAATTTGTTCCCATCGAACGCTGTAACGCAAGGCGTGTGAAGCAGCCAATCGAGAGGACTCACTCCAGGAACGGCCTGGCTGCTTCTCCGCCGAGGGCCTCAAAGGGCAGGTCCCGCAGGGGCAGTCCCTGCTTCAGCCAATGGTGCACCACTGTGGGCAGGTGGGACCACGGCTGTTCGCTCTTCCACTGCGCCAGGACCTGCGGGTTCACAGGGGCCACTTACAAAACACGCACGAAAGTAAAATGCTCCCGCAACAAAGTCCATGTGAACCACCTCACCATATTACCGTATAAGGTGGATTATAGGTAGAGCAGGAATATAGGCTGACCTTCTCACCTTGCAGCCGAGAAATGTAAAAAAATAATACTACAGTCTAGTCTTCTTATAACAATATTCAAGTGCCAAGAAAATTCTATTGTTATAAGCGATAATTGTTATAAGGGGGTTGCCAAATAAAAAGAAGAAATGGAGCTCACAACATTTTATTCGCATGCAAGCAAGGTCGTACTACTAATTATTTGCAGAGAAGACACCGCAGCCAGTCAGCTTTGTTTCCTGAATGCACAGCTGGCGCAAATCTTTTTCAAGGGCATCTACAAGTGCTTCATGTGCATGTTTTATTTATAGTGCGGCACCGCTTACAGTGTGGATTTTCGTGGCTCCCACGACATACCATATTTACTTGCGTAAATATTTACTTGCGTAAATAAACCCAATTACTTCTTTGTCACATTGAATAAAAAATGCCGCGGGAATATGCTTTTATCTCAGCATGGTTGCTGATGCAGTAGACGATCGCAGTAACTTGATATCACGCCACAGTACACGCAGAAATGCCAAAAACGCATTCCAACAAAAAGAAATCACAACAGTAGCCGGAGACGTGAGCGCGAATGCCGTGGCTCACAAGTTAAAAACTGCGCGCAAGCGGAGCACCACCTGCTGAAAACAAACTTTCTTGCGCCATAGAAACGTTGCGGCGTGAGAACAGACCATAAAACGTACTCCACACTCCTTCCTTGCTCTTTGCTGCTCTGGCTGGTTCCGTCGGCATGCGAACAAAGCACTAAACGTACTCCACACTCCTCTGCTTTTGCTGTTCCACAACTTCGCCATTACGCTCCGGGGTTTTGCTATTCAGCTGTGTTCCGACCTTTTTTTTCGTGCTCCTGGTGCGCGCCGTACGATGGGCCAGTACATGATCCACACAGCCGGATTTAAACTGAAGGTGGTGGAGCATGCGTCGATGCACATGGAAACCGCGCGGCTGGGCGGCACTTCAGTGTTGACCCACTGCGTGTACGCTATGGGTGGTGTTCCGTGGGCCCAAAGAAGGGAAGTTTTCCGGTGTCGGAAAAGAAATTTTGGAGTGCCTTGACAGCACTGAACGGTGCGCTGTGGGCCGACAATAATTGTGAAGCCACAAGCTGGGAGAACAGCTCCATGGCGAGTAAGGGGCCACGGGGCCACTAGCATGTTGGGAATAAAAAGGAAATTTGATTACATAATTACCTACTAGTTTTTACGAAAATAGTAAGGCTCTGACAGCACTTCTCTTAGCAACTTTACTGTATAAAATTTCAACTTTTAAAAATCTGTTGCAATTTTTTTCCGTATAATCAACCCTTCCCCTTATTCATGCCGAATTTTCTGGAAAAAAAAAGTGGGTTCCTTACGCGAGTAAATGCGGTACGTTATAAGAGGTGTACACTGTATACCACATTTACTCGCGTAATCCTCGCACTCGCGTAATCCTCGCACTCGCGTAATCCTCGCACCCCTAATGTGAGCCACCAAAACTTGAATTTTTTGGTTCCTCGCATAATCCTCGCACCCCCAACTTTGCAGCGGCGAAAGTTGCCTGCTCGCGAAACCCGCATGGTGCACGCGCTCTCCAACGCGCGCCCTCCCCCGCCGCCTCTCCGTTCGGCGGAGAGCGCTGTGTATCCAAGGCCATCCAGGCGCCCTAACAACCTGCATGGCTACTCCCTAACAGGCGCCCTAACACGCTACTCAAACTGTCCTTGAGCCGGTTTCGCGCATGTTTCGCGTGCACGCAACTAGACGGTGTTCGCGCAGCCCGCTGTCGTGTCGCCGTCGTGGTCCCGCCGTTGAGTGGCAGCAGTCAGTGAGTCACTCGCGTCAGTGGTGGATAGCTCGCTGCCGTTTTGAGAACTTTTTGATCTAATTGTTTTGTGCTTGGTGCCGCTTCGCCATGGGGAGGAACGCCAGCTACACTGCCGCTTTCAAATTGAAAGCGAAAGAGTGCGCGTTCAAACGCGGCAACCGTGCCGCAGGCAGGCACTTCGGCGTCACCGACTTCAACATGCGTTACTGGAGTACGGCACGCACCAGGGTGTCTAGCAAATTGCCTAATTCAATTTCCCTGACTTTTCCATGTTTTCCATGACAATTTTAAATGAAATTCCCTGACCTATACAACAGGCGCCATTCTGTAGAAGTGGTCCGTGCAGCATATAAAAAGCGTAGGAAAACACATTCTATCATTGGGAAAAACACATTGGTTGCAAGTGCCCTAACTCTCAAAATGCACTTTGATTAACTCCAGTTTGTTCAGTTTGAGGTTTGTTTGACTTCAGTTACGGCTTCAGAGAGTTTATTTCATCTTGCGGGGTAGAAGCTTCAAGCAGCGCTTCAGTGAGCACCTTTTGCTTTTTTTCTTGATTGTCCTGGCTCGACATGCAACGTGAACCGCATGGTACGTTTTTGCACGCGATTCGGGCGCGTCGGTGTTGCGCGCGCGATTTTTTGACGCCCGCGTCGGCGATTCGCGCACGCGGCAGCGAATTCTGCCTCTCTCAGAAAATGATGCCCGTCGCGCGCGGCAGTGGGAGGAGCCTGACGACTTGTGCCAATGGGGAGCCGCGCGCCTCAAGGCGGCAGTTTCGAAGCTCTCGAGACAGCCGGCTGGTATTGCAAGGGCGCTTTCACTAGCGGCGCGGATGATGTTTTATAGTGCCGTTTTTCGCCCACATTATAAGCTCCTTTACCTCACAAGCAACTTCGTGCGTGCCTGTTGCGGCATTTTAGAGAGCGCTTAGAAGCGGTCGCTCGAACTCCCGTCACCACTTCGCGGTTGAAGCCGCCGCCATGTTGCCGTCGCCGGCAGCACCGCGCGCAGCGTGCGGGTGGTTCTGCGGCAGCGTCAGCGCGCCTATGACGTGCGCGGCGCGTTTTCGCGAGCAGCAAACGCCCCATGCGGTTCACGTTAAACCATGTCATGTTCCTTTTTGATTATTGGCTCTTGATGTCACAAGAAAGAAGTTCTTTCAAGATTAGCTCCCAAAAAGCGCTGCCTTTTAAAATTCGCTGAAAAAAAAAAAGCGCCTTGTGCGTGCGATTTGGGCACCACTATATCGTCCCTCTGCGCAAGTGCACCCAGCAACCTAAGCCAGCTGCGAGCTGCGTGAACCGCACGGCGTGTTTCTGCACGCGATTCGTGCGCAGTATTTTCACGGCCGCGTCGACGATTTCGTGCCTGCGGTGGCTCCTTTCCTGCACAAGCAAGTGCGTTTGTGCCTTCAGTAGCATTTTAAAAAGCAGTCGTTGGAGCTACCGCACTACTCCGCGGCCGGCGCCTGCCGCTCGGCAAGCACCGTGCTGGTGGTTTCCGCGGCGGCGTCAGCGCGCCTCAGGCGTGCGCGGCGCGTTTTCGCTTGCAAAAAAACCAGAAAACGTTTCACGCGGTTCACGCTTTCGTCGCGCGCGATCGTGTTGCATTCGGTAACTTCTCGTGGGCCTCCAACACTCGTTTTCCCTATTCTAAAACTATGTGGGCAGGCCCCGAAGTGGTTTTCCCTGACTGGTACTACATGATTGAAAAATTCCCTGACAATTCCCTGACTTTTCCAGGTGGGTCAAAATTCCCTGACTTTTCCCTGTTTTCCCGGTTTTCCCGGTCGCTAGACACCCTGCGCACATACGACGACGAGATAGGGCGCGTGCCAGAAAGCAAAGGCAGCAATTTCATGATCGCTGATCGACGGGAGACTGTTTACGTTGTAAATAATAAAATAAAAAGAAATAGCTGCTGTTGGCAACACTGAGCTTACCTATACAAAAAACGACCGCTACATTTAGCGGGATTGGCATAAAACATATTGGCAACACTGTGCACCAGATTTTTTTTTCCCGCATAATTATCGCACCCCAAACTTTGCATTGACTTTTCCGGAAAAAAAGTGCGAGGATTATGCGAGTAAATACGGTATATATCAAAATCCTGACACACGGCATTATCGTTATATGCCTCCATCAGAAAAATGGCCACTGCAGCTGGGATCAATTTTAGAAAAAAAGTTATGTACAGGGCTTCAAGGAAAAGCTGCATACTGAAAAACGGAGTACAGTCATGTAGAAATTAAATGTGAACGCAAATATATGAACAAGAACATGCGAAATCAAAGGATAAAGATAGTGGAGATCAAAAAATGGGTCGCTAGTGGCGTATTTTGACTCGCACGGGAAGAAATCGCACTATTTTTGTGTTCTGGTTCATATTTTCGCGTTCGCGATTCATTTGTCCAAGACTGTAGAACGTGTTGAAAGAAAATTTTTTAGAACCTAAACAGCATTGAAGAAAAAGATTCTTCCTTAATAAATAACATCTCTTTTCCTCCCCAGGTTTGAAGTTCAGCGTCTGGTACCAAGCCCTCTTTTGCTCTGCGGTGCTACGACAGGAAAGAAATCGCTGGGGGCTGCTCGAAGAAGAGGAGACGTACCTTTGCCACCAGGGGGGCCAGGAGGTGCTTGTCCCAGACAGCGTGCACCAGCAGGGCTGCGGCCCTGGCGCCCAGGTGGGGCCCGAGGGCGATGCCGGCATTGCCCAGGGCAGTGGCAAACACCAGGCAGGCCGCCAGGTGCTCGTCCTCCTTGCCCGCCTGCGGGGGGAGGGGGGGAGACATCGTCGACAGCCTCACTGCCTGCCCAGTTTCCTGGTGCAATCGAGGGACCCAGTAGAAGAAGCAACAATCAAAGCCGTTCCACTCGATGTGAAAGCTTGTCAGGGTTTATTCACACACAACCACCGCTCCACGACCTCGACCACTCCACGGCTCCCCGCCGAGTCCCGAGTTCCCCCCCCCACACACACACCGCACCACGCCCAGAGGGCGCCACCTACCCCCCACCATCCCTCGTGGATGGATGCCCTCACAGCCTCCCCCCCCCTTGAACTGTGAAGCAGCCGCTGACCACGGGGGGTGGTACTTGAGTAGCTGGTCCACGTGAGCAGTGCCACAGGCTCTGCCTGTGCTTGGGTGGACCAGCTTGAACGTGTTCGCGCCGAGACGCTGGTGGATCCGAAACGGTCCTGTACGCCTCGGCGCGAGCTTGGACGAGACTCCCCTGGCAGCATCGCTGAGGATGTGGACGTCGCGCAGCACGAGGTCGCCTTCTTTCAAGGTAGTGGCCCGGCGCCGTTGGTTGTAATAGCGTTGCTGGGTGTCCCAGGCACGTTGTTGATGCTGTTGTGCAGCAGCCAAAACCTGTGCCAAGTGGTTTGGAGTTCTGCGGCGAAGGTATGAGGGGCTGATGCGGCCGGCTCGACATCATGCTTCTCTTCCGGTGGCTGCCACAGGGTCTTCACCTCCCTCCCATAGCACAGGAGAGCCGGTGTGTAGCCAGTGGCCGCGCTCACAGCATTTCGCATGGCAAAGGCAATTTCGGGAATGTGGAGGTCCCAGCTCTTGTGATCCTTGCAGTACGCACGTAGCGACTGCTTAATCGTGCCATTGTGCCGCTCAAAAACCATTTGCCCCGCTGGCCTGTACGGGACAGTGTGGCGTTCTGCAATGCCCCACTGCCTAAGCAAGCTCTTCCACAGTCTGCTGACGAAGGGTTTCCCCATTGTCGCTGGAATAGCTGTGGGCACTCCATGCCAGCAAAAGACCTCGTGCTTTCCCGCTGGCTATCTGCTGGGTGGTTGCTGCTCTCAGTGGGAACAGCTCAAAAAACTTCGAAAAACTTGTCAATGATGACGAGTAGGTACTTGTTCCTGCGTGGACTGGTAGGCAGTGGACCAATCAAATCCACACTTAGCTCTTCCATTGGTGCTGCTGGCCACTGGCTGGCCATAAATCCCTGTGGCTTCTGGCGGATTGCCTTTGTCCTCTGGCAGACCTGACAAGAGCGGACATACTTGGACACATCACCACGCATGCCCAGCCACACATACTTGTCAGAGATGCGTCGCAGTGTCTTGAAGAACCCAGCGTGGGCACTTGTTTGGATGGTCATGGCCCATTTGCAAGACCAAGGCGCGAAGGTGAGCAGGCAACCAGGCAACTGTACGGTCGCCACGGCTCTGCACTAGAAGTCCTGACGACTCAATGCGGGATGTGGATGCCAGATCCCCCACACGGGGGCTTTCGGCATTATCTTCCTGCAGGCATTCACCTTGGACAGTCCTTGCTATGTCCCGAAAAAGGGGGCCCTTTTTGCTGTTCCTGTGCCAGTTTCTCCGCACTATTCACGACAGTCAGGTCTTAAATGGCATTTCCCCAAGGCAGTTTTTCGGCAAACTTGACTGAGCCTTCACCCAGTGCAACTGAAGTGGGAAACAGGTCCCCGGGCAGACCCTCAGCAACATCATTAGGGCTTGCTTCAACTGGTGCCCGGCTTAAAGCACGGCGGGTATGTTACCCTTTTCCACGGCGGTGTTTGATTTTGCACTGGAACCCCTGAAGGCGCAGCACCCAGCGTCGCACCCGTGGAGATGCCTGCTCAGTGGAAAACATCCGGGCCAGTGATGAGTGGTCACAGTGGATTTCAAATGCTGTGAATTCCAAGTGGGGCCCGGGAATTTGTCCACAGCCCATACAACTGCTAAACATTCCCACTCTTGCACTGTGTATTTAAAACTCGGCATCTGAAAACCCTCTGCTGATAAATGAAACTGGCCTGATAATGCCATCCTGCTGCTGCAGTAGCACTGCTGCTATGCCAGCACTGCTGGCATCTGTCTCAACAACAAATGGGGCTTTTAAATTTGGGGGCCAAACCCAGGGGACTGCACCCGTTCCCAAATGCTGTTCGAGATTTTGTAAATGAATGCGTTCACTGCTGGTCCACTGCCACTTTTTTTCCGTTTCAGCAATTTGGGTCAATGGTTTGGCGAGGACCGAGAATTGTGGAATAAAGTTCCTGAAAGCAGCCAGTGGGGCCCCCCGGAATGTTTGTACCTGCTTGACGTAGAAGGTTGTGGGTAGTCATCGACTGCGCGTACCTTTTCCGGGTCTGGTCGGCACTCGCCAGGGGAGATGACGTGCCCCAAAACTTTAGGGACTGGCTGCAGAGTTGCACCTTGTCGGGGTTGATTGTGAGCCCTGCCTGCTTGATACGCTCCAGCACCTCACGGACATGCACCAAATGGTCCTCCACGTTGGAGAGTACACCAGCACATCGTCGAGGAAGGCCATGGCGCACGGGTGGTTGATGCCGTCGAGCACTCTGTCCTCAGGGCCTGGAATGTGGCAGGCCCTCCTGCCACACCAAACGGCATCCTTGTGAACTCGAAGGTACCCCTGTGGCATATGAACGCAGTCTTCTCGATGTCTTTTTCCCCTTAGTGGGATCTGGAAGAACCCTGGGAAAAGGGTCGAAACTTGTGAACCATCTGGCGTTCCCCCCGCTGGGCCAACAACCAATCGCTGCGTGGCATCGGGTACACTGGGCCCCTTGGTTCGGGAGTTCGGGGATCGGTAATCTATGGCCACGCGGTAGCCCCCCGACTTCTTGCCCACCAGGACCGGTGCACTTGTCCAGCGGCTGTTGCTGCGTCTGATCGGGCCCTGCACCGAGCATTTCACCCAAGCAGGAGCCATGATCCCTTTTTTTCTTGGGTTGACTGGGCGCAGCTTCGTGCGCACAGGGGCACTGTCACCTGTGTCAATGGAGTGCTCGACCAGGCTGGTGCAACCTGGAGACTTGGTAAATAGTGCCCATACTCCTCTAGCAGAGCCTCAAATCTGCCCTTGGCTGTCTGACTGCTGTTCCGAGTGCACCGCCGTGCTGCAGGTCATCACAGTGTCCGAAGGGTGCTCGAACAGCCATTCGAGGCAGTAGGCACCCTCCAATGGTTCGGGGGTGGCCCTTTTGTCAGCCTTCGCAAACGGCACTACCAACTGTGGCACCATGCCCACGGTCCACCCTCCGGGGCCCAAATGTGCAAGGATATGCCCGTGGCCGTCAAGAAGTCCCGGCCCAGCACAACATCCTGGCAAAAATCAGGCAGGCACAAAAATCTCTGTACGCGACAGCCGCCGTCCCACTCCATTTGGCACCTGATGGAAGTGGTGCTTTGGGACCAACCTGATGCCAGGCGAAGTGTCCGCTTTTCCCTCGCTTCCCTTTGGCTCCAGCTGAGCACGCTGCGCTGATAGCCGGAGGTCCCAGAAGGCTCACACTGGATCCTGTGTCGAGCAGCGCGCGGAACGTCCCGTTCCCGATTCGCACCTCCAGGATTGGCTCCTTTTTTTCCGGGCCGTAGATGCAACTTGCTTTGCGGCCCCCGTAGACACTCACCGGGCCTGTCCCTCCCGGGCGCCAGTTTCCGGGCACTGTGCCGGGAAAGTGCCCTGGCTGGCGGCACAGGAAGCAAAACGCCACGGTCCTGTGGGCGTCCCGTCGCACAGTTGCGTGCGATGTGGCCGACGCCACCGCATCGCCGGAAAACAATTTGTTTGTTCGTCCCGCTGCTGTTGTTGTGGCAGTGCGCCGCTGGGCGGAATGGCGGGCCACCTGTCGCGGTGGTACAAAGGGCTGCACGGCAGCGGGGTGGAGCGACCACGCACCCGCGGGCGCCCCTGCTCCCACGAAGGAGACGGCGTGCTGGCTCATTGCAGCGACGTTGGAGACGCCAGGGGCCGTATAGGCCGGTCGGCGCGACCTGGTTGGTCTTGGGGGCGGGGGGGCCCAATACTGCTGCCGGCGCCGCGCACTTTCCATCAGGCCGTCAGCCGCGGCCGCTAGCTCCTTCAAGTCCTTGTAGGTCGACCCAGCTGCCAATCTTGTAGGTCGGGGGGCATTTTTTGGGGCAGCACTCGGTCGACCTTTTTCCGACTCGGGCACGTTTTCGCCGATCCTCTCGTAATAGGCGGCGGCAACGTAAATAAACTCCCCCAGGTTTTTTTGGGGGGTGCTGCGTCCGTTTGTCCAGCTCCTGCTTCAGCGAAGCTTCTCGTCGATGGACGCGAACTCTTTCTTGAAAGCTTCGGCGAAGCCGTCCCAGCTTTCAAAGGGTCCCGCGAAGCGGTACCAAAGCTTTGCGCTCCCCTCCAAGGCCGTCGCGATCACCCGCCGGACGCGGTCTCCCGTCGGTATGTCCGCAGCCCCCGCAGAAGTTTTCGACCTTGTCCAGGAACTCCCGCGGTGACTGCAGATCACGGAATCCTTCGAACTTGGGCATCGCTGCGGGTGCTGTCACGGTCGCTGGCCGCGCTTTTGGCGATACCGGCGCGAACAAAGGGTGCCGCCATGTTTACGCTTGCCGTCGAGGCGGCCGGCACAGCGGCGGCCATTATCGCGTCGCGCACTTGCACGGCGACGCGCTCCCTTTCCATAGGGGATCCGTTTGTCTGTTGCAAAAGCAACTGCAAAAATTTGGGCCGTTATAGGCTCCGTCCCGGACGAGCCCCCACTTGTCAGGGTTTATTCCCCACACACCACCGCTCCACGACCTCGACCACTCCACGGCTCCCCGCCGAGTCCCGAGTTCCCCCGCGCACACACACACCGCACCGCGCCCAGAGGGCGCCACCTACACCACCATCCCTCGTGGATGGATGTCCTCACAAGCTGCCGGAAGTGCAGAGCAGTGATTCACCATGATGGGCTGTGGCACCGCTATCTGCTCGCTGCTACCACCCAATGCAATTCGATATTTCCCGCCTCCGCAGTGCTCACGCGACCCCTGCCTGAAACAGTGCCAGCGGGGTTCTTTTTTCTTTTTTTTTTTCTGCTTTCTTGTCCTTCCACACATGCCGGGGTTGCACTGCCACTTTTTTTCGCTTATTATCGTAAAAACCAACCCAACGAGCATTCCTAACCAAATGAACGCGGGCGCTGGTGGTTAGTTACGAACATTCCCTCCCTGAGAGAGAAAGAGAGAGAGAGATTGGCTGGGTCAGGGGGGCAGAGGGGGTGGCGGGGACCTGCAGGGCCTCTGCGACCTGTGTGCTCTAAGTCGAGGCTAGTATGGATCATCATCACCAGCCTATCTACGCCCACTGCAGGGCAAAGGTCTCTCCCATTAATCTCAAATTATCCCAGTCCTGTGCTAACTGGATCATGTGCGCTGTAATTGTGAGGTCCTTTCACCCCCATCCCGCCCCTGAACAGCGGCTCCCCGAACAGGGCTCCCCAAACAGCGCACACTTGCCTCCACAGCGGTGAGGTGCCTGGCCAGGTGCGGCAGCAGTGTGTCCAGGCTGGCCGGGTCCCTGAGGAAAAGGCCCACGTTCTGTGCTGCCAGGGTGCGCACGGAGTCGTGCCCACTGCCCAAGAACCGGACGGCGTACTCCAGCACGGGCACGGGACGACCCTTGTCTGCCTTCAGCACCACCCACGGCTCCTGCGAGGGGCGATTGCAAATGGGAATTTCGGACTGCCATACATAGAGCACAACAGAGGCCAAACCTCTGCGCCTTTGAGAACAGGGCTCATAATCCTGCTTTTCAACGTAGTTGATCGCGCGTGGTTCTACTGTACTGTTCACTCATCCCTCACAGAAGGTGGGACCATGATACGGCCATGACAATGCAAAACAACGTGCATATGCAGGTGCAGGCACACAGCTGCGATCTATGCATGAAAAAGTAAGCAGGAGTGAAATAAACTACCATAAGGGAAGAGCCCAAGACGCGCTAATGAGTGAGAACAGTGGTCTGCGTCTGCCTTCGAGAGAAAGCTCGACTACGCGCCATCTTTCAAGGTCATTCATCACATTGCAAGTGGCCTTCAGCCACTGGTGCGCAAGTTGAGCCTTTCTTTTTGAATTTTGACCACCTGGGGGTCTTTAACGTGCGCCGAAATCTCGAACACGCGGGCATTTTTGCTTGTCGCCTACGCTGGAAAAGCGGCCGCAAGGAATCGAACCCGCGTCCTTGGGCTTAGCAGCACAAGCATAGCTAACGGCACACTTTCATTTTTTTCAAACTCGATTGAAAAATAGATAATATACGTGCAGTGAATGAGATGGAACAGATTACATTTCAGTGTAGTGGCACAGCTTATTTCGCAGGATTTAAGCTTTTTGTCCAGTCCCGTTATTTTCTTGCAGCTGTGTGCAGCCATCGCCTCCTGTACTTTTTTCAATTCCGAATGCATCGCCCGCTTCACAATGGGAATGAGTTGGATGCCTGTTTCTGCCACATGTCGTAAGGTGGCACCCTGAGCTTCACCGGGATCACCCAACCGTAACCGAATTTGAGAGCGGCTTGTGCCTGGTTGCCAAGGCAACCAATCTTTGGGATTGCCGAAGTAGCGGCGCTTTGGCCAGCGATAGAAAACTCAGCGCCGCGGCGGAGCAGATTTTTGCCAACATTGCGGCTTTCCAGCACGCATCGGCCCGAGATTAACCCGTCATGTGACAATAGCGCTGGGAAGGGTAGCAGTTGAGGGAGAGTGGCTGGGGTAGAAGGAAAGGGCTTGGTTGGCCGTTTGGCGCTGATGCGTCTGGCATTGAATAAATATAGGAGGCGATGGTGAAGCACAGTGGAGGCCTATGCAGACATGAATAGCCGCTGTGACAGCCTGGGGCAAAGCAGTGGGAATCAGTCTTTCTTTTAGGTATCTGTCTCACATGCTGGCATTTCAAGAAACACATTCCCTCAGTGTTTTAAAAAACATTTCAGAAATAAACTTTCGCAGGGATGACACCTGACGCACATGCGCATATCTCCATCCGTGTATCTTTCGGTCGGCGGCGGTGGCTGATCGGCTGCGAGATTCCGCCCACCAGGAGCACAAAGAAAGGTCGAACACAGCTGAACAACTAAACCATAGAGTGTATAGGCGAAGTTGCAGAACAGCACAGAGCAGGGAAGGAGTGCGGAGTACGTTTGCTGCTTAGTTCGTACTCGGCAGCTTGTTCATGGCACTATACGCACGAAGGTTTGTTTTGTGTTCAGCAGGTGGTGCTCCGCAAGTGCACAATTTTTAAATTGTGAGCCACGGCATTTGGGCTCACGTCTCCAACTACTGTCAAGGTGTTTTTTCTTAAAATTTTTAGCGTTTCTGTGCATATTGTGGCGTGAAATCTAGTTACTGCAATCGTCAATGGCATTAGCAACCATGCCGAGATAAAAACATATTCCCGCTGCATTTTTTAATGCAGGGTGACAAGAAAGTAAATTCTCAAAAAGAAATAGAGTGGGGGGTTCATAACGCGAGTAAATACGGTATTACGAATTTTTCGCGAACTGACAGGTGTTCAGTCTCTACGATAATAAAAGACAGATTATTCCTCGTATTTCAGCGTGATAGCATCTAATAGCGAGCCAACTCTGGTGTATTGTTCAGCGGATTTGTGAATTTCACACGAATTTGAATTTCACATAATCAATCAGCACACGATGGGTCAGTACATGAGCTACACAGCTAGTCAAACTGAAGGTGGAGGAGCATGCGTTGATACACATGGAAACCGCACGGTTGGGCGGCACTTCAGTGTTGAACCATAGCATATACACTACTGGAGAAAACAAGAGGTTTGGGCAATGAACAGGGATCGCCTTGTGTTTCGTGCCAAAGAAGGGAGGTTTCCCGGTGCGGAAAAAAATGTTTTGGAGTGCCTTGATGGCTCGGAAGACTATGCGCTGTGGGCCGGTGACAAATGTGAGGCTGCAAGTGACAAGTGACAGCTCCATGGCAAGTAGGGAGACGATGGAGAGTAGGGGGCCACTAGCATGTTGTGAATAAAAGAAATTTGATTACCTGATTACCGACGTGTTTTTAGTGGAAAGGGAAGGTTTTAACAGCACTTCTCTTAGCATCTTTATTGGATGAAATTTCAACTTTTAAAAATCGGTTGCAACTTTTCCCACACAATGAACCCTACCCCCAATTCATGCCAAACTTTCTGGAGAAAAAAAAAAAAAGGGGAAGTAGGTTCATTACGCGAGTAAATACGGTACTCGTGCGTCAGGCGGCATGCAGCAAGCTGAGGAGAACACAGGTAACAGTCCATGGACTGTTACCACCAGCCCTTTCATTTCGATCCCCAAGGTGGACGCTCACTGCGATTGTAATTTGAGTAACGTTGGTATGTTTAGCGACCTCCCTTTCGGCATTATATTTCACTTCAAATAGATGAACCATTATTACTAGCGTACAGTTATCGTCCGTCCCGCTATTGAACACTGCTTGAACATTTTGCGGCGATGTAGCATGTGCCGCCACTTCTGCAGTGTCGTTCGTCCCATTTCCGCCACTCGCAAGCTCGCTGTCAAAGGCAGCAATAGCTCAGCGTTTTATTATAACACCGGAATGAGTTCGAAATTTTACTTCAAGCACGCACCGCACCTCACACTCAAGGCCGAAACACGGCAAATTCGTGGGCGCCACGTTGTTTTTGATGAACTCCTGTCTTTCGAGCCGCGCAACTTCCCGCAACACATCAAATGACTGAATGTGAACCCAGGCACACCCATAGCCAAAACCACGGTAGAAATAGGCAAAGAGCGCTCTGCCTAAGCCACGCGCAACTGCTTCGCCCGGCGGCCATGTTTTCGAATCTTCACCACACCAAGATGGCATGTAATGTCGTTCCGGAGATTAGGCGCTCCGAAAATGGCCATTTTTTCATCAACTTGCACAAGTAGTTTGTTGCCTCAGCACACATCAGTATTTTTTCTACAAAACTGGAATGTTTGTCAATGGGAAAACTTTAAAATCTCACAGAATATAACATGTGCAACCCTTCATTGTAACTTTCGAAAAAAGCTATCTCGGGGACAATTTTATGCATTGTTCTTACTGAATGATCAATCAATTAAACCTTTACAAACAGCATCACCTTGGGGGCGCTGGAAAATTATGCCGTCAGTAAGCCATTTCTCCCCCCTGAAACTTACCAGGGGAGCGTTAAAATATTCGGCTATCGGACTGTTTTGGAGCAGTTTGGCGCAATTCTTGCAATTTCCAAGCTTTTGGAGCAGCCTGGCGCAGCAAAACAAATTTGCATCAAAACTGCGCAATATGCGCAGCTGTCTCACCCCTGACTATGCGTAAATGCGGCTACTAGTAGTCCTCCTCACCAGCAGCCCCCTCACCTGTGAGCACTCGAGGAGGAGCCGAAGAAACGCCAGGGAGACACCCTCGTTGCAGACCCCTTGCGTTGACGACCCACTGCCTTGCAGTGCCCTGCAGTGCATGCCAGAGAGGAAGAGGGGGAGGGGCCGATCAGGACAAGGCAGGTACTGATCCCAACAGCATGGGTGCTGCAGCACCACGATGGAGTTCATTGCAAAAGTGTTGACTTTGTTTTGAGAGTACAATCACGATCGTACGAGAGCAGGACCATGGTGTGCAGGAATGACCTATTGCTTAACGATGCGAGAAGTGGAGACTAATACCCCTGCTTAGCGCACCAAAGGACCTCATTCCTTCCTTACAAAATACAGAACCCCCAAGCTCTACGCAGCCACATTACCGTACTTTCGCGCGTAAAACCTGCCCCTGCTGCATAGTATCCGCACCCCCACTTTCAGCCCGCCAGAAAAGAAAAAAAAAAATTACGCCCACCTCCCCTCGCGGGAACCCTGGGTGTGATGCGACGCTGAAGGGGGTTCCATTGTGCATTTCCGCTGGGTCGATTACTCGAATTGCGTGAGCAATCGTCGGGTAATGCGAGAGATAGAGAGAGAGAGCAAGCGTAGCGCGGACGACCGTCGACCAAGAGACCGGCCGGAGCGCGGCACTCATATGCGTAGCGCGCCCGAAGGAGAGGAGACCGCGGAGAGAGAGGGCGCTGCACATGCGCACAGTGCACTTGCGCCCACCAGCGGAGTGAGAGAGCGCGCCGCACTGCGTGTGCCACAGATGTTGGAGGAGAGGGCGCGCTATCTTGGCGAGAGGAGGAGGGGCGCAGCGGTGCGGACAACAACGGACGCACGCAGGAAGGACAGGGCCGCCGACAAGAGATGCTCTCAGCGTCGCATCTAAAAAGATCCTCACGTATTGCCCGCACATTTCGTACAGGAAAAGGTGCCCCAAAGCTACTACTCAAGCAACACATCCCGTAGTATGTAAACAGAAAAAGCGTATATTTAGAAAGTCGACTACACTAACTGCAAAGCTTCAGGAAGTCACAATTCACTCAGTGTCACTGCTCTCACTAGAGCTATCACTTGAGCCGCAGTCCTCACTGTTGTACACAAGGTCATCTTCAGTTCCATCCATGTTGTTTTTTCTTCCTTGTCCTTGCATATTTTGCGCAATCCCTGCCATGGAAGGCTTAGTCAGTGTTACTGCGTAGGAGCTTCGCGGCGAAACGCACATTGCCGCGAAGCTGCACTAAAGGAAAAACCCCGCGTATTATCCGCACCCCTGCTTTGCCACTGAAATTTTCGCATTTTTGGTGCGGGTTATACGCGTGAAAATACGGTACCCAGGGGGGCAAAAAGCACTGTATCACCCAGGTGATGAGTTGACTTGTGCATGCAGCAGCTTAAATGTCGTGTGCAGGAGCCAAACAGAGGGATAACTGTGCTGCACTGGTCACGCGTCCTCAGATGGCCCTCAAAGTTTCACCCTTACTTGCGTGCTTAAAGGAGCCATGAAGAGAAAATGCAAGTTGGTTTTATTCGAAAGATTTCGTGTTTTATAGTGCCCCCAGCGCTTGTCCGGATACAAACGGTGCTTTATTCACTGAGAAATTAAACAATTTAGGTTAAAATTTTGATTTTCCCGCTCAATCGTGCGTTTTCGTGGTCCCAAGTGACATCACAGGAACCGACCGCTCTGCAGCCTAGAGTACCTTCATTCACGCATCCGCCGTACAGGGTAGAGACACGTGACGCTGGCGCCGCCATGTTCGGTTGCTCGCTCGCCGCCGAAGCAAGTCATTGTGTCAAAACCGCGCTAAAATTATCGCCGCAACGCGGTTTACTGAAGAAGTTTGAATCATATTGTCTGTTTCGCGTTGCTAGGTCTCGTGGGAAACGAAAAGAATAACGCGTTGAGCCCGTTGGCCCAATTGCGGCGGCACGGGACCGTTCAAAAATTGTCTCCACCCTGTACAGCGGTGTTGGTTTGTTCCCGCGTTTCTTTACGTTCCGTAACCTAGATGGCGCCACCATACCGTGGCAAGCGTTTGGTTTGTTTTGCCCGCATTTAAACCTGGCTTTTTTTTGTTCTGGGAGAAAATATTCGTTCCCTGAAACAGTGCTCGCTCGACAAATGGGGTCACATAAGACACCGTTGCTTGCGTCAATCGGCCAGTGTCGTCTGCGACAACCCCAAGCCCCGTAGTGCTGTGCAGCTAAACCAAAGCATGCTGTGCGCAGTACGAACAGCAGTACGCATCAGTACTTCTATGTTTACATGTGCTTTCGTAACTTCCACTGTTTGTCCCATCATTCTTATTGCTTTGTAAAGAATGTGCCCTAAATTTAAGCGCAAATCGCTCGTTCGTCTAGTTTGTAAGCTCTACCTAATTTGCGTCTGCTTCTGCCAGCCTCCGCCAATCGCAGAGCTTAGCCCATGTGACATCACTAGGTTCTGTTGCGGGAAATGAGCTGGTGGGTCGCATGACCATTCCCGTTTTTCCTAATTATGTAGCTTATTTGAGCGAAGTTTACGTTAAAAGTGGTGTCAGTATGATTCTAACGAGACAATCTTTTGAATGAACCAAACTTGTGTTTTCTCTTCATGGCTCCTTTAACACAGCCCCATTTTGCCAACACAACCCGCTAAATTTCTGCCCTTTTTCCGACAACGCTGGTTCTTTAGTCCAAAAACAGCTTCCCGCTTCACACTACGATGCTGTTCCACCCGAAATGCCAGCAATCTGTTGTGAGAACTTTAGCAAAAACTCAGCAGTGCCGTTATGGGCTCCAAAAGCACCATCATTTCATTGTAGAAAAGGCAGTATGAGGCCTCATGCCCCTCTGAGCTTGCTTAGTCAATACATGCTCGCTGTGCTGATAATTAACAGTAACCTAAAGTGCTGATGATCACTACTCTGCTGCAGTAATTAGAGACTGCCAATGAGAACAGTAGGGATTGTATGGGCACCAGACCACAGTGGCACCCCTGGCAACGAGATCACAACACCTTGTGGCTCGAGATTTGACCCCTGTGCCAGCGACGATGAAGCCGAACCCCGCCCCATGCATCCTCTAGTCATAGTCACATGCCAGAGAATCAGACAGCACTACAGGTATACTCCCATAGAACACAAATCACTACTGAGGGAGGAGGCAGGAAAGATTATTCCGTGCCCTGCAGTTTAACACCTTTCCACACCCCACTAGGACACACCTGTTCGATCCCACACAATTTTCCCCACTTAGCCGCTTCTGTGGAGATGCTGTGACCCCCAGACACATAGTGAGTGGCTGCGACAAACCTCCACCTTTCCACAGAGCCTTGCGAGAGAGAGCCTTGGCCAGCTGTGGCCTCAATAATCAGCTGCACTTGATTGGAAGGGCTGCCGGTGTGGCCAAAGCTCGAGGCATCATGGAATGAGGACGCCTTTCTGAAGCCTTTCCTATATTTCATTGAAGTTAATTCCCTCCCTTTCACTCCACAGGCAAACACGCTGCCAACCGAAGCTGGAGGACAAAGTCGGGGCCACCTTTCCGGAAGCCTACTCACGTGTAGGCCTCGAGGATGACAAGGAAGCAGTCCCTTGCTTTCGAGCGGGCGTCGCACCGGCTCACTGCCGGCACACACAGCCGAGCCAAGTCCAGCAGAGCAGCCGACACGTCCAGCTGCCGGCAGTGGACCTTCATCAGCTCCCTGCAAGAAAACAATGCCCTGGCTCACACTGCTCCCTGCTGCCTTGTTTTCCAGTGTGTCTTGGGACATCTACCACATTTACTCGCCTAATACTCACACTTTTTTTTTCCAGAAAAATCGGTGTGAAGTTAGGTGGTGCGACACATATGGAGAAGAAATTTCGAGTGGTAAAAACGAGCTTAAATAAGATTTGAATAGGTATTATACATAACCAAGACATTTCCAAGCAGGGCTTACTTTCGTAATAAAAGTACAAAATCGACAAAGGCACAAAGCACAAAACTTAATTCGTTGCGGCCAGCCACCACCCAACTTCACCATCCCGCGTTTGGTAGGGGGGACTCAAGTGGGAACAGTCCTAGTCCAAGTTAGTGCAGCTAACATCGCTGGCCATTGCCTCGTCACAACCTCCAGATTACACGTCACCTTCAGAGGCCTCGTCTCCATCCCACACTGAGTGGCCTTCAGTCGCATCCAGAGGATTTGATGTGCCCGTCTCCTTGAAGCTCTTGACGACGACATCTGCAGCGATCATTCCCCACGATTCCGATATCCAGACGGTCTCGTCTTGCTGGCTGGCGTCAGAGTGTGCTGGCCTAGTTCAAAGTCAGAGTGAGCTGGCCTTTGAACGGCTTGTTCAAAGACACATCCAAAGCTGCAGCATGGACATTAGGACACCTGCAATCACAGCCAGTTCAGTGCGCGTTCCTCGTGTTGCCGTCTTCAGTAGCTAGAGAGGTAGGGTTCTAGGGCTCTATAAAGGTAGGGTACTAGAAAGGTAGGATTTTGACAGTGCTTCTTTTAGCATCGTTATTGCACGAAATTTCAACTTTTAAAAATCTGCTGCACCTTTTTTTTTTGCATAATGAACCCTCCCCACAAATTAACGGTGAATTTTCCGGAAAAAAAAAGTGGGTTCATTACGCGAGTAAATACGGTATATACCAGAAGCTATGACAGATGCTGCAAAAACAAAAAAAGAAAAATAACCCTGTGTGTTCTGGCATCTCATTAAAAATTCCGTAAAACTTGTCAGGTGGCTGCCACAGCCCTGAGTTGCTGATAGAAGAGCTGCCTGCAGTGGCCCAGTTTGGAAGTGCTCCTTGAAAATGCTAAAACAAACAAACAAAGAAGAATACATCCAACAGTACCCTTCCTGCACAACACTGGGTTAAAATTAAATTCAAAAGCATGTTTTCTATGCACAGGCTATCTAACCTAATCATACTGCCACAGACATATCAGAAGTAAACTTGGTATAAGCCCTAAACTCTGCCCTCAAATGCTGCGCTACCCCTCACCACAATCACTAAATTCACTAGACATGTCAATACGTATTAAAATTCCCGTCTCTTCGCCATTGTGCCATCATTTGGAGTGCTGTGCTACCCTTCTAGCCAGATTTTACTGCCATTTGTTTATAATTGTGAGAAACAAGAACAAGATGCGTTAACTGTTTTATCTGCGAATGTTTGTGACATCCTATGACGTGCAGTCACACAGGTGCAAGGGTGTTAGTATTCCCGTTTGTGTCAGTTCTAATAAAAAATTGGCCCACGATTAAAATGCAAAATTCGAGTGCAGCGCTGACTGCAGTCTGCTTGGTGATGGTGCATAGCTGCTGCACCTCAGGAAGTGATCACGTCATCAGCAAACGCACAACGGCGCACACTCTGGAGTTCTCGTGCAGTGCACCGCCGCCGCTGAGCATGTTGTTGTAAATTGTGTTTGAACGTCTCGCGGAAATGTTGCGTGGTTCGGAGGAGCCACACAACGAAGAGGACAACCAAGGAGCAATGTACGTGCAGCACGCAGTGCGTGCTCGGCCTTTGTGCTTTTTGTGAACTTGAAAGAACAAGACGCTTGGTTTCATGGATGCCTGGTTTTGAGACTTCTTTCTCGGGTGCCACTACACGCCGAGGCATACTTTTTCCCACAACTCTTGTGCGACCCTCGGCATCCCGCCCTCCTCCCTCTCACACTTTCGCCATACTTTTCTCCTCCACTTTTCTGCTCGCTCAGTTACGAGGCCGACGGCGATGCGAAAACACAGAAGTGGGCACTTAAGAGCTGCGCCCTAAAATTTCAGTTGCGATCCATCACTGTGGTCTGTCTGCTTCATTCTTCTTGCGTCCGTGTCGAGTTTGCACGACTTCAAGGTGTTCGATTCCCAGTTTCTGTCCATCCACTCACCTGAGCGCATCGATGAGGGAAAACAGCTCTGACTCGACGATCAGCTCGGCACGCTCAAACAGTACTCGCAGCACCAGTAGTACCTGCGAGAGTGGGCTCGATGAGGGCATGTTTTACTCACTTCCATGAAAAGACCAAAGAAAGCCAGCAAGAAGCATTTCTTGTCAAGAGCACATGTAGCAATTCTTTAGGGAAAATATTTCCTGAATGAGGAACAAGGCGCCCAACCAGCGTACATCAAGCATAAAGCTCAGGACTGTCCCTGCAATTTTTCTACTCGATGACTCGCTGCATCATGAACCATTTTCACTGCAGTGACGATAAGAGTGATGATACTGCCCTCACTGAGCCATGATATTTGGGATCGTTGAACAAAAATTTGAAATTGTAGTTTTATGTGCCATAGAACACACGGGCTGTGAGATGTGCCTAGTCGGGGGTTATGAATTAGTCTAGACTTCCTGAGGATCTTTTAATGTGCTTCATAATCCCGACCGACGGGGGAGCCAGAAATTGAACCCTGGACCCTATGTTCCTGGACGCACAGTGAATTGTTGGATAAGAGAAATTCCAGTCGGAGCAGATACATCCCACCCGGTTATACCAAACTAGCAAATACCAACCAAACATTTAAAAAAAATTGGATTGCATAAAAGCACATATGATTTGTACCAGCACTGCCCGTTTTTGTATATATTCTCCTAATAATTTTAGTGTTCACATATTCAGGGGTGGAAGCAGGGTCTAGCTTTTTGGAGCAGGCACGGGAGCAGCAAAAGTCTTATTTTGGAGCAGCTTTGGAGCAGCAAAAATCCCATTTTGGAGCAGGTTTGGAGCAGTTTAGGGGCTATTTCGGAGCACTTTTGGAGCACCCTGACGGCTTTAAATAATGCGGCTGAGCGCCCTTTTAAGAGCATCTAATCCAAAAACTGCATGAAAAATAGAACTGGCCAGAATTATTTAGCAGGAGTGCAATAAATCAGATAGGAGCTGGCACCTTGATATTACCCTTTACTCGGGGACTGAAACCTGCTTTTTGCTAATTCCTTTAAATGTAGCGACTTTTTGGCTTTTATTTGTATAATAATCAACACTATTTATTAAAACTTTTTTTTTTCACTTTTACATTGCACAGGAGGTTCCCTTACAGTCTTCGACTATAGGACCTCCTTCTGTATATTTTGCCCGTGTTATGCATTTTTTGTAATAATAAACTGACTGATCGATTGACTATGTTACTACCGGTGGCTGCTCTTTTTAATTTTTTGGTAAAGTAGTTTCGAGCTAAAACAATCGCGTGCAGTGCGCCGCCCTGCTGCCGCCGTCGCCGCAACCGTGAAATCAGGTGTCGCGAACGTGCCCTACCCGCGCGGCACTTGCCGAGCGCGCATCGTCTCCGGGAGACATCGATAGGCCCGAACCCGAAGACGGGCGCCGTACATTATGATGCCGTATTCCCAGCAAGCTGCCGCCGCCACGTCGCCCGAGAAGGCAGGCATCATAGGCAGGCAAAGGCAGGCAGCGAACGAAGACGGCGATTTCACGACGCCTCGTTTCGTGGTAGACGCGAAGGGGAAAGCGGACACGGCATCCCATCAAGACTCCCGTTTTCGCGGCCGAGTCGGGCCTCGTCGGCGCGCGAACGAGTACGGCGGCTGTGTGGCGCGCTGCACGCAACTGTTTTAGCTCCACACTACTTCTTTCATTAAAGCAGCGCGAAAAATTCGGCTTCAAATTAACTTCTGATGCAAAAGGGCCCTTATCAACAGCGGAGCTGTGGTTACTGGCCGTAAGTTCGGGGTTCGTGTGCGCCGAAAACTCCCAACGAGGAACGCTAACGCGCACGTGTCCCGCAGCTTTCGACTTGGCTCGACAGCGGAAAGAAAAGTGATAGCGGCCGCCGCAACACTAGAGGAGCGGGCGCATGCGCTCAGTATCGTAGAAGAGCCCTTCGCGCGGAACCTCGCGTCGTCGTGCGCATGCGCTCAGTATCGTACAATAGACCACGCGCGCAGCGGCTACGCAGTTCTCTGTTCGTGCAGGTCCCGAAAAATTAGACTTCAATCACCAAAAACTACTGATGCGAAGGATGTGCGTGCAAATCCCTGAGGCCATGCCTCAAGTTATAACACTAGATAACTGTTGAAAGTGCTTTTACTCATGCTGGTGACAGCCTTCCGGGAAAGCCGCGGCGATAACAACGTTGCGATAAACTCCACGAGGGAACCACGAGACTGAACTGCCGTGGCTATGGATGCGGCGTGGATGCGGCTGCGTCTATTATGATAGATAGATAGATAGATAGATAGATAGATAGATAGATAGATAGATAGATAGATAGATAGATAGATAGATATACTGTTGCCGTTCCCTTTTATAGGGACACTGAAGTAAATTTTCAAGCTCCCGTTTTTGCTTGCACTGCGTTGACTGGCTCAAATTTGCACACTTTTCATTGTTTATTCGGTTGACAAATCGGTAATTATTTTACAAAGCGCGAAAGAAGAAAAACTACCGTGCGCGGTTTGCGGCGGCCGCACCAACTAAAGCTGTGACGTTAGGAGGAGCGGGCACCGTGATTGGACGATGCCCAAGGTGAGCAACCAAACAAGTTTCGGTTTCGGTTTCCTGTAAAAACACAACTTGTGGCGTTGTTGGATGGGCATAATCAATAACTCAGTAATCATCGTACCGCGCTTCTGCCATGTTTGTCAGCTGTGAAAATGCATAAAGATAAGCCTCCCACGACGGCTTGGAATCGTAGCATTCACTAGCCGAGGCCTACGCAGTGCATGGACGCCCTCCGCGTACCCGCAGACGCCCAAATATCATGCGCTTTTCCCCCATATTTGGAGCTTGCCTCCCTCATGCCTGTGTCGTAAAAAGAGTGTTCGCACCAGGCCAAGGGTCTGTTCATTCTTGCCTGTGCCCACTGCCTGCAAGCAGTCGGTGCTTATGGCAACAGCACGCTAACGAGAACTCGCTAGCGCGCCAGTTCCAGCCTGCGCGCGTTTTGTGAACTAGTTCGTGGAGCCATGAACGTTGCGGCCCAAAAAAAGGTGAACGCAATATAGAAAACATCGGCGGAAAACGAAAAAGTTAACTTACAAAAAAAAAAAGCACGTACCCGTGGGGATTCGAACTCGTGACTAGCAAAATACTCGCTTGCGGTGGCATACCTAGCAACCCAGACCGCTCGGCCACGGAGCGGGCTACGCTGGCATTGGTAATATAGGGTATATATTGTACAACTAGTTTACGCTTTTCTTTAGTTTTGGCATTTCAAGCAGCTTAGGTGACTATTTGTCGTATTGCGCTTGTGCAGTAAGCGTCGCCCGAGTTTCCACAATAGCTCACGTCTAGCAATTGCATTTCGTAGACGGAAAAGCGTTCGCAGATGCGTAGTCGTGCTGCTGACCGCTGTGCTTGTTCGCCCAGCGCAAAAAAGTGCTTCCCGCACCCTAGTTTTACGCTGTATGGTAAAAATATCAGTTGATTTTATTTCCTTAGTACCTATATTGACTTCGCTGACTCTTCTCCCGCCTTCAAGAGGCCTTATATTTTCCTACTGGCATACCAGTCAGCGAAGCGTCGCATGTGCGCTTGTGCAGCGCTTGTGTGAAGCGACCTTCACTTGGAGCTAGATACAGTGTACAAACTAACCAAGTAAAGAAAGGCAAATTCTATCATTCACAAACGTGTCCTGGCTTCGTTTCAACTGAGCGAACGAACTGCGACGACCCGTCGGCGGCCGGCGGACGAAACGCTGGGCCGACTGACTCTGTCTGAAGGCCGGGGAGCCGTGCAGTCGCGCAGCCAACTGCCAGCTTATCCCCTCCTGACGTCACACGAAAACGCCGAAGAAAATGGGCGAGCGCAAAGAGAGGAGGACAGCATTTTCGAATTAATTTTTCTACTAAATAAAATCGCGTAAACGCGCCCAGGGTGGTCGAAACATGGCCTGGGGACTCCGGACTACAATTTGCGCAAGTAATCCCGCAATGTTTACATATCACTTCAGTGTCCCTTTAAGCGGGTGATCGATGGGAAATCCGGCGCTCCGGAAAGCCAGCGCTCAGTGTTGCCCGGACGACGACAAGACTCGGCTAAATTTGGCGTTGTATGCTCTCAATGGACAATAATCGCGCAAATTGCCGTTTCTGCGCAGCTTGGCGCAGCAGGGCAAATTGGCGCACAATGGCGCAATTGGCGCAGCAGTTCCACCCCTGCATATTGTTCTATACATTGGGATTAACTCTACTTAAACAGGTTTAATATAGTCAGGCTTGACTGTACCATAAGTAGAGGAAGATTTTACCAGTCATTCAAACTACGCAAATGTTCGCCTGCCTCAGAGTCCAAACAAAACGCAATGGCCGAGTCTAGTTACCAATATCCGTCTCCAATCTTGTTCATCTGCAGTCATCATTGCAAGGCTTGAACTGCAGTTAGACCACTTTAGACCTCCCTACAGAGCCCCAAACGAGGTTGTGTGCCTAGTCGGGCTGCACCAAAAAAATTGGCTATGGCAGTCAGCAAGTAAACTCAGCAGCACAGCACCTTGGCTACAACAGGCCACATGCAATGCCCATCCTGAAGAAAAATGACAATAAACCAACTGCAGTGGCTCAGTGGAAAAGGCGTTGTGCTGCTGAGCACAAGAATGCGGATTCAATCCCAGTCACAGCAGCCATTTTCTTCAGATGGAGGTGAAAAACAAAATCACCCGCGTGTCGAGATTGCACCACACATTGGAGTCCCTCAGGTGGGTGAAATTAATCCAGAGTATTTACTACGGACTGCAAAATCCCAAAACAGATTTAAAGAAAACAATGGCGAAACGGGAGGCAGACCCACCGACTGGACGCTCCACGCAGTGAGGTTCTTCTTGGCCCCCTCGGTGAGCTGCAGCAGCATGGCAAAGGTGCGCTCGCCGTCCCCCAGGCCAACCCGCCGGGAGAGGCAGAAGTGGGACAGGCCCAAACGCAGGGTGGCCAGGCAGTGGCCGTCCTCCCGGGTCAGCCGCTCTGGGGACAGCAGGCTCTGCTTGGTCGCTGGAAAAAAAGAAGGGAAGATGCTCTTGAACCTCCCGGCTCACTTGCAATAGCCACAGCAGTTACAGTGCCTTGAAAAGGGACCAAGACAAGAAAGACAACAGGACAAGTGCTGACTTCCAACTTAATGTAATATGAAAAAAAAAAAACTTCAACACAAAGTTCAGTAGGAGGTGGGCTCTTGTCCTGTTGTCTTTCTTGCCATTATATTCCTTTTCAAGCTGGAACTATTTCAATATGACCTGCCAGCTCACTCAACAGTACCCTTTGCAAACCCACAAGAAATACTGATGCCACCACTGCTTAGCGCCTAAGCCTTCATCTTCCCACCTCTCTGTAAGCCCTCTTCCAGCAGCTGAGTAGCCATGTAAACAAAAGTGCACATCCAGACAATAAGAAAGAAGAGCCTTCTCTCAGAAGGCGTCCTGAAATTTAGGACAACCTTGCACCACCAGGTCCCCTGTAGATGTACCCCACTGATAGCCAGCAACTGATGCGACCGATTGTTCACAGTCCTGCATGCTACGTCTGCACCTCCCCCGCCCCCCCCCCTGCCTTTTTTTTTGAACAACGCACATACAGAAACACGGTACGTGCCCCACTGAGAGAGCAACACTAGATCACTCACAATGGTTTGCTGCTGAGCTCAACTAAAACAAAGGTAACTTGAAAACGTTTTTCCAAGACAAACATTACAAGTACACATCTGCAAACAGCTGCAACGATGAAACACACAAGAATATTGAGCCTAAGGAGCCTCCTCACCTGCTTCAGTCGATGCGGGCTGACCCGCGTCCACGAAGTCGAAATCGGCGTCCATGTCGCTCACACCGTCGACAGAGCCCCGGTGCAATAGGGAGCTCGACGGCATGTTCTCATCCACCCATTCGTCATCACTACCCATGTCAATCTGCTCGCCCATGCTGATTGGTCGGGGCCAAAGCTGGCACTGATGTCATTGGAAGGTTCCTGCATGCATCGCGCACATGATGCCACAGCAGTCACTAACACAAACAAGCTGCACGCAACGCTCCGAGCAACCTGTTTTCACGCTGTTCAAATATGCCTGAGAAAAAAATCAACGAGGGCAGTTTTGGACAGGGATAACAGTGGACAGATAAAGTCCCAGAACTCGCTCGGAAACAGGTGAGGAAACAACTTCCCTCATAGCCCTAATTATCATCACCATGACCATCCTGTCTACACTGGCAGGACGAAGGCCTATCCCATGTCTCCCAGCTACTACTGCTCGCAATGGCCTGTACCAGTCTCGAATCACGGCGTATTGCATTCACACGCGATATTCCATTCCAAGATGGAGCCAGCCTTGCACTTCCACTGTGATGCAGAGCACTAATAAAACATTTTGATATGCCTCAACCGACACACTGAACCAAATAAAAGATGCCAAACCCCCCTGTTTACAAAAAAAAAAAATGCGTAGAACTGAGCCCAGAGAACATTTTGCACGTAAAAAAAAAATTAAGGCCCCTTGGCAAAAATTTTGGCACTGCTGGTGATGCCAAATCCTTCGCAGATGCCAAATCACAGATGCCAAATCCCGGATTTTGGCATCTGCGCCAAAATCCGGCATTCCACCCCTAAACTACTGAGGCCTATGGGTGTAATGGCTGACAAATGCCGTTTTAGCCTAGTGGTTGATGTTGTCCTAACCTACTTTGGCCAACTTACATTCGAGCAAATTTTAAGAATTTCTCCGGCCTTCCGAGTTGCAGGGGCCCGCTTAGAATTGGGGCCTGCCTAGATTCAAGTAAATGCGGTAACTGCCTCTATGCATTTTGTTTCACACATTCAGGCGGACCACGGAACCCGCGCTTTCTTCACGCGAGCATATGACCGTGGTTGGCCTGCAATGATAGGTGCCCACAAATGCACTTTCGGTTTTCGCTTGTCAGACATGCTATTTCTGCCCGACCCGTATTCCTGGAGAAGAGTGCACGTTAGATTCAACGAACTGCAGCATCTCGCACTGGTTGTTGTATGCCTCGTGCTTGCTATTTTTATATTCCTTCTTCCTCCGCGATCACACTGATTCGATCGCGGGCGTCTGATCTCTGTGGTGACGTAGACACTGCAGACCAAACCATGCCTGCTTCTACAAAAAAACTTAAGGAGGCAGCTTTCAACGTAACAACGTGCTTCAGGTATGCCAGTGCAAACTCCTTTCAAAGTGAGTCGTGTGCTCGCTTTCAACGAGTTTATTGTAATGGGTGCGGCACCATGATGGGTTCACCTCAGTTGCAACACTTATGCAGCTTCTCGCAGCATCTGCACCAAGTGAGGCTGGCAGATGCTGCTTTACGATAACTGATAGCGCAGTTCAACCATGACACTTGACATGACCCTTTGCACGACTTGTGGTTGACGTGACCCTTCACAGACTGTGTACGTCGTTCTGCTCGACAGTGCAAGGAACCAAGGTTAAGCTGTGCTCTCCCATTACTATATTTGCTCCGTGGTATGCTTTCACGTACAGTCAAACCCAGCAATAACGAATTCCCTCCAGTACGAAGTTCCCCGCGGCAACGAAATATTTTCGAATCCCCGACGAATGTCCATACAAGCCCATTTACTCCACATCTCGCAGCAACGAAATGCTTTTGAAAAGCGATCCCGAATTAACGAAATTCTCTGCAAGTCGGGTCGGCAATTTACCTGCCCATTTGAGGCTAACAGAGTCCAAAAGGTGCTCAAATGCATTTTTTGGGACTCAAAGTGTAAACTTCTGCCATAGCTCGCTTGCATTGCCGCCGCCATATTTGTTTACATAAAAGGCCATGCAACAGGCGGCCGTGGAGGCAGCCTCGCAGCGACAGCACCAGGGGGCGAAACATGGCGACTCATGGCACGTCTTTGGCTTGGGCTACGCTAGCTGGCTACAGCTGAACAGTGCGTGTGCATTCATTGTGTCCATGCACGTAGGTTTCCTTTCCTCCGTGTGTGTGTGACAGTTGGCACATTTGTGCTCAATCAAAAACGGAAGTTTTTATCGCTACAAGATAAGGCAGCCATCATTGCCCAAGTCACTGGCCACAGTGGAAGAAGGGAGGGTAGCGCCAACGAGTTTGGAACCATGTTTCGAACCGGCTGCAGCTCGCTCTACCATTTTGAAAAGCAAGGACACGACTCTTTACTGGCGTACGTGCGCAAAACAAAACAGCGACGGCTATGGCCTTTCTGGACGTCAACAAAGCGGTGCACGCTTAGTTTTGTGGACAGGAGACAGTAGTTTTGTGCCACTGTCTGGCAAAGTTTAACACAAGAAGCTGGACTTCGCTTCCACGCTCGGACATACCGGGTTCCGAGGACCAGGGAGAAAAATGTGCAGAGAAGGTAAACCTGCAGGATGTTTTGGATCCGTTTGACACAATTTGGTCATCCTTAGGCATGCACGACTAGCAACGAAGCACTTCTTGTCACAGTGCGAGAGCTGAGCTGTGAAGCTGCTGCAAGGTAAGGCTTGCAAAGTAATATAACCGACTTTCAGAAATAAATTTTCGGTTTCGCGGTCAATTTTCCTGTCATTTATGTTTCCTTCTCACGGCAACAAAATTTCCGCAAATGCGAATTTTTCGGCTTTCCCCGGCAAATTCGTTATTGCAGGAAAACGAGCGGGAGGTTCAATTCAAGCCGCCGCACATGTTATGGGACATATTACATACCACCCGCCTTTTCGCTTGCCACATTTCTTGTGTCCCTCTCATCACCGAAGTGAGGTGTACAGCAGAGGCGACGAAGTTAGGTGGGGGGTGGGGCCGGTTACCCTGAAGGTGGAGATGAGGCAGGCGTCCAGCTCCTGCGGCAGGGCGTCCAGCAGCCAGGCCCAGAGGTGGTGGCCCGAGGGGATGCCCTCCACGTAGGAGAGCAGTGCGTCCAGGAAGCCCAGCCACGAGGGCAGCTCCTGCTCCCCGCCACTGCCGGTCTGGCGTCCCGGCGGAGGGGAGCACTGCAGCAGCTTCTCCGAGCACTCGCGGAGGTGGCCCTGCGTGTGAAAGATTTCGCGCGGGAGTCACACAGCTGGTGTACGAGGGCGGTACTTTGAAAGGACAGTCGAAGTCTGTCCCTTTAGATGGAACACAGAATGTTACAGGATAAACTTTACAGCTTCTAAAGAGAGTCAAGTGGGTGGGTTTCCTATTACAGCAGTCTAAATTTCATATGCACAGCCATTTGCGTTTTTCAGAATGCAGACGCTCCAGCCAAAAGCCAAAGAGGTGCTGCAATGCACTGCATGTGGTAGCACACCTCCGTGGCTTTTGATAAAGGTCAAGCCCCCTCAGGCGCTGAGCCAGAGTGGCTACGAGAGTGGCCCTGGCCCCCACCTGCTCTGATGAGCAAATGTCAAATTTCACCCACCTTTAATCAGACAAAAACTTCTTCAAATATTTTGAGTTCACTGCACACAAAATTATGTGGCATGGTTCCAGCAAACATAGCTCGTTTGGCAGGACGCTTTTTTTAGAGCACTTGTCATTTGATGCGCTCGATCAAAAAAAAAAAAAAAAGCCACAATATGTTACAGAGAAAAAGACTAGGGACACAATGGCAATGCAATGCAACAGAAAGCTGCATGCCATGACCTACCACCTCAGTTCCATTGGGAACCAGGATTAAACTTATCTACCTCCCCATTGAACAAATTTCTGTTCCACATTATCACTCACAATAAATAACAACCGGGGGGGTTTGAGCACACCCGCCTTCTGAGTGAGCTTGTGAAGCCTGGCACCATGAGCGCACATCTGGCCTCCCAATGTCAAAGCACAATACACTACTCCGAGATCCCCGCGTAAGCCCTCACAGGACACAAGAGTGTCCAGGAAACGTGCCTACCTTTCGAAAGTGGCCAACCCATACTCAAGGAGGTTCGTGAAAAAACCTCCAATGACTTTGGGGTGATGAGACTCAAGCTACCAAGCAGGGCTCAGCCAGCCTTCGCCACAATGCCAATTACTTCAAACACCAACTTGACACACAGCAGGTCCCTACCACATGCCACACTTTTCTACCTTATTCCAGAGTGTCCCCGACCACCCCTGCAAGTTTCAAGGGCTACCCCTCCACAAGAACAGATCTGGGCAGCTTCAATACGCAGTGCGCACCTGGAGCTGCTTGACGAGTGGAGACGCCAGCAGTTCCTCTTCTCCTCCTTGCAGACACCAGATCCGAGACACCAGGATGACACCCATGCAGGCGGTGTACAGGCAAGCTGGCAGCATCTGAGGGGGATGACAGCCAAACCGAGAAAAAATTAATGCCGCTCCACTCAATGTGAAAGCTGTCGGAAGTGCAGAGCAGTGATTCGCCATAATGGGCTGTAGCGCCGTTATCCGCTCACTGCTACCACCCAGTGCAAATCAAATTTCTCGCCTCTGCAGTGCTCACACACCACCGCCTGAAACTGCGCCAGCGGGAGTTCTGTTCTTTTTGCGCTCGCTTTTCCTCCTGCATGTGCCGGCGTTGCACTGCCACTTCTTCTCGCTTCCTATCGTAAAAACCAACCCAACGAGCGAAACATAAATTACAATAAGGTTTTTGCAAAATGCTGTAGCCTTCCTTTGTGCTTATTTTAACCTGTACACCGCCCACACTGAACTCATCAGTTAGTGAAAACATGACACGCTGCTAACTCTCATATAAGAGACAGAAACTGCTCCCCGGTACGTGTCTTTTACAAAGGGGTTCAACTGTACAAGCACTCTGCCACGAAGGGCAAACCCCGTATAAACATTAGAGAGTTTTAGCACTCCGTCTGCTCCGTCTGATTCTGTTCCATTCGTACCGCACTGACCGGGGAGAACCGACTGGGCACTTGCGCATTCGCTCCGATAGGGTGGATTAGTTCTGCGGGCTGGCCCTCACCATGCCCACGCATTCGTTACAGGGAAGGGATGTCCTCCTCTCTGTGCCCGCGTGCGCAGGCATAGTCGGGTCCCGGTCAACACGGTACGCAGGGAACAGACGGAGCTTACGGAGTGCTAAAACTCCCTAATGGCTGTGACTTCGTGATAGGCCCGTCCGCACTTCCAACACTCACGTCTTCTGCGTCGAGGAACGCCGAGCACTGCTTGGCCAGGGTGTCCAGCGCAGCGTTCCAGGCAAGCTCCATTACTGCGGCTGTAGCTGTCGGGGTTCCGTCATCCCTTGCCGCCTCTTCCTGGCCCAGCAGCAGTTGTGCCGTGCTCCGACGCTCGATGTCGGCATCCAGCTTGGACCGCCAGGGGTACGGGTCCTGCCACGCTGCACACATCCCCATCCACGTGCAGTTTGAAAGGGCACCGTACCCTACGGAAGTTTGGGACACTGGACAAAGGCAACTACAGGCAAACCTGCCAACCTGATGACTTGAAAATTCGTAAAACCCGCAGACCCAGGGAGGGGGGAGAGCACACTTCATTTTTTTTTTTAAGTTTAAAAGGGCTTATGTTCTGGTACAAGTGTCCTCACATTTTCATGACCGTAACTGAAAACCATCAGTCTTGAACAGTAATGAGCCACTACTGCACTGGGCAGGAGGAGCAAATTCTGACGCGTAGCATTTCAAAAACACACAGTAGTACTGTCGTAGCTTTGAGCCTGCCATTCCACTGCGAAGCAACTATCACTGTCGTACCATAGGTCGTACTGCATTGGACACGGCTGTCATACAAAGAGTGACAAGAACACGCAAGTCCTAACTGGCCCGCAAACAACCTGCTATAAACAGGCTTGCTGAGATGGCAGAGAGTGCTTGATACTGAGGCATGGCCCATCCAAAGAAGACCAAGAGCACGTGTTGCCCTCTCAGGCACGCAATGCAAGGTACCACAGTGTCGTTTTAATAGATGTTCCCCCTTTTATTGAAAATTTGAAAAACAATTTGCTTTTTTTTGAAAATTCGTAAAATTTCAGGGTTCGTAAAACTTGTCCAAATCACATTTTACGGAAAATTCAGAAGAGTTAGCAGGTATGACTACAGGGGACATAGCAAGCTGACACTTGGTAGGACGTTCCAAACTGTGAGCTTTATCGTGCCAGAGCAATGCAACTTGCTATCAGGTGAAAGGTGATGAAAGGGCGAGTGAAAGGCGAAGGATTGTTTAGAGTGTTTCAAACTCCCAACATCACGACTCCCTCACTTAAAGTGAACAAGCACCATTGGGAAGTTAATGAGTATTGTGCTTGTTTTGTAACGTTGCCGTCATCTCGGAATGTTGGCCAGTCGCAACGCCCTCACGTCCACGGCAGCTCAGCCAACTTCCAGCTTTCAGCCTCTCCGGAATTTGCTCTTGCCAGTTTACCAGCTCTTGCTACAAAAGTGTCTAAAATGTCAGGACACAGCAAATCTAAACACTTATTTAGCAAATACCCCTTTGCAGCTTCTGTAACTATGCGATTACCAAGCGCAACCCCAGTGCATGTTCCCAGAGCTCCACTGATTGCAGGGTTTATTAACACGCCGAAGCTACTCCTGGGTTACGAGGTGCCCCATAGTGGAGCGCTCCTGATAGATTTCAACCACTGGGGACCTTTAACATGCGCCGAAATCTCGAACACACGGGTGTTTTCGCTTCCACCTCCATCGCAAAAGCAGCCAACCAGAGCCGAGATTGCGCCCGCAACGTCCTTGGGCCCAGCAGCACAGCCCCTTAGCTACCGCGGCGGGGGTGCTCCTAGAGCATCCTCCTTGTCTGCATCGTTACTGCCCCCCACCGGCATCCTCTTCCACGGATGATTTCAAGCCCCCATTCAACACATCCTCTGCACCAGCCACAAACATGTTCACATGCTTGTTAAGGGCACAGCCGTCAGACTTCTCCTCTTGAGCGACCACCTTTCCCACTTTACTGCTTTGCACAGCTTACAAAGGCCCTTTGTAAGCTCTGATCACAAGGATGTGGCTCATCTACAAGCCCCGCACATAGCTCCCCTGTGTGCTCCACCTCATGGGACCAAGACCTCCCCAGTGCCATCCCATGGAGTCAACAGCCCAGCGGACCCTCCCATACAAGGCTGCGATATCCAGTGAAAGAAACAAAGGCTGTAAAATTTCGCTCCCCCACTGTCTCAAGCTGCTGCCCACACAGCCCCTTCGACATCTTCGGCCATCACCAGTTTTCACTCACTCTCACGGCTGCTTAGGCTAACAAACGGCTACAACCTGCACACGCCAGAAACGAAAGATGCCTACCAGCCCTGTCATCCATTTGGCACTAGAAGAATCACTTCGATTCGGCTGGCGCAAGTGTCGAAACGGGATCATACAGGGTCTAAGTACCATATTTACACGATTATAACACACACCCTTTTTCACTACAATTTGCCTTCAAATTCGTGTGCACGCTACAATCGGGCTCAAAGCCGAAATTGGCTTCAAAGCAGCCAGCTGCATTTCTACAGACATGACTATCCCCCCTAAATTGAATTTTAAATCTGCGTGGTGGAGTCAACGTGAAGTAATACTTTTCAAATTTTCCTACGTAAGCTTACCTGCGTGTTACAATCGGGGGCAGATTACAATCATGCAAATGTGGTACATAGTGTTAAGCCCTCACGGGTCCCCCTAAATTTGACAGAATTAAGTGATTAAAACTGAATCAACTGAGGCGCCGAATTAACAAGCTCTGCATGTGCTTTTATCGCAGCTGGGCAGAGCACTCTAGGCTCATCCCACTCTTCCCCCAACAAGACGTCCGCATGCAGGTCCAAGCGGCCCTCACCAAGCAGTGGCTGCCATGCGGCGGGAGCCAGGGCAATTGAAGGGCGGGCCAGGCACAGGGCAGCCAGGAGTTCCCCCGCAGGAACCAGTGTTGCGGCCCTGGGCGGCGCCCCCTCTCCAGGAACCAGCAGCTCGAGAAGCCACAGGCGCCACCTACAGGAGACCACAGGCGTCATCCCCCCACCTGACATGCCTACACTAACACCAAACCCCCACCCAGACCCGGACAAGTCAACGAAATAGACAATGCACACAGTAGTACGGAAAAAAGATGATGTTAAGTACAGAGCACTTTAGGGGCTCGCCTTGTCGTCGTAGCTCACTCGCTGGACCGAAGTAGAGCCACACGCCGTTCTGTCGTGGCGGCTGTCGTCGCGGCGTAACCCAGAGGCTTCGAAAGCCAAGTGGTTTATACAGTCATAAGCGTTTGAAACTCGTAAACCACTGGCGCTTGCCCTGCATCTTCCCGTTGTTTAGCGCAAAGAAAACTGCAGGTAAGTTTGAGGCAAAATGTACGTCACTAAGCAATAGTGCCCGCATTCATTTAGCAAGAAATGCTCGTTGGGTTTGTTTTTACGATAGTAAGCGAAAAAAGTGGCATTGCAACGCCGGCACATGCGGGAGGAAAAGCAAGCACAAAAAGAACAGAACTCTTGCTGGCGCTGTTTCAGGCAGGGGGCGCGTGAGCACTGCGAAGGCAGGAAATCTGAATTGCATTGGGTGGTAGCAGTGAGCGGATAACGGCGCCACAGCCCATTACGGCAAATCACTGCTCTGCACTTCCGAGAGCTTTCACACTGAGTGGAACGGCTTTTTTTTTTTTTTAAAGCACTAAACCAATAACGCACACATGTCAAAAAGACTGCGCAGTCTTTACGGCAAGCGTACGTTGTCTTAGAAGCCTGTCTCTGTGTTCGCCCCAAGCGCACGTAACACAACAGAAGCCCTTTACAGGGCCAGAAAGAAAAAGAAAAAAGTGTAATGTCCATGTACCACGTGTAATCATTAGGGTGGCAACCTTCACTTGGAGGCCAACAGTACAGACAGAAATTCAACTACGTTTGGCATGGGGACCGCCAGAAAATCAAGGCACACTTGCGACAAGGCTGGCCTTCCTTTTCCGTGCCCTCTCGTGGTGATTACAAGGCGAAGAACTTCAGTAAAAGCAACTTTATAACATGTAAGAACCTACAGCTTCCTTTTCCAATCACACAAGTCCTGCGGAGCTCACGGCAGGCCCAAACAATCCAGTAAAATTCCCAAGTACGGTACAAAGGCACACGTCCTCCATGAGCTCCAGCAGAGCTCGTATTGCCGGGCAGCTTATTAATGTTCTTCCACCGAAAACTATCTTGTCATAGGATACTTTTCAGACATTATTTATATACATACAGAAAACATGAAACCACACTAACAAGCAGCAAGGTTGCTGCCCAAATATTACCAACGCAAGTCTTCTTTCATTCCCCCCTCCACCCACAACAAAAGTGCACTGCAAGCTGTTGCAGAGTTCAGCTGCAATGGGAGTCAATATACAATGACGATGACGATGAATATGATGCAGTAGGTCCGACAAGGGCCAGGGCAATGGGAGCGGCAGAGGGCAGTGAACGGTGGTGGGTGTGACCAGTGGCTGACCTGTGCTTCTCCGGCACGTCCTCCTCCCCTCGGCCACTGTCCAGAAGGGCCATGGAGGGCACGTCCAGGTGGGGCATGGAACCGGCCGAGCCCAGCAGGGCCGCCACGCTGTGCAGGGCTGCCAGCTCCATGGAACGGCCTCCGCCTGCAACCGTTCCATCCCCGGCCACTGAAGGAGATTGCAGCAAGGTTGTTGGCTTTTTTGTGCCCCTTTCTTCGCCTATCATCTCCAGCCTCATCTGCCCCCGTTTCCCTCTCTGTCTCATAGCAAGCAAGGGTTACGGGACACACTATAAGATGGGGGGGGGAGGTTGCTGTCACCTCCTTTAACTCCATTTTGTTTAATTTTTTTTCCTACTCGGAAGCCATGCCGCAAAGAACTCCTTGATGCAGCACACCCAGCACTCACCAAAAGATAACCCCAGCCCTTATAAAAGAGATGAACCATCAGTCGACATCGCAACCCAGTATACCGTATTTACACAATTGTAAGTCGACTCGAATGTAGGTCGACCCCCCAAAATTGCATCTCTCAAAAAAAAAAAATGCGAGCGCAGAAAGCAGCCTGTTTGAACGCTGCTGTAAACAAGTGCCGAGAGAGAAGCTCTTCCGTCAACTGCTTATACCCCCCCCCTACGGCGGCTCTTCCATCAATGATCGATGCTCCCCCAAGAGCCGTACGCTCGTGGTGCGCGCAGTAGATGTTAAAAAAGGGAAGCTTCTGTGTAAGCACGCGGAATGACCACGTGCTGTGGGGTGAGCAGGAAACTTTACTTCCAATCATGAGAACACATTCGCTGCGAGATCACAACAATCGAAGCTACCGGCAGCGGCCACTGCCGCGCGATATCAAAACAAACATGGCGGCTGACAGAAGCAGTCGCTCGCGATTTTCGTTTTATTCGTGAGTACGTTATTCGCATTCAAGAAGCATTTTGTTTTGTCCTAATAAACAAAATAAGTATTAGCGAATTCCTTGATTCAATGCGCGGCGCTAGCGTAGCCACAGTCATATCACGTTGTTCAGTACACTTCCAAACGCGATGGTGGGAGGTTAGTTGCACAAAGGGCACAGATCGCGAACGCCAACTTCCAAAGTCGGAATCACCTTTGTTGACCCAGAATGTATGCAACAGTAAATTAGTACACTACGCTTCGACCGTAACCATGGAAACGAGGGTGCAAGGCTCTCCCCACCTTGTATAGCCCACCTGATTTCTCGTTTCCCTTGCCGTTACTAGCGGTACACGGTTTGATTTCGATTCTAAGTCGACCCCCCAACACTGGGTTGTCAAATTTGAAAAAAAAAGGTCGACCTACAATCGTGTAAATACGGTACTAGACGCAGTTTTAAACAGAAACACACGGCTGCACCAGTGCAAGCACCGAAGCAATGAAGGCTGCACGCTAGGTGCAATCACACTGCGTGTACATGCCAAGCAGCTCTCCATCCACCAGGAGAAAAACTGGTTTTGTGGCAAACTCTGCCCACATTCCCCCTTTCCCACACTGACCGGGGCAGAAGAGGGAGGTGAGGTCCGAGCAGGCCCATCCCCTGCGCAGCAGCTCCTGCAGCACCAGGTGGCCTTCCTCCACGCACTGGTTCAGGAACACTGTCCTGCACACGCAGTCACACAGTCACCAGGGGGGGGGCAAGGTTCAGCTCAGGGGAACCACAAGTCCAGTCCCCACTGCACCAGCTTGGCAGGGAGTAGGGTTGCCACCTTTTCACGAAAAAAAAACAAAAAAAACGACCCTTCGGTGGTGGGGGGTGATGGTAGATAGAATGTTCAATTTGTGTTGAAAAAACTATGCCATGTTCTTGACATGCAGTGCCATTTATTGTAGCGTTTTCTTAGAGAGAAATCAACATAACATTTGTACTGAAAGTGATTGAGAGCTTGGTTATTGCTCTGTATGTGCCGTACTTACCCGATTCTAACGCGCACCCGATTTTCCCGGCAAAAAAACCTAAAAAACTTGCACCTCCGATTCTAATGCACAACTTTGTGGCCCAGAAAAACGAATGCGAGAGAAATGGGCTATTTATTTCCCGAAGTAATCTCTCATCTTACTCCTTGTCGCTCCCCGAGAGCTCCTTGTTGCTTTCCGCTGACTACACCCTCTCATCCTCAGTGCTGCGAAGCGCGTTAGCGATGCCACACTACTGAACAAACGTTCAACCATGGTCGACGGGATCGTGGCCCACTCCTCGCACGCCCATCCCGTGAGCTTCTCCAGAGGGGCACACTTCAGCCGACCGCTCGTTTTGAACGCATGGGAGCCGCTCGTAAGCCACTTGAAGAAGCGGCGCGCCTTCGTTGCTGCTCCTGCCATTACTGTATCAAGCGCACAAGCGGAACAATTTGATGATTTGTGTGAATGCCGATAGAAAAGCCTAGGTTTCCTGCGTCCGAAACATGGATGGTCCGAAAGGTCGTTGCTAAAAGTGGCTAAAAGCTTTGGCGCCATCTTGAGATGGCGATGACGATGGGTGGGACAAAAGTTTCGGAAGTTTCGGTTTCGTATCCGATTATAACGCGCATGCGACTTTTCCGCCTATTTTTCTGGAAAAAAGTGCGCGTTAGAATCGGACAAGTACGGTGCTTCACTGAGCAGTAACTGCAATTGCTGACCGCGGCGGCAGCATTTCGTTGTTTTGTTCCTCCCTTAGGTCCCCCTTCATCTCAGGCAGCGCACTCGCCCACGTTATTTTCAGCTTGTCGACATATATTTATCGTCTTAGTTGTTGAATTGACGTTCATAAAACGCCAAAACCGACATAATCACGGCACAAGGTCCAAAAACCAGCCAATGACAGCCAGATGGCTGGTTTTTGGCCCTCGTGCCGATTATGTGCGTACACGTACACATAATGTCCGTACACGGATTATGTTCGTGTAAATACGGACATGAACCGGCAACCAGCCCGCTGTTTAAAAAAACGATCAGGCCGGTCCAAAACCGGGCAGGTGGCAACCCAGCAGGTAGGTGGCAATGATGAAACGTGCTGCCACATACCTACATCCAAAGAATTTTTTCCTCGCAGCCAAACGTACATCCTACACTGAGATCGTCCTCCTCCTCCTCAAAAATGTATGCACCAGCCCCATAGGCACGAGCAACAGGAACCCTGCACAGCACCTAACTGTTTATGATGCCCCCGGGTCTCGGGTGCCACAACTTCTCAGCCACAGGGCTCACCAGGCAGGATAAAGTGGCACTGTGCGACATTTGCACCAATGTACACAAGGACGAAGCATTTGCTGGGGCTAGGCACACACCCCATTCTTCTGCAATGCAAAATAAAGCTGCAGTCAATGGCGCGGTGGAAGATTTCTGCGGTAAAATGTGTACTCACATCCAACACTGCTGCCAAGCTAAACATTTTTCAAAACAAAAACTAGAAGAAAAATTGGTGCAGCTTGCACTAGTGGTGCAAGGGTGGAGAAACAGCAGTGCTGGCGGCCCCCCCTTCCCTTCGTCGGAGATCTGGCTGTTGCACCTCACACGGATTTCCAAACTTGCCGCTGAAAGTCTTCCATGACTGGCAGGCCCGAATCGTTTCATCCGCAGCCTTTCACATCTCTCCCAAAGTGGACCACGTTACCACGCGCTAGAACCCGCGGCAAACTGGCTTCGCGAACTCAGCATTCAGTGCTCCCCACTTCAGGCGCGAACGCACGTGAACTGGCCCAAGAACAGCACGCGAGAGATCACGCCACAAACGCTGGCGGAGTGTTCTCGAAGGTCGAGCTGGCCGACGCTGGGCGCACTCCTCACAAGGTGCACGCTCACGTGCACTCGCTATTTTTCCTGCTATTTTTTTTTCTGGTAACACTCCACGGCAGAACTAAAAGCTTAAACAGCTCTGCTGTTAAAACAATGGCACGTCCTGAGTTTTGTCAAGTAACACAACACCCGAGCTAGAATGCGAGCAGTCATGGCGCACTTGTCAGCTGTGTGAGGACAGTCCCCCCATGTTCCCTGAGAAGGTGGCATGCAGTACAGGGCGGCCTCACATGAACAATAACAATACAGCGGGCAAGTCTACATGATACAGTGCTAGCTGTGTCTTCACTGCGAAGACAAGGAATGGACTGCCCCTGGGTACAAAAAGGTTTGGCAATGGTGAGGCACTCACTTGACGGTCTGGTCCCAGACCAGGCTCCACACCGGCCAGGGCCTGGTCCCAGGCTGTGGCCCGTGGGCCCGGGCCACCGAGCAGTAGCACAGCATGATGCACCGCTTCACGGCTTGTCTGGAGGAGGAGGAGGACAAACGGATGGTTATGGTGCAAACAGACAGAAGAGACCTAACATAGGAGATGACCAAACAGATAGGAGAGATGGGTTGCCAGGTTGGCGGTGATACTATCAACCCCAAACTCTTTGCGAGCAGGTGATCAGCGAGGTTTCTAAATCTGTAAAAGCAGGGTTCCTCAACTTACCCTGGCAGATACGGGAAGTCCCCATGACATGTGACTGACTACCACCAGTTTTCAGGTAAGCTCCTGGAACACAGACTCCACTAAAGACCCTCCACCATTTCTGTTCACACCTCCCACACGAGCTGCTGTGCATACCTGGCCCTCAGGGGGGTGTTCACATTGCAAATGCCAATGTTGACAGAGGGTTATCAGACAGCAAAGCTGTGCTACAAGCTCATCACTGCTCTAGCTTGGCCACTGGCTTTTTTTCCCTAACGCACCTAAAACAGGCGCCAAATAGAGCACACAAGACATCCTGAGCACATGGGAAAGGTGCTAGCATGCCATGCATTGGTGCCCAAGCTTGGTGTCAGTTGAAAAAAAAAAACAAGTACGCTGCTACTGCCAATTTATCATTTTCTGTTTCGTGGAACTAAAATACATACTTCAGAAAGACATAAATAACAACAAGCTTACAAATTTCAGACTAACACCTTATCTTCATTCCCCTAATTTAATAAGTTAAAACATAAAAGCAAAGGGCCCGAAGTGCACTTTCAGATCTTCCCACAGCTTTCCACTTGTGAAGCTTTGCGAATGCTCTAATATGACCTGCTGAAACTTTATGCAAGCAACATCAGAACCGTTACATCTTGCCAGCGAAACATGGGGTGAAAAAACTGGCCACGTATCTGCTTGCTTCGCTGCAAATGTCGTCAAAAGACGATCGCCTCAGGGACAGACAGACATACAGACGGACCAAAATTCATCTTGCATTTTCTGGGCATGCATTGATGCTAGAGTCGGCACTTCATGACCACTGGCATGTTTGCTGAAGCGTGGCAAACCGACGACTCGCGCATCGCGCGCCTAGTGTGCATCGTGTTGCCTTCGGGTGCGCCTCGCCTCACCGTCTTTCGCTAGCTGCCCGGCACGTTGCTTGGACGTTTCCTGGGCACGCCGCGGTGCTGGACGGTCGTCAGCACGCCGGCGTTTTTCTACCGCAACGTCCTCAGTTCGAAAATACTAGCATTCTAGCGACACAGGTGGCGACAGCTGGCACGAACATGCGCACCCAGGGCCACTGCCAGGTGGCGCCACAGCAGTGCGTTTTCTGGCTGTAGTATTTTTCATCTGCTATCGCAAAAATCAAGCATCAATGTATTTTTTGATAGGTAACACTGCAAATATCACTTATGTATTGATGTTTTGCCTCAGATATGCGTAACGTTTTGTTTTTGGCTCAACAATGCTGACAAGTATGAACACTGCCACCTGATTTAGAAGATGTTTTAGATTTAGAAGATTTAGAAGAAATGTCTCGTTCAACATCTGCGTTAACTTTGGCCGGGCGGCTGAATCGAGGGACAAAATTTCCGTGAGCAAGTAGGCCAAGGAAGACTATCGTCTTTAAAAAAAATGGCAACACAATGCCAAAACAATGATCTGAGGGACTACACAGGTGCAGGTGCCAGTGGGAAAGCATAAAAACAAGAACAAAAAGAAAAAGGCCCGACTCACAGCTTGCAAGACGAGTAGCACTGTGTGAGGAAGTCGAGCAGCTTGCGTAGACTGCTGGAAGCATGCTTGGCCGTTTCGGGATACCTCCACAGGTAGCACGCGAGCACCTCCAACCTGGGTCCAGAGGACACAAAATGGGAGGAACACGAGCACTTCTCTTCCTTCAACGGCTCATATTAGCAACTACAGTTGGTGTACCTAATACTTTTCATAATAGTACCTTCAAAGAGAGCAAAAAAAAAAGATGAGACCTCTTAACAATACCTTCAAAAAGAGGAAAAAAAAAGAAGCCAAAGCGAGATGAAACATCACCAAGCACTCCTCACCCCTTACATTTATTTGAAAGAAAGAAAACTTACAACGCCCACTCGACCTGAACTTTGAGGAATCCAAGAGCATTTAAAAAGTTCCTCTGCAAGCTTCGTATCCCCGACTGCTTCTAAATTCCAGAACATTCAAAGTGCGTGCTGTTGAAAATTTTGTCAGCAAAACAGCAAGCGGACTATGTACCGATTGGTTCCAGCTGAAAAGTAAGAACAGCAGTGTCAAACCTCACTGCAAAAAATTGGAACCGTTCGGTAAGCCAAAAATTAATGTACAAAATTACATCACAAATTCCTCAAGAAGCAGCGCAAATAGTCACTGCAGTGTTCACCATCAAACAAACATTTACAGCTCACAGGCAAACAAATATTCACATGATGTGCTAACATGAACTACTGCCCATCAGCAGTGCAGTTGTAAGGGCCACAAGGGAATGCCCCCACCCTGTCCAGTAAGCAACGCCCCAATGTGTCTCTCAGAAGGCCTCCAAAAATTTAACACATTTAAAGTTTAACTGTAGTGACACCCGAGCCATGCAACATACCATTGTAGCAACCTACAACTGATCATTCAAACAACCTCTTCAAGTGCACTAAAGTCTTTACAGGTTCCTACTTCATTTTTTTGTTTTTTTTTGCTCTCTGCCTCCTAAAGAAGCACACTCCCATAGAGAAAACAAACATTTTTCATGTTGCAGTTCCATGCAACTGCGGCAAAGGCTCTTCAAGTGTGGTGCACTATTTTTTAAAAACGCGAAGGTGACCTTCAGCAGCAGTTGTTGTTTCGTGGGCTGGTGCGCCTTGCGTGAAAACATGGGCTTGCACAAAAAAAAATAAGAGCGCGGTGTGCTCTTGCCCTGTCTAGCGTTGTGTTTCTTACACAGAGCAGAGCACACCCTCTTCAGCACACCCAGCCAAGCAAGCTCATCAAAACCCACACCTACCATGGCAGGGCATCATGGTTGGGCTTCAGGGGCAGCAGGGCGGCCACCGCACTGGCCAGGGCATTGCGGCGCTCCAGCTGGTGCCAGGTCTCTGCGGCCAGCCACACCTGGGCCTTGCGCACTCGGGCCTCCTGCCTGGAACGAGGAAGAGGAGAGATGCCGTCACCATCCCATCCCGTCCCCCTCCTCCTCCAGGACCCCATTGCCGGGAGTGCAGCACTCACTGTCCGGAGGTGGTGGAGCCGATGGAGCGCTCCTGCAGCTGCCGCATGAGCAGCTGGTGCCAGTCCGCCAGCAGGCCCTCCCAGCTGCTGCCACCGTGGTGGCCCCCCTCCTCGTCTGCCTCCTCCTCCTGTGGCTCCCTCCATCCGATGCAGGCCCAACTGCAGGGACAGGAACTCCAGGGACAGCTCCTGCAGCCGCCCACCACCGTCATCACCCATTGGGTGCCACCTCCGTAAAACGGACACGGTCCACAATCGACGAGCACTCAACATACCCTCAGACAAGAGCGGATTACCAGGCTGACAGGAGCGATGGGCATGGGTGTCGGCAGGGGTGTGCGAAAGGGGCACTTGGTCCACCCAACCGCACAACAACTGCCCCTCACCCTCTTCCTTTCCTCCACAATATAATGGTTTTACCCCCTCTAGACAAAATCCTGCCGACGACCATGGCGATGGGCCAAGCAGCACAGCCATAAGGTCATTAGAAGACAACTGCCACCACTTGTGTTTAAGAAGAAGAGATTTCAAGCTGGTCTGGGCCATCTGTGTGCAGCCCACTGCTTGGGTGAGAGTCGTACGGTGTGATGTGCACACGCCAATGGCACTGAGGGGACACAAGGGCAGGCACCACTCAACGCACACTGCTGGTTTGTTTTCACGTGTTTATCAGGCGTGGACACTTGTGAGACCGGGGCATGGCATGTGCGTCAGACGTGAGGGGGGATATGCCTGCATGAAAACGGCACGTATCCAGCTTTCACGTATCCAGCTTTTATCAGTGCAAAAGGTCCCATTAATTCTACCCAACTTCTCAGTAAATCAACTCACGACAGCCATGCAGATGATTCCCATCTGAACCGGCCCATTTTGTGGAGCAAGTTCCCTCCGCACAACAAAAAACGGCTGTGGAGAACAATGCAGTCTCTAGGAGACCGACAGCAACGAGACTTTTGAGGGGCATATGTCTGTCATCATAGTCATCATCAGCCTGTCTACGCCCATGGCAGGGCAAAGGCCTCTCCCATGGATCTCCAATTATCCCGGTCCTGTGCTAACTGCGACCAATTTATCCCCGCAAACTTCTTGATCTCATCTGCCCATCTAATCTTCTGTCGCCCCCTGCCACGTTTGCTTTCTCTAGGGGTTTGTCCGTAAGGCGCTTGTGATCAGCAATAAAGTCTCCACCTTGATCTGAAGGGACTTCCAGTTGAAGGGCACCAACAGGAAGCGTGCGACGGGCTCTCCGACAGAGCAGAGGAGGTGCCGGCGCCGTCCACCCAGCCGCCGGCCCACCTCCACCAGGGTGGCAAGCTGCTGCCCCACCTTGCTCACAGTGACGTTCTCCCTGGGTGGTGTTCCAGACAAACAAAATAAAGCAGCATTCCTAACTAGCTACACACACAAGCACACAACGTTCGGACGCTTCGTTTCAGTTTCCCTTGCAAGGACCTCCGATAACAGAGTGCAGACACTCAAAACATGAAATCATTCCTGCAGTGTTTAATTTTCTGTTCCAGCGGCCTTTTTGCAGTTCAAGGTACTCAAGTTATCTGGGTACTTTAGGGGTCGGAACGCTGGTTTTGAGGATGGAAAATTTGACAAGAAATCAATTTCCTGTATTAATTTTATTTCCAGTCTACACGTCCCAAAGAAGGTACCTGCAAGATATTATAGCTGTGCCATAAGTATTTACAAAGCTGTCGCCCTTTGAGGTTCCCCAAATAGCCATTTTTACTTATGTTTCCAAAATTCGTGCCTTGTTTTCTCAGGACCAACTTTTTTCCTCTGAGGTCAGGTACAATATACTATTGGGATGTACTGGTCAGATTTGCATAATTCTTGCTGCATTTGAAAGCTTGTGAACCACACAGTGCAATAAAATTACAAAGATATAGAAATTCTTATTGCTAGCACAATTTTTTATGTAGGTCGTTTTACAAAGACTTTGGTAATTGATGACCTGGCATTTAATAGGTTTACAACAATTGCAGAAACAATGCTAAAATTACTGCAGTGGTATAGTTGCGCTCCCTGGTCCTTCTAGAGCACAAACAGATAAAAAGTATTCGAGTATTTCATAGGTAGGTAATGAAAAAATTGCCTGAAACGGAATAGCATACATGTTGCACAACTCTGAACTTACACCACATAGATGAAAACTGACGGCATATTTGTGCACAGGATGTTAAAATACACTCAATGTGTAAATCTCAAGAACATAGGTTAAAATATATCAAAAATATCCACAAGACTGGTGTCCCCCCTTAAAATATAATATAGTATTGCAACTAAAAGTTGGTGTTGCGCAAGGCACATAAACCGCACTGGTTTACCGCCATTACCGGTCCCCCCTTTTGAGTGATGACAACGGCAAAGCAGTAGAAAAAAATCAACCATGCATAAAAATTGCATTAAATTACCATGATCACTAGAACAAATTTTTTTACAGATGTTTAACATAAATGTAAAACAGCACAAAGAATCTCACCAAAATTCAACAAGCCCTTAAAAATTCTGATATTCACACATATGACGACACAGCAAAGTAAATCTGAGGCAGCAAAAGCTGCCCTGAGTACGCAGGTTAATTTTCTAATACCGTGCACGGGTACACAAATATCCAAACCTTTGAATACTGAGTCAGGGGTGGAACAGGGTCCATGGGTTTGAGAGCAGTCCTGGGAGCAGGCAAAAGTGCCTTTTGTAGCAGGCTTGGAGCAGCCAGAAAGCATTTTGGCAGTTTGGGCAGCAGAATTGCATTTGGGGAGATATTCCTCCCTAATCTCGTCAGGCCGTGTGAAAGGTCCCTGCCACGTACCTAATCTCTCTACTATTCTCAGGCATTCATGCACTGGAACCTACTCTAAACCAGGAACGTTGTTCTTCTACTATATATGGAGGTTTACAAAATGCAGAGTCACCTACTCTCAGCCCGGGCGAGTGCGTTGCACTATTACCATTCCAAGACCAAACTTCACGCGCAGAGTCAAAAGAGATCAGATATCAGGCCTTGCTTCGTGTACAGCAAACAGCAGTGTTTATGTGACCCCACGGCGGCATTCCGTAAACAAGGTGTTTGCCAAAATATAAAAAGCACCGTGTCACTCTGTTCCTCCAGGGAAAAAAAACAAGAATGCGACCGTACCACAAAAATTACTGGAAAAGCTCTATGCAAGAAATGAAAACATTTGCGAACAGAGCTGGAAAACTACACTTTTTGCTGAACTTCACAAACGGTACTTGCTACTTTGCACACCTTTCAACGTCTATGCAAACTACAGAAAAGCACAAACATATTGTGCTGCCAACTTTTTTTTCACAAATACGTCCAACGCACAACAGCTAACTAAATCCGGACGTTTCCACGCGGCGCTTCTCGGACCAGATTTGTACATAACAGGCGTACGTAACGGCACAGCCGTTTACGGCGTGTTCCCTCAATTTTTCGTGTGCTTCGGCAAGGGCAAAACTGGGCATGTTGTTTATACCAGAAAACGTGCATTTGCACTACATATAAAGATTGCAATATCCTGATGGATATGATTCTTGCAGTACTGCTTAAAAACCATTCGAACCACTACTGCATTATTATTTATTAATCAATAATAAATAAGCATTCATTAATCCTAGCCACGCCGCTAAAGAAACAAGCGTCAAATAATCGCGCTTTCGCGTGTTCCGCACTTCCAGCGTGAAATCACGGCTAATAGTAACATTATAACGTGGAATCTCTTGCCATGGCGCGCAACATGAGGTAATTTTAATGTTAAGGGGGCGGGTCTATAGCCTTAGCTATACCGAATAAACGTTTATTGAAATAAAATCAGGGGTGGTGCCTTTAGCATAGCGCTGCGCGTTTTCCCGCATCGACAGCTCTGTTGACCACCGTAAGATATACACAGGCGAACTCGCTGCTTGAACCATATCTTACGTCAAACCTTACGCCTAAGGCAAAATTCAGTCTGCTCTCAAATATCGTAATCGATATACTAGCTTACCATCGTTTTCTCCCTTGTAAAGCCAAAAAAACGCGACCGCACTTCAAGCGTCCCCTGCCGGCGCAGCGCCTTTTCTACCCACGGCAATATGGCCGCCGACCGGTTCGCCCGGCTTCACCTCCCCGCGTTGCCCGCTATGGGCGGCCTCCACTCCAGAAGTTTTATACAACCTCCTTGGTGCCCACCTGACTTGGAGCTTGTTCGATTGCTTCCATTACCGGAAGCCAGCTCTTAGGCCCTTCTAGTACCTCCATCTTCCAAGGTGGCTGCTGTTTCCTTTTCCCACCGCACGCCCCAATTCTACGCACGATTCTGAGTACCTCATGATTTATTCCCCTCACAACGTGTTTCATGGAACAGAGACAGCTCAGGCCCTAAAAAACGCTACGCATTTAGTGCTGTCTGTTTGCGCTGTTCGATGGGGCTTTTCAATTGTAAATCTCGCATGACTCTCCACAGGCTCCCCGAGAAGCAGTCCGGCATTAGTTTTTTGCACACATTTCTAGGGCATGGGGAATCCTCAGAAGGCCCGCAGTGAGTCGAGACCCGTAAATGAAGGAGAGCCAGCGTTACTGCGCCCCTGATTAGCCGCCTCCCTGCACCTGGGCTTGATGAAGGATGCGGCCAGCGTGCGGAAGACGTTCTCCAGCCGGCCGTCCTCCTGGTGGAAGCCCGTGGCCACCAGGTGGTGCAGGGTGCTGCTCAGGCCCACCACGTCCGCGTCCTCCTGCCGCAGGAGGCCACACACCAGGTCCACCAGCTCTGCAACCGACCGACCGCACAGGGTTTTTGAAGGGGGCCTACCCACACTGGTGCCATTCTCAAGGCGCTCCATGACACTTTGTGGTGTGCCCAAAACTACTACACCACGCCTGGGACCAAAACTAGGCGCTGTGGTTCCGCACTGACTTGCTTTCTCATTGCAATGGAATTGCTGGCCCCAGGTTTCAAGGCGATGCAAACAGCAGTGACACACGGTAGTTGCACTGAAAGGGCGACTTGAGCCGTACACCCTGCCTGCTTCTCACAAAGCGTGACAGCAAGGCATGGCTTTGACCTCGTTCTCTTTAAGGTATGTATGCCCAATTTGTTAGGGAAGTCCAAAGTTTTTAACTGGTTCCTTATTTTGAACTGAACACCACAGGGACCTCATCATAATCTGCTACAACTTGCCACTGCTAGTTTCTCATCAAACGAGAAAGAAAGCGTCAGAACCCCAAAACAACCCCCTCACCAATTCGGGCACCCTTTGAAGCTCCTCAGCGTATAGGGGCCATGCAAACAAAACACAAGTTTGGCTCATTTGAAAGATTGCCTCGTTAGAATTATACTGACACCACTTTTATCACACACTTCGCTCAAACAAGCTACATAATTAGGAAAAAATGGAATGGCCATGCGACCCACTCGCTCATTTCCCACAACAGAACCTATGATGTCATATGCTCAGCTGTGAAATTGGCTGAGGCCGGCAATTGCAAAGGCAAATAAGGCACGGCTCGTAAGCTTGCCGAAGGAGCTATTTGCCCTTAATTATAATGCATATTCATTTTACAGCAGTAAGAATGGTGGGGCAAACAATGAAAGTTCCGAAAATACACGTAAAAATAGAAGCACCGATGCGCACTGCTGTTGGTACTGGGCGCATTATGCTTGTTTTGGCTGCACAGCTGTCTGCCGCTTTGGAGTTCTCTTATAAAACACTGGCCGACTGGCGTAACCGACGTTGTCTTACGTGACCCTGTTCGTCGAGCATACCCCATGTTTAACGAAACGATTACTTTCTACAGTACAGTAAAACCTCGTTACAAGAGACACTGTTACAAGAGACACTTGGTTATAAGAGACGTTTGAATGAAAGCGGTTTGGTTGGTTTTCCTATGTTCGTCAGGTTAGCAACATTGCATACAAGAGACCTTGGTTACAAGAGAAACATTTTTTGGTTCCCTTGAGTGTCTCTTGTAACGAGGTTTTACTGTAACAAAAACAAGCCAGAAGCAAACCTGGTCAAAAACAAAGCAAAAGTGGACAACGGTCTGTGGATAAGTATGGGACCGCCATCTGGGAGGACTAACGGCAAGCAAGGCTGCAGAGGTGAATGACGCACTGGAAGTTCGTTTGAATTCGCGCACTTACCACTTCATGGCAGACATCACGGAAGCACACAATTTAGCAGAAGAACCAAAATTTTAACCTAAATAAATTAATTTCTCAGGGCACAATAAAACGCAAAATCTTTCGGCAGTGCAGACGTGCGACTACATGCCGAAAGGCAGGCCTAGCACCTCAAAACTTGTGTCGAACCGACACCACACTCACACGTGGTAGTTTGTGGTGCGGGTGTCACCTGCACCTGGTGTCACGCTACACAAGCAAAACATACAGTGCGTGCTACATTAGCCACGGAATGGCGCCAGCCGCTCCATTCATCGTCATCATGACGAATTTTGTTTTTGGCGATTCTAGAAGTTTTCACGGCTTGCTGGCTCCTTACACTACGGCTATTATTTGGTAAATTAGTGCATTTCTCTGGCCGATTTTTTAATAAAAGGCAAAAAACAATGACTGATCCGCTTAGCGAGTTCGTTACAGCAAGGTTAACTGCCGCAATGCCTTTGTTACAAAGAGGTCACAAACACGTGGGCTTCAACTGGGGTGGCAATGGGGAATAGGAAAACTTCATTGATTGATTGATTGCTAGGTTTAGCACGCCAATGCTACACATGATGATGATGACAGTTGAGTTTTAGTGGCGCAAGGCCACCTGGGGCCAAGAGCGCCAACACAGTGGTTATATACGAGGGACGACGACATAAACACTAAAATTGCTCAACAAGAGCACAATTAAAACCAGTCAAAGACAATGAGGACGGCTGGCGTAGAAGGCCAGGTTGTGATTATGCGTGGTAAGAAATTTAGGTCTAAAAAAACTGTGCGTGATAAGGAAATGAGGTATAAAAATTTGATTTCGCTAAAAAACTTAAAAGCGCGTTATACAGGAATCATGGGATCATCTGCTAATAACAATGCTGGGTGTAGTGGAATGTGTTGTCTGTATAGTTGTGGAAAGTGCTCGGGTCTTGTTATGTGAAGTGCCTTGCATGTAATTAGAATGTGAATTACGGATAGGCCCTCCCCACACCTGCTACAGAGGGATCATGGAGATCCAGTGAGCAGCCAACGCTACACAGGCGATGAGGCGTGCCATAGTGAAGGGCTCCGGATTAATTTTGACCACCTGGGGATCTTTAACGTGCGCCGAAATCTTGAACACACGGGCGTTTTTGCTATTCGCCTCCATCAGAAAAGTGGCTGCCGCAGCCGGGAATCGAAACCCGCGTCCTTGAAAACTTCGTTAAATCCAGGGATTCGTTAGATAGAGGCCCGTTACATTGAGGTTTAACTGTGCTACACATGCCTTGCAGGAGAAGTGAATGCTGGGGAGAAAATGTGCTTCATGATCTCACTTCAAAGACATCTTCACAATGTGCGAGGGCGTGTTTCCTGAGTGGTGCACATCGTCTGTGCCATGCCTAAAATGCAACACAGGCTGCCTTATCTGTGGAAACACTTCCACTGCACAAAACAAGAGCACATACGGAGCAAGCAATATGGATTCGGGTGTCACCCCAACAGCTGTCACTGATGGACTGAGATGGCGGGCCTTAACTGCAATCTCTTTTTTAAATGTTAAAGCATTTGCTAGAAAGTTGTGGTTATTTAGTGTTTACCTGTTCTTTTTTTTTTCCATTATTTCTAGACAGAATCCTGATATGCAAGCCTCTGCGCAGCATAGCCAGCAACATATGCTAGCGGTGGTCCTACACTTGTACCAGACAGCCACTTCAATGGTCACAGAAACCAACGTGCATCGAAATTTTATAGAATTTAACGGACATGCGTCAACGTCACATGGTCATCTCTAAATGTCATTGAGCAGTTTGCTTCTGCACACCAGATGGCAGAGATTATAATAAAAGTGTTAAATTAAAGAAAGAAACTATGACAACTCCCTCGTTCCCGTTTTTAAACCAACAACCCCTTTTTGTTCTGAGCTGCCGCTGATAGGACAACACAAAAATGGATTAAGTTGGCACCACATCTGCTTCCATCAAGCAACACGATGACAGCCCACTTCCTCAGCTGCATGTAAAGGTCGTCTGCATTTCTATGCTTGAGAGTGCAACTGAAGGTGTGCTAACTTAATTTTACAGTTAAAATTAGTTTCTACTCATCCTAGCTTTGTCTACTACTTCGTTCATTAATTATGAGCCCCCCCCCCCTCTGAGAATGAGGTTGTCAGTCAAGCAGCCCGGTGATCCTTAACCACTTCAATGCCTGCAAGGACTGAGGCTTGGGCATGTTGGTTCATGACTAAAAGAAGGTGAACAGCGCAAATTTGACAGACACGAGAAGAAGGAGACGACACGCACAGCGCTGTGCGTGTCGTCTCCTTGCGCTGTGTTGTGGCAGCGCTGTGGCTGTCGTCTCCTTCTTCTCGTGTCTGTCAAATTTTGCGCTGTTCACCTTCTTTTACTTCAATGCCATTTACTGAGTTCGAGGGCCATCGAAGTAGATGTTTCTGAAAGTGTCCATGCACCACTCAGATCAACAGCGGCTGGTTTTCAATGATTAATTACTGAAGCACATGTGATGTGCTACACAACAACTTTCAAGGGGCAGTTGAATGTCTACTAACACAACAGCGGGTCTAGTGCACCTAATAGACAGTCACTACTCTACTCGATAGACAATGCGTTCAAAGGCCTTTGGAAGGCCTTTGAAACGGCTGCGTGGCGCAGGTATAACATAAGTATTCAAAAGCAACATTGCCCAGTCATACCGTTGTAGACGCCGGCCGCAAGCACTGGCTGCCACCCATTGGCGCCGAGCAGCAGGAGCAACAGGCGCGTGTACTGGGAGTGCACCAGGGCTGCACCGGGGTTGCCCGTGTCCACCAGCACCTCCCGGATGTGCTCCAGCACCTTGCGGGCGTTGAGCAGGGGTTGCTCTGCAACACGCCCTTCACTCTCAGACGTCGCCCAAAAGAGAACATCACGTGCAAAACACGCTGACGCTTTTTCTGGTCGGTATGCAAGACAGTAGCAACACACAACAGTCCTCACTGGGACAGCCACAGCTGGAAGTTTCAGGACACCACCAAGGTGCTCCCGCTAATGCAAAGAAAAGTATCAAGCCCTCACAAAACAAGCACAAACAAAGCTGCCCGCCCATCTTGCTCATTTCAAACAAAGGAATGTGTTCCACCTAAACGGTGCTTGTTCAAATAATGTATCAGCCCTACTGGCAGATTTTATGCCTTCAACTTTGATGGGTGTACTTGAAGTCCTTTCAAATAGAACGAGCCGTAGAAAAGCCCCAATTAAACATTTGAAACCTTGGCAGTGATAGCAACAGCATATGCTTCATTTTGCAGGCATAAATCGGAACACCATTGCATGAGACAGTAACAATGCAGACTTTGTCAAGCAACGAAAGTTGAACTCACTCCTGTTGGCTGACTGAACAACAGTACGAAGCAGGCTTGCCGCAGACAGGAGGTCTGTTCCCGCCGCAGCTGATGTCTTGTTCTTCTTGGCATTTTCAGCAAACTTCTCAAGCTCCTGTAACAGTCGTTCAGAGCAATGAAATGCCGGTGCAAGCTCCTGGAATCTGCAGCCTAATCAGACAAAACTTGCTCCAACAGCAGCCTTGAAAGCTCAGTGAGTGCACTGACAAACCTTAATAAAAATCAATTGCTTTTAACAAGATTTATGGCCTGAGTGCTTCCAAGTAAAAATTTTGTGCTGGACCTTCCTCTAACAAGCCCGAAACTGTGCAGACTTGAGAACATTACATAAGCAGCCATTCTCTCACTCATGCACACTGAAATGGAGCGAACAGGTTTACAAGCAAATAATGCCTTGCATAGAAACCTAGCCCTACTTGAGAAAGGTGAATATACTTGTCATTGCGACCGGTTTGAAGTAGACTTGCCACGTCTTGCCTTAAAATTTCTTTTTTTCTATTCCCAGTTCCCACTTAGCTATGAAAATATTCTCTCACTTGGCAAGCACATTTCGAGGTTGTTGCAGCAGCAAAAGAAGCCGGTCAGGGAGCAGGAATAAGAAATCCGTAACAGCATCTGAGGCTGACTGCACGCATGCCGTTCTTACTTTGACTCATCATCCCAAGTAGGCCTACACATAATCATAATACTGTATTTTTATTCTGTTTTTTTTTTCTCCTTAGACAAAGAGAAAGATTAAAGGATATGAGATTTGATCGCCAAGTTTTCAGCACAGATTAACGAGGTGAGTCAGCTGGGTGATGATGAACCACGATCATGACACAGCTCCCTTTCCCGGCGACAACACCTACCATCATGACAGCACGGCCTACTACTAATGGCCCGCGCTTTTCTTGTAGGTGTCGTAAAAATACGAATTTCAGTGTCACTTGTTCACTTTGCTTTTTTGCAGCCAGTGTGAACAAATTTTGCTACACACCAGGTTCAGCACATCCTATACGCTCGAAACTCACACCCCTCATAGCTGCTGAAAACTTGTTTTTTTTTTTTGCTGCAACTTGTAGTGGACCCTCAAACCACCTACAACAACACTGATATGCAAACTGAAACTGTCATTGCTGTGACCAGTACTAACTGTACATGGGTTGGGCGAAAAAGCAAAGTTTTGAAACATTTGACAATGCAGAGCAATGAAGATTACAAGGTCAGCTGCCCAAGGGTGAAAAATCCACACCGTGTCCATTCAGATTTTTGTGGAGTAAAAATCTTCCGCCGTTTCTATTACTATTTCTTGTGTAAAAATACAGTAATCTAGCGAGCCCGTAGGAGCAGCTAGAGTGAACAACCGACACATCCCATCCCTTCCAGCCTCATTCTCTCACAAAAAACATACCAGATTTTATTATGTTGCAGCGGTGTTTTTCATTGAAATTTAGCGTGCGCCGCACACATGAATGACAAGACAAACAAACATACCGTAGACTGGTGCTTTTAAACTTCACCAATTACCGAAAATGCAAAGATCTTATATTCCCATTGTAGCGACTTCTCATTAAGAACGCATCAGGCTAGGCTGCCACCTTAGTGAGCAAAAACACAGCCAGGCCACATGAGAAATAAATGAGGAGATGCCGAGAAGTCACTCCCTTGTCAGGTAGGGTAGCCGCCGAGAGTGGAGCAATAGACAACTCCTTACAAGAGGCGTGGAGATAAAAGATAACAAGCGTGCGAGGGCCGCGGCGTCTTTGACATCGAAAAGCATCCGGCACAGATAAGAAGCCCGTGCGGCATCTTCCGCATCTGCCCTCGAAGATTCCCTTTAAACTTGACTCATACTCTCCTATTCAGTTGCTACAATCAATAATGTGGTTCTTCAGCGCTGTCACCCCTCGTTAACACTGCCATATAGTAACACCGCCATATATATATATGTTCATGGTGGCTCTCCACTGTCCCTCGATTCATTTGTTGCAACCAGCATTGCTGTAAGTGAATTAGACTGCCCCGTTCTATTTGATACATCCGTATTAACAAACGCTGCCACACACACAGCTGGAAGAAAGGCGCTGCTGAGCTCACCTGGTCGACCGTCTTGATGACGTTGGCAGCTACGAAGTCCCAGGTCACGTTCAACTTGCCAAGGGTGTTGCGATCGAGGGAAGCTAGGGTGCTGGGGCTCTGAAGAGCACCTTTCAGGGCGGACAGCGCTCTCTGCGGAAGACACGGCGCAATGTGCAAGTTTGATTAATTAAGCAAAGGCACCAACAGACACACAGAAAACGCAATTGCCAAATCATTTCGTAACGACCTCTTAGCAGCATGGAAGCTGGTGTAGTCATCGCCTCTAACTGAACGCTGCAGCATACAGAAGCTGAACGTAACAGCACACAAACAAAAAAAAATGAAACAAAGGAACTGGCATGTTTTTGCACTGCTCTGAGCAACGTAGCTATGCAATCAGCACTGGGAACATCACTCGGGTTTTGTAAAAGCAAGGAATGATGAGCCCCAGTGGAGAAAGGGCAGTGACAGTTCATCCAGGTTTAACAGCACTGAATAAGCAGAATATGGATTATCCTGTTACATGTTTGAGAAGAAAGAACGGGATCCTGTTAATATCACCCCTATCATCCATCTTGTTCCTGTGTTACCAACTCCACAGGGCAGCCCTTTATTGGGGATGGAAAAAAAAATTACCAGTTTTTGAATATATTTTCATTCTTGGTGGCAGTGAAGGTGTCGATAGCATTAGTTCCCTACAAAGAGGTGACTTTGTATACACAGTGGGTGTTATTGAGTGAGAAGACCAGCGGAAATAAATGTACCCTACATAGAAAGCGCAGAGGATTGACTTTATGCTAACTACAGCAGCCCAAAAGGTCAAGATTGACTCAAGGTCAGCAATGCAGGAAATATCAGCGATTGACAGCGTGTTGTGGTCCTGACAGGATTGAGAAGGTCAAGGCCGTTTTTTTTTTCCTAACATAACTGCCACTCGGAAACGCTCCTTGTAAGGCAACCTATCAAATCACCCTTTCAGCAGTAGATGCGCATCAACGATGTATACCAATAAATGTAACAGTAATGATAATGAGCACGTTCAAAGTCTCGCACCCGCTATGCGAGATGTCAGAGTACAAATTTTTTTTACGTATCGTCAACCCACAAATGCTCAGAGTTTGAAAGCACACATCCTTCACTAAGAAGGCAAACCATAGCTCCATGGTAATACACAGCTTGTATACATTCTAGGTTCTCATAATCACGTACCCTTCAAAGTGCACCTTTAATGCACAAAATCTTCCCCACATGCTGCAGCAGAAGCCATATTTGTCCGTTTATTTGGTGTTCCCTCTGAAGTGACATGTTGTATGGTGCCTTTCCGGATTCCCTTAGCCCCACAAAGGAAGCATTTACATTGTTATCACAGTGACAACAAGTTGTGCACTTTTGTTCTTCACCGTGTTGCAAGCTACAAGTTCTACACTTCATGAAGTACACAGCTAAAGTCCCTCAGACATAATTCAACCTCAAAATACTACTCTAGTACATTACCTATGACAAAATTAAGGCACAGCAGACAGAACCTTCTCAAACATGACTTAGTACACAAAGCAAGACTTAGAAGCCAATGTGTAATTTTCAAGCACTCCTTTTTCCTTTTTTACTCGGCAACCAGCCAGTGCAATGCACAAAAGCCCCATTGATCCCATCCAGGAATCAATGGCAATATACGTATTTTTTATAATTAGTACTAGTATTAAACAATAGTTGTGGTAAATCTTCCCGGATAACGTGAACTAGCCATCCACAATAACAGATTTGTAAATTGAAGACAGCCATTCACAGGGGTCGGTTTGCAAGGCCGTGCAGTCGGAATGCAAACAGATGAAGCGAACAGCCACACTTTATGTCGGGTAATTACGAACTTGACAAAAGCAACTGCTTTAAAATTTCTCTGAGCTGTATACCAGCTGCCTGTGAAAACTTCTTTTTTTGCCCCATTCCCCCGCGGTCGAGCGTGCATTACAGCAACGTGAAATGAACAAAATCTTATGGTCCTTGATTCTTAGTTTTAACAAAACTACGCCACGGTTATACAAGGCAACGTGGTTCTAACTCAGACAATGCTGCTGCTGTTAGCTTGACCAGGCAACCTTCCAATTCCCACCATACCGCATAGACAACATAAAGGAAATTTTTCAGAGAAACCTTCAGCGATCGTAAACACAAGGCCGAGTTAATACAACCAGCACCAGTGCAACACAAACGGAACACAAATGAACATACACTGAAATCTCGTCTTGACTTTACGTCCAGATCAGTGAACAGAGCTTAAATTACAGTAGCAACTAGCCCCAGTAGCAACACCAACTAGTCCCGGGAGCTCAACGGTTTACCCAGGCACAAGGCGACATGACACTCATCTTTGACACGGTGTCACACACCTATGTACGAAATATATTAAAGCTCGCACGTCTTAGCCTGAAGCTACCACTGCGAGGACGCGCTGCATTACTGGTCCATTCTGAATGGAGTGCGTACGTACTTTGCGGTCCGTGATTTTGTTGGAACGCAGATTGCGGAGGATGCCTTGCAGGTCGTACGAGCCCCCCATGTTTGGTGCCACTTGTTAACGAGAACGCGAGAGGTTGTCGCTGCGAAAATTCGGTCGCGCGACAATGCTTTCCGCATGTCAGTCCACAATACTCGAAGATGATCACATCACGGCTTGCAAGCACTCTTCAGGCCTTTGACAACCGAGAAAACCGCGCGGAAAAAGTGCCCGCAGCTGCAGCTTTGCGCGGCACTTGGGCACATGGTCATTGGTTTAGCTCGCGGCCGGCTGCGATAAACCGCTAAAAAATAGAAACAAAATTACCAAAACTGGTCAATAATTTGCAATTTTTAGTTGTCTTTTACAAGCTTCAATCATAAAACGAGTCTTTTTTTTTTTATTTATTACTGGCTGTAAGAAGTTTGTGAGTGTTCCTGATTGGAGACCGTTCGGGCCGCTTGGGGAAGGGCGCCAAATTTGAAGGTTGCTTATTTGTTAGCCGCCGTTGGAGCTTGAATTCTTGCATAATGTAATGCTTTCGATAGGCAAAAATAAAGCTAAAACATATGAAAGCTGTAAAATGAAATATTTTATTCCTCCGGAACCTTAAACATTTACAAGCAAGTCCAAGTCCTACACAGGCATTCTATAACTGTTATTTACATTCCTTTTTTATACCAATTTTCTAACCAACTACTATAACGAAAATCCTAGGATTGAGTGTTCGTGTTTTAGTATTTTGAAGACAAACTAACTGCCATAATTTACATGCCATTCAGCAACGAAGGGAGATCATGACGTTTCTGCGATTGGTAAAACTGTCTAAACAAAGCCTCGAGCGTAGCTAGGCTAGGGCTCCAAGTTATTCTAGGGCCTTGAGGATAGCTGCTGTAGAACGCCAATGCTGCTCGAATGCTGCTGCGCTTGATTGTGCAGCGGCGCGGCCGATGGGCTGACGACGCGACCTGGCGTAAGCGACGGATTGGGCAGCTGCGGCTAAATGAGGCCCTCACGGAACCCGCCGTGCGTCTGTGGAGATCGGGCTGCCGGGGCGGCCGGCTACTCGGTGGCGGCTGACAGTACGGGATCGACAGGGGGATCCATCGTAACGAAAATGCCTGGAGCTTCGAACGACGAAGGCTGACGACAACTCTGCCAGCGAGAATCAGTGGCATTGAGATGCCATTATTGTCAAACTTTGTTAGGCGCCGAAACGTGGTGTGTCTGTGGCTGCTTTACGCGGTGAGCGAGCCAGAAAACGAGAATCAATAAGCAGCAATCCACTTCCAGGCGTCCCGAGGATGCCGTGCTAGGGGTTCGGTCGACTGGCCGAAAATGCGCTCGGAGGTGAAGTCAACAAACCACGCTTTAATACGTGGCCTATTCGTGGAATGCACACTAAAGCGGCAGTCCCGAGCTTTGGCGGGAGACGTCTTACGAGCTCTCCAAGCCGCCCGTGTCCGCATTACGGGGGACTCGGCTCGTCTCGGGGTTGATGGACGGAAGTTTCTTGTTCAACCGTGTGCTCCAGACCATGGAGCGGAAAGTCCTCAGAAAGAGAGAGATAGAGAGAGTTTTCCTGCCGCGCTCTTCGGCTGGGTTAAGAGGGAAAGTCTCCAGGGGGAAGGAGGTGCTGGGCCATGGTTGCACTGCTGGCGGAACTTTATTTCATTTCATTTCATTTATTGAAGCCTTAAGGGCCCGGAGGCATTACATAAGGCGGGGGCAAACAATATGTGAGGGACTCTTCATCACACAAGTGGCCGAGGCGCAGTCTTTCTACCTCGCGAGGCGCAGTCTTTTTCTTTGTCATTTCCCATACGGAAGGCACGTAGGTGGCGCTGGTAGTTTTTCGGACCAGGAAAAAAAAAAAAAACACGGCAGCACGAGAAGGGCGGATAGCCTAACCCAATAACCCCCAGGTTACTACGAACTGAAAAAAGGATGCCACGCATAAAAACTGCGGGGCCACAATTCACTTTTGAGAATGCGTGAGCATCCCTTCTCAACGAGTCATGCGCGCCGAGTTGTGTCCTTTAGTGCCGCTGAATGTAAATGAGCAAATTATGCCCCGAAACACGCACTCAGTTGTACTGTGTGAGTAGACATCTCTCTAACACGCTACCCGGAAATCCCGCTTTACAGAGACCAAGCTTTGATAAAGCCGGCTCCACTAGATTACCCAGCTGCGTTGGTGGGACGAATTTTTTTTTTTTTTCTGGGAAGTATAAGCAGTCTTGTACGAAACGTGAACGCTCAAGGCATTTTTTAAGTGCGAATGCACTTTATAAGCGACCCTGAATTCCGTTGACCGCCGTCCGTCCACATAGCAACAGCTGCGGGTGCGCGCGCTCCTCGTCTTCTATGGCAACGAACGAGATGGGCGCGCGCTGCCTGGCCGCTGACATGGCACATACCCACGTGGGGGATTGGCCAGGAATCTCCTCGTCTTCCTTGGCAACGGGGGGAGATGGGCGCGCGCTGCCTGGCCGCTGACATGGCACATACCCACGTGGGGGATTGGCCAGGAATCGGGCGTGAGAAGGGCTAATGCACCCGCTTAAAGGAGTACTGACACGAAATTTCAAAGCTGAGATCCGCTCCAGCAATCAAGTACAACGACAACACAAATAGGTGTCTGTGAATAAATGCATCTTTCTTTCTTTGTAGTTGTGTGTGTGTGTGTGTGATCTCTCTTTCGCGAACATTACCGAACCGCGCAAATTCAACTCCTGCATTCGCACTTTCACATTCTTCCCCTCGGGGAAATGCGGGGAAATTTTTTGTATTTTTGTTTGAAAAGCCGTTCGCAGGGAACGGGTATTCCGACGACATGTTTTTGGCTTCCCGCAGTGGTTGCGCGGATCTGGGTAAGGCGCTTTTTTGCCAGCTGAGCCAAGTGACGTCTTGGTGATGCTCAAGCGTCAAAATGTAAGAAAACCTGCTTCGTTGAAGTGGCGAGCCAAGGAAAGCGTCCCACCAGCAGGGGAGATTGGCCATGACCATCTTCCACCACGCGAATCTGCAGTGACACGCGCCACTGGCCGAGGCAGAAGAAGCGAGGTGGGGCCCGTGCTGGCCGGCGTCGTCCAATCAGAGCACGTAGTGCGTCCGAGCGTTCAGCGCGTGGCGCCCGGACCAGCGCGTGACATTCGGGCCAGCCGATTCTCAGGCCAGACGGTGGGCAGCCTGCAGAAGCCATGGACGTCTCGACGGATACCGCTGTCGTGGCCCTGCCGCCCGAGCCGAACAAGGTGGCCAGCAAGCCCGAGGTGGGCGACGACACGGCCGCCGTGGAGACCGCGGTGCGGGTCACGTCCAGGGAGGCTGCCTCGCCGGCCGGCGAGGCGGTCAAGGCGCCCTCCGGAGACCAGGTCTCGGACGCTGCGTTATCCTCCCCAACCAGCCAGGAGCCTCTGGCCGAGGCACCGGCTCCCGTCGGCGAGGGGGAGGGCAAGCCCGACGACGCCAAGCCCGTCGCGGACGCCGTGAAGCCGCCCGCGGACGCGGAGGTGGCATCGCAGACCGACGATGACCTGAAGGACTGCGTCGACAAGGCCGCCGCCCCCGCCGAGCCGGACGCGCCGCGGATGCGGCCCTTCGTGTTCTCGGTTGGACCAGGCCTGGTCTAGCCTTCTCCGCCCGGGTTCGCTCTGCCCAAGATGGCCGCCCAGCTTCCCCTCGCACCGCCGCCGCCATTTTGGTGGCTCGAACACCGCCACGGACTCCTCGCCTCTACCATGAGCGCTCAAAGAGAAAAAAAAATTTGCTGGGCCTGCCTTCCCCCGTACTGATTTTTCTGTCTGTTAGTTGGTCCGCTCGCTCGACTGCCTGGCCACGCAGAGAGCAGCGGTGCCAAAAGCGGGACAACAGCCCATGATGGTCGATGGCGGGTACATCCTGCAGCCAGCATGCATGGCCGTTCGCGCATCGCTTGGGAATCAAGGGAAGGGCCGGCGATGGTAACGATTGTTCAGTAACGCGATTTAAAGTAGCAGTCATGCGCACAGATGCTAGTTAGTCGGATTTATCAGCATGTACGCGTGGCATAAAGAACTTGGCGCTTACGCGCAAGCTGACAGCGCCAAGGTTGGGGACGCGTTTATGGCATTCAACCAATTCAACTGTATATGCGTTTGCGTTCAGTGAGGCGGTTAGAGTTAAAACCACCCGCAGCGAAAGAAACTATAGTCTCCTTTGTGGATGATGGTCCGACTTCGAAAGCGTTTAGTAATATCTGCTTACGTTCCTACTCGACCCACAATAACCGCTCAGTCTCTCGTGTTAAACAAGACGTATATAGGGCCGGAATTCGTAAACGAAATCCACCGATGTGCCAGAGGAAGGATGAATAAGGTAACCGCCGCTATAGTTTACGTTTAATAAGTCGAGAGGGGGGGGGGGGGGAAGGCATAAGTACGCAAAAATCTGACGTCTCTGTGTACACCGCAAGGCTATATGACGTACGCTCAAGGAGAAGATTCCCAGTCGTCTGTGTCTTCGTAATTATGTTTGCAGCGCGGTCGTCTCCAACCCCCGTTCGTTCGGGACGTAAGGATTTGCTCATCTTCGTCGTCGTCCCGCCGATGCTGCAGTGGTCGAGAAGCTAAATGTGCTCGTTCTTGCAGCCTGCAGTTGCGCTGGCATAGTCGAAGATCTCGTATTGTGGCATGATATTTTGGTTAGTCTTCCGACGGAAACTCATAGCTGTACTTTGATTTTTTACGGTGAAGCTATATTCGTGGTTCGTTGGTCGAAAATTTTCGTGTTATTCGTAAGCAACCCATGGAAGCAACCCTATGCTCCACACCACGGCAATTCGGGTTTCAATCAGCGAAATTTCATTTCATGGCCTGCCTTTTTTCTGGAAATAAATTAAGAATTTAAAGTCCTATCGCCATGCAATCAGTGAATTAGCCCTGGTCAATTCCCCTTGTGGGTACATACGCCAAAGACATTGAGGACATCACTATCATCATCAGCTTCATCTTCGAAGGCGGGTGAACATAGTGATGCGGCCCTCTGTGCACTAACAAGACCACCTCTGTCGAGGCCGCGGCAATGTGACAAGGGCCGCCTTACGCGGCGACAGGACAATTAAACAAGAGAGAAAACAAGCTAATGAAATTGGGGAAAGGCTTCAAGAGCAGCCATAACAAGTAGGAACACGGGGCTAAGCGTCATTCTCCTCTTAATCTTCGTCTTATTCAGCGCCGGAATTGACCATGGCGCAAGGTGCCAGCGCAGTGCACCCATTCTCCTTCCGTTTAAGCACCATCCTGGAACAACCATCTCTGCTGTGACCGCGAAGGAACGTTTGAACGTTGGAGCGCTCGGCGCCGCGCCTGGTGAGGTGACACAGAGAGAGAATAAACATTTATTGAGCCTAAGTGCTGATGGCAGCAGGGCACTCGCCCGGTGGAGGGCATCCTTATTCCGGGATACCCAGTCTGCGACTTGCCGACCAGGCCCTCTTTACCAGTTCTTGCTGTTGTCCAAGGTCCGGATCGACCAGACGAGCCATATGCACACTCAAAAAATGGGAAAGGGATAGGGGGTAGGTTGGGAGTTTGTTGGCACTCCCATATATCTGGTGTTACAGGGTGCCGGTCGTTGGAGAGAAATTGCAAAGGGAGGGATATATACTGAGTGGGGTAGATGGAATGCAGGAGGGTGCTGTGAACATAGGAATTTGTCTGCAATCGCCGAAGACTGGCGGCTTCTTCTATGGTTAGCCGAGGATGAGGTGACAGAAGCACGCTGATTGATTGTAGAGAGAGAGAGAGCATAACTTTAATGAAGATCAGCGATGTTAGCCGAGCCGTCGGGCTGGCTTGCTACGCTAGATGAGAGAAGAAAAACAAAAAGAAAAAAAGAAAAAAAATGTGAAAATGAAAAGATGTCATTTGATGCGCCCAAAATTTTTAATCACAGAACTCTCTCCAGCTCTGTGCTACGAAGAAACTCCAAGAGAGCTTTGATTGCACGTACAGCCTGACTGGGACCCGACCAAAGACCCAAAACAGCCCTCAGCTCAAGTCTTTAACACGCCGACGCTACACAGGCGATGAAGAGCGCCGTAGTGGAGGGCTCCGGATTAATTTTGTCCACCTGGGGATCTTTAAAGTGCGTTGAAATCTCTTCAAACACACGGGCGTTTTTGCTTTTCGCCTCCATCAGAAAAGCGGCCGCCGCGGCCGGGAATCGAACCCGCGTCATTGTGTTCAGCAGCACAGCGCCATAGCCACTGAGCCACTGCGGCGGGTGGTGACAGGAGCATAGAGTTTCTTGTTAGTGTATAGAACTCGAAACGAAACTGCGCCTGGGAGTCCATGTCCTGCTGGGAATTATGCAAGGGTACAACTTGGCGCGTGGGGACGGCTATTAGACTCTTAAAGGGGCCATGCAAACAAAACACAAGTTTAGTTCATTCGAACGATTGCCTCGTTAGAATCACACTGACACCACTTTTAACTTAAACTTCGCTCAAATAAGCTATGCAATTAGTAAAAAAGGGAATGACCATGTTACTCACTAGCTCAGTTGCCGCACTAGAACATATAACCCTGACGTCATATGCACAGATGAGCCATTGGCCGAGGCCGGTAAAAGCAAACGCAAGTTACGCAGGGCTTATAACATTGCAGAACGAGCCATTTTCGCTTTAAAAAGCACTGACACCAATTTTCGGCGTTAATATTGTTGCACAGTTCGCTTCCTTCACTCAACAGAATACCCTGGCTGAAATATGAGCGGCCTGCGACGCGAAGAACATAGTTCATTTATCGCGCCGACGGAGCAGCGCGCGGAGCGGCACTCAGCAAATGGACATCAGCGTGACATCACTCCAGGAGAGGAAAAAGAAGTGACGCGACAGCGCTCGTCAAAAACTCGTGACGTCACTTCCCGTGCGCGGCCCCACGAGCGGCGAGCGGGCGCAACGCCCTCTCAAGCGGGCGCCGGTGACGTCCGCACAAAGCGGTGAGGTCAGGCAGGGAGTCTGTCATGTGCGCCGTTCGGGATGAGAGCGCGGGAATTTGAAACAAACGATTTTCAGGCCGTTAAATGTAATTAACTATCGCGCGCTGAAGTATTTGAAGTGCTGTTTCAGGTTCGCCAGACCATTAAGCATCGATAAAAGCAATAAAAGTGTAACATAAAATTTTCGTGTCAGTGCTCCTTTAAGGGTAATGGATACTAATTTTATAGCTGTACGAATGGTGGGGGGAAACAATGGAAGTTCCGAAAGTACGCGTAAACACAGAAGTACCGATGCTTACAGTTAAATTCGAAAGTGTGGTCGGTCGCCGTCGTCGATGATCCGATGAAACGACGACTCGCTGGCTCGTTGGCCGACGGCAAATAGCCGACGATGGTCTACTCCAAGCAAACTCAAAATGTACGTTATGTAAATTTTATTTACATTACGTATTTACAACTTTCACGGCTCATGATCGCATACAAGAGGTCGGGCAAGACCCGCATCGAACGGGGCTCGCCGCTCCTCTCCTCTCCTGTTCTCCTCTGTTCAGTCCTCTGTTTCCTCCAAAAAACATCAAACTCCTCGGTTTTACCACCAAAATACTTACCACAAAAAGGACGTCACAACTCGAGAGTGAGGATGGCTCATTAGCCCATACTAGGCCACTGATTGGCCATCTAGGTGGGCTCAAAAAAGTCACGTGATTCACCTCTCTCTCTCATGCAGAAACCCAAAGGTATTCCGCAAAACACAAATATACCAGAAATGAAAACCAACCAACTAAAAGCAGACCTAACGACGGGAATCGGCTCTCGGGCGGCACGTTTTAGAGTATTGTCATGTGCTCCGCGCCACCAGAATTCCTTTCCTTTGTAGACACGTGGAGCGCCTAACAAAGCCTGGTCGCCTACCTATTGACGAATTCCAGCCGCCGAGTCGCCAGGTTCAGACGTGTGACGAACGGGAACTTCGCCCGTTAACTTTGAGCAGTGCAACTGTCACAGACAGAGCGTCTGGTTACCTATTCCTATTTGACCCAAGATTTGACCCCTTGACCGACCTTCAGCTCCCGTCCGCTTCGGGGATTCTCGTGGCGGTAATCGCGGTCGTTAAAATCGCGGTCGGCTTCTCAAACGAACGCAAGGAAATGCTTCTTCGAAAGCTTACATCCCTTCCAGCTACTATGAGGCGATCGACGCGTTTGTATGCGTCGTCTCCGGGCCCGCTCGTCGGGTGGACACAAAAGCGGGGCGAATAACAAAAGCCTCCGCGGTTTCTCCCTGCGCCCCTCGCGCCCAACTCAACTAAACAAGCTAACCCGAGCGAAAGATATCTAGTTGCCGGGCGGTTTTAATTAACAAGTGAGGGACTGTTGTTGGTACAGCATGCACTGTGCTTATTACAGCTGCACAGCATTGCGGCGCTTTGGGGTTGTCTCAGACGACACCGGCCGACTGGCCGACTCGGAAACGGGACACTGATGCATAATAATCCGAGGACATGTTCGGCAAATGTACACTAATGCTGTCGCGTTCACTACTTTATAAGGGGGGCTTACGTGTCCTGATTTCTAACTATCCTAAACGCGCGCACAAAAATGAACTGGAGGGTGAAGTGCACGATCGAAAGCGTCCCCTCTTAAATGCTTGGTAACCTAGTCAATGAATTAGGTACAAAAATATCTCATTTAGGGCGACATTTTACTGTGACCCTGTTGCCCGCCTAAATGCTGAGAGCCTCGCGATCGCTGCGCCGCCTGCCGCTGCTTCTCCGCGGCGTTTACGGGATGTGCGCTGCGTGGCTGGTAGGGGCTCGTGTATTATTTTGGTTCTGTTTCGGTTGTTTTTGCCCTCCCGCCCCCTAAAAACTTGTTATGGTGCCGTCTATAAGCTAAGAGTACGTTTAGGTCACTTAAAAAGCAGCTGAGCCAACAAGAGCTACCCGGGGGCGCGGTTCTGCGCGCTTCGTCGCCGCTCTCTCGGGCGTCGGCTACGGCATCAAGCAGCATATCACCACTGCCACCTCCGAATACGTCAGACACAAGTGAATCCTACTGTCGCCTCGTTAAGACCTGATAATGGCAGAGGGAGAGGCCTTGGTTTCGTTTTATAGCGTGGGAAACAAGTGCGGCTTCGTTTCGAACATATACGTCGTAGAAAAATCTGTCTCGGGGATGTGATTACTCAAGCCCGCACAGTCATAAGCCTTTTATAAGAATATAAGTCATGCAAAAATGTTAAGTATATTTCAAGTCTGTGCGTCGTTAAATATGTGCCCATTCACGCCTTACATATAGGCGAACGTTATGGGCGCAGTATACGTTACGTTCTCGACGTCGACATACATGGCGATCATATATGTACTTGGTCTGTGCGTTTGTTTATGGGTGGTAGGCTGCTGCTCGCTGATGACTGTTGTAACTCCCCCGCACTATACCCTGCGTAAGTCGAGACCGGATTGCTAATCCACGGCCAGTTGAAAGAACCTTCGCGAAGCGCCGTGTCGCATTACTTCATAAAGAAAGCTCCAATTTTAGTGGTTGTTCCAAACGGAAGAGCTTTCATTTCGGCTCATATTAAGTCAAACACAGAGTGGGCGCAAATAAGTTGTTGATTGTGACGGTTATCATCATCCGCCTATTGTGTGCGTTGGATCTAGAAAATTGGCCAAGTAGATCCATGTATGTGAGCTGTAAAAGCGGTCGTCGGTGGCTTGAAAGGTTCCAGAAACCGGGCAAGTTGCTGGTTTCTTCCTTCGTTGGCGCTTCTGGCATGTCCTGGCGCAGTTGCGGACGGACTTCGGAAGATGGAGTCAAAAGTCTTCTTGCGTATTTTTATAACGTTTGGTTATCGCCATGGTGTCCAGAGGCGTTTGTGGCCATGGAATGATTGTATAATCTCGTTTCGTAATTGTCTGCACGACCAAGAGTCAAGACTGGATAACGTTTTTGTAGCACAGCACGTCATTTCGGAGACAAAGTGTCGATAAATAGCACTCGAGGAGTTGAGTAGTAACGGCGTCTTGATCTTCAAGACGCGCTCTCAACTTCCACAGGCCGGGATCCCGTCCAAGATAATTAGTGCCCCAAGGGAGGCATTGTCATCACCATTGATATCCATCGCGTGTAGTTCCACGGCTGTTCGAGACAGGCAGTCGGCGTCACTGTGCTTACGGCCTAGTTTATATGTGATGGTGAAATCAAATTACGGGAGGCGGCGGCCCCACCGAGCGAGTCGGCCGGCCGGGTCCCTGAGACTAACAAAGCAACATTATAAGTAATGATCCGTGACCACATAAAAGGGGCGTCCATGCAGTTAAGACCTAAACTATAGCAATTGCCCAAATCGCTGTGAGGCATTGCTTCTACATCGTTCGTCGATTGTGTTCGGTCGTTTCTAGGGCACTATACCATCCTGTCTTTCGATGACCTGCAACCAGGCCCAAGCCTCTGGATGCTACTTAGTGCATCGCTGTGAACTTTCGTTTCGGCATCTGGGTTCAAGTGCACCAGGACTGGCGCTGTCATGGAGAGCTTGTTTTAATTTGTCGAAGCACGCTGTTGTTTTCGGGTCCATTGAAATAAAGCGTTTTTCACGATGTGAGTGAGTGTTGCAGCTATATCAGGGGAAAGCTTGGACCCCAGCGCCGGTAGTACGCGCTAATTCCGGAAACCTTCGGGCTGCTTGGTTCTAGCCTAATGGCTACCGGTACAAGCACTGCTTTGACTTTCTGGAACTTATATTACAAGAATAAACTTAACTTAACTGTATGATGGTGTTGGTAAAGTATGAATGGCGGCTGTTTCAGCGGGATTAGCGCCGATGCCTTTGTTGCTCACTATACAGCCAATAAACTTCAGTTCATCGTATACGTATCTGGCATTTTTTGTGTTTCATGTGAGGCCGATGGTTTCAAGAGCCCGTAAGACTCCTGTAAGCCATTTTAACTGTTAGTGCAAAATACGGGGAAGGATGACGATGCCTTGAAAATACACGAGGAAAGTCGGCCCCTTCAGGCAGCCGAGGACAGTCGCCATCTCTTACTGAAACGTTGATGGTGTCGTATACGCAGCCCGCAAGGCGGCTTCCTGAACTCGTAAAGTCCCTCTGGAGTGGCAAACGCTATATTAGTGCGAGAGCACGATTAGCCTACCACGCGACCAAATTGGCGTGAACGCCTCGTTCGCTTGGTGATATCTCAATCGTGAAGCGTCATTTGTGAAGCGTCCCGTATTTTCCGGTTTATAACAACGCTAGCTTAAAAGTTGAGGCGGAGCAGATGGATGTAGTGACGTGGGTATGCTGAGGCCCGACGTTTAGCCTGACGGCATGGCTTTGTGGTCCAATATTGTTTACAGGTATACCCGCAGGTCGACGTTGAGTGAGTATGACTTTGCTCGGAACGTCGTAAGGGGGGACTTGAAGGTCATTTTTATTTATTTGTTTATTTTAAATGCTCAGCAACAGTGCTGGGTGTGCATCGGGTAGATGAGAAATTTACGGCATGAAAACAAACAGCATACAGGTGATAAAACAAACAAGCGTAAAAATAAATGCTTAGCAATATACAAAACAGGGAGTGGGAAGTAAATGAATGAACGAAAATGAAGTTAGTTAGCCACATGGATTCGAAGCTCGAGCACAAGGCATGCCTACATACGTTTGTACATACAAGGCATATGCACCGGGCCGTGTTGGTATCTAAGTACTAAAAACAGAGGGAAAGGTTCAGGAGTAATCATTCCACAAGCAGTGTATTCGAATCATGTTTTTCAAAGAGCGCCTAGATGAGACTGTGTCCTTACAGAAAATGTCGATTCAATGCAAAAATAAGCTGTAAAACTTATTTTAGTTACATAACGTTACATACGGCTACCCTACGTTAGGCCTAAACGTAGGACGTTAGTCCTACAGTTCCGCTTCGACATTTTAACGTGTCGTTAAGTGCGTGTGTGCGACGGCGTGGGAGCGCGCGGTTGTGCAACGAGGAAAGCCAACAGCCAAGATCGCAAATGACGTTTTTTTGCCTGAGAATGGCAGTAAAAAAATTGGCCGCGTATCTGCTCCTTTGGTTGCAATGCCGTCAAAGACGATAGTCTTTATCGGCTTTTGCGAATTAAATTAAAACATGAAGTTCCGGGAAAGCGATCGCTTTCCCGCTCACCTCTTATGTTGTTCCTCTTGCGGTCGAGCGTCCTCCCAAGGTAAGTACGCCAAAGGTTTGCTTAAAATCATTTTAAATTCCGCGTTCCACTGCTCCAAAAACGGCTGTCTCGATGCCAACGCTGCCGTACGGCGAAGACGCGCGTAAATCGAGGGGCCCCTACTTCACCCGTTTATAGAACCGCGTTCCCACTCCACGTGCGTTGCAAGCAGAACGTGGAACCTATCTAGTGGAACCTTGCGGATACGTTGCGCCGGTTGATTTCTTAAATGGCGGACAGAAGCTATAGTGGCGCGGCGACAGCAGGCGACGGGGAGTGAATTTTTATACTGCAGTTGAGATATTATTTCGCAAAGTCAAGCAATTTGATTTTTTGAAGAGGAACATGAATTCATTCTGTATTGATTTGTGTCTCATATTTGCGTAATGTCTTGTTCTTCTTCAACAATGTTGACAAGGTTAACATTACACCGGACAAACGGGTAGATTTAGCTGTGACTATATAAGACTATTGCGCAGGCATTATTTGCTTTGGCCGGGTGGCTGAATCGAGTCACAGGACAGACAGACGGAACCCAACAGACAGACCAAAGACGCAAGTTACTGGGTTTAAGTAGCCGAAAGACTATCGTCTTTAAAAGACATAAAGTTGCGCTTCGGGCAGGATCCGACCCAACAACCTTTCGGATGACGCGTTCGATGATACCAATGGATCTGCAGGATCGGCTGGATCCTCTTACGTTTTCTTGAGTACTCGTTCGTTCAAAGGTATAGTAGCCAGCGTCACTCCCACGAAATTTCAGGTGAAGGGCACTTCGCTCTTACTACTGATTTTGATCCGCATGATTTCACCAATATGTAACGAAGCAATTCGCGTGTGCTTGGTATTGTTAAAAGCTAGACGGTTATTTTTCCTGCGCATGCAGTGAAAATGATTTAGTATTTCGTTTTCCATAACAACATGATTTATTGCCTTGAGCCTGCTTTGCGTGCCCTTCCTATCCAGCTCGCGTTATAAAGCTACAAAAAAGCACTTCGTAGAAGTTCCGCTTGCCTTTTTTGTTGCAAATATTAATGGTTGCACGAGATTACCAAAACTTCTGCTATACGCAACATTTTTGACAGCATCATTTTCTTTGCATAAGCAATATTTATCTTTACATCTTCACCAACCCGTAATTTCTTTACCCTCTTCTCAATTTGCACTTAATTCATAATCCCATGGTAAGCGAAGTACCCAAGTACAGTAATCCCTAGTTAACTTGAAGTCGTAAAATCCGCTGAAAATTTCGAGATAAGCGGAGTTTCGAGTTAAGGGAAATACCGAAAATTTGTGGCCAGGTCACTGAAATAAGAGCTAATGCTGGTAAAAAAGCTCCACTGCACAACGGAGCTTTCGTAGTAAAGGCAAAGACAGTTCACAGGAAAGACACATTTTTATTATAGCGGAAGATAGAACTGCATGATGCTGGCCTGTTTCGCGTTCGCATCTGGTCCTAGAAAAGCGTTCTCGAGCTGCTCAATGCATCGCATTAATTGTCTGTCACCACGGCTACATTCTACCTTCTTGCGAAGCAGGCGCAGCATCTCTGTTGTTTCTATCGTTTAGTCACTTCTCGAGGCTCCCCTTCGTTCTCACGATCAGCTGCATCGTCCAAAGCTCTCTCAACGATGTCGGCGTCGGGCAGCATTCGAAAACAGTTACATTGGCCTCGTACAGCGTAAATTTGCCGTTCACGACCGCGTTCGGCGCTTAGTGGATGCTAGGCGTTAGAACGAATACCTTACCAGCTGCCTGTAGCGTACTTTGCTGTATGTCCTCTCTGTCAACATTCCGAGATATCCGTGGTCCCCCCCCAAAAAGCGTTTCGAGATGAAGGGGGCAAATACATGGAGCCTATGGGAGGTAAATGCACGACCAAAACAAGTTCCGACTTCACCGATATTTCGAGATATCCGAGTTCGAGTTTACGAGGTATTACCGTATTCTAAGATTAGAATGTGGAATTGTTTACCGGTTAATATAAAAACCGCACCTGTCTCCTCAAGCACTGCCAAAGAACTTTACCATCCCCTCCTAAAGAAAGTTGACAGAAGCGCGAAAGCTTTCTTACATCAAAATAGCATCAAAACTGCGTCAAAACCTTCGCTAAAAGTGCGCCCAGGCTTCGCTGAAAGCGTCCCCAATCGATCGACAAACCTTCAACGCCCCAAATCGCTAATGGCAAACAAACCCGCGCGACGATTTTTCGCGCACTAAGTACACGCATGTATACAAAGATACAAATTTATACCGATACGTGGTTTATGAGCTAAAGGTATACTGTTGTACTCCTTCATTTTCAACGCGTGTGTTGTACTATCTACAACCGTTCCTTCTGCGCGATTTTCAACGAACCTATTTGACACGATGGAAGCCCTATTTCACGCACGCGCCATTTGTCCAGAGATGTTATCAGAATCTTTTGGTTGACGAACTGGTCTATGGGAAATGCATTAGCTTTCTGCGTGGACGCCATCGGTCCCACTACAAAATCTTTCGCTCTTAAAAAATTCCTTCGCTGTGACATAAATGTAGCCCCATTATATACAATACGCCTCCAACACGAAGTTTTTCTCATCATTTATAACTTCGGTGCGTGTGTATTTGCATGTCCTAAAATCATGACTGATTTCGCAGAATTTTTTTGCCTTTTTGCATGGGCCCATTTTCTAGACAACATGCAAGACGGTAAAGGCGCAGCTAGTCAAATGTATTTTCTGCAACTGGTTCCCATAAAGTTATTTTTCAAAAGCTTCGTCGTTTTGTGGAAACATGCAAGGCAGAGAGACAAACGTGTTATTGAGCCTTCAAAGGCCACTTGTGGAGGCCTGGTGACCGGCGTATTAGTGACCGCAGCAGCCCTTGCATGCCGTGACCACGCGTCGGAGCTGCCCGGCACCTCAGCCCAGCTATGCTTGACACCACTCAGCCAAGCAAGCCAGCGAATACCGACTCAGCGAAATTATCCATGTGCAGCTTTCCCGCTCATGGCAGTTGTTTTAGTAGTGATTACTCTGTAGTTATTTAGCCAAATGAAAAATTCTTTCGCGCAGCTAATATTGGAGGTGAAAACTCGCTTTGTGCACAGTTTCAAGTCTAGCATGTTGCGCGACTAAGTTCCACAGCCATGGAAAAAATCCCATACAAATGCATGGGGAGTAAGATTTGACAGAGAATTACACAAAAAAATATTCAGAATACTAGAAACTTCTTTTAGAGGTTTCATCTCCCGATGACTTCTTCCTTATGCCAAACGTCACTTTCTGAATTGATTTCGCTGGGTTCCTAAGAAGTCAGAATTTTGAGCCACAAAGCTGGGGATGCAACATTTCCCAGTCGAAGACAGACGCATCACCTTGAGGGTAAGCAACCTGTCCGTGTTGATGCAATGTTTTGATGAGCGACGTTACTGATTTGTGCTTCTGTGCCGCGGTGGCATCCAGTTTTGAAGTGACGTTGAGAGCGCGGTGGGGTGCACGTGACGTCATGGTGTCCGAGCCGTCTGAAGGCGAGCATGTCCAAGTGGACCTCGGCCTAAATGGTGAACTTAGAAGATCGTCACGAAGGCTGAATTGAGTTTGAGGTCAGATTGAAGCTGTGTTTGCTGAAAATTCAGCGTTAGGGGGTTTCAGGACACCTCGCGAGGTTAAGAGCGTTCAGGATGCTACAAGCCCAGAAGCAGACAACGTCATGATGTTTCGCATTCAGATATGGTGACAGGTCTTTCTGCTGTCACTACAAGTGGGCTAAAAGCTGAGGCTAATCGTCATTGCGCAACACACGCCTGGTCACTGTAGGCCACAATAAGAAGGGAAAAAGCTCGTACAGTGAAGATGATTACCCATATACATATGTATCAGCCTTGGTTCGTAAGCCGGGAACGGTAGAATGTACCTGCTGCAGCAAGAGATACTAAACTTACCATAACAGCCTCCTCGTAGACTTATAATATTAATCATAAAACATCTGTACTACTGCAACCACGTGCTGTTGCAATGTAGAAGAGACTTGAGGCTTCTAAAAAAATTGGTGCAGCTTATACTAGTGGCTCAAGGCCGGAGAAACAGCAGAGCTGGCGAAATAAAAAGTATCAAAGAAAACATAACCATCAACTTAGCCGCCATGAGCGATAAAAGGAGGCAGCTTGAAAAAAACACCCCAGCTCGGAACTGTTTCTGCGTGTTCATCGAATTCGGCGATTCACACACATCGACGAGCCCCAGAAGGTCCAATATCCCAAGAGTAGTGAGGAGCACGTGCTTTGTGCTGATTATTGAAGAGAGCATAAGAAAAAAAATTGCGTCAAGAAGGAACTTCCATAGCGTGAACGATCTGGACACTGGAACTAGGCTATACTCATTCACTCTTAAACTGAATATTGATGTCACTGCCTTTTCTATGCGAATTATCACCACATTTCATTCAAGCTGCCACACGAACAAAAAGATACCACACGGGTTACCGAGGCATGAAAATATCCCTTAGATTAAAGATTCTCAGAATAAAGCGGAGCTTTCTATGCGTCAATGATCGCGTCGAATAGCGGGAACGAACTGCAGGAAAGCCAAGTTTGCACAATGGGTTTCACGAAACTGCGATGATGATAGGCGAAGAAGGTACATGAAGCATCTGAAGAAAAAAAAAAAACCTTTCCAGTGGTCGGAATCGAACCTGTTCCCTGGCGTTATCAAGCCGACATCTATGACTGCGTCCTTCAGGCACTTTTTTAAATGCCCGGAAATTTTAGAAAAACTCAGACAAGACAATTAATACACAATACAAACACTAACAGACCGCAAAGGGTAAGGACGTCAGTCTAACAAAGATCGAGTCAATTTCAAAATTAAGGCAAGCAAACGCGCGCATCCAAAAGAGGCAGCCACTCCAGTGGCTCACTCTGCGCAGCATAAACGCTCCGCACCATTGCCGCCTGCTCCCGAAAATTGCTCTTGGTTGGCCTCGAGGGTACCGCATGTCGATCAGTCAAGCGGGTTTCACACGACGGAGAAACCCTCTCACGGAGGCGGACGGATATGTGACGTCAACACCACGTGACCAGATTTTCCGTCTTGGTGGCGCATCCACACGTGCGGAGCTGCCCGGAGTGACTAGCAGACGACAGCGCGGAGGAAGCGAGGGCGAGGCTCGCTTCCTCCGCGCGAGCCTCGCCCTGTGTGCCAAAAACTGGTTCCATTCCCTACGGAGGGCCGCCGCCGCCGAGCGAAAACATGCGGTGGCATTTTCTTTTCCGGAGCATCCGCGGGCGATCCCCCCCGAGGGGCGGAGCCTAAAACCGGTCACGTGAGCGGCTCCCGCGGGCCAAAAAGAGAGGGGTTCTCCGTCGTGTGAATCCCGCTTCATGCGGCACTTCCACAAGCTAAACAATCCTAGGAGAACAAAAACGTCATATGGCACCCGATTAACATCTTCAAATGGCAAGAAGCGAATGGTGTACAGGGTGATGTCACTGTCCTTTTTTAGTGTTCGTTGCAAAAATTCCCAGAAAAACACCGCGTCACGGCACAGCACAAAACAATGCTCAATAGCCTCTGGTTGGTTGCACAAGCGGCAATTGCCTCACCAAGGGATCGACATCCCTTTCTTGCGCAGCCATGTTTTAACTGGACGCGTTTGCGAATGAAGCTTAAAGGAGCCATGAAGAGAAAACAAAAGTTTGTTTTATTCGAAAGATTAGGTGTTTCATAGTACCCCAAGCGCTTTCCCGGAAGCAAATGATGCTTTATTCACTGAGAAATAAGGCAATTTAAGCCAAAATTTTAAATCTCCCGCTAAAATTGAACATTCCGTGACGTGTACAATGGCGTCATAGAGCCGGTCCATGAAACAGATACTTAGTATGTCGACTCCATATAGCACCCACACGCGGGAGTCGATCGAGACGGCGGCCATTTTAAAAATACTAGTAAAACCTAGTGCACCTGCAGCCGTAGTCATGGAATCGCCTGATCCGGAGAACAAAACTCTCGCCGAGGAGCTCGGGCTTGCATTTAACAACCTCACACCACTAAAACGCTTAATGCTTCTAAGTGCACTAGCGGCAAGAGTTGATACGCGGTGGACGGGAAAGCGACCATTCCGCGATAGCCACAACAGACGAACGCCCAGCCGTCGGCACCGCTGCCTCGTCAGCCCCGCCGCGACGGACGAATATACACTGGTACGTGTGCCGTATTTTGATTACGGTTAATAATAGTTCAATTTCAGTAGCAGTATCGCTTATGCCAGTTGGCCGGTGTCGTGTATGGAAAGCCGTTCGCGCGAGCTCTCTGCTTCGACCAGAAAGATACGAGCGTCAATGCGCGGTGTTTACGGCATTTTTTTCCCCAAGGTCAGAGCGATTTGACGAAGTCGGCGACGAGCGCCAGCATGTCCCAGCAGTGAGCTAACGTAAGGGACCCTGCCGTAATCACTTCCTCGGAAATGAAGCGAGCACACTCGTACTTCCTTTAGCTCTCTTTCTCCTCCGTTTGCAAAGTTCACAAAACGTAGCCACTTGCTTCGCCTAGGTTCGTCGTTGGGCAGCACATGAAAGGAGATCTCCTCACCGGCGGGGATGTCGCACTCCCTCGACGATTTGCCCGTACTACATGGGCATTTCAAAACGCAGCAACGAAATTTCATTGTAAAGTACTCGAACAAACTGAAGTTTTCAGTGGTTGTAAACTGGAAACGAGCTCCTAACAACAGCAGCAAGCCAACACCATTCCCAAACTTTTGTGACGACTGTCACTATTTCGTCGCTGCTTGCTGTTCCTTACTCCCCTCGTTTCTTTTTACCTTTGCTGGTTGGCGATATGACGGCCAGCCTCCTGTGAAGGGATTACGATACCAAGCAAGGTCGCGGCTGTGCGTGCTGGGACGGTTCGTTGGCCCCGAAGAGTCTCTAACCCGAAAATTCGTCTGCGCGACGGTGGCGACGGCGAGATGTCGAGTTCGGCTGGCGGTAGTTTCGTACGCATTGGCGTACATGTTTGCGTGTTCGTTCGGAACTTCAACCATTTACTCCACCGTTCTTGGTGTCATAAAAGGAATGTGCAGTATGTTTAACGGGCATATAGCTCACTATGCAAACCGGTAAGCCCTGCCTAACATGCGTTTGCTTTTGCCGGCCTCCGCCAATCGCAGAGCATTCCCAAGTGACATCACTGGTTCTGTTACGGAAAATGAGCTGGTGGGTCGCATGGTCATTTCCTTTTTTCCTAATTATGTAGCTTATTTGAGCGAAGTTTGCGTTATAAGTGGTGTCGTTATGGTTCTAACGAGGCAATCTTTCGAATGAACCAAACTTGTGTTTTCTCTTCATGGCTCCTTTAAAGAAAAACGTTTTGGAATTTGGCGGCACGCACATACGCTTGACACGGTCTAAAACATTATTCTTGTGGACCCGCAAGTATGGATGGCTGGCGATAAAGAGGCACGGGGAACAGATTATGAATTAAAGTTTTCGTCATAGCCTTCCTTAAAGCTAAACAGGTACTCCAGAGAAAATCGCGCAGTATGGAAATGGAAAGTATCCACTACTTCTTCTAGAAAGCCCCATGGCGGCTTCCTGTTAACCTCACCCGTAGAAACAAGGAGAAAAGGCAAAGGGTAACTTATGCGCTCTTGAAGTATAGTAAGTAAAAGTGGATGCTCCGCCAACTTGTAGAAGAAAAACCGGGACACAAGTTGGTGCACAAACAAATGCATTAACCAAAGACCACCCGACATAAAGGAAGAAGCAAGTTATCCCTGCGCATTGGCTCCCATTCAGTTCCCCACACGAAGGTAGCAAATACTCTGTGTAGAGCCTGGACTTTCGGCCGCGCACAGTGCAGTACTTGAAGCACATAAACAAGGTTTGCTACCAAGAAGAAATTGAAGACTTGCGCACAATCAAATCCAGAAAGTTCTCGCTCAATCCATGCCTGCGATGCGCGCTTGACATGCGTGAGTGCTGAAGACCAGTGTGGCCCTGAGTTCCTTATTTGGTGCAAAGGCACTCCAAAGTATTCAAGCGGCGTATTGTCCAAACTAATACCCGAAAATTTGGAAGGTTTGGTTTTCCACTGGCCAAACCAAAACCCCTTAGTTTTCTCCATACACGTCGAAACGGTTTGTATTTTGGACTGACTTTGACTAAGGTTGCACGGAAGAAAGCTTCGTGTTTTAAGCATCTTCCTCTTAAGAAATGAGCTTTGGTTTTGTGACGTGCGTCGCTGATCAAGAAGCTCATGGTCCATGATTATAGCGGAAGTTTACTCTGAACACAGTTTTACCATGGATTAAAACTTCGCCCTCTCGGACCACGTGCCACAAAAATCTGGATATTCCGTGCTAAATCAAGCTTCTGGCGTCCACAGTCCCCCGATCAAAATCCGCACGCCGGCAGGGGATGTGACGCCAAAGAAGAAAACTCAAACTAAGATAAACAATAAACAAACCACCCTGAGCTCCGGCTGCCGTCAGCGAGAATGGTGGGACAGCGGTGGGCTTCACAATGCTGACAAGTACACCCATTGTGCCGCTGTCACAAAATCATCGGTCATTGTGCAAATTGAGGGAGGGACAAAGGCTGCATTGTGCAAATTGATGAAGTGGCGAAGACCTAGTATTGTGCAAATTCAAGGAAAGGCGAAGACTGCATTGTGGAAATTGATGAAGTGGTGAACACGGCATGAAAGCCTCTGTTTCCGCAAATAACCAGGGCCATCGACTGAAAAGAAATGAGTGGCAGGCGTGTCACGGCACACCTGACGTGCGGCGAGGCGCCGTCGCAAGCTTGACGCTGCTTTCTTCGACAGCAGGACGCTGGCGACTGGAATGGCCGAGCGTATGCGGCTGGGCGTCAGACCAGTCTTTGTTATATCGAGCGGTGGGAAATGTGCGCTTCCTGGCCCAATTATAAGAATTTATTTCGTGTGTGCGCGACCCCGCTTCTATCCCCCCTTTTTCGCCTGCCATCTCTTTTATCCCCTGAACACCCCTTCCCCAGTGCCGAGTAGCAATCCGAGCTCTAAGCCTGGATAACCTCTCGGCCTTTCCTTTCGCTTTTCTCCTCCTCCTCCTCCTCGTGTGTGTTTCCTTAACGGCAGTTTCATTTTTGTATCGTTACGGCCTATACGATTTTCTTGTAGCAAGCGCTTGGGAGCCTTTCAAAGGGGCTCTTGAAACAGAGCACAAGTTTGTTATTCAAAGGATTTGGTGTTTTATAGGACACCTGGCTTGTCCGGTAGCAAACTATGCTTTATTCGCTGCAATTAAACAGTTTAAGCCAGAATTTCAATTACCCCCATAACAATCGTTCGTGACGTCGGTAATTACGTATTAGAGGCAGGCACCTAAAGCGGAAGGTACGTGTTTTGTGGACAGAGTCATTCCTTAATAAACTGAAGAATAATCAAAACTTCAACAAACAAAACACGTTAAATTGATGTTCTATTAAATAAAGTGCTAAAGAGCCGCCAAATAAAGAGCCGCCATGTTGCGTGCGGAGGGGGACCGGAAATTGAGGACAGCAACATCCGGCGCAGACGCCGAAAACGGACCGAAAATCTGGGATGCGCAGACACCGGCGCTCCGAGCGCGCTGCTGTGTATTTGGTGGCGCGCGCTGAACGCGCGTCGCCGCGGACGGTCTCCAAACGCGACCAAAACGTCGCATGTGGTTGCGCCTTTACGGCCTATACGATTTTCTTGTAGCAAGCGCTTGGGAGCCTTTCAAAGGGGCTCTTGAAACAGAGCACAAGTTTGTTTTATTCAAAGGATTTGGTGTTTTATAGAAACACCTGCGCTTGTCCGGTAGCAAACTATGCTTTATTCGCTGCAAAATTAAACAGTTTAAGCCAGAATTTCAATTACCCCCATAACAATCGTTCGTGACGTCGGTAATTACGTATTAGAGGCAGGCACCTAAAGCGGAAGGTACGTGTTTTGTGGACAGACGCCCCTTCCATTACCTTAGTTATACAGTCAAACCCGGCTATAATGAACCCGGATAGAGCGAATTATGCTATATATCGAAAAAAATATTTCAGTTACAGAAATACATGGGAAAAATATTCCTTATAACGAAGTTAACATCCTATATATCGAGCTCTGCGTCCCTAGAATGGCTGCCGAAATGCATGGTCTCGAAGCGGTGATTGAGATGTGGATTGGCCGCGACCTCGGAGCAAGAGCCGCGCTGAGACATTGCGCCTCGCACGGAGCGACACGTGATGCCCGACACTTTGCATAGCTGTTTCCGACGCGCGGGACTCACGATGAAACCCGCCTATTCCGCGAGTCCGGACCAAGACAGCAGCATCGGTGAACTGTGGGAAGAGCTCACTAGCGTTCCCGATGATGTCGCGAGTGAAAGCCATCCGACGCTTAAAACGAAGAGCTTTCGGCAGTCGATGTGCTCCGCCAATGCTTCTGAAATTTTGGAGGACGCGGACTCCAACTGGTGCAAACAATATTTCGTGTACAGAATGCCATGCTAGTTGAAGCCGCCAAAACGAAAGTGAAAACAAAAATCACCGCTTTTTTTGCAAAGTGGGCAGCTAAGGCGGAAAGTAGCTTTATTATTTGCAATAAATGAATTATTTTGTGTATGGTCATGGCTAATTTACTGTGTTCGTTTCTGCATGCGGGGCAGGCTGAGTTGGGAAGAGGGGTGGCTCCCTCGGATTGTGAATTCGTAACAATAAGTTCGCTATAAGCGGGTTCGGCTATATCGAACTATTGGATATATCTTTACTAATTGCAGTGCATATTGCAGTTCGCTATAAACGGGTTTGACTGTAGTCCGCCTTCCTAGATGGCGCAGCGATAAAGCCCTAGCTCAAGCGGCTCATCTTTACCCGCCGTATTTTCGTTGCGGTTGATAGCCATCGTTTCATTAAACGTTGGGTGCGACTGGACAAACAGGGTCACGTAAGTGGCCGTGTCGCTTATGTCAGGTGACCAGTGTCGTGTCAGACAAACCCGACCTACACGACGGCTGTGTTCGATTTGATTGATGGTAGGGTTTAACGCGCCGACGCAACAAAGGCGATGAGGCGCGCCGTAGTGGAGGGCTCTGGATTAACTTTGACATGAAAGAGACGTCCTCCATGATCGAGTATATCACTAATAAATTACCAGATAAAGAGGAACCACCCCGAAAGGTTCCCCCAAGAAACAACCCTACTCCTAGGCAACAATGAACACTCTTAACATATTACAATGGAATTGCCGTAGCTACGTTACATGTTCGGCAATCTTATATCAAAAAGTACAGCAAATTCGTCCCCTTTTCGTACTCGCAAGAAACTCGATGTGTTCCGACTATACGGGGTTACGTCACATTTTCTGACCCAGCCATTACTAATGCACGTAAAAAAACCATTAATGCCTCCGGTAACCCTACACCTTCGGCGCCGGGATACGCAATACTCCTGGCCAGAAGTGATATTGCTTGCAAGCAAATCCTTTTAGCTGGTCTTGCTTCAAAGCGACATGAGGTGATATTAGTACATGCTCGTCTTCCATCCGGGAAGCCGATACTGGTGGCATCAGTGTAATACGCACCAGTCAACGGTTCTGCATTTCAACCTTCATTCCAATGGCTGACGGATGTCATAAATCGGTTATACTAATGTCCCTATCGTGATAGGATGGTGATTTCAATGCTAGAAAACACAGCTGGGGGGTACACTGATCCAAACAAGCGGGGTCGTGAAGTCGAAGAAGTTACGTCTATGAACAACCTCGCTCTCTTGAATGACCTCACGGTGGCTACTCGAGTTGGAGCACACCCCTCACAACGAGACACGACACCCGACCTCACCTTCGCGTCTCATGGAGTAGCATCAGGGTGGAAAATATACGATACCACGTGGGGCAGTGACCATTTTCCTATTGCGATTACGCTCAAAGGGTGACGGAAAATTCCAAATAAAACTTTACAAGTTACCAACTGGAACAGCTTCCGTGCAATACTAAATGAATCATCGGAGATGTCTACAGATTTTACGTCCTTCGTTCAAATAATCCGGTCTGCAGCAGAGATGTCGCAGGAAGCGGTCACCTGCTCTGAAGACACACCGGCGCTTGATGGTCACCTTGCCAACTTATGGAAAAGAGCTAAGGACCTCACATGCAGATGCCGACAACTTGGCAAACGACACTGCGACCTGATAAAACTTCGCAAGCAATTTAAAATTATTCGGGATTATCAGAAGCAGCTTGCATATGACAACTGGCAGGAACTGTGCTACCAAATGGGGAAAGAGCGAGGCCTCTCTCGGCTTTGGGGCATCTATAGAAGCATGGCTGGAAAGGGAAAGAAACGGTCGCCGCTTCTCGCCACTCTAACGCTTAGTGCGCCTCCGGACCACGTAGAAAAAAGCATCATTACAACCTTCTTCCCATCAGCTACTTCTACTCCCACTGATTATTTACCTCAAATTACGGTAAACACTCCTTTCACGCCTGCGGAACTTCAGGCTGCAATACGGCAAAGCAAAACGAAATCGGCACCAGGCCATGACGGCATAACGTGGCAGCATATCCGCAACTTGGATGAACCGCAACTGGAACATCTGCTCAGTTTAATTAACGACTCCTGGCAATCGGGGGATATCCCGGAAACCCTCAAGCATACTTTGATCAATCTCATCCCAAAGCCTGGCAAAGACCCCTCAGAAGTAACCAACCTGCGACCGATCTCTCTTACCCCTACGCTGTGTAAGTTGATGGAACGACTAATAAACAACCGAATGCAATATTACCTCGAACATGTGAAGGCTTGGTTTCATCCTGCACAAACAGGATTCCGACCGAACCTTGGTACGCATGACTGCCTCTGGCTACATAGAAGAGTAATCAACCGACAAGCGGATCGCCGTGATCTTCCAGACTATGTCCTCACTGTCGACCTCCGCAAGGCCTTGACAGAGTCGACCAGGCGGCCATACTGAACGCTCTTGCCCACGCGTTCCCCAGTGTACGTGCACAAACTGGATACGCAGCTTCCTCAAAAATCGACCGGTTCAGCTCTGTGGCTCACTACCCGGATGGGCACCAAATATATACTACAACAAGAGGGGAGTCCCACAGGGATCTGTACTGGGCCCCGTACTTTTTAACATAGTTATGGCTCAGCTCGCAAAGGAATTGGAGAGAGAAACTTCGACTCGGTTCGCAATATACGCCGACGATATTACTATTTGGGACCGAAGGCAGTGACTATCACACTAAGCAGGACATGATTACAGAACTACAAGCTGCGGTGAACACACTCGAGGATGTTTTACCCGATCTAGGCCTTGAACTAGCCCCGGAGAAAACCGAGCTTCTGGTTGTGACAAACTCCAAAGCAAACGCGCACACAGAGGATGCCATTCTGCATATCGGCGGAAGGGTCATAGAGGCAGCGAGAGGATCAGTTCGGCTCCTTGGCCTCCCCCTCTGTAGCAGTGGCAGTCCCAAGGCCTGGTTGTCACAATTAAGACAAAAATGGAAACAGATGCTCGCACTTATTGTTCGTTTGTCCAATAAGTACGGCGGAGCGAATCAACGTGCATGCCTCTCCATGGCTCGAGCTGTCGCAATTGGCACAATGACATATGGCGCTCCCATTTATGAACTTAATAAGACAAACCTTAAAACTCTTCGTACTCTACATAGAGCTACTCTGAGAGCAATCACCGGCCTTCCAAAACACACCTAAATCGACGCCCTCGAGCGTGCTGTCCCCATCCCTCCAATAGACACTATTATGCAAGGTACGCGATGTCAGGCTGAGGCTAAACGCAGCCTCACAAGGCAGGGCATTGAACTTATGGCATGGGACGCCCAGAAGCCTCCACCGGAAGTGCCTCTACCGACTGCGTTGGCACCTTGGACGTTCACAGACAATGTCCTAGGACACAGTTCCAGAGCGATACCACAAACCAACTGCCATGCAAGAAAACGGCGAATTCGGCACCTACAGGACACAAAACTCAAAGGGGAAGTGGACATTTTCACAGATGCAAGCATTACACCGAGTACTGTTGGCACTGCATGGATATGCCCGGAACAAACATCTTTAAATGGCAGCTCTGCACTCAACTATAATAATGCCACCAGTCTGGAAGGTGAATTGTACGCTATAAATAATGCCCTTAGTCATCTATGTTACGATCTCGACACCCGACCCCCTGGACACGTGCGTATCCTCACAGATTCGTTTGAGGCTGTACAAGAACTCCGGAAGCCCTTTCTCATCCAACCCAATAGTGAACTCCATTTTGCTGCAAATGGAACTCCTCAGAGGACAGGGTGTACAAGGCCGAATTGACTGGACGCCAGGCCATGAGGACACGAACACAGGAAATCGGGCTGCCCACGAGGCAGCGCAGGAGAGCATCGCTCGTTCTTCTCCACCGAACTCCTCGTTGTCCTCTTCCACGCCCCCGGCTCTTCTCCTGCTCCGACTTAAGAAGCACGACAACAGGAACACCGGATGGCCTCCCCGACAGGTTACCTCTTCAATGTCGGCACGCAACCGAGAGCGGCTGAAGTGTTCATAAATAAGTTTTGTGCTGACGCTGCCTATACTCCACATATATTCAGAAATGGACCCGCAGACCTGAAGGACGGGAACATTGCCCTTATTGCAATATGGGCTTAAAATCTGATTTACACCATCTTATTTGGTCATGCGTATACTTCCAAAAGCATCGAACTCAGCTTCTATCGCGTCACACCCCGTTTACCTTCTCTGATATATCAGACAACATAGACCGCGGTGAGCTTCTTTCGGAGGTTGCTAGCTTCGCAATTAAGAGTGGTCTGACGCGAGTCGTCTAGCAGGGCGACGCCTAATCTGTCACACTGACTCAAAAACTGTGAAGTGTGAATAAGTTTTAATGCGAATTAAGTGTGAAATGTGAACTGAGTGTGAACTAAGTGTGAACTGTGAAGTGCGAAGTGCGAACTAAGAACTGAAATTGATCATAATCTATATATCCCCCTTCCCATCCCAATCCCCAACCACCCCCTCATTGGCTATGGCCTTCCTTTCAAATAAAAGCTTCAACTAAATAACTAACCACCTGGGGATCTTTAACGTGCCGAAATCTCGTACACACGGGAGTTTTTTGCTTTTCGCCTCCATCAGAAAAGCGGCCGCCGCGGCCGGGAATCGAACCCGCGACCTCGTGCTCAGCAGCGCAACGCCTTAGCCACTGAGCCACCGCGGCGGGTCGACGGCTGTGTTAGGCAGCGTCGGCCGGCAAAGTGGCGCACTCACTGCTTCTATGTTTGCGTATTCGTTCGTAACATTAATTATTTACACCACCACTATTGCAGCTATAATAGAAATACGCACTAAATTCTAGCGCTAATAGGTCGTTCTGCAAGCTTATAAATCCCTGCCTAATTTCCTTTAAATTTTGCCGGCATTAGCCAATAGCAATGTGGTGCCCATGATACGCCATAAGTTCAGTGTGGGATAGTAGCGGCTGAACCGCATGCCTATTTTCGGTTTTCCAAATTATTTCGCTTAGTTCAGATAACTTTATGTCAAAAGCGGTGTCAGTGTTATTCTAACGAGGTAATCTTTAGAATGAATCACACTATGCGGGTAGCATTGTCATATTTGGGAATGAGGGAGGGGTTTGTTCGATGAACACGGAAAATAAAGCCATCAGTGTTCATAGAAGGGTATAACCCGTGACATTTTAATGTGGACAGTAGGACAGAAAGTGGAGAGAAACACGTTCCGCGTGTAGGATTCCACGTCAGAACGTCCGGTTAATGCGTTCAGGGCTCGCCTTCACTTTTTCGTGTATTTACGTGTATGTAACTGTACCCGACGCTTACAGATGATGGACAGCTCCGCTCTGGCAACTCGGGCTGAAGAGCTCCTTCTTTTTAAACCCCAGTCCTTGGCGGCAGCGTCTACGACCTGTCAAAGCCAGTGGACTGCCCTGTCCCTGCGCATTGCAAGAAGTTCTTTTGGCGCTTCCGCTTAGGGGCGGGCTCCACGTCTCTGCCCGACCAGTCCCCAATTGTCGACAATAGACGAGTGGAGAGGCAGCCAAAGGCACAGGGGGTGGCGAGGGCATGCAAAATAGAAAGAGAAAAAGGTCCCCAAAGATTGTGTTTCCAGCACCACGTAACAAATCATCATGTCCTCTCCTGAGGTAAAGGTATTCTTCCACGCTCGCATACACGTGTCACGAGCGGCCAGCCTACCACGATTCGAAGCCGGGGCCAATGGTCGAACCACGCAGGCGTCGAGGGGCGGAGCCCTGGCTCCGACCGGCCTCTCCGGACAGCCTTTTTAAAGGCAAGACGAAGCGCGGGCGGTGAGTGGGCAGCGTCACCCGCGCGGTGCAGGGAACATGACGGCAGCTCGAGCCTGGACCTCGTCGACGACCGCGGTCGGCTGTCTCTTGCTCACGCTCCTGCTGGCCTTGACGCCGGGCGTGGAGCCGCGCATGGACTGCGAGAGCTACTGCATTCTAACGGGCTACCGCTACAGCATTGGCCCGTGCAGGTGCTACGAGAGCGGCACCAGGAGCTCCTGGCATCAGCTACTGTGAGTCGGGCTTTCTGATGGGACCCCTCCATTCTTATTTCAGACTTGTGTTATGGCTGGTGCCACATTTTTTTCCAGAACAGTTCCTGCGTAAGGTATCGGCCGTACGTTTCCATGGCGAGGCGCTTTCCCCTGAAGCCAGAAGCATACTCATGCATATGCAATTCAATTCAATTCTATTGAATTCAACTTTATTTCATGGATACCGCAAAATGAATAAGAAGAGGTTACAGGTTACAGTACAAAGGAGCTCCCGAAGTTAGAACTTTCAGGGGAACCTCCGAGCGTAAATACCATTAGTATAATAATACGCAACAAGCAGTTAAAGCTATTTGTACGAAATGAAACAATCAAGGGTTACAAATTTGTGAAAACAAGACTAGAAACTTCTTACATAGTATCACGTGGTGTAGCGAGTGAAAGACAGAAAAATAACATGGGGAAGTAACAAACGGTACTTGATAATAAAGTTTAAATAATATCAGGTATTGAGAGTAAGTACTTTTTAAAAATGTTTGAGAAACGAATGTAATGCGGAACACGAGTTAATTTCAATAGGTATGTTGTTCCAGACGGATACGTCTGTAAATTTTACAGTTAGTTTGCCATAATTTGTGCGAAATTTGGGAAGAAGGAAGTTTTGACGAGCCAAAAACCGAGTGATATTTGTGTTGATAAGATGTCTCGGAAATAGCCATGCAATATATAAATCCTTATAACTAAAGGGATGCATCAGTGCAGCTACGTTGAAAGGAATTACTGCTTAAACGGAAGGGCAGATATATTAGCGTAGAGGGGCATAGAAGGAGATTGAAATGGAGCGAATGCAATCAGCCGTTGTGCCTGATGTTGAAAAGGCTATAGATGGGTTTTGTGTGTATTACCCCAGAATGCAATGTGGTATCCAAATAGTTATAAATGCATGCGTAGTATAATGACAAAATGGTGCGTTACAAAATAAGGGGGGCTTTTAATATGGTCATAAATGCCGAACGAAACTTTTAAATATTGAGAGCACGTGATTGTTAAATTTAAAATGTTTGTGTAACACCACAACGCATAGAAATTTTACAGTATCTGATCTGAAATAATATTATTGTTAAGTGATAAGGATACCGTTGAAGGACCTGTGTTGTATGGGGATGAAAACACTACAAATGCAGTTTTTGAGGGATTCATGTGCAGATGACTTTTAACACGCCAATGATGAATGTTAGACACATTCGAGCTCAGCGTCTTTCGAGTTCAGCACTTTTTTGCCGGATGTAAAAATAGTAGTGTTATTGACTTAAAGAAGAGCGTTAGAATGCTTAATAAAACTAGATAAGTCATTGAAAAAGTAAGAACAGAAGGGGACTAATATTGAACCTTGGGGAACACCAATGGTAATAGGTTTAGCAGATGACTCACTATTATTAATATGAGTGACCTGTGACCCATTGGGTAAAATAGTGAGAATGAACTGTGCCATTGACGTAAAGAGGCAGTATGTTTACGGGAACTATGTAGGTCATTAATAAAATTAAGAACGGAAGAAAGCTTCATATTGAACCTTGGGGAACAGTAACATGTTTAGCATTTGACCAAATGTTATTGACGCGAACGATTTGTGGCCGGTGGGGCACCCTGCCGCACATCTTGACAGAGTGTACAGAACTCAAGACCCCCCCTCCTTCCCTTCCCCACAACACCCCCAATCCCCAACCCCTTGAGCGATGGGAGACCTTGTTGACCAGCCCCGCCCTGCCGACTCAGCTCGCACTGACAGACAGGGGCCAGGAGCTGCTGGGAACATATGGGTCCCGTAACTAGGGAACCACCCCGTCTGGTGCCAGCGCGCACCACCGATTTCTTGGGCTCAGTAAAAGTTGATTCCTCCTCCTTGGTTAAATAATTGCGAATTAACTGAAAAGGGGGCCCAAATTCCAAAGGAATGAAGTTTAAGTAGAAAGGTGTGGGGGCAGATTGCATCAAACGCATTGGTGTGTTGAATCAAAACTGCTCTAGGAAGTACCCTTGCATCTATAGCTAGGGCTAGTTTAATTCTGTGGGTAAAGCTGAGTATTGCGAGTGCTTCTCGTAGCCGGGTCGAAAACCAAATTACTGGAACAGCAATAGGTAAAACTTCTGCAAGTACGGCATTAGACGCACGTGAAAAAGTTCCTCCATTATTGTCCTAAAAAAAAGGAAATATGCAAATTGGACGGCAGTTATTTATAGAGAAGCGATAATCTACAACCAGAGTTCTCTATCAAGCTATGAACAAACACAGCAGCTCTGCAATCCACACAACCAGTTTGCAGAGTAAACGTATTATTAGAATTGTTTTGTAACCAAAATCGAAACTTGCAGAAGGCACTACAGAAATATGTTAGCAATCCTCATAGCGCTCTTGGTGTGGCGAACTGAACACCACCCTATCAGTTTTATAACTTCCGATGCACCGAGTTCCAATTGAGGTTTTACGTGTCGTTGTGCAGGGATACGGATGAGTTTTGGCAACTTGGGGACCTTGAACATTCACCGGAATATCTACTCAGGGGTATTTTAAAGCGAAGCTTTATGTGGAAAGGCGAAAGGGAAATCCTGCGGTCCCGTGTACGCAGGAAACTACTGCGGCTCTACACAAACTCCTACCCTCCCTATACACTGCTCCACTATATATATATTCTAGTACCCCACTCAATATTAGAGTACCCGCATCTTTTCATGTACAGGGTGCCGGGTTGCAGACTCAAGTACCTGCAGCCTGACACCCTGCACCATCTGCTCTGGGAATGCCAACAATCCCCATCGCTCACAACCAATCGCCGTCCAACGCACGAGCAGTGGGTGGACCGACTGTCCAGCTCGGACCTCTCGACCCAGCGCATGCTGATAGAGAGGGCACGAGCAATGACCAGGGTATCCCGGCCGCTACTCTCACCATCCTGCATCATCGAGCTAGCAATTAAGGATGTCTATTCCTTCTCTCTCTGGCGCAACCGCACGCGAATGCGTGAGAGAACCAGTTTGGCGAGGAGTAAGGGGAGAGAGCTTGGCTGGGCTTAGAGATGACATCCGAGGACATCCGAGGGAGCGAAATGGAGTGAGTTTCTCTCGCAGCAGAGCGCGTAGGCAGCAAGCTGCTGCGTGAAGCACACTTCGAGCGACAGCGGAGGGGAAGGCGCGGCTAGCGGTGCGGGTGGAGCAGCGTGAACGCGGCAATCAATGGAAAATAACTGCCTCACGTTACTTCGAAATGTGTAGGCCACGCGTTATGCCCAAAACACCGGCCGCACGTTACAGCTTAGCTGGGTAACGATCTGTACGGAGTGCATGGGCGTATTTTGCGCTGATCGCTCACCAGAAAAACAGCCGCCACGGCTTGGAGTCGAACCAGCGTCCTCGTGCTTAGCAGCGCCGCCCCTTAACCACAATTATCTCTGGCCGTGGGCTGTTGCGACAACAGAACCGACCGTCTTTACAGATAGGTATCTCTAAAGCCGCCCGTAAGCAAGAAGCACTTCTGCTCATTCACTGAAATGCCCTTCTTGTTCCAAAACGATCTTGTTGCGTACTGCCCTATTAAAAAATCCTGTTTAAAATCAAACGGGTCCGTGCCGGACCTGTATGACGGCCGTACCGGTCAAACGGGTTCAAAACAGACCCGTTTGAGGATTATACAGGATCATACAGGCCCTTTCTGATAATCATAAAGGTCTACCGGGCCATGTTTGGACTCGTATGCAGGTGCAAACCAGACCTGTTTGACCGTGAACGGCTCTGGTTCGGCAATCGGTTACTGCAAATGGGGCTTGATCGGCGGCCATACCTGGTTCAGAGCAGACCCGTTTGAGCTCATATATACAGGGCCGCTGTTGGGCGCTTCCGTGCTATGCCGGACTGCACAGGGGAGAAACACAACTTCAAGGGGCTCTTGTAAAACTCGGGAGAAACTAAAGAGACGGCAGGTTATGAGCGGCTGGCTTGCACGGAAGCAGGCAATGAAATAGGCTTCCAATGCCCAAGTGTTCCATTTAAAAAAAACCGAAGACGGACTAACTAATTACCAGAATTGCATGGCACATTAAATTCCTATGCAAGGGCAGACAATGCAAATTTGATTTTTGATGTAAAGAGATTGCATTTGAAGGTTGAAATCTCATTTACCCCACTGAAGATAAAAACTTAAACGAACATTTTCCCTAATTAAAGCAAATGATTAAAACTACAACATTGAATTTCGATGTGAAAAGTTAACTCTTGCAGATTTAAATATTTTGATACCAATAAATTACAGGCAAAAATGAAGCATTTTACTTGTTTAAAGCGAGGAAATGCAATGAAAACATTAGATCAATCACACAAAAGTTACTCTTTTGTCGTGAATTTATCTTGCAAGACAAAATGCATCATTTTTTTAAACAAAAATGTGTCCGCACACCTGATGCTTAGTTAACCACGAATAAAACTGCTAATGTTTGTAGTGTATATATTGTCACGAAGCCAAGGACGACGCAGTTGTCTTGCAGGAGAAACAAGTTTATTGGAGCGAACTTGTGCTCCCCTAACAACTCAAAAGAATACAGAGGCGGCGAAGCAGCGGTCAACAAAGTGACTTGCGTCAGCGAGCGTCGCAGAATCGAATGCCCCGGCGTCCGCACTGCAGGCTTTTTATCTTTCGGCGCGCGTGGTTCTCGAAACGTCGATTCGCATCGAGAACATAGTAGATCCAAGAAGATTATTCTGGGCTGTTCACGTTAGATCGGAATGCTCTCCCTATCACAACAGATAACACATGCGGCACAGAAAGAAAGAATGGAACACGGGCTTCCCTTGGCGCAGAGATAACGCAGACCGGCGCAGCCGGGCGGTAAAAGCAAAACACAATAAACAAACCCAATGTATGGTTCGCGGCATTACCCCCCCTCTAAGAGTGCATCGACCCGATGCTAACATAAGCGACAGTCCGAACAAATGAAAATAAAAGTTCGTCATCGTCCGTAAAAGGTTTTAGGCGAACCACGTGGACGACTTCAGGCCGCCTGCGTCGTCGTGATGTGCCGGAGTCACCATCAGGGATCACTTCGTAGGTAAGTTGGCCAACACGTCGTAGAATCTGGTAGGGTCCGAAATAGCGTCGCAGGAGCTTCTCACTGAGTCCGCGTCGTCGGATGGGAGTCCAAACCCACACACGATCCCCTGGTTGGTACTCGGCGTCTCGGCGTCGGAGGTTGTAGCGGCCCGCATCCACCAGCTGCTGGTCCGTTATACGAACTCGAGCGAGCTGGCGGGCCTCTTCCGCACGTTGAAGATATCCGTGGACGTCGGCGTTGAGGTCGTCGTCTTCTACGTGCGGAAGCATGGCGTCGAGCATCGTAGTCGGCCTTCTACCGTAGACAAGCTCGAACGGCGTCAGCTGCGTCGTCTCCTGGATAGCCGTGTTGTACGCAAACGTGACATACGGGAGCACTTCGTCCCAAGTCTTGTGTTCAACGTCAACGTACATTGACAGCATATCTGCGATTGTCTTGTTCAGACGTTCTGTTAGTCCGTTCGTTTGGGGGTGGTACGCCGTCGTTCTTCGGTGATCCGTGTTGCTGTAGCGTAATACTCCTTGCATCAGCTCCGCAGTAAATGCCGTTCCGCGGTCTGTGATTAGGACTTCCGGGGCTCCATGTCGCAGCACAACTTGGCTTATAAAGAACTTTGCCACTTCTTGTGCAGTCCCCCTCGGAAGAGCGGCGGTCTCGGCGTAGCGCGTCATGTAGTCTGTCGCTACGACAATCCACCTGTTCTGTGATCGTGACGTAGGGAACGGGCCTAAAAGGTCCATTCCAATCTGTTGAAATGGTCTCGATGGGACGGCGATCGGTTGTAGAAGTCCGGCGGGTCTTGTCGGCGGCGTTTTTCGTCGCTGGCAGTCACGGCAGCTCCGGACGTAGTGGGTGACGTCAGAGGTAAGGCCGGGCCAGTAGTACCTCGCCTTGATTTTTCCAATAGTGCGGGCTGTGCCGAGATGTCCGGAAGACGGGTCGTCGTGGCACGCTTCCAAAATTTCGTCACGAAGGTCCGCGGGGATGACGAGAAGGTAATTCGCTCTTATTCCGGGGCTGAAATTCTTCTTCACGAGGACGGAGTTTCTCAGGCTGAATGCTGGTAAGCTGCGTTTGAAGGTTCTAGGAACGGCAACGTTGCATCCCTCGAGGTACTCGATTATGACGCGTAAGTCGGGGTCGGCACGCTGCTGGGCGGCTAGGTCGCTCTCCGTCACGACCCCCGAAGAACGCGCTGTCTTCATCAGAGTCTTGTGGTGGTGGGTCGACGGGGGCGCGGGACAGGCAGTCGGCGTCGGAGTGTTTCCTGCCGGATTTATAAACGACTGTAACGTCGAACTCCTGCAGGCGCAAGCTCCACCGCCCAAGACGGCCAGAGGGGTCCTTCAAATTGGCGAGCCAACACAGCGCATGGTGGTCTGTTACAACCTTGAATGGCCTTCCATACACGTATGGGCGAAATTTTGAAATCGCCCATATAATAGCCAGGCACTCTTTCTCAGAGGCAGAATAGTTTTTCTCCTCCTTCGACAGACCACGGCTGGCATAGGCGATTATCTTTCGCAGCCGCTTTGCTTTTGGACAAGGACGGCACCCAAGCCTATATCACTGGCGTCCGTGTGCATTTCCGTTTCGGCATTTTCGTCGAAATGAGCGAGCACGGGCGGGCTTTGCAGGTGTTTTTGCAGCTCGCAGAATGCTTTTTCTTGGTCGTTTTCCCAGCTGAAAGGGGTGCTGTCTTTCGTCAAGCGCGTGAGTGGCTCTGCAATGCGTGCGAAGTTTGCGACGAAGCGCCGGTAGTATGCGCACAGCCCGAGAAATCTTCGCACGCCCTTCTTGTCTTTCGGCCTAGGGAAGTTCGCGATAGCTGAAGTTTTTGCCGGGTCAGGTAGGACTCCCGCGGCGTTGACGACGTGGCCCAAGAACTTGAGTTCCTCGTATGCGAAACGGCACTTTTCAGGCTTCAGCGTCAACCCCGACGTACGAATGCCTCGAGTACAGACTCCAACCTTGCAAGGTGTTCGTCGAAAGTCCGGGCGAATACCACTACGTCGTCGAGGTATACGAGGCAGGTGTGCCACTTCAGGCCAGCTAGCACAGTGTCCATGACTCTTTGAAACGTCGCTGGTGCTGTGCACAGCCCAAACGGCATCACCTTGAACTCGTATAGGCCGTCTGGGGTTATAAATGCAGTCTTCTCTCGGTCTCTCTCGTCCACTTCAATTTGCCAGTAGCCGGTCTTCAGGTCCATCGATGAGAAGTACTTCGCGTGGCAGAGGTGGTCGAGGGCGTCGTCGATTCGGGGGAGGGGGTACACGTCCTTTTTCGTGATTTTGTTCAGTCGCCGGTAGTCAACACAAAACCTTAATGTGCCGTCTTTTTTCTTTACGAGTACGACGGGCGCAGCCCAGGGGCTTTTCGATGGCTGTATAATGTCGTCGCTGAGCATGTCGTCGACTTGAGTCCGGATGGCTTCCCGTTCGTGTGAAGAGACGCGGTACGGTGACTGTCGGGTAGGTCGGGCTCCATCTTCGGTTATTATTCGGTGCTTCGCTAGAGGGGTCTGACGTAGTTTTGCGCTCGACGAAAAACATTCGCTATAGCGACGCAGCAAAGCCAATAATTTGTTCCGTTGTTCTTGCGGTAGCGCCGGATTCACGTGCAAGGGCTGCGGGAGCTTGAAGGTTTCTACGGGTGTGCGTTCAAAGTCGGCGACCGCGATCACGTCACTTGCTTCTTGCGCTTCTTCGAGGAATGCAATTGCCGCGCCCTTGTTTAAATGCTGGTACTCCTCGGTGAAATTAGTAACCAGAATGTGGGATTGGTGTTCCTTGAAGCGCGCAATGCCTCTTGCGACCGACACACCACGGTCGAGAAGCACCCTTTGATCAGTGTCTACGATAGCGTCGACGTCAGGAGCAGCATCTTCACAGTAGACTGCGACCATCAAGCTTGCGCGGGGTGGCAGGGTGACATGATCATCGGCAATCCTTACAGCAGCACGTCGTTCGGGGTTCGGTTCCGGCGTCATGGAGTGATTGGGGGAAAAAGTTATTGACTTGGTCTGCAGATCGATTATTGCACCGTTGTCCATCAAAAAGTCCATCCAAGAATTACGTCGCGGGAGCAGTTAGGCAGAATGACGAACGCCGCAGGGTACGTTGTGCCGTCTTGGTGACGCGCGATGTGCACGTTCCGTTGGCGTCACGAGGTGGCCTCCTGCTGTGCGTATGTGCGGACCGTCCCATCTGGTCATAACTTTCTTCAGTTTAGACGCAAATGGTCCGCTCATTACCGAATAGTCAGCTCCCGTGTCTACGAGGGCGACTACGTCAAAGCCGTCGATGGACACCTTGACGTCAGAAGCAGTCTTCCTCGAGTTTCGGGTTCGTCGGGGCGTCGTATCTCTGCTTGTACGTGTTGACGGTCGGGCAGTGTGCATCGTCGTTGTCGTCGTCTTCTCAACGGACGTCTCGGTCAGGTCGGGTACGCGTCGCGCCGTGTAGCTGTCGTCGTGTTCAGGAGTCTCGTTAGGGCTGGGTCGGGTCGTCGGGATGAGGGCATGTCGTGAATGATGGTCTTCAGCGAGTCGCTGCGTCGTTGGAGGGTTTTCATTTTTCCGCCATTGTGCAACTTTACCTCCCGAAGTTGCTGCTTTTAGTTTCCCCCGCGTGGGTGGGGGACCTTCCACGTGAGAAGTCAGCATTGCTACGGCGGTTCGGCGATTGGTACGGGTAGGGCGATGGCGAGCGGTTGAAACGGGATGGGCCACGGCTGGTTTCAGATAGATACTCGTCGATCTCACGTGGTCGTTGGCCAGGGAGAGGGTGAGGTGCGTCGACGGAGAAACCACGCAGTCCGAGTCTCTTGTATGGGCAGCGACGGTAGATGTGGTCGGCCTCTCCGCAGTGGTAGCACAGAGGACGATTATCGGGAGTTCGCCATACGTCCGTCTTCCTCGGCGTCTGGTTTCGGGCTACCGGGGGTCGGGCGGGTGACAGTGGGCGGCGGTACGGCGGGGCCTCTTGACGGCGTGTTGGGGCAGGGCGGGGTCGACGAACAGCCGCAGAGTAGGTCATAGCCTCAGGCTCGCGGGGTGCTTCGGACGGCACAGAAGTTCCCAAAGCTTGCTGTACTTCTTCCCGGATCACGTCGGTCAGTGAAGTGACTTGAGGTTCTGGTGTCGTCATCGGGAAAAGTTTCCGCAGCTCCTCCCTTACCACTGCGCGGATAGTGTCGCGTAGTGAGTCGGAGTTAATAGCGCTGGCACCAATCGTCTCCGAAACCAGCGCATTGATTGGGCGGTCGTACTGCCTCGTTCGGATTTCGAGCGTCTTCTCCATCGCGGCGGCCTCAGACGCGAATTCGGACACGGTCTTGGGGGGGTTGCGAACAAGGCACGCGAAGAGCTCTTGCTTCACACCTCGCATCAGAAACCGTAGTTTCTTTTCTTCCGTCATTCCTGGGTCCGCACGGCGAAAAAGTCGCTTCATTTCCTCGACGAAGATTACGACTCCTTCGTTCGGGTGTTGCGTTCGAGTTTCCAGTAAAATCGCAGCTCGTTCTTTTCTCACCACGGTCGTGAAGGTCTTAAGGAACTCGCTTTTGAATTGCGTCCAGTCGGTCAAGGCGCTCTCGTGGTTTTCAAACCAAGTTCGAGCTGCATCCTCCAAGTAAAAGAAAACATGCCGGAAGGTTTCTTCATCGTCCCACCTGTTGAAGATCCGCACGCGCTCCAGCTTCTCCAACCATTCCTCGGGGTCTTCAGCGGGGGCCCCCCGGAACGTTGGCGGTTCCCGGGGCTGCTGCAGCATGATTGGCGACGTTGTTTCTTGTACCATGGTGTTGGTTGCAGCGTTCCTTCTCTTGGGTCCTTCTGGCATCAAACCGAACTCGGGTGGTAAATCTTGCAGGCGGGGGCTGGCTCTTGTTGGACTGGCTTGGCGGCTTCTCGAGGTTGTAGTGGGCATGAAGGGTGCGTACCCAGCACCTCCACCAGATGTCACGAAGCCAAGGACGACGCAGTTGTCTTGCAGGAGAAACAAGTTTATTGGAGCGAACTTGTGCTCCCCTAACAACTCAAAAGAATACAGAGGCGGCGAAGCAGCGGTCAACAAAGTGACTTGCGTCAGCGAGCGTCGCAGAATCGAATGCCCCGGCGTCCGCACTGCAGGCTTTTTATCTTTCGGCGCGCGTGGTTCTCGAAACGTCGATTCGCATCGAGAACATAGTAGATCCAAGAAGATTATTCTGGGCTGTTCACGTTAGATCGAATGCTCTCCCTATCACAACAGATAACACATGCGGCACAGAAAGAAAGAATGGAACACGGGCTTCCCTTGGCGCAGAGATAACGCAGACCGGCGCAGCCGGGCGGTAAAAGCAAAACACAAATAAACAAACCCAATGTATGGTTCGCGGCAATATAGAGAATTGCCAGAATAGTAAATAATTGTGCGAACCATCAGACGCTACAAGGCCGATTAAGGCCACAATTTAGCTTACAATGTTTTGAACAGATTACTTAGTGGATATCAAAATAATCTTTTTTTGCTTGCGATAAGCGTCTGCTTCCTTAAATCTTCGAATCGAAACGGAGCGCTACGCGCGGGACACAGATCGAAACAATCCGAAAACGAAAGGTGGAGGCGGATTGCGAAGCCAATCGTGTCGAACGGCACGAGGGTGAAGTCCTTCGAGAACACTTGGAAGAAGCAGAGCGTTTCAGGCATGAACCCTTTGAGGGTCGAATTTTTTTCGCCAAATGCGACCCCCCAGGGTTGTTTTTGTTGCTGTTATCAATTCATTGGACGGGCCCATATCGAAAAAAAATTGTCATAATTTTTTAGGGTGATCATAAAGTGAGAAAAAAATCATTTGTGTTGTTAAATACACGTGGTTTGTTCATGAGTAACACAAGAAAAATTCCAGGAAAGTTTTGCGGGCGCAAGACGCGGGAGAAGCGCAAGAAGCGCGTCAGTTTCACGGATGCAAGAAGCGGGAAGCGTTTGGAGGACTAAACCGAAACCAGCCACTGCGCGCACAAACGTGACCCGATGCGCAAGCACAGCCGCTGGATGAGAGCACACGTCTTTCATCCAGCAGCCGTGGCGCCAGCGACAGCTGGCGCGCCGCTGTAGTAAAGCATAAAAAAAGAAAAGAAAAGCCATCAGCTCAAGAAAAAAATATCGTATTTCCGCAGTGTGGCAGCACAAGCCAAGCGAGAGAAATAATTGAAAAAGGTGCGCTGTTTAAAGAACGCAGCGATGACGTACATGTACGTCATTGACCATTTTGAAGGTGTTTGCCGGGGACGTACATGTACGCCATTGAGCCTGAAAGGGGTCTCATCGGAACCCTGCAGAAATGCGTAGGGGACCTCCAACTGCCCTTTGCCTGAGGTTTAGATCGGATGGCGCTACCTCTGTGGTCCCAGTTGGCAATTACAACGAGACCGATAAGGGAGTGGTTTACGAGTTTTATGTTGGAGACACTGGCATTGCGATGCCACCCCAATACGGCCAAATCGATCATTTTGCAGCGTATTTGAATTGCTATTGTGATCATCCAAGTGAGAACTACTTTACAGCTTCCATTGGCCATCCGCATTCTCAGGGTGGAATGGTTATGAATTTTTTAATGCTAAAAACGTTGCTGAGAGGGAGCGAGGAAGTGCCAGACGCGACGTTATGCAACGTAGGGCAATCCGACGGGCATCGTTAGTAAAGCCCGCTTATATCGAACAGCGCGAGGATTGTAAAATAGTTCGATATAGCAAAAATTCGATATAGAAAGTGAAGCAAAAAAAAAAGCTTACATGAGAGCAATCCTGCCGACGGAGTCATGAGCTAACGCTGAGCTCTTACCACCCTGCAGTTCACTATTGATACGACACTTTCTCGGAAAGAAAACAATCATTTATTGGGGCGGAAGAACTGCGTGAGTGTAGCCTGCTTCTTGGAGCGCAGCGCGTTGCTGGTGACTGCTTGCTCCACGGTATCTAAACAGTCGACAAGCACAAGACCGCTGCCCTCAATGGCACTGCAGTATCGCCGTAGCAGGGCCACGGCAGCGACGGCTTCGCTCGTGCTCGGAAGCGGTACGGAGTCCTCGGCGTCTTCGACAGAGCGGAGACAAGCATGGATACAAGCGAATAACGGCGAACCCAGCGAACCGAGCAAGTGCGGGCAGCGAGTGGCGCGAACTTTAAGTTTGGTTACACCGCAGCCCGCAGCGCCCAATGTGGCGCTTTCGGCGCCAACGGCATGCGTGCGTGGAGCTGGTTCACGCTGCCACGCATGGAGGAAGAAAAATGTTTCTTTTATTTTCCTTTTCTTTTCTTTCTTTTCTTTTCTTTTCTTTTTTCTCATGTTTTCTTTATTTCTTTTTTCCTCTATGCTGCCACGGCTGGTTTGGACGCGCTCGAGCTCGCGCGAGAGTCGCAAGCGACACCCGCGCCACCGCTGTGCGCCGATGTATTGCGGGAAAGCCTGCCGCATGCCTAAGGAGAGCGAAAAATTTGGCGCGGGAGAGTTCGATATATCCACTGTGAGCAAAATCGCGTTCGATATAAAAAATTTAAAATGCATGCAATTTTGATCAGAATTATTCAAGGGTTCGATATAGGCAATAATTCCATATATCCGCGTTCGATATAAGCGGACTTTACTATATGCCCAAAGTGGGGAAAAAAGCGGGCCGATATTGGTGAGTATAAAAACGTTTATTTCACAATGTAACGATGATTTATTAGTGTGGCGTTTAAAACTATTTTACCGGGAGTTGTACAAGCCCACTTCTTTAACCATGGTTAAAGAAAGTGGGCTCGTAAGAGTTTTATTTATTTATTTATTTATAGATTGACTGACTGACCTGCTTGTCCCGTTGTGTCCAGATCAACGAGCTCCTACAGAAGCCAGGACCCATACGGGGTCGTTTACCGAGGTCCGCATTCGGTCGACGTGGCGATGACTTCGCCTTGGTTTCCACCGGTCTTCGGCAGCCCGAAGCCGTACTACTGGCCCGACTCCGATTACTGGTTTTACCGCTGACCGCCGCCCAGGAACGGAACCGAAACACCCTGTCCACCACCGAGGCCAGGAGCGTTTCATTTGCGCTTATAATATTAGGCCTGAACCTGTATAGTGGGAGTGCGGGTTAACCTGTTCGGAGCTCGAAGCTCAGGATGTCCCGGGCTAGAGCAGCGGCGTTCGCCCGCGCCTTCTTTGATTTAGGAGAGGCCATCCACCTTTATCCTTTTCATTTCATTTTCTTTATTTCTCGGCTGCAATAAATGCTTGTACAGCAACAGCGTCTAGTCTGTGGTGGAATTTTTCTAAGCCTATAAACGGCATGTTTTCTAGTCGATCTTGGCAACCAAAAAACCGCTCCTCTCCACGACGCCATATCCAGGAAATGAGCGACAGGAAGCACTATAGTTCAGGTGGTCATCACCACGGAGCGAGTAAGCAAGGTGCTCAAATTTCCCGTGATTACGTAGTCGTTGATGTCCGGAACAAAAGATGTACGAGGAAGAGATATTTTATGAAACGGGCTTTATCGCAGGCCACCTTTCCCCGGCGCTTATACGCAGCAGTGGCGTAGGCAGGATTTCGTTTCGGGGAGGGGAAAAAGAGAAAGGGAGAACATAAAAGACGGAAAAAGTAAGAAACAATAACAAAAATAAAATAACAATAAAATCCAGAGCAAGGAGTTTATTCATAAAAAAATGTTCGGAATGTCGCCGCACACTACATAACTTTCAACTGGTTATGGCATTTCTCCCAATAAAAAACTAAAATAGTTGACTGTCATGGTGACACCGTACATCGAAGCCGCATGCATGTTTGGTGTGAAGCTTGCGGTGCAAAAATACTTATCGGTAATCATCATTTCATGATCGGCGGGGTAGTGTACTTCTCCACCTTTTCCCTCCCACCGAAGATTAAAATACTTCGGCCCAACCACACTTGTAAATAAAGCGTGGGCTCCCCCACCCCCAATTTCCCCTCTTGAAGCCGAGCCTTTACCGTTCGGAAGACCGCTGCAGACAAAAATGTGACATATTCCAGCCAAGTTGCAACACTGGTCCCCGGATTACTAAGGCGTACAAATACGTGCCCCCGTCGTGTCGAGGTAGCGTGGTTAGCAATCGGCTGCAGGATAGTTGCCTCCGTTCCGACGACGGAGAGCCAAAGACAAAACTGAGCTGTTTAGTAAATGACGACTAGAGAAAAATTATGATACATGTAGCAGAACACTGGCGCGCTGCAACCTCGAGGTTGCCTTCACGGCGGGCATGCACGGATGTCAGGGTTCCTTGTGTAGGGGGTCTTCGCGCCGATCACTAAGGTCCTTCGGGAAATTACGATGGCGCGTCGTCGCGTTGTGCGCAGTCGAAGCCTTCAGACACACCACATTCAACTCATACCACCAGTCAGAAAAATCAGCTGCAGTTTCCTTGTCTTGAAGCAGCACCACACCACACGCAGAGTACCCGACACACCCTCAGTAGAGCGTGTCTCCGCAGTAAGGTACAGCCGCCAAGTTTCATAAGGAAGAGGGGCCTCGGTGTTCCTGAGGGTCGTCCGGCACGGCCCGCACAGACGGACGCTGAGAGGGCCGCCTCAGTCGTCAGGGCCCCGCTACTGAGTTGGTTAGGGAGGCTCAAACTTCTGGCGAGGGCCCTAGAAAAGCCAGTCCTCAAGGGGCGTGCCCCTCAAGAGCTGCATGCCCTCGCCGAGCCTGGTGGTAGGCAGCGCTGAGGGGGCACCTTCGGTTGAGGGCCCTCCTGGCGCTGCCTCTTGTGAAGCACCCGTGGTAGGTGCCTCTGTGAGGCATCGAGTCGGCTTGCCCAAGTGGCTGCATGTGGATTGCCGCTGAACTGCGTCGAGTGGCCTGCGATGAGGGCTCAGGCTGTCAGTGATGGCCGTAATCGTCTGCTGCAGGAACAGGCCGACTGTGGTGTGGTTGCAGGAGATGGGACCAGAGCGGGGACGAACACGGCCGGGAGTGCTGGAAAATAGGCCGGGAACAACAACATCAATACACTAAACTTCCTGCTGCTGCTCTCCCAGATGTAAAGAGGAACAGGGTGCTCGTGCCAGGCTAGGGAAAACAGAGAGCCTAACGCTGGTGCAGCCGTCAGTAACCTGGAGCTTTGTGTGCCAGAAGCACCAGGCTGCCACCGGTATACTACTCCAATACATTCGAGCTTGTCTTCGCGAGGAGAGGGGGCAGTGGTTTGACTCCCGCGATACCGATGAGGGGACGGCGAAAAGGAAACAGTTCTTGACAGGCTTCAAAACAGTTCCGTACACAATTCTTAATGACGTCCTTATACAGTTCCTGGGACAATTTGTCAAGATAATAGAGTGCACCTGACATGAGAGGGTCGGAAATGCAGACAGCAGGCTAGCACCTATCGAGTACTGAAACGGTGGTGTTTTTGAGCCAAATACTGTTGATGTTTCACATGGCAGGGTTTGAAAAAAAGAAGAAAAAACGGAAGTCGGTTGGGGTTTCAACTTAAGGGGCACCGCTGGCAAGGAAACATGATACAACGGCGTATTCCGGGATTACTATACGCACGCGGCATTGTTTTTTTAGGTGGCAACCAGACCGTTATGCAACTTCTCATAAATTGTTGCGGCCAGGAAGCCGCAGACCTGAGGTTAGATTTTAGGGCTAAGTAGTCTGGAATAATGGTTTTTCAAGTTACTAGCACTGACATTGTGCCAGTCCAGCATCGCGAAACTCCCACATTTAAGGGCTACAAATACTTGGCAGTGTGAGTATACGAAGAGAAATAAAAACAAAAAAAAAATCCACAACTAACTGCTAGAATTAATAGAAAAGAAAGCGAAACGCAGCTATAGAGCTCCGTGGGGTACAGTCTAAGAAGTCCCCGTAGGGCGACCTTACCCCGGTGCGCCTTAATCCTTAATTGTAGTGGCCTAATGCGCAAATTTGGCGAATGACGTGGCCGAACATTGAATTTAAATGAAAAAAAGGGCATCTGCGCTGGGACACTGCGCAATGAATTACGCCATTCACGTGCCTTGCGTGTTGTCTCTGCTCACACGCACATACGTTCGGCTGCTTCGTCATTCGCCCAATTTGCACATTTTGTCAATTCAATTGGTCGTTTTGGAGTACTGCGGTGAAGACGACCTACGGTAACTTAGGGAGTACTATAACAAATACGCACAGTGGTGCGAATAATTTGCAAGGGTCATGCATCCCACTCACAAGTCAAACAAGTCTGGTACCCCATTCTGAATCGAGCGTTTGCAGTCCACAGTTTCCCGCTCAAAATTTGCGAGCCGACAGGTGAAGTGACGCCGAAAGGTGATGTGACGCCGACAAAGCAAACTCGTCGTGACAACCAAACCACATTGAGCTCCGGCTGCCACCTGCGAAAAAATGGCAGGCTAGCAGTTTGCTTCACAACGCTGATGAGCACATTCATTGTGCCACCATCACGAAATCATCGGTCATTGTGAAAATTGAAGGGGCGATGAAGACAGCGAGAAACCGACCATTCGCGCAAATACGCAGGGCCGCTGAACGAAAAGAAAGGAGAGGCCTGCCGTGTCACGCCGCAATACTACCTGAGCGCCTGCAAAAATGGACAGTCGCATTGATGCCACTTACGTGGGCGCGCCAGCACGTTGGCTATGCGCACGCTTGTTTTCGCACGTGTTCTGGGGCGCGCTGGCTCTGGTCTGTCCGTCCATCCGTCCCTCTATCCAGCCACCCAGCCAAAAGTTAAACTGAATTCTTGACTGAGACGTTTATATAGACAAAACATTTTTCATCTAATAAATCCAGAGATACACTCCATATTTGCCAACATTGTTCAGCGAAAAAAGAGAGCATTAGGCTTTTTTTAGGAAGAATTCAATACATATCTGGTTTTTGCGGTGTTCTTTTAATTAAGAGTAGATGTGTGCTCGATTTTTGCGAGAGCAAATAAAAATAACGCGTTGAAAACAATGCTTGAACCGCGAAGTGCATACAAGTATGGCTTCCGAGCCTTGCGCTCCATGCTTGCGCTCGTGGCTGGAGCGTCGAATCCCGACAGTTCCAACGGATGGAGCAGCAGTGCGTATGCGGAAAATTCAGCATCATCAACAGCCCACCAGGTCCCATCGACCTCCAACCACTCCTCTCCCGCGCCGCTGGAGTCCATTCTGTGCCTCCTAATTATTTCCATATTTCGTGCCTCCACGGAATAATTGTCCTTCCTCTTTTTTTTTTAGACCCGTTCCTCTGTGTCCACTCTCTCACCCTGCCACTTGTCATTTCGCATAACTACGCGGCTAGCCCAAGTCCATTTCTTTTTCTTTGAGCTTATTATGATATCTTCTACTCTCGTTTGTTCTCTGACCCAAGGAGGGTTTTAGATGCGAAGCATCTCATGGTCGGGGCTGTGTCCCTCCCTCCCTTGCTGTTGTCCGCCATCCGCACTCTACTGCGTATGCGCGTCTCTTCAGCCCCGTCAGCGTTTGGCCTGACGTCAGCGCAGTCCACTACAAAAAGAAATAGTTAGGCGGCGCCCGGTTTCGACCCCACGACTCTCTGGCCGCAACGGGAGGTACGTGGCGCTCTTCCCACTGCGCTACAAACCGAGACGGGAGCATGTGCTACGAACGCGCCTTATGTCCTTCCCTCATTCAAACTACGTCAAGAAGCTACTGATACAACGAAGGCACGCGAAGCTGAACGTCAACGGAAACGACGAACTGAAAACTTCAGAGGAGGATGTTGAATTTACCGTGGGGAAACTGTGGCGGGAAGCGCCACGTGCCTTGCAGCTCAACCAGAGAAGAGGACGAAGAGGGCGGGCAGCGGGGTAGGAGCGTGAGCACGGAATAAAGAAAGGCGAGACCAGGAGGTGTTCGATCAGGTAACGACGGGGTGTCGGTCTCTTCGGTGTCTCTACATTTCTCCTACATTTCTCTGCTACATGGGGGTTCACACTACGTTCCCATTCGTGCTCCGATAAATGAAACAACATAACGGCAACACAATGGAACCTACAAGGAACCCCCATGATGCTTCGCATCCTCCTCATGGTTCCCCATGGGAAGATGATGTAATTTTTTCTCCTTTAATATTACTCCTGTCATTCTTCTTTCCATTGCCAGCTGAGCCGGCCTAAGTTTGAATTCAAGTTGTTTAGTAAGGCGCAAAGTTTCCGCTCCTTATGTCATCACCTGGAGGACGCATTGGTTGTGTATTCCCCTTTTCAGTGATAGAGGCAGCTCCAATGGGTTACCAAGGCAGGAGGGGAACGGCGTGAGAGGAGGGCGGGTGAAACACGAGGGGCAATTGCGTGTCAGGGGCGGCCAGTGCTGCCAACTCTAGGGAAATTTCCCTACATTTAGGGGATTTGGGTCGTCTTTAGGGAAAAGGGGAAATTTGTCAACATTTAGAGAATTTAGAGAGAGAGAGAGTTGCCTGCAGACTCAATAAAGTTGCACTCTCTCTTTCTCTCACCAAGTGGTTTTGTGCCTTCAGTCGTGTAATGGTGCCCTTGATTATTTTACCATTAATTATTTTTTGTGTACCTAGGCATTTCAGTTTCTCGATGAAGTGCAGATATCTATTTCATATACATGTGCATCAAGCAAAACTACCGCTCCTGCGTTTGATATTGTTGGGTGTAAATTGCAAAAGAACATGATTGATGAATTTTGTAAACTTGCTCGCTTGAATATCTCATCCACTGCGCATCGTCTGTGCTCGTTCCTGTTATTGTTCCTTTTATATACTTGCATTCTATTACAAATGCACTCTTTCGTAGTGCAAGATTTCTGTGTTATGCATTAAACTACGGTGTTCCCTGATTACGTTATTTTTATAATTTAACACGTCCTTGGCTTGTATGAAATGCGCTGTAATATATACTGTTTGTTGAAATTTTGCATTAATGTATGTGCGCTGTATGACTACTTTTTCTTTCTTGGCAGTTTGTAATATGTATGTATTCTCCAGCATTACATGTCCCCCCAAGCGATGTCCCCTATCGCCTTTGTGGTTTGATGAAATAAAATCTTTAAAGCATTACAAATTGCACTGCAACATTTTTTTAAGCTTCATCACAGTTACTTCAACAATACCTTTCAAACGAGTACACAATTATGTCTTAAAGTAAATTCTGCAGTCGTTTCGCATAGCACAAACACATTATCTGAGAGACAGCATCTAATGACCGCATTCAGCTAAAATCTACGGAAGTCTAGAGAATTTCTTCATCCTAGCTAGGGAAAAAGTGGCTTCGCAAGTTGGCAGCACTGGGGCGGCAGAAAACGATCGTCTTTCGACAACGTTTGCATCGACGAGATGCGCGGCAAATTTTCTCTTTGAAATGCTGCTGTCCCTGTATACCACCAGTGCGGTAGGTACACAGCATAACGGCAGGCTATTTACCAGTTATATGCTTAAAGGGGCCATGTAGGCAAAGTACAAGTTTGTTTTATTCGAAAGACTCCGTCTTTCATAGTGGCCCCAGCGCTTTTCCGGCAGCAAACGATGCCGTATTTACTGAGACATTAGTCGATTTAGGTTAAAATTTTGATTCTCCCGCCAAATCATGTGTTTTCGGGACGTCAGCAATGAAGTCATAAGTGCGCGTATTCCTACGAACTTAACAGCGTCATTCGACTCTGCAGCCTTGCTTGCCGTCAGTACTCCAAGATGGCGCTACGATATTCATCCACGGACCGTTGTCCGCGGTTGCTTTGTTTTTGACCGCATTTGCACCTGGCTTGTTTTTGGTACTGTAGGAAGTAGGTAATCGTTTCGTTAAACATGGGGTATGCTCGTCAAACAGGGTCACGTAAGACGACGTCGCTTACGCCAATCGGCCAGTGTTGTGTAAGACAACTCCAAAGCGGCGGACTGCTGTGCAGCTAAAAAAGCAAAGTGCGCCCAGTACCATTACCAGTGCGCACCGGTACTTCTATGCTTACCTGTATTTTCGTAACTTTAATTGTTTACTGCACCATTCTTACTGCTGTAAAATGAATATGCATTATAATTAAAGGCAAATAGCTCTATCGGCAAGCTTATAAGCCGTGTCTTATTTGCGTTTGCGAATGCCGGCTTCAGCCAATCGCACAGCTGGGCACATATGACATCCTACGTTATGTTGCGGGACGAGCTAGTGGGTCACATGGCCATTCCTTTTTTTCCTAATTATGCAGCTTATTTGAACGAAGTGCACTAAAAGTGTCAGTGTGATTATAACGAGGCAATCTTTCGAATCAAAGAAACTTGCGTTTTGTCTGCGTGGCCCCTTAAATAACCCCTTACAAATTATTTACAAGCAGTGACTGTAGCTGGGAATCGCAGCTCGGACGTCTAGACCCGGCGCTTTTTACCCTTCGTCGATGGTTGGCTGTAGATGGTAGTGAGGATGGCCCACACAGATACCGCGCGTACCTATTCAAAGGAATTGTCCTCTTCGCGCGGGGACTTTCCTTTGCGTGCTCTGCGACATCTTTTCTAATAAGCTGTTTCCCGTGGCAAAGTCCACCCGCTGGGGAAGCACTGGCTCGGTGCTGTTCTTGGCTAGGGTGCCTGGACCGAGTTAGGTCGGCTGTATGGTTTGAGGCGAGCGGCGTGAACGACTTCAGTACGAGAGGTTGAGGACGAGTTGTGACGGGAGAAATATCATTGACGTTCACGCCAAGCCCTTATGTCTATTGAATGTCTCTCTTTCCAATTTCCCCACCTACGATAATATATCTGCAATTGTGAACTGGCGGTTTTTTAAATGTGGCCTGCAAATAATGCAACTATGGTGATCATGCCCTAATAGAGTGCGCCAGAGTAGGGTAGAAGAAGAAGAAAACTCGAAGGCAGAGTTGGCTTGCTCTCACCGCGCCCCCTTGCAAAGCACAAATCTCTTCGACAGTATGAAGCGAGGAGCTCGACAACCTAACATGCATGATGAGTCACCGGGTGATGTCACCATTCAGTATAGCGAACAAGACTTCAGTGATTCATCGATGGCCTCACTGATTGGCGAGGGCAGAGAGGAGGATTCCGACAGCAGCGGTGCTGGCTTCAGCTTGGATACAGCACGCCTGCTCTGGCTCCGCTACGGCGCGGTTGTGTCGTTCCTGACGCTACTCTTGTTCGCTGTGGGATACGGGACATCGTATCTGGTGCGCTCGTATATCTTCGGCTGCATTGATCCCGGCTGTATGGCGCCCAACGCTGCCTTGGAGCGCTCTCTGGCCGACGTACAGGGAGACCCGTGCGAGGACTTCTATGGTTACGTCTGCGGTGGCGGCAGAGGCAGAACCCGGGCGTTCCCAGCCATTTCCACGTGAGCGAACCCTTGCCCTAGCCGGCCATATAAAGGCAGCTCTGGGGCAGGTTTGAACCGCGTTTTAAAAGGTTTTTGCTTGTCTAGTGACCTAACCTATTTATGACAAAAAACCGAGGATTGCATAGCGTGAAGAATTTAGGGGGTACCTGTCTTGGTTAATCTATACGTAACGCCGTAAGGGGGAATTAGACAGTGCTCGAAATGAGCTTTGATATGAGATGATATCGTACTGAATGTAAACAACGTTTAAAAATTTATAGTTTTAAAATAGCGGTCATTCCGTGTTGGAAGTATACAGTATGTCATGAGCGGTCATTGCATGTACAAAAATACGCCACACAGACTCCAGAGCAGACAATAGATAAGAGGGCAGTAGTAATCAAGGTGGCAGTGTGTCGCGTGAAGAGATGTGTAATTATTTGGGTTTGATTGGGATTAGTAACACATGATTGTCGTTTGAGAAGAAGAAACATTCTCGATACTCAAGGAAGGCAACAGTGAGTGATTCTTTTTGACAATGGGCTAATCGTGTCTGTACTTCCAAAGAGGTGCATTGCCTTGTACGGAGACCTCTAGTTATTCTCCCATGCAAAGATGGAGCAAGGTGAGTGACTGAACTCGACTACGTCTTTTGCATTGATTGTTTAAAAGACAACTTAAAGACGACAAATTTTGTTAATTTCGGAAATTGTCATAAAAACAAAGACGGGTTTGTACTCCCAAATAATAACCGCTACTTGAATGTTCGTATTTTATTAGAAAATTTGACATAAGTAAGGATTGCTGAAATCTGCAGTTCACGAATTTGTTGATGGAATATTGCGGTTAAATTTTAAAGTGTGTATTTGAACTTCGTTTTAATAATAACTGGACTGTACTAATCATATATCATTTCTACTTCAAAACAAAAATAGAAGCACATATAAATGCACTGTCATAACTAGGTAAGAAGCCACAACAAGAGGTGCGCGGCAGTGACTTCTGAGATAAAAGTGCTTAAGAAAATTGTAGCTAAACATGAAATGCTCCACTCAACAGAAAGTGGTGAAACTCCGAAACCAATGACTTGTATGCACAAAAATCCACCAAAAAATTAAAATTAAAAACTGCCGATGGGCTCCCTGCCCCCTCACAAGTTAACCAAAAGTACGAATTATAAGAGTGAATTATTGCGGGTCTACTGAATTTTGTCTTTAAGGAGGCGCTTTTTTAAAGTTAGCAGTTATCGCATGGAACTGCCTACATAAATTCGGGCCAGTATATTTCAAAGATTAATTCATTGACTCAATATATTCATCGTGTTCTAGTAATGTGCTATATGTAGTTTTTTTTTAACACTGTAGTCTTGCTTGGGGTGCCTAGAGGGTAAAATTTGGCCTGCGTGCCTCGTGCCTGCCTTCGATGCCGCCGCTGGGAGAAAACTTTATTAGAATGGTTGAAGAAGAAACATAAGTAGGCGGATCCTTTCCAAACTACCAGGCGCCTCCACCTTCCGCTAACTACTTCCGAAGTTTTGTCACTAGGCGCTTCCGCCCTTGGAGTCTGCCACAGGGATGTTGTGTCCGCCCTGCACTCATATGTTGCGGGTGACAGGCCGGTTTCCTGCTAGCCAGCTAAGCGTTCACATTTATTTCATTTTCCTCCTGACTCTACCTCATATTATACATATTAAAAATGTCTGTTCTGTATTTCCTTTTCTAAATTTTGAGATGCAAATAATAACGTCACATTCTGATTAGGTACAAAGCTTCTTGTCCAATCCCCTTGCGTGGGTACTGTGCATAATCTGAGGCAACCACAACCAACCAACCAACCAACCAACCAACAACCAACCAACCAACCAACCAACTAACCAACCAACCAACCAAACTACTCGAACCAGTCGCATGCCTCAAGTACGTAAACACCGTTCTGCAAAAACAAAACATTAGGCAAAACTACGCAAAACGAACGCGCATTACTGACACCAGCACCGTTCTTTCAATTATAAGTAGGCGTGGGCTTGGTTTTTGCGACAGAAAGTGCAAATGCGTAAATGAGGCAAGGTAAAATAAAAACTATATAAAACCCCTCGCGTTTTAGCTGGACGTGCTCAAAGCACAACAGTAACAAAAATTGCAAAGAGAAGGTGTGAGAGCAGCGCAAACGCTAGAAAATCGGATTGTATTCAGTTGAGCAAACTTCATTGCTTTTTTGTGAGAGGAAAGAGAGTGGAGAGGAAGAGCGTGAGGGGAGGGAGTGGGAATAGAGGATAGGGTGTCACGTGTCCTTTCTGTGTCTTTTTCGACAATATTTTCGAGAAGACTGTCTTTTTCGACAATATTTGCAGCGAAGCACGCAGATACGTGGCCAATTTCTAACGCAATTTTCATACGTGCGATGTCCAAACTATAGCTTGCAGTAAGCGAGACCGCTTCGATGCTCGTTTGCAGGCACTGCAGCAGAAGGTGGCCACGGCTGCCATTTTGAGCTTGGTGCTGGAAGAGGGCGACTCGGAACTGCCTTCCCAGCTGGTGTCGCGGCTGTTTCTGCGCTGTGCCCAGATTGCCTTTAGCCAGCTGGACAACCTGGATGAACTCCGGAGCTTCCTGCATCGCTTCCACCTCAGTTGGCCGGATCCGATGCCAAGGTAATGCAGCTACGCGCGACGGGCTCGCGTGGCGACATGCCTTCCCTAAACGAAGTGCCGGGCAGCATATTTAAATGATGCCGTAGGGGTTGAAGGTTACAGAAAGAATGAACTAGGAATCACTCGTGGTTTTCACAAAAGTATATGCCACCTCTGTAATAAAATTATCCCCTTTATCGATACTACCTTGGCCATCTGCGGCGTCTCGTTTTCACTTTTGTTTAGAATTTATTGAAAGCCGGTGTTTTGGGTTTGCGTCGAGCGCACCCAGTATCTTCCCAAGGGTAGTTTGTGCCAGAACTGTCCCCAGTAGGAGCGCCCGTTTCTCGCATCCCTATCACACTCAGTGGCAATCCAAGCGAACATGGCTGATGCGAACACTCCTGCTTCATTTACAGCGAAGCTGCGCGTGGCCACGGCTCCGCGTACTTTTCTTGGTCCGTCACCAAGAGCACAGTGCGGCCTCTCTTCGAGAGAGGAATCGCCATTGGATGCTGCATCAATTCTTCTCCCCTGTAGATAGCTTCGGGTCTCTGCATCTTCTTTCACGATTCCCTTGATTTATATGGTGACCGCACCGTTATAGCAAATTCAGTTCTGCTCCTCGGAAAGACCGAGCAACAAAAAAAAAAAATTACCCAACCTTGATGACAACACCATTACAACACCCACACTCTTCTACCACAAACGCCGGGAAGAAGGCACACTACCAGCGTCATGGACACATGCGAACATTTCACTCATCCCCAAGCACGGAAAAACGTTGAGTTTAGATCACCTGCGACCGATTTCTCTCACCTTCGGCATCGGAAAAGTGACTAGAACATATGATTACATGCAGACTCACCAAACATTAACCGAACGACGCCCTGCCACCCACAATGTTCGTGTTCGGGTCGGACTCTCTACAAATGATGTTCGTCTCCAACTCTACCACGACATCATTTCTTCCCCGACAGTCTGACACAGCAGCGAATTTAGCACTAGACCTCAGGAAAGCCTGTGACCGGGTCTCACTTCAGTCAGTCCTCCATGGCCTTCCTCTATCTACCACTGTCTTACGAACGTGCAATTACGTCAAAGATTTCCTTCCTCACGGACCGCAGCCCTCCGACTACCCCCCAGTAAGCACTCCGCAAAAAGCCGTACTATCCCCTCTCCTTTTCAATATAGCCCCCCTTCGTAGTCCAAAGGTTCTAGATTGCATTTCCAACCAAACTTTAGCCTCTACGCAGACGACATCACACTTTGGACAAGTGGAGATAGTGATGCACAAGTAGAGGAGACTCTCCAAGCAGCAGCGTCAGCCGTGGTTGAGGGAGTGACTATAGCCGGCCTCCAATGTTTTCCTTCTAAATCATAACTACTTCTCCTTCCCTACGAAACGCGCAAACCCACAACCCACAACTGCCAACGCCCAAATCTACATGGATTCAAAGCCTCTGCCAGTCGTCCCATAAATCAAAATCCTCGGCCTAGTCATAACCGTAATCGTTCAAACACAGAGTGCATCAAGCGCCTTTCTTCACATGTTCCACTACCCGCCGCATTGCGCTTCCAAAAAACATGGGCTTAAGGAAGCAGATAGGCTCCGCCTTGTTCAGCATTCGTTGATAGCCGAATCACCTATGCTCTCCCCAACCTCCTCCCCTCTAATTCAGAACTGGCCAAAATCAATTGCCTTATCCGCACAATATACAAAGCTGCTGCTGCAACTCCCACCCGGCACCTCCACTGCCAGACTAGAGGGAACAGGGGTGTACAACACAGCCCGAGAGTTGATAGAGGCTCACCGCATGAGCCAACTAAGCCGCCTAGCCAAAACTACCCCCGACAAACACCCCCTTCAACGCCTACAGGTCAATGCGGCTATTATTACAGACCCAAAACTCCCCATACCTACTGACACTCACGCCTGCCTCAAAGTACGTCCCCTAACCCGAAATATTCTCCCTGATATTCACCAGCAGCGCAAAGCGCAACGAGCCAAAACCTTAGCAGAACGCTACCCCATACGACCTGCAACGGTGTACGTAAATGCCGCGGAGTAACTTCGCAAGAACTCTTGCGCACTGGTGATTATTAATTCCCCCAACATCCCCCACAGTCAACTCACTCACAATTCATACCTCGGAACCTGCAACGGCGGAAGAGGCGGCAATCGCACTAGCCCTGTCGCGCCGGCCAACCCCTGAATTCATATTATCCGATTCGAAAACGGCCATTCGAAATTTTGCTGCAGGTGCCATCTCACCCTATTGCTCTAAAACTTCTTATGCGATATCAACCCACCAACTAAGTAGAACTGACCTGGACTCCTGCCCACACTGGGCTTGGAGGCACTGAGGCGGCTCACGCAACGGCCCGAGCGCTCACCTCCCAGCCCCATTGCTTCCCACGGAGCCAGGTCAGCTCGTGACAACCTCTTGGGCTACCATGAGATCACCCCGTATGACCGCCTCTCTCGCCTCCGTATAACCCCCCCTTCTTCCGCCCACTCTTCCCTCAGCTACATGGAAGAACGGCTCTGGAGGCTTCTACAAACAGAATCTTTACCTAGCAGAACTCTCCTTCACCGTATTCACCTCTCCCTATTCTCCTCTCCCAACTGCACATCATGCAGTACGAAGGCCACCATACAGCACCACATGTGGGCCTTCCCGGACGACCCCTTACCCCCAATCAACACTCCGAAGCTATGGGAGGCGGCGCTGGGCTGCTCTGACTTGACGACACAACAAGCCCTGACGGACAGAGCAGCCAAGGTCGCTGAGCAGCTGCGGCTGCTGGCCACGCGCCCCGCCTAACAGAGCCCGATATAAATAAAAAAAATTCCCCCGCACCCCCCCGAAGGGAATCGTGCAGAAATGCGAATGCATTGGGTGCACCGATGAGTGTGTTGCGAGTAATGGCGTAATTAATGACGAGAGTGTGAACGTAATCATTTATTCATCAGCACCTGTTTGTGTTATCGTTGTACCTGACGGCCACAATCACTGCCTTGTGATCGCTAAAGTGCACGGTCAAAGGGTCTTTGAGAAGCATACGCGCGTCACAGTTTCGCGTAAAGACCAGATCAATGCAACTCCCGTGAATGGTAGTGGGGCACGTGTCGAAGCCGGCAGAGAGACAATGCATAGAGTGCCTGGTCTGCATGTACTCGACCAGCCACTCGCCACTCTTCTTGCGCACGTCAACGTTGAAGTCGCCAACCAAGACCAGCACCTGTTTGTGTTATCGTTGTACCTGACGGCCACAATCACTGCCTTGTGATCGCTAAAGTGCACGGTCAAAGGGTCTTTGAGAAGCATACGCGCGTCACAGTTTCGCGTAAAGACCAGATCAATGCAACTCCCGTGAATGGTAGTGGGGCACGTGTCGAAGCCGGCAGAGAGACAATGCATAGAGTGCCTGGTCTGCATGTACTCGACCAGCCACTCGCCACTCTTCTTGCGCACGTCAACGTTGAAGTCGCCAACCAAGACTATGGGGTCAGAGGGTTTGGAGCGCACGCGCACACTTTCCATAGCCGCGTCCAGCTGCGCGGCAACGGCGTCTCGAGCGAGGTTGGGCGCGAGGTACACGGTCACCACAAAGACTCCGTCTCCGGTGTAGGCAAGGGTGTACAAGTCCTTGTACGGAGACGTGTTCGAACGGGAGACGTGGCAACGGCGTGCGATATCAAGTTCCCATACACGTTAGACACGAGACTAACACCGCAGTACTCGCCGCCTTGCCGCTTCGAGCAAACTAGTACAGCTCGCTTCAAGCGCATGCGTTCGGCATTGAGCGCGGAGAGATAACACCTGCGGGCGCACGCCGACGGAGCACGACAACCCCCGACTAAGAAATGCATTCGCATTTACGACGACGACGACGACGAAGGCAAAACTACGAGGCGCGCGCTCACGTGCGCTCGCGCTGGAGGAATGCAGGCGCACGCCGCTCGATGGACGCAAGACAACCCCCGACTAATAAATGCATTCGCATTTAAAAAATGACACGTCGGAATGACGCAAAACAGCTCCACAATACGAAATAAAAGCAAGCACAAAAATAACAGAACTCCCGCTGGCACAGTTTCAGTCAGGGGACGCGCGAGAACTGAGAAGGCGGGAAATTTGAATTGCATGGGGTGGTAGCAGTCGGATAACGGCGGTACAGTTCATTATGGCGAATCACTGCTCTGCACTTCCGACAGCTTTCACATTGAGTGTAACGGCTTTAATTTTTCATTTTTATGCTCGCCATTCGGACTCCTCCACGCCACTTCCGGCTCTCCCGTCTGCATGGGAAGTTTTTTTTACGCTACTTTATTTAGTAGAAAAATCAATTCGAAAGTGCTGTCCTCCTCTCTGCATCCTCCTTGCCGATTTCCTATGACGTTTCGTGTGAAGCTTACACTAGCAGGCTTTTCAACACGTTCAACATTTTCATCATTTCAGGCTTTTCAACAGTAATAAACATGTTTTTGTTGATTTCTTTTTATTTAGGCAATGTTTTTTAATACTGCATTCACCATTTCGCGATGCAACATCGATTGCTCCCCGAGCGACTTGGCAGGCTGCGTACAGACTGACACTGACACGCTGGCGAGTTCTCGCTGGCATGCTGTTAAAATAAGCACCGACAGCTTGCGGGCATGTGACAGTGCCGAATCAACTCACTGTCGGCCTGGTGCGAGCATGCCTCTTATGACACAGGGCCGAGCCAGGAAAGATCGAAAGGGGTGTGCAAAGCGCCTCACAGTTGAGCATCTCCTACGATGTGGAGGGCGCTCAGCCGCTTCGATCGCCTCGGCTAGCGAACGTTACGATTCTAAGCGGAGTTGGCCGCCATATATCTGACCCATCTTCAGTCGACAACGTGGTAGTAGCGCGGTATGCTGATTCATGACATATCGATAGTGCTAACCAAAGATAACGCAGAACGCATGTTGTTGCACGGAATCGAAAACGAAACTGGTTTGAACACCATTCTCGGACACCGTCCAATCTTATGGAAAGACTAATACGCGTCACTGCTGTTGTTGCGGCCGCCGCAAAGGTCGCATAGTATTTTTCTTCTTTCGGGCTTTATAAATTAAATACTGCTTGATCGACCAGATAAGCGATGGAAAGTGTGTTGTTTTGTTGCCAGTCTATGCAATGCAGAGTGGATCCCTAGAGAAGGCACGCGTGGCAGGGGGTGGCAGAAAGTTAGGTGGGCAGATGAGATCAAGAAGTTTACGGGGATAAATTGGTCGCAGTTAGCACAGCACTGGGATAATTGGAGATCTATAGGAGAGGCCTTTGCCCTGCAGAGGACGTAGACAGGTTGCTCCTGCTGCTGATAATGATGATGATGATGCAATGCAAACAAAAACAGAAGTTTAACAAATTCACTTCAGTGACCCTTTAAGACGAAGACGGCAGGTGGCCGAGAGGGATGAGAGGGAGAGTGGCGGAAACACTATTGTGTTTTGATGTCATTTGCGCCGGAGCAAATGTATAAGCGTCGAAGTTTTTTATCTTCACTTTGTTGACTAGTAAAAGCCGATCCACACAACGGACCAAGTTCTCGCGCCGATCCGTCACGTGATGGCCTGTCCAAGTCTGGTTCCATCCGCCCCGTGCAGAGCAAATTCACACGGCGGGATGGATCAGCGTACCGCGAAATGGCCTGCCGTCTTAACTCTCAACGAAGAAGGTTGAACAAACGAGCCGTTTGGCACCGGTGTTCAACCTGTGTTCAAATATCCTCGACACGCTTTAGCCCCGTGAGAACCACCACCCGTATGCATGCCGGGCGTGCTCACGAAGCCGCCGGCGTCGTCCGCACAAAGCGACACGAGGAGCGGCGACGGAGAGTCGAACCGTGCAGCAAATATGGCCCGTCGCCTGTCGCCACTACTTGCCAAGAACGAAGCTCCTGCCATAAACAAGGCCCCACTGCGTGAACAGATGTGACAATGTGGTTAGCACTGCACTAGAAGAGTCATACGGGTCGCTAGTATACGTGGGGATTAAGTATGTGTCGCGATGGGTCAGCGTAAGTGGTCGGGTGTGGTAGACATGCAGGCCCCTTCGAGCGCTTCGAAGCAGCCGCGCTACGGGAGCCGCTCTCCATTGGCGCAAGGGGCCCAGGCCCCGGACTATGCTGCTTGACATCGTGGTCCGCCGCGAAATCTGAGGAGAGAAAAGACTGCGAATGTTGGACGGCGAGGGCCGCGGTCACACCCTGTCCAATGGCGGTCCACAGAAGCTAATGACGTCGCGTCACATGACGCGCGGAGCACTGTCCGGAAGAGCGATTTGGTCCGTCGTGTTGACCGGCCTGAAGCCGAAGCAACGTACTGATTCAGGCTACGTACCGTCAGCATTTATTGAAAAGTACCTTGAGTACATCCCATCGTGCGCACAAAAAAAAAAACAGGTCGGAAGTCTTTGCTGAGGCGTAAGTGTCGCCGTGGTGGCATTTCACGGCTTTCCGTACAAAGACTAAATAACAGCGGTGGGACGTTTCCCCGCATTTCGATGCCATCGTGGACGCCGCCTGTCTTGTTGCAGATCCAAGCTGGAGACCCTGGACGTCATGGTGGCCCTGTCGCTGGACTGGGGCATACCGGTGCTCTTCCAGCTGAGCGTCGACACGTACTTCAAGCGCCGGGGCTACCGAATCTTGCACTTGTCTGCCAGCCCATACGTGACAGATTGGTTCACTGCGCGAAACGCACTCAGGCAGAAGGGCACTCTGCGAGCCTACATCGAACGCGCCTCGCTCATTCTCAACGGTCTGGCGCCCGTCCAAGCGCAGAGTGGAAGAGGTGGGTGCAAGATGGCATCCATTGTCACTAGAGGTCACTTTATTGCACTATTGCATTCGTGCCAAGAATAGTAATAACGTTGTACAGTGCTTTTAGTAGGTAGTCGCCGAGCAACATAATGTGTACAAACAAAAAAGATGCACAAACAGTCGATGACACTTAGTAGTTCTAGTAGTATACCAAGGTTTCACCAAAGAACAGGCGCCCTGTAGGGAAAGTACACCGTAATGCCTAAACGTGAAAATGCCAGTATTCGAGCGCACGTGATGGTGTATTCCAGAAAGAGAACAAGTTGCGCAACCTTTTGCGCGCAATGCCAATTCGTGTGAGATGAAAAGCCTCGTCCCGATGATTCAATAATCAGGCTTGTTCGAGGCAATTTAAAAAATACAACGCAGGAACAAGCAAACAAAACAGACAAACAAGCAGCAAAGACGACCTACGCCTTGGACACACAATCGGCTCCTCTTTTAGGGAAGCAACCTTCAATGGTTTTCTTCACAGAAATCACGTTACTGGTATTTCTTTGCGGAAAAATTACTTTGGGTTTCTTAACTTTTGTGTATGCGCAGCTCTCGTGTCGTAAGCATATCGGACACAGCGCGTTTGCGTGGGCTAAGCGAGGTAGTCCACGGTATCTCAGTCGTGAACAACGTAATAAGTTCTTTTAAGAAACACGGCTGTGCACATGCAGAATAATGCTAGCTGTGGTAAAATTTGGCTGTGGACCGCTGCCAGCATAGTTTTTGGGTAATGATCGCCATAATGTCTCGCTTCGGGCCAACATGACTTCCAACAACTTGTCCCCTCCCAAAGCCGAATTTGTGTACCTTTAAAGAAGCCATTAATACAAAACGCACGTTTTGTTGAATAAAAAGTCTGCTCCATCCCGACAACAATGATACCGATGTAGTAGCAAACTTCAGGCAAATAATCGAGGTATTACAGAAAGCGTTGGCAGGCAGTGCATGGACACTGCCCGGCCACTTTCTGGCCATTTCTCTGTGACATCACAGAATCTTGTTTGTGCGATGCACGGCCGGCAATTAAGAGACAAGATACTGGGCGATTGTAGTGGGACCTGTAGCTCCGCACGGTCGTATCAGTTGAATGAGGACGCCCAGAAAAACACTGATAACTGTTTTCAGGGGTGGCCCATAACACGTTACTATTGCCCATATCGCGTTACTGGAGGGCGAAATTAAAAGTGATAAAATTATTTCTAGCGTTTTTTTGCAGTTAGAGAAGCGTCTTTCGTGGCTGGAAAGGACTGTATTGAGTTAGCAAGAGGTAGTTGTGTCAAATTGAAGCAAGTTGTTTTTTGTCTTGATGGCCCCCTTAGGAGCGTTTTCTACGCCTTGACTGAGTAGGCAGAGTCCGCTACCGCAGGTCCTCGAGTTGGACAACCACATCCTCACGGCCGTCATGCCATCATTGGTGGACCCACATCCGGACAGTGACCTGCTATACCTACAGATCGGCCAAATGGAGGATACCACGACGCCTTACCTGTCGGCGGGAGAGTGGCTCAAGGTACGGCTAACTTCACTCAGAAGGCGTGGGGTGTCAGATCCTTGCTTACCGCGCCTGAAAACCATTCTCCCGTTCGAGATATTATAACATTTTTGTCGTATCTCGCGGTACAAACAAACGTACCTATGTTGATTGATTAGGGGGTTTAACGTGCCGAAGATGCATCTGTGCTACGAGGCGCTCCGTAGTGGAGGACTCCGGATGAATTTTTACAACTGCATGGGGATGCTTAACTTCCGCCTAAACCTCGGCATAAGGGCGCGGTCTCGCTTTTCGCCTCCGCCAATATAGCAGCCACCGCGGTCGGGTTCGAACCGGCGTCCCTGGGCTCAGCAGCGCAACGCCTTAGCTACAGCGACCACGGCGGGGGAACGTACCTTTGTCGTGTATGCATCTTGACGCATTGCTATCGTAAGCGTCATCATTACCCGTAGGTTAGTAAGCTAGGCAACAAAACGAGCACTCGTGACCTCGTTTCTACCTAACTTAAGGGGCGGAACTAAAAGAAGGAACACGTGATCTGATTCGTTACTATTGACAGTCACCGGTGTTGGAAATAGAAAGTATAGTGGTTCCGCACGCCACTATTTCTTTTCGGAGAAGCATCACGACCTGTCTCCCAAAGAAGGCAAGTTACCTGACGTCCTGGAGGGCCGAAAGTGGCATCATAATAAAAGCTAAACTTTAACTAGCTAGTACACACTGGAAAAGCCTTGGTTGCGTTGTCCCGTTGAGTCTTCTGTTAGTGTGCGATTTCACTTTCCTGCATCGTGACACTCGATGTAGAGGACATTCCGCGTAAACTGCACTAGACAGCTCTGGAGCGAGCCTTGTGGGAGCCCGTGTGTGGGTGTGTGCTGACACTCATCGCCCGTTGGGTTATATTCTGACCAATGTAGATTAAAAAGTGTTCCTGGTAATCTTAACAACATTGACACACAGTAAATGAGACCGTCATTTCCGGTTTCTTTGGGTTTTATGCAGGAGCAGGCTTCCTTCAAGAGGTCGGCACCTCTAAGGTTCTAAAATGAGCTGTCCTATGTTAATATTCTTCCAAATTTTTAATGCCACACCGGGTAGAATTTTCTTTTGCAAGTTTTGAATTCGTAAGACTTCAAAGATACATCTGCTCTTTTGGTTCAAATTGTCTTAGTTCTGATGTTACGCCTGTTTTTTTTTTGTTTTAGTATCTGCGTGAACTTTTACCCCCCCCCCCCCCACATCTTAACACAAACTTTGTTCAGTATGTGCGTGCTACATTATTGGCGACATAAAGTTGCTTTAGCGGTGGTTTTGTGAATAAATCGTCAATGCTTCTGAGTAAAAAATTGTATGAAATAAATGTTAAGGTACTTTATCGCTTAATAACTCTTCAAATGGTTCACACAATAACCTATGTACATTTGTTTGCCTACGTAAACTATGCTTCTGTATTTGGCTGTAGGTCATCAACGAGCATTTGCCCATAGAGCTGGGCATGGCCGACGAGATGTTCCTGACAAACCGGCGCCTCTTGCGGCTGGTGGCGGTGCTGGTGGGCAGCGTCGGAGACACCACGGCACTCCTGGCCTACGTCACATGGCACGTGACTCGCATACTGGCTTTCGCATCGTCGTTCCAGTTGTCACACGCCGAGTTCGCAGACGAGCGCGGATCCGACTATGCCACATTGGGCCACATCATTGGCCACTGCTACTCTGACGCGAACACAGTGTTGCCACACGCCTTCTCCTACGTCTTCAATCGTCGTTGGCTTTCGAAGGCGATCGTGGGAAATGCGACAGCCATGGTGAACACCATCCGAGACGTCGCGAAGGCCACCATAAAAGCACTTTCTTGGATGGACGACGAGACGAAGCGACACGCGGTTGAGAAGCTCACCACACTCGCTACCATCGTTGGCAGTCCACAGAGTGCCGCGGACGAAGGAGCCCTGCGGAACCTGTACCCGTGGGTGCCAGCGTTTGAACGGATCCTACCTGAACATGATCCTCACTGTCCGCGCGGCAGAGCTGCGCTACTCGAAGCGCTTCCTGCGCTTCAAGGGCTCACCTTCGGAGGAGGCGGGCATACCACTGACGATGGTGAACGCGTTTTATCTGCCCGTGTACCACGTGATGATCCTTCCGGCCGCCATACTGTACCCACCGTTCTACGTGGCCAACTACCCGGACTCCTACAACTTCGGCGCCCTCGGCCACGTGGTGGGCCACGAGATTACGCACACGTTCGACCCGGAGGTCGGGCTCTACGACCGGGACGGGATACGCCGCGACTGGTGGACACCGACCGCCCGGGTGATGTTCGAGAGCAAGCTCGCCTGCCTTAGCGGCCTCTACCGCGACATACCGGGGTCCGGAGGCGCTGCCTTCGGAGACCGGTCACTACCGGAGAACTTCGCGGATAGCGGTGGCATGCTGAAGGCGTACACGGCGTACCGGGCGGCCGGGAGACCCTCGGGTGGCCTGCCTTTTGGGCGGCACGGGCTCACTGACGAGCAGCTCTTCTTCGCCGGCAGCTGCTTCAAGTGGTGCTCCAACGAAGGGGGCAACAGCTCGTCCCGCTACTCCCCTCCGCGCCTGCGCTGTAACGTCCCCCTCCTCAACATGCCCGAGTTCGCACAGGCGTTTGAGTGCGGCGCGGGCAAGGCAATGAACCCGGGCACTCGATGCGACTCGCTTTGAACTCTGTGTGTGAGGTGGCAGCCCTGTGTTCGCCATATGCAAGGCCATTTCTAAACTTTCTGAACTTGATTCGTTCTACCTTACGGTGGTTTCTATTCATCCTTTACTTTATGATTCCGCTTTGTTTCAATAATACTAAGATGTCATCGAAACATAATTTAAGCGATTTGTTTACAGTTTCTGCCACCAGATAGGCTCCGACTACCGGCACATTACTTAGCGGGACAATAAAATTAGGAGAAAAGTCCCGTATGTAAGACATGCGAGTCAAATTACATTGGAAGCGCGAAGAAATTAAGTAGTATTTCCAACGGTGCAGCGCCGCTTCTTCTGTACTGCGACAAAAATTCACGAATCAACGCGAACCAACTAAGTGCTTAACGCTGTATGTTTTTATGTATTTTCAAAGGGGAAATATTGTAAGATGAAACTGTCGTCCATGTTTCTCTACTTTAGAGTTAAACCTGGATTGCAACGAACCTCTATGTAACGAATTCCTGGATTTAACGAAGTTTTTCTATTCCCCATTTTCAGCCCCATTGAAACCCATGCCGATAAACGAACTAACAGTAAGACCGTAAAGTAGAAGAATTCAGGATCGCGCTGCAGAACCGATATTCCGCCCTTAACGAGGAAGCCGAGCTTACGACACAGGAAGCCAGCGACAACCTTACACGCATCATCACGGAGTGTGCAATAGAAGTCGGGGGCACTATGACTAGACAGGATTACTGGTAACTTTCACAGGAGACGAAAGATCTAATCAGGAAAACGGCAAACCATGAGAAATCTCTACCGCAGCTGACAGAATAGAACTAGCCGAGCTCTCGAAGTTAATCAATAAGCGTAAGACAGCTGAACATACGGAAGTATAATATGGAGAGCATCGAATACGCTGTAAAGAACGGAGGTAGCCTGAAAGCAGTGAAGAGACGTCTTGGCGTGGGGAAAAATCAGATGTATGCACTTAAGGATAAGCAAGGCAATGTCATCACAAATAGGGATAAAATAGTCACAGTGGCCGAGGAGTTCTATAGGGATCTGTACAGTAGCCGGGACATACAGGATAATGCCGAACGAGACAGTAGTTCAGAGGAGATAGACTCCACCAGTAACGACCGAAGAAGGAAGGAAGGCTTTAAAATAAATGAAAGGGGGCAAAGCACCTGGTGAGGGATCAGATAACAGCAGACCTCTTGAAGGATGGCGGAGAAATTGTACTTGAAAAACTGGCAAACCTGTATACGCAATGCCTAATGACCGCAATGGTACCGGAATCTTGGAAGAACGCGAACATCATCCTAATCCATAAGAAAGGCGACATGAAGGACTTGAAAAATTACAGGCCGATCAGCTTACTGTCAGTCGTCTACAAGGTATTTACCAAGGTAATCGCTAACCGAATCTCTGCCACCCTTAGATTTCAGTCAACCTAAAGAACAAGCAGGGTTCCGTAAAGGTATTCAACAATGGACCATATTCACACGATCAATCAGGTGATAGAGAAGTGCGCTGAGTATACTGAATCCCTATATATAGCCCTCATAGATTATGAGAAAGCATTTGACTCGGTCGAAACCCTAGCAGTCATTCAGGCATTACGGAACCAGGGGGTAGATGAGCATTATGTAAGAATACTAGAGGGATATCTACAGTAGGTCTGCAGCTACCATCATCCTCCATAGGGAGAGCAGTAAAATACCTATAAGGAAGGGTGTCAGACAAGGAGACACAATCTCTCCAATGTTTATTCACAGCATGCTTACAAGAAGTATTCAGAACGTTTGGATTGGGAACAGGTGGGAGTAAGGGTTAATGGAGAATACCTCAGCAAACTCAGATTTGCTGATGACGTTGCCTTGCTAAGTAACTCGGGTGACGAAAGCATGCTTTCCGCACTGGGCGAACAGAGTAGAACCGTGGGCCTGAAAATTAATATGCGAAAACTAAAGTAATGATCAATAACCTCGGGACAGCACAGCAGTTTGAGATAGGTGGCGAGGCAGTGGAAAGTGGTAAGCGAATATATCTACTTAGGCCAAGTTGTGACCCCAGAATCCCACCCATGAGGCAGAGATAATTAGTAGGATCAGAATGGGGTGGGGTGCATATGGCAGACATTCTCAGATAATGAATAGCAGCCTACCCATTGTCGCTGAAGAAGAAAGTATGACAGCTGCATCTTACCGGTACTCACCTACGGGCAGAAACTTGGAGGCTCACCAAGAGGGTTCAACTTAAATTGGAGAACGACTCAGCGGGCAATGGAGCGGAAAATGATAGGCGTAACATTAAGGGACAAGAAGAGAGCGGAGTGGGTCAGAGAGCAACTGGTGTTAAAGACATATTAGTAGAAATTAAGAAGAAATGGACGTGGGCAGGGCATGTAATGCGAAGGCAAGATAACCGCTGGTCATTAAGGGTTAAGGGTAACAGAGTGTATCCCTAGAGAAGGCAAGCGTTGCAGGGGGCGGACGAAAGTTAGATGGGCAGATGAGATCAAGAAGTTTGCGGGGATATAATTGGTCACAGTTGGCACAGGACCGAGGTAATTGGAGAATAATGGGAGAGGCCTTGCCCTGCAGTGGGCGTAGATAGGCTGGTGATGATGATGATTATGATGATGATGATGAAACCCATGTGTTCGCGACCACTTTGTAACGAAGGCGTTGCGATGGTTAACGTTGGATTTAACGAATTTACTACGCTGATTATACCTTGTTTTTTGCACTTTTTCTAAAAACTCGGCTGGAGAAATGCTCTCATTCGGCGAACTTCGCCCGCACCGCAAACTACCGTGCGTTTCCAGCGTCAGTTCGGTGTCGGTTAGGGGGCCTAGATAGGCCTGCCTGTCGGCTTGTAGTCGCGAGTATCCACTGCCATCGGTGGTGTCGGTTCGGCGGTGATTAATTCTGCTGCCAGGAAACGAAAACGTTTGCATTTTCAAGACAAGCTCGCAATATCATATGCCGTCCCCGCCGGCGAGAACGAACAACGTCGCTGCTCGGTAAAGTATCCCAGCTATACTCTGTTACAACTCAAGAACGGCACCACCTCATGTACTGTATCACTCCGCCAAAGCGCCTGACCCGTGACGTCAGTGCGCGCGCGTTTTGAAAGGGGTTTGCTATGAATGCGTGATATCGTCTGCCTTGTCTCACGCAGTTTGTTTGTCGTCACTGGAGTCGTTTATAAGCATATTAACTACAAAAAATCACGGGAACGGCTCACGCCATGTTCAAAATATTCCCAGTAACGCCCTACTTGCGCCGCGCGGAGAAACATCCGGCTACGGTGATAAGGCACAGCGGCAAACTTCCGGTGCCGTTCTTAAGTTGTCACCGAGTATAGCTCCATCTCAGCAATTTCGAGTGCGACAAAGAGTATCAAGTTCGCGAAAAGGCGCCCTTTGAGCATAAGTTTGGTCCTTGAAACGGGTTGAGGTACCGAAAAGCGTTAAAAGGCAAGAGTTATACTTAAGTTACGATTGGGAATACGGGGGGAAGTGACCTTGCTTCATCGGATTGCCGTGTAGTGACTAAGCTCGTGGGGAAGCTGCAGGCGCAAATCACGCAGTTTTTTACTGTGAAATAAATCCCTGAAGGGTGCTCACCATCACTGTTCACCATCACTGATGTCTAGCATTTTGGTTTCGCTTCCGCTTCATTCACCTGTGCATTAACTCAAAACCTGCATGTAAGGAAAACCTGTATGTAAGCAAAAATTGTGAATTTTCGTCAACTTCGTTATATCCGGGTTTGACTGTATTACTTGTGGCCGAATTTTGTTTCTACGCCCCTTCCTCTGTGAGTATAGAGCAGAGGTACACTCGGGCTCGACGAACTGTTCTTGAACTGTTCTTGATATGTTCCAGTTATTGTAGCTGTGGAAAACGTGGAATTGAGATAGAGTAGTCGAGTGCGGGGAACGACCACGCCAGTTCGACCGTGCTCTGCCAGAGTGTCACCGCAAGCGTTGCACATATACCCTCCCGCTGGTAGCCAGGTCGCTCCGTTCACAGCCGCATAGTCACAGCGATTTCGCGCGTGCCTTGTTCACCATTACGTTCTTTTTTTCTATGTCATAACCGAGGTATGTGGCGCATCACAAAAAGGTTAATTACTAAAAGAGGAAGCTTGTTTGTTTGTAGACACGTGAGCACGTGCAGCTCCAAACTTTTCAGCGTTACGGAGACAAACACAAAGGAAAAGTATCGACCACAAATTTTCCATGCGGTGGGAGAGTTTTATCAATCACTTACCAAAAGCATGAGTAACGACCAAGTGCCTATCACAAAAACGAATTGGTGCCACAAAATAAACATTTTATTGGAACAAACACCCGTAATAACCTCAGGTGGATCGTGCTGCTGACGTGGCTTCCCGTGAGAAAAATTCTGGGAGTGGCATTTGGGCTTAGTTTTTAACGCCAAGCTTCTCCAATATCCGTTGATCAAATTGATCCGTGAAATAATCCTATTGATAAGAAAACATCACCGAGTCTGAGGTGCGCCACAAACACTCTGCAAATATAGGCAATAATGCATTGCAAAAGAGAGTTTAGTGGCCGTTCTACCGTAGCATGGTCCAATTCGTGTTCGCGCATCTGCTCAGTGCCGCGTCCACGCTCAACTCGCTTACACTAAATGCGTTCAACAAGCGCTTTGCTGGGCAAAAATAGGTCTGCAGAGAATAATATATTTGCCCAGTGGGGTTTGGTTCACATCGCAATGACTGGATACGCTGCGCCGTATACTAAGATGAAGTAAGCGCGCACAGTGCAAATGGCAGGTCTCACGTGTAAAGCAAACGTTAAGATTGTGGGGATCACGACTTTCACGCGAACCCCTTTCTGGCTAGCTTCCCATCGCGGCCGGCGTTGCACAATGCGTGTCGCTCGCGCGACGGGAGCCATACGGGAGGGCGCCAGCGACTGGAGGGTTCGTTGTCGCTAGGGTGGAGGCGTTGACCCTTTCCCCCTCTGCCTTACCCGAGAACCAGTTCTTCTTCTGCACTAGCGCCACGGTTCGGCGAGGTCTGGTGGGTTGTCACATGACGAGAGGACGGTCTCTTGTCTTGGGGATGCGGTAGCGTGCAAACATTTCGGCGCGCTGGTCCGGACCTGGGGAACGCGCCACAATGGGACGAGTCCGGGCGAGCTGGGAGACTGCAACCGCGCTCGCACGCGCAGCGTCCCGCTGCTCTGGTATCCATCGGTGAGTCGAACGATCTCGATCTATAGCGTTGTGTAATGCCTCGCTCCCAATGTTACCGTTATGGCCTACGATTAGTCTGTATGCAGTGTGTTTGATTTGCACTTTGCAATAAATGCTGCCATTGGTGTTTTGCCCTTGCCGCCTCCTGCCTTTGTCTCCGCAAACAACGGACCCGTCCGCAGCCAGCGCTCGCAAGGCATGTTTGCTGAGCGCGGATGGCGGCGGGGTGGGAAATAATTAGTGTGTCAAATGTAGAATCCCACAAGATGTAATAGCGGTCCTCTCTGCACTGTGCATACACGGAAGAAAGGGCGTACAGCCGTCTTGGTGCAGTGGAACGCGGTAAATTTAAACTGACTTGAGCAAACCTCTAGCGTGTTCATCTTGGAACACGCTAGAGGTTTGAGGCTAGAGAGAACACGCTAAAGGAACACCAGGAGAGGTGGGCGGAAAAGAGAAGGGAGGCATTTACTTGGCAGTGTTAAATCTTCCGCTGGGTACGCGCCATTCACCATCATCATCATCATCATGGAGACAGACCGTGTCAGTAAAGTGATGATCCCCGTAACGGGCAGCCATGGCTTCGGTCTCGCTTCGGTCGTTCTTACGTTAACATTATGGTGCCGTTAAGCCCGGGAGAATGAACACGTGCGGCGAAGGAGATCAGCGAAGTCCCCTTCGGCTTGAGGTTCGTAGAACCTCGTGATTTGACTGCCGTTTACCGCCGTTGCCCCACCCTCAGCCGGAGGTCGCCATGGCTGGCCCTCACCGCCTACTTACGACCGAAGGGAACCTTCAATGGGACGCAGATATGCACAGTCACGTCCAGGGTACCAAGCTTTGGATCAGCTGTAGGTCCCCCGAGTACCAAGCTGGTGACGACCTGGACGCCCTGCGTTCGTTGAGGAAGGTTCTTCGCACTGCCGTTAGGAGGCTGCTAAAGGCAGCGACTTAGCTCCGGCAAGCTCCTTCGCCGTCTTCGTTGGTCTTGCTTGAGGCAATCAACGAGCTCGATCGGAAAGACACCGAACTTAATAAGCTGAACGAGGCGATGGTGAGCTTCTCGACGGAGACGAGTTTGAACATGATTTTGACGACGTAATGCAATATCAGGAAAGGATATGCGGGGCCCTCAGTCGGTTGCGATCGACCTTGAGTGATCTGCGGGAACCCGGCATTAAATGTACCGGCAAAGGCACTTCATCACCCGTCCAGACGACCCTTCCCACGTCGGCTCGCGCACGTCGACGTTTGCGAGTAGTATTGCCGAAGTTGATCGCGACGACCTACAGTCACCTGACCGTTCCCCATACTGACAACATGCAGAAGCCATATACGTCGATGTTCACGTCCACCACGCTGTCTGCAGTGTCGACTTCTGATAGCATGAGGTCAGGACGTTCATTGGACTACAACTACTCTAGGTCGGAGATGCAAGCAGATGCAGTTCCGCCCAACGCGACGTGTGACGAGAAGAGCTTCTGGGCCCAAACAGAACGAGAGAAGACAATCAAGACTAATTTTTCTGGAAACGTCTCTCAAGTGTCCGTACAAGATCAAGCCGTCGTTGTACCACAGGATTCAGCATTTCAAAATGCCAAAGACGAGGTTGAGCGCGAAGGCATGCAAGGGGGAGCCAGCTACGAGATAGCGTCGAGCGTCCCAACGGAAGACGGGCGTGGAGAACACGAGATTATGCCTGCTGCAGGCCACGCCGACGCAGTTGCTGCCTTCCAAGCAGACGACAAAAATCATGGAGATGCCAAGGACCTTAAAGAGAAGGCAGAACTACCAGCGTGTGCAATCGAATGTATCTTCGTTTCAGATATAGTGAAGAGCGAACGCCTACCGGAAGTAATGAAAAGCCGACCATTTCTAGTCAAGAAAGTGTTGCTAAAGGTTGTACCCAGCCACGAATAGGAGTTGCTCCATCTCAGCGAAGTTGGGAAAGGCGAAAAACCCTGGCCAGTCACGTCTGCCGCGTGCGAAGAGGCAGCAAGGCATAGTGGAGTACCATCCGAACCATACATTGACCTTGCAAGAAGCACGAAAACGACCTCGTCAGGAGTGGAAAAACGAACAGAAGGCAAACACAAGGCCGGCAGGAGAACACTATTAGACTCCCTGCACCACCGGAACCATTTCACCCAGATATTTGGACTTGCACGACATCGACTTCGCCACAATAACTGCACGGCGAAAGAACTGCAACCTTCTGAGGCAGCTGGACACACAGTCTGGTTGTCGTCCGCATTACCTTGGCGGCCCATGGCGGTCGTGAGATCTGCACGACGGCGCAAGCACCGGTGGAAACGAAAGTGTGGATAGCATTTCCCGACCGCGTCACAAAGATTGACCTTATGGACTGAAAAAAACAAAATGTTAGGATTGCGGATTTGTTGTGCACCTATAGATTATCTCGGGCGCGGGAGGATGTTAAATCTCCCGCTGGATACGCGCCATTCATCATCATCATCCTCATCATGGAGACAGACCGTGTCAGTAAAGTGATGATCCCCGTAACGGGCAGCCATGGCTTCGGTCTCACTTCGTTCGTTCTTCCGTTAACAGGCAGGGGCGCCAGTCAACTATGGTCTTTCGTCGACATTTGCAACAATAATTTGGTATGTTTTGTACCCACAGCCCAAACATGTTTTACTTTGCCAGGACATTTCAATCAACAAAATACATTCCTTTATGATAAATAATAAATAAATAAATAAATAAATAAATAATAAATAAATAAATAAATAAATAACATTTGTCGACGTGCGTCACCACATTGCAACCCGAGCTATCACCACGATCTGCGGAACACGTCGCACCAGCATAGCCACTGTAATAAATTCGAGCAACCCGGTTTGAAGTTGCGGCTACCACTACAACTCAGATTCTTGACCGAGACATCGATATCAAGGGGAACATAACACACGCTCGTCGCTCGCTCAATAACAACACGTTTCGACCTGATAATTTCAACACGTGCTGCGTATAGACTGTCGAATAACAAAAATTTGCTTTACTGGTGCCTCGTCAAATCGTGGGCTTGGCATGGGCAGTGCGATAGTAAAGGAGAAAAAATGGAGCAGCTTGCACTAGTGGTGCAAGGCTGGAGAAACAGCGGAGCTGGGGGTCTACCTAGCTTCTCCCCACACTGACAGCGGATCCCAGGAGGTCTATCGTCTTTAGTCGACATTTGCAACGAAAGGAGCAGACAGGCGGCCATTTTTTTTGCTAAAGCCACTGCGCGAAGGTCGTGCTGGCGGGCGTTCGCCGCGAGGCAGGCGAACACATGTGCTTGGGGTTTTCTGTGTACGCCGGACGGATTTGTGCCGGCCTAAACAGCTCTGCTGTTAAAAAAGACAAGCACAAAAAATTAGTGCCATACAATTGTGTGAAAATGGATGACCTGAGAAGCAGGGCGCAGTCAACGAAGTGCACGAAATTTGTATGCAATTTGCGATTAACCATATACGTCCTAGCCATTTAGCTGAACAAAACTAGGAACGACTCGAGCTTTATCCAAGCGAACAAATATTGGGTGGTCACTGAACTTACTGCCCTGCGTGCTGCATTGCAACACATTTAACTGCTCCAGTTCAGGCATGGGCAATCTTCACCGAATCACGAGCAGCCCTTCAGCATCTGAAGGTGTTTCCAGAAGAGCAGCTTGCTCAAGAAATTAGTGACCTGCACACGTAGGCAATGAGTAACCACCAAGTTGTTTTTCTGCAGTGGCTTCCGTCTCAATGCGATGTGGCTGGCAACTACGACGCCGACAGAGCTGCTGCATCCACGCATTTCAACACAGTTATTACTGCAGTGCCTTTCACAAGGCGAGACGGATCGACTCTGGTGTCATCGGTTGCCAAGAGTACTCAGCGATCGCTGTGGGCTGACCCAAAGAAGACCTACGTGCCGTTGCACACAGTAGACCCAGAGTGCCGATTTTGGATAATAACCTGTCGGTGCAAGCGAGATAAAGCTGTCCTGCATCGCATCCGGCTCAACATAGCTTACTCTAAGCATTTTATTTTTAAACTTCGCCAGGCTTCCTCACCTCCGTTCCCGACCTGTACAGTTCACAAGGACCTGAAACACGTTCTCTGCGCATTTCCTCACTACGACCTTGAGCGTACCACGGCCAATAATTCTCTGGACCTGCCCATGTTCCCCAAATCTATTCGAAGCATTCCCTTGTGCCCTTGTATACTCTTCGAGTATACCAATCCTACGAAGCTTCGCTTTCTCGTAAGCCATCTCCGCTCTTCATAGAGACAAAATTGAGCCCTAAGCTCGTCCATTCCGACGGGATACCGCTGCTCTGGCTATCCGATACCCTTGCTTTCTTTAAAGCGTGCTGAACATTTTTAAGAGCTAACTCAGCTCTCAACTCCTCAATTCCGAACACAATGGCACTAACCTTCTGGCCGGTGCCACGACATCCCGTTAGCATAGTGGCCATGGTGAACCCGGAGGAAACAAATCAGGGCCCACCTGTGCTCACTCAGGCTTCGGCCGGGTCGCAGTGTCGCTGTTGCAGAAGCTCGTAGACCCAATGCGCCGCTCTCGCCGCTGGGCTGGGGCCGTGGAGCCTCGCACTTCCCGCCGCCTTGAGCCGGAGCTCACGAGGCCTCCCACTGAGGTGTCGCCTTGTTGGATGGCGGCTGCCATCGCCCTGTGCCGGAGCTCACGAGGCCTCCCGCTTAGGGGTCGCCTCATTGAATTGTGGCTGCAGCCGCCTTGAGCCGGAGCTCACGAGGCCTCCCGCTGAGGTGTCGCCTCATTAAATCGCGGCTGCGGCCGCCTTGAGCCGGAGCTCACGAGGCCTCCCGCTGAGGTGTCGCCTCATTGAATCGCGGCTGCGGCCGCCCGGGAGCCAGAGCTCACGAGGCCTCCCGCTGAGGTGTCGCCACATTGAATCCCGGCTGCGGCCGCCTTGAGCCAGAGCTCACGAGGCCTCCCGCTGAGGTGTCGCCTCATCGAATCGCAACTGCGGTCACCCTGAACCGGAGCTCACGCGGCCTCCCTCTGAGGTGTCGCTGCTGCCGCCGCCCTGAGCCGGAGCTCGCGAGGCCTCCCAGTGAGGTGTCGCCTCGTTGAATCGCGCCTGCCGCCGCCCTGAGCCCGAGCTCACGAGGCCTCCCACTGAGGTGTCGCCTCGTCGATGCTTGGAGTCTGGCTCGTCGTTGGTCGAAGCAGAACCTTGAGTTGAAGGAGTCTCTCCAGAATGCCCCACCAGCTCCAGCACATGGTCGTGGTAATCCTGTAGACTGCGCCAGTTATATTTCGCCTCTCCACCTTCTTGGTGCATGATGAAGACGTAATACTGAGGTTCGTTTGATGCTCGAGCCGAGAGGACGATGTCGACTCGCTCCGATGACCGACGTGCGATGCTTGGAGAAGGTGAGGGATGAGGATTGCTTTTCTTGCTGGATTTTAGGTTTATTTACATTATTTACATTACTCCAAGTGTTTACATCAGGGGACAGAATGACGGTTACATTGTCACTCGGCCCGCAGCATCCTGTTCAGCCAAGATCTACACTGAACTAGATCCCTCTCGACCGGCCCTGGACAAAGCCAACACTCCGGTTTTGATCCCAATAACTACGCCTCCAAAGGGGTAGTTCAAGAAAGAGCGAAAACCCTTTTCAACATGATTCATATGTACCACGCATTGGCCATAAGAACCAACCAATCCTAAACATGTCCCCCACCTGCGGTCACATCATCCAACGCTCTCTCTTATGCACTCATAGTACGTTTCCCACGCACGTTAGTGCAACCGGCAAGAAAATACAAGACTTCTGCCCCTTAAAGTCACTGACCGCGTGGAGTGGTCACACCATTTTGGTTTAATCGGGCCGCACATGCACAAAGCCAAAGCCGAGCGCTTAGAGCGGTCTTCGCGCGGCTAACATCTTACAGCGCCCTCGGCTTGCCGCCTCGCATTTGTCCACGCGCGCACCGGAACATTGAGGGAGTCATGGCTAACCCCTTCCGAAGACTAAGGGACGCCGCTGCCCACCACCTGACTCGCGGGAAGAGCTGCTCCAAGCCCAGGCGACCCTCTCGATGCGAATGACCCATAAACGCACAGCCCCTATGGCGGCTTCGCAAATCCTCAAAGTCTACACCGCGTGCCTTTTCGACACCAAGAGACGGCATCCTTCGCTTCCGTCAGCTTGTGAACGAACGACCGCATACCAACGCAACAGAGGTACTCGTGCTAAGCACCCCCGTCTTTTGCCACACAAAAGGAAGGAACACAAAGCATGCACTCAGCGGCCCCCAACTTCGCGTCCCTGCGGTTGCATGAAAGGAACGCAGCATGACAGCTACAAGCGGAGGCGACGCCGATACATGAGCCACCGGCGGCTTTCATTAATTAAATGAGGAGCCCGAACTTAACACCCGCTTCTAAGCGGCCTCCCCTACGTTCGGAAAAAAATGGAAAAAAGTCTGCATGCGAATCTTAGCACCCCCTTTTCTAAGCAACCATCGCAAGGTGCACATGGATTTCGGAACGCGTGTTCGCGAGTCCAAGTTAATTAATGTTGTGACTAGATCATTCATGAAGTGTGCAATTACAGACCACTTCGACGTAGCAGAAGACGGCTTGCTGTTGGATACAAAAAGTGGCGGCTCCAATGGTATCGTGGAACAAACTCGAGGGGTAGTGTGGGTGACTGAGTACACCTTGTTGTGTCGAGCTGCCGTGAAAGGATACTTCCAGGCTTCATTTTAAAATTGTTTTTGAAGACGGAATTTCTAGCAAAATAGGCGAGGTCTAAGACAGTGAAGGTCTCATTCTGTCTGTCTGTCCATCTGTCCGTCCGTCCGCTGTTTAGCCAGAATCAGCAAGAAATGAAATTCGGGGGTGCTTTGCAAGCAAGCCAAGGATCTCACCAACTTCGACCTCACCGAACACTTCAGAAAGTCTTCTCGACATACACCCAATTTCAACATAGCACTTGAGGTTAAAATAGAGCATAGGTTACACCTTATAGACCTCGTATCAACCTTAGATTGTCCTTAACGTCCCCGCTAACACGACCGGAGAGGAAATCGTTTGCAGCGAGGCGCTTCGCCGTAAGTGCCTTAGAGTTTCACACTAATATTCACTAGAAAGAAATCTGGATGCAGGGTCTAGGCGTGTGCGCTTCATCGAGCGTGCCGACATGTACTTTTACGATACATTAAAATACGAACAACGGAGCGCGCTGCTTTCAGTACATGCCGCGCATCGTGGCGACGGGCCGCATATGGGCATAGGAACAAGTTACGAGAGTTCGTGTCCACCCTTGATACGCGAAGAACATCGTTCGGCCTGTGACCCTTTTGGTTTGTCTTCCCGGAGCATTTGGCGCCCACTCACGCCAGCGTTATCCAACTTCGTCGATGCGCTGAACGAAAACGGCGCACGTAGCTTTACTCCTTCATTTTTTTTTATTTCGTGCTGTGCGCCCAACGGTCGACGGAAATGCGATGGTCTTTCCATATCAAGGTTGGCGACGAACTCTCGTAACTTGTTCGTACTGCGCATACGTGGCCCGTCGCCCGGATGAGCGGCATGTACTGAAAACCCCGCGCTCCGTTGTTCGTGTTTCAGTGTATCACGATATTACCGCGCAGAAACGTTCCACTTGCCCTTGGCTTGGCTCGCCAACAAGTTCAAAAGTTGCCTGTAGTAGCAAAACACGACAAATTTGTTGTAAAAGATAATGTAAAGTTGCATTATTAATGGAGCTCTAAAAGATTTCTTTGTTGGGGAATATTTAGAAGCTTCACGCAAGAGGAACAAGGAATAAAAATGTTACCCATTTTGCTTATTTTGGCTTCAAGAGCGAAAAGAAGCCATGTGATTAGCCAAGCCAAGTAGGTAAGGGACGTTGCTATCTTTATGGCCATGGAGGAAAGAAAAGGTTAGGAGAGGCCCTGACGTCACATGTGAAGCCGAGTCCCCCATGACTTGAGCCCACGGAGACCCAGCACTCTATCCCATCATCCTTTGCTGTCTCCGTTTGATTTGACTACATGGCGTCGCCCTGCCTCCGCTTCGAAGCGAAAACAGCGTCGTCGCTAATTCCTCAGCGCGATATCATGTTCTAAGCTATTGATTTCGCCTTCATTTCCATTCAACCCTCACCCAAAGTTTCAATCGAAAAACGGCCTTCGTTTTTGAGATAGAAGGACGATTTTCAGCTCTTAGCCTGGCAAGAGCGTTTGTCGTCGTCATAGCAACAGCTCGCGGGATGGCAAACGCAGACGACGGGAGCATTGTTTGGGGTCGTACAGCCATGCGGTCTTTGCGCGCTACGTCTCAGCAACGATAAATTTCACTTCACTTCATAACGAAGAAACACAAAGTGAGCAAAGAACGAACTGTGGCTCTCGCAACGCTGAGCGAAGGGGATTTCCCGGCAGGTCGCCGGCGGCGGCACGGCTCGCTCCGCCGATCTCGACGCGACGTAAGCGCCGCTGCGGCCGGGGTAGGAGTTAGGCCGCCTCCGACGGCGGAATTTTCAAACTGGCCTATCTAAAAACGTTTGTCGTAGCGACTGCGCTGGTTTGCAAGCGTAGCGAGGCAGCGACATACCAAGCGCCTTAAAAATTTGTCCGTTCTATTTGCCCAAATTTGGCCGCCGCAGTTGTAAACAAGTAAGCAACATTGTCCATGGGCTCAAGAAAAATGACGTAACTTCCTCCACACTTTTCGCAACGCATTGGATGCTGGGGCCTCTCCTGAGTATTCTTTCCTCCATGCTTATGGCTATACACCCACTACGGCACGCAATTGCGGCGACAGATTTTCCTGTAGTATCCAACCTGCTTCAACCGTGTGAGAACGGCGCAATCGGACAGACGTCGGCTTAAATCGCGAAGGATCCAGGTTCGATTCCGACCACGAGAAGCGTTTTGTTTCTTGAGGCGATTGATGTGCCTCAGCTTATCATCAGCATCGTTTTGTTAAACCCATTGTGTAAAGTTGGCTTTCCTGCAGTGCGTTTTGGCGAAACAGTGGCGCAAGTGTTCCATAGAAAGCTTCCCTTTAAAAATGCACATTACTGCATGATTGTTTCAACGCTGCCGCCATCGCTTGACGTACGTGTCGACTTACCTTTCACTCTTTGCCATGATTTGTCATACTGAGCTTGAGCGGCTATCGTTGCTTGCGACTGGTTCAGTACAGCCGACACTCCTCGGGTCGGGCGGCTTATGAGGTGGACATAGCCGACAAACGTGGCTGACGATAATGCCTGTAATGCAGAATCTAAGTAGAGACGTTGATATTTTTATTGCGGCGAAGTAAAGCGTCAAATTCGCACACTGCCAAGGAAAATCACGACGAAAATCGGAACGAGTTTTCAAGCAAGCGTTCCTCAAACGCCCTTGAAATCGACCAATAATTGCCCCTTGGGGGAAACATTCTACAGCGCTCACGCATAAACATGGCCTAACTATCTCTTGTGCCCTTGGTCTCTTTCCTCCACGCTACCATAACATGAGACACTTCATTACACCTGCTCTCTACTCGTAACCACACATGCGTTCTTGGTCAAGCGGTCGGCTCCGCAACAGCAGAAAAAGTGTAGGAATAACCGTACGCCCCTCCACCGCTTTCCTCCTCACTCGCCCGCAATTTTCTCCTCTGTTCTCCTCCACGCGTTCTCTTCGCTATCACCGTCATTCATTCTCTGCTGCTCCCCGCGTTCTCTCTCTTTCATCCTTCTCATTTACTCCTTGCGTCCGTTCGGTTACGGTGACGCCGCTGCGTAAGCCAAGAACAGGAGCCTAAGAGATGCGCTCTAAAATCAAGATAACACTACCATGCGCTGCCGCTTGCGGAGTGGCGCTGCTGACATAGCTTAGGGAGAGTTCCTGTGTAATGCCCCTGTGAGCAAGCCGAGTTGCGCATCCTTCCGCAATCTTGAATTTCAAATTTGGGTGGGAAAGCCCCCCGTTGTGCTGGTAGGAGCCGCCGCACCTGCGGTCGTAGCGGCCGAGTCCCTCACATTGGCATAACCGGGAAATGGATTTTGTGCTCCCTACTGAATGCGGGCTTCCTTGCTGTCGTAGTAGCGGTGGTATGTAGGCTGGTGGCAATCAAGCGCACATATTGGCTCCCGTGATTCCGGATCTCCGACTAGGGGCTTGCATTTCCGTTTGACTGTATTCTACTTGCCAATACGTCTTGATTCGCTTGGTCCAAGGACACTTTGACGTAAGATGAAGCTCGTAAAAATAATCTCCATACTCTCATACTAGTCATGCCGCCACGAGAGATATAGCGATGTCTCCCGGGAAATATCGGTATGCGATTGCTTAATTGTATGCGTCGCATCATCTCAGCAATCCACGGAGGCATCTTTTGTCACGTTAGTCTTTTCGAAGGCAATTGGTGCGGTTATTTACGTCGTTTCTTCAGAAAAGAAGTGTCGTCGAACTCGGGAATGATATCGGCGTGTGAGAATGCCGGAATCGTGTTGGCAGGTAAGATTTTCGGCTATTTTTACGCCTTCTGAAATCTGTCGCGTTGAGCTGATAGCCATATGCTTACGAGCAGTACGACCAACCGCCACTTTGGGCGTGCGTGTTTGCGAGGGGTAGGCCTAACTAATGTCTAACCCATACACGGTCCGGATCAACCAGAATGGTCGAATCTCGGTGGGGGCGCTGAATATTCTATTGAACATCGGGAACCTGGACGTCAGGACGACAGTCTGGCGTTTGTACTTGTTTTCAAACTGCGACGAAAGGCATTTCTGGAGTAGTAAGCGTAATCGAAATTTGCACCCTTACTGGCGGCAATCCATGGGGCAATATCTTTCTAGAGTGGATGCACCAGACCTAGATCTACAATATCTTTCCCAACCATACGCGCCGCTACCATTTTTATAACTGCAAGGCCACCGACTGCTGCAATGCCATTCCTGAGAAGGCGCCTGCCTGGAACACCTTTCGGGCTGCGCGTGTTTCTATAGATTGTATTCACTGGCGTGGGACGCATGCGGGCAACCATGGGCGTGCGCCACCATGCCGTTGCCGAAGCGTCTGTATTGCTAAGGCGACGCCGCACTGATTACGTCCGGCTCCACGAGATGGCGTAGTGCTACGTGCTGGCGCCCACTGAAGCGCAACACATGATACCAGTGAGCTGTTCATGTTCCAAACCATGCCCCACCGAACGCAAAGTACTACTTTGACGCTAAATACAGTTACATGCAGCTCCCTACGATCTACTTATTGCCAGACACGGTTTAAACCGTCGCACGACTAAGTAAAGCGGTAGAAACTTCGGAACCTACGCATGCGTGCAACTGCGTCGTGATGGACCCAGTCGCGTGCGAATGCAAGTGAGAGCCGATTGCCATTCCAGGTCTGTTACCTGTTCAAGGACGACGACAGAAATATTGTTGCGGAGTTTTGCAGCGCGGAAGCCGAACTTCAGTGATTTGTTCAAAGGTCGCTTGCGATTCGCCAGCGCTTGTGCCGGCAGTGAGCACGCGCGGCTCGGGAGACGGCCTCACATGCACTAGGTGCTACGCTACGATCATATCTAAATCGGCGTACGTGTGAAACATTTCTTCAAAATCATTATTTGGTTTTTGTACTCAACCACGCATTACAGCGCCCTTGTGGCGACATCCGTGGTTGGAGGCAATTGCGGCGTCGGGCTCTTGCACACCGTGTCGCCTTCGTTCGCAGCCGCGGCTTCATTCTCCGGGGATGCGAATTGCTCGAGGGCAAGTAGAGCGCCACCACATTATGTCAGTGCCGTTAATAATATATCTGTTGACGCCACCCCCGAGAATCAGGTTGAAACGCAGCAGACGATGCACGCCATGGTTTCTTTTGTTTCTGCGAGATGTGGGCCCAAAGCGCATGCGCACTCACGGCGGGCATTGCCATGGCGGCTTTCAATGTTGCCAAGCGAAGAAATCACCCGCTAAACCTTTCAGTGAATACAACCTATAGGTCCGCAGGATATTCTATCCCTCAATTCTAGGCCTGGCTTTCTCAGTATTCCTTTTAGAGAGGCTATCAATCTAGTTGTAATGGCGGGGGAAGTTTGAAAAATTCGAGGAAATTTAAGCCCTTCTTAGGAGTTGTAAATTCCAAAGCATTAATGCCCAATTGAACGCAGCTGAGTGCTCGCTCGAGTTCTGCGCTGCGAGTAATGTTTTCGATTTACGCTTCGGGCTATGCTTTCGGCTTTCACGACTATATTTGTGCGCGTTGTTCTTAGAGTTTCTTAGGAGCGCGCCCCGGCTCGCTGGAGACTGTTGCGCCGCTGGGGGAGGCCTTGAACGTCGCGAGCGAAAATATATTACGCGTCGCTGCCGGCGTACGCCGAATGGCGGCTGCTGCTACTGCGGCGCTCTCCGCTTTCCACGTGACTCTGTGCTTGGCAAGTCGTCGTCTAGCAGTGCTGTTCTTTTCTTTTTATCCCTTATAAATACGCAGCATGCGCTCGTGTGAGGAGCTTCACAGTCAGTTGGGTTTAGGAGCCGTTTCGGTTCCGCAGACGCTGCCGATGCAGGCTTGTTGTCTCCATGAGCCGGTTAATGTTTTCGCAAAAAAAAAAAAAGTGGTCCCAACGGATTGCCCCAGCGCCACGTAGTAGGTTCGTGCGCGGCTTGATTGTCATCACACCCGGCTCTGTTCGTAACACCAAGATGGACGAAGCGGTGGGCGGGCGTAGGGGGAGGGAAATAAACGCCTTAGTTAGCCTTGGGGAGGAGTCCTCATCATTGAACCTCTTGAGTCCGTCCGGCTTCTTGTGTTCTCTTCAGCAGCCAAACATGGTCGTCAGGGTCCGAGCTGGACAGTGATCCCTCCCAGTGCTCAGGGGAGGGGAAGTGCAGGGGGTAAGGGGGTTTCAAGGCTTGCGTGAGTTAAGCAGAACCTTTAGTTAAACCGACGCAAAGTGCATCTGTCTCTAATTACCGGCTCCTCGCTCAACTTTATTTGACACATGTCTTTTCGCTCAAAAGTGCCCAGGTGTCCTTTCCTCGAGAGCTGCTGGTGGCAGTAAGATCATTTGTACGCCTGTAGTGTATACATGTCGAGCGCAGACTTACTTGGTCCTGCGTGCTTTGATGGCATGGTGTGTGATCTCGACGAGCTGCAAAATGCTTTGGATTCATAGCCGTCTTTAATGTCATTTATAAGCTATTACTCTTACCCTGCGTATCCCCGTTCGGGTTCGCAGGGCGTATCCCCGTAGCCAACCGTATACTCATTTGTTGCATTTATAAATACAGGGGGGTATTTTTTCACTTCCGTGACCCTTGACTGAGACACTCCCCACCGGGGGAGCACCCGGATATCACTCTCGCTGTAGCATAAAGTTTATTCACTCACTCCTCTCATGTGTTCCAGCCCCAGCAGTGTACTCCTTGCCCCACCATTAATATTTTTCGGCACACCGAGTAACTTTCACGATCAATTACTGGAAAGTTCTTGAGTGTTCTGCAAAGTTTTCTAGCGCAGTTAGTACCGCGGAGGAAGAGCGTCAATCGCATCGTGTTCTCCATCACATTACTGCGTAGTTCCACAGAGTTGGAAGCATCATCTGTAACGCTTCAGTGTAAGCAGAAACTTCTGCAAATAAAATTATGCAGAAACCCTTATCATTCGTTCAAATTTCTGTGGCTGGAGCTTAAAATAATTGTTTAAAAAGTATTTTGTACAAAATCTACTGCTTTTATAAAACGAACAGTTTTCTAGGGCAGGATCGGATGCCATAAAAAGCATCTTGATTCGGCTGACCGGGTTGTGTTGTGAGCAAGCTTTCCTTTGCACATGATAACAGCGGAAGTTGGATGACATGCAAGCGCTCTATACTACAGGAAAGATGGAAGACATTGAACGGAAACCACAGCGGGCGAGCTTGCAACTCTTTTTGAGCGCGTCATCTTGCGCCACTGGATGAAATGGGTAAGTGTCCCATTTTATAGTCAGGATTCTGTCCCTGCCATTTTGTTTGTTTTCAGGTCAAATCACCAAACAATCATCCTTATAAATATTTCAGGAACCATATTTTGGCAAAAAGGAATATGATTGCGGTATTTTTCGCACAACTGTCCAATTTTATAAAAGTTATAACATTTGAAGCACCTCGTGCCAGAAGCAAGAGACGCACAAGATGGTTTGAGAGTAACGTGAGATGGCGCTTTTACACATAAAATAGTATACGTCAGAAAAATTAATTGCAAGAGTTGTGCTGATGATGGTGCGTTTTATTGGCTGAAATTTCACAGAACAGTGTTACCTGAGCTATGTTAGAAGATTCGAACTAAAATTTTATTTAATTTACATTGTCCGGCTAGTTGCACTGATATCAATAGAAACCACCGCGCACAATATTGCCGATGTAACTGTAGAAAATCAAGATACACTGGACGTGTGTGAAATGTTTTTTTTTTTTTTTGCGTCTTACTGAGCAGCGCACCTGGGATTCATCCAGGGAGTGGCATACCGGGTCCAGATCTTTTCGTTGACGTACGGTGCCCACAAGCAAATATTAACGATAGGCGCAGCCAATGGTGCTTCATGGCGCAGGAATGAGGGGAGATTAAAGCGCCGTCTTTAGGAAGTAGTCTGTTGTTTCTTGTTACGGCGAGTTCAACGTCTGAGAAAAAAGTCAGTTCACCTGCTCCACATCTTTCAATTCTGGTTTTGAACCAGCCATTTCAGTTTTTATTTCATTTTTTCTGGTTAGGATATTCCTCTTGTAGTTTTTTATATCGTGTTGTCTTTTCCTCCTTCATCTCACTACAGTCAGCCGCGTCTGGTGTAGCAAGCCCTGTCGTTAGCAGGGCTCACCACTCTGGTTTTAATTCGAGAGCATCCTCTCTATTTCTATACTGGCTACTCAATACCTCTGAGTGCGGTTTAACCGGACACGCCCCATGCCTACACCAGTGTACCAATCTGGTGCTGACGTGTCCCCGCCACTACTCGCACGAAAGCGTCAATACGACATATCCCCCGCAGCTTCGCGCTCGGAACCCAACGGCAGTGCTAGCAGCCCATGCCGGCTAACTTCCCAGCTAAGGGCCGCAACGTGGAGCTACGCGGCCAAGGCGGAAGGCTCTGCCTGTGGCCACAGGCCGCGGGTCCGTCCACTGCCAGGTACGCGAGCGGCTCAGAGGGTGAAGAACTTGACGAGAGCCTCGTAGAGCACCTTGGGGTGCACACCCGGCTCGGCCGAGTAGCGGACGCCTCGGATGACTCCGTCGTTTTTGTGGAAGCCGAACTCCCCCACGATGGCACCCTCCGGGGTGCGTTCCTCGTAGCGGAACTTGCGCACGCTCCCTCCGGCGTCCACCGTGTAGCCGAGTCGGTAGCTGCTGCTGCTCACGCCGCCTTCCGTGATGTTCTGACCGCCGGTGTAGTCCGTGAACTCTTCCAGCAAATGGAAGGTGGAGGAGGCCGAGCCGTCGAGCGCGGCTCCACCGTCGCCCTTGGAGGCGGAGTCCGGAGACCGGGTGGTGCCGGAGCGTGATGCGGCGGTGGTGCTCGTGATGGCGCTCACGCTGCTCACGGTGCTCACGACGGCCCGCGTGGAGCCTTGAACCGACTGCGGCTGAAGCTGCTGCAAGTCCTGCGGCAACTCAGACGCAACGCCCGCCGGCGCGCCGTCCGAGTTGGAGGCGGTGCCCAGCAGGATCACCAGCAAGAGCGCGGCCCAGGAAGCCTGCGTCGAGGTGGACACGGAAGATGTACATATATAACTGAGTTCTTTCTTCAAGCTCCACATTTTAAATGCAAAGCACTTTAGGGCTCGCCTTGTCAGCGTAGCTCGCTGTAACGCTCGATGTCAAGTGACTGCCGGAATCAGGCGCCGCAGCGAGATAACGGACCCAAGTAGATCCTGGCGTACCCGTCGTACGGCGTTCCGCAGAGGTTTCGAAAAACAAGCGGTTTATAAAAAACAGGTACTAATGAGAAAAAAACTAAGAAGTATTCAAAGAACAAGCTCATTAAAGTTACCAAAGCATTTAAAAAACAGTATCCAATCCGGCCTTAAACATCATAGCTAATGTCCCACCAATTCATCTGACGATCGAAAAACAAATCGAAACATTTAACGTACTTTTCGCCGGAAAAATGTTCATCTGGAAAAACCGCGCTTTTACGGGAGACCAAATAAGTAACAAAGTAGATATATGGCAGCTGCATCCAGCAGATAAGATATCTTTTACCTATCTTACCCAACCAATTTCGCAGACAGATTTTGTAGTATTTACAGACGGCTCGCAAGATAAAACCGACATAGGAGCAGCTTTTATAATTCTAGACAAATCCGGCAAAATAGTAGAAACCAAACAATACAAACTTCCGGAGTACAGCAATAACTTTGAGGCAGAAGGAATCGCGATTTTAAAAGCACTTGAATACCTCCAAACTAGCTTCAAAGAAGGTAACGTACAGTTGTATACTGATAGCCTATCAACCCTAAAAGCAATTAGCAATCCAAATAATCGGAACCCAAATATATTTAGGATTAAAGAAATGCTAAACAAAATAGCAAAACAGGTCAAAATAACGTTAACTTACATTAAAGGTCACAGTGGCAATGTCGGTAACGAAATAGCGGACGAAATGGCTAAAAAAGCAGCAAAATATGACGAAAAAATTTACTGGCGTATTTCACTACAATTTATAAAAAAAAAAACAGCTCGATATTAACCTAAGAAAACATTGGAATGTTGAGTGGCAACAAGAAGGAAACGAAAGCTACACATTCTAATGGATAAAGAATATTCACCAAATTTCGGACCACTTTCCCACCAACTATTACACGTCACAGTTTATCACTGGACACGGTAGATTTCTGTTTATTTTCATAGGTTCGCCATTACAAATAATAACATATGTAAATGTAACCTACCAGCAGACAGTTTTGACCACTATTTACAGGACTGCCCAATAACAAACAAACACAGAGAACAACTTCTTGATATCCATAGAAATTATCTCGTAAGAAGGAAACCAGAGCTAATAAAACATACAAAAACATTAAAAATTTTAGAAGAAATGACAATACTAATTAACGCTAATATTCAACAATACTAACCCCTCAAATATTTTGTCACAATTTCACACACACGCAGAAACAAAGTCAGCGGCAAATAACGCGATAATAGCTTTTAGATCTTTTGTATTTATCATTGTTCTGTAGTAAGTCATTTTCTGCGTAATTATCTTGTTTAATTACCTTTTTACATTTTTTTTATTTTAAATCCAAACATCCATTTTCAATGTATTTAATTTACCCGTTATACCTCGGTGGAACGGGAAGGGTTTCAGTTCATGAGCCCGTTTAATAAAGTCATAACCGTTCGAAACTCGTGAACCGCTGGCACTTGTCATACATCTCCCCGTTGTTTAGCGCGAAGAAACCTTCAGGTACATTTGAGGCAAAATATATGTAATCAACCCGCAGCGCCCGCGTTCATTTAGTTTGGAACGCTTGTTAGGTTAGTTTTTACGATAGTAAGCGAAAAATTGGCCGCGTATCTGCTCCTTTTGTTGCAAATGTCGTCAAAAGACGATAGTCTTTATCCGCTTTTGCGAAGTAAATGCCTCCCTTCGTTTTCCCGCTCACCTCCCATGTTGTTCCTCTTGCGTTGCGCTCCTCCCAATGTAAAGACGCCAAAGGTTTGCTTAAATCATTTTAAATTTCCCGCGTTCCACTGCTCCAAACCGGGTGTCTCGATGCGAACGCTGCCGTACGGCGAAGACGCGCGTTAATCAAGGCGCCCTACTTCAACGTTTATAGAACCGCGTTTCCCTACTCCACGTGCGTTGCAAGCAGAACGTGGAACCTATCTAGTGGAACCTTGCGTAACTGTTGCCGGTTGATTTCTTAAAATGGCGCCAGAAGCTATAGTGGCGCGGGCGACATGTCAGGTGACGGCGGAGTGAATTCTTTTTCTGCAGTTGATGAAGTATTTAATTTCACAAAAGTCAAGCATGTTTGATTTTTGTATAAAGGAACACTGCAAATATCACTTCTGTATTGATTTGTTGTCTCATATTTGCGTAATATCTTGTTCTTCTTCAACAATGTTGACAAGTATGAACATTACACCGGACATAGACGGGTAGATTTAGCTGTGACTATATAAGACTATTGCGCAGGCATTGTTTTGCTTTGGCCGGGTGGCTGAATCGAGTCACAGACAGACAGATGGACAGACAGACAGACCGAAGACATACAGACAGACCAAAATTTCTGGGTTTAAGTAGCCCAAGAAAGACTATCGTCTTTAAAAAAGTGACAGTGCAACGCCGGCACGTGCGGCAGAAAAAGCAAGCCGAACAAGAACAGAACATCCCGCTGGCGCTGTTTCAGGCAGGCGGCGCGCGAGCACTGCGGAGGCGGGAAATTTGAATTGCACAGGGTGGTAGCAGTGAGCGGATAACGGCGCTACAGCCCATTATGACGAATCACTGCTCCGCACTTCTGACAGCTTTCACGTTGAGTGGAACGGCATTAACTTTTGTGCTTGCTTTTCCTCCCGCACGTGCCGGCGTTGCCCTGCCACTTTTTCTGCTATCGCGGCTTACTGGTCCACAGTTTGCGAGTATGCTTCCCAACCGACTGCCTGTAAGCATTGAATTTAAACACTGAACGCCCTGCTCGTTATTTCGACTCGCATCGTGGAGAAGTACTCAGATGAAGCTGATTCTAGCGGATCGTGTGCCAATGGGTTCGCCTGAAACCGATACGGATCGTATGTCATCTTCCTCTTTGTAGCTTTCAGTACACACATCTCAAAGGGAATCAAACGGTACTGCTGATTTCCCCACTACGGGCCAGGCGCAAAGAGCTTCGAGAGCTAACAACGGGTACTGTAAAAGTTAAGTGTACACGGCTTTATTGGACACAGCATCTTGAGAGGGTACGACTAAGTCCTGTGCTTCTTGCCAACATGACGAGTACTATTTACGTGTGTTTCGGGAGTAGTCCTTCCTGACTACAGGCCCTTTCAATGCACCGATCCAACAATGCAGAGATAGTTTTTCTTAGTCAGTAATTCCTTGTCCGTAGCCCCGGAATGCCGGACTATTTCTAGTAGTCCATCATTGTTATGTGAAATTAAGACAATCTATAAGGGCATGCTCTGGAGACATAGCTGTTACATATCAAGTAGCCCGGGTTCTAGATATTCCAAGGACTCTATCAAGGGATGGACTGCGAAAATTCGTGGAAAGAATGGTCTCGGCTATCGCACGACATATGCACGGCTAAAAGTCTTTGGGAGAGGCCTTCGTCCTGCAGTGGATACGAACATAATTGGATGATGATGATGATGATGATGATGTACGCAGCGCTGAAAACCAGGCCAGCTAATAGGAGTGGGAAGGCATGGCAACACGACCTCAACACGAAACTGCGAAGTTTAGACTGGCCGGTAGCATGGCATCCTTGTCTACAGGGCGTCTAAATCGGAAATTTTATTAGGCCGATATGACCAGCAGCATCGGTATCCTCTGCTCGCCGTTCTCTATAGCCGCTTAAAGCCTTCAATAGATGCTTGCTTTTAACAGCAAAAGAAGTGACTCCAAGGCAAAGTATACCATAGGAACATAACACCCTCCGATAAAGCGCTTCTTGCTTCAACTCATTTTTCTCTGGCTGACTGCCTTGGCACAAAAACTACGCTTTCATTGAAGGATGTTATTTTCTGCACGCTCTTTCCTCAAGTACCAGCGAATTCTAAATCACGGCGACCCTTGAGATATTCAGTCGGAGCTTTCATACAAAGCGCATTCATCTTAGCGATATTATACAGGGAGGAGGGGGAAATCATTTACGCATAGTGACACGAAGAGAAAGAGAAGCTACACGGCGGATTCAAGGCCAGAGCGGCGTTATTTCTTTCCACTGACAAGCTTGCACCTGAAGGAGGGCGAAGGCACGTGGTGTGCTCGGTCAGTGTGCTCCGCGTCCAGTGGGCCACACAGTGACCGTCGTACAGCCGACGACTGGTTTCGGCGTGTCCGTGGCCGTCTTCCAGGCGGCTCGCTGTACGGGCGCGCGGGACAGCTGCCAGTTGAAAAAGGCTGGCCTCCCGCGGGCAACGGCGGCCAGATAACGTCTTTAGAGCGAGACGCCAAGGCCTGCAGGCCCCATTTAGCTTACGCCGATCTTTATGCATTAGACGGGGCGCGCTTTTGCGTTTCCTGTCCGTCAAATTAGTGCAGCATAATGTTCCGCGTGTTAAATGAGCGACATTTCGCAGATGGGGGCCCAAAATAGGTATGGCGGATGTGCGTGCTTGCGCGAATGTGTGAAGTGCACCTCCTCACACGAGCGCGCGTACACACACAAACACACGGTTCATCGTTTGTTCGACTTAAAATGATGTTTCGAAATCGCTTAAAGAATGAGATGAGGGAAGAATATGCTCACAGGTGGGACCCGCACATACGACCTTCGGAATGCCGGTCCGATGACATACCAACTATGCTACCAGAAGGCTGTGGCTCGCCCTTCCACTTTCTTGGGTATTTATGTGGTTTCAATGGTTTCTTACGCTTAAGGGTGACAGCCAGCGCCGCTTTGACAACACGAGGTGAAGGGGACCTTCTTTGTAACCCCTGCGCAATGACTCCAGCGTCTACGACGTGTAGTGAACCCTCTTATGCTACCGATGGCAACAACACTAACAACCGGGGCCCTTGCTATCCGTGCACGGAATCTTTTGGTCCACTTTCTTTCAAACATTTCGAAAAATATCCGGCCACCCTCGCAATTGAGCTGTGAAGACTGAGGAAACAGCGGAGCTGCTGGTCTTCACTAGCTTTCACTTGGCTTTTCTAGGTCTACCCATCCTATCGGTCGATCGCCGAGCACACGCCGTCTCTCTCAAATGAACGTCAGAGCTTGCGTCATAACTAGGGGCAGCCAATCCTCTACGCGCGCCTCCCCACCCCAACATCTGTCAACTTAAACACACCCAAAGTCAAAATCCAACGCCCGCGATACAAACCCAAAGCAAACGCTGAGCGCCTCGAATGCAATGACAGCGCAATCTTTTTTTTTCTTTATTGCCTTTTTTGACAGGATGACAAAACAAAGACACACGTAACTGATAATCTGTACACTCAGTACTCAATACTCAATACAAACACTAGAACTGCAGCCCTTCTTGGGCAAGCGGGGTGATTTCAATATTCTTTCATTACCAACAATGCTTCAATTGTGGGTAGCCACTCTGGTTTAGAGGGCTGAAGTTTCTGTATCTGCACAAAAGAACCTATTGACTCTTTGAAGTAGTGTCTGATGAGCCTGGCGTCTGTGTCGGAGTAGCGTACCGCCATCTTGTTTCTCCAGATGCTATGTAGTCCATACGGCATAATTGTGTCAAGATGCACACCGTCCTCATTTTCAACGTTCAGAAACCTAATACCGTAAGCATCGACAGGCAAATCTTTTTTGAGTGTTCGCTGTAGGATGTCCCAAAAGAACACCGCTCCCCAACAGTCCAAGAACACGTGCTCAATTGTTTCTGGCTTTCGACACAGAAAACAGTGCACACCCCATGGCACAAACCATCCCTTTTCCTCCATCCAGGTCTTTACTTCCAGTGTTCCAGTATGGAGTTTAAAAAAGAAAGATTTCACTCCACCTGGGACCGTCATTCTTTTCACTCGCTTAAGTACATCTCCCTCAGGCCTTAGATTACACTTGCTGCGGTATATTGGCACTGGCAATACACTCTCGGCGATATCTTAGTACAGTTTCTTCCGACTCACCCGGCTTAGGTACTCAAAAAAAAAAAAAAGAGACAGTGCAATCGGACAGAAGTCGGTTTTATAACGCGAGGGACCAAGGTTCGATTCCGACATCAGGAAGTGTTTTTTTTTCCTTGAGGCGCGCACTCCCCACACCTGTTCGTCGGCTCCTTGCTTCCTCGCCTCTTTCCCTCACACCTATTGGTCTAGCATTTTTGCACCTCTCCACTTTGCTGAGGCCGACTTTTCAGCGACGCCAGGCATGGATGCAACTGTCGTTTAAACAGCTCCATTGTTAAATACTCTTTAACACGAAAAAAAAAAATCAACTACTTCGCCTATGTGCCATCATGGACATTCTTCACTGCTGTTTCTCTTTTCTGTATGTATGTATGTATGTATGAATGTATGTATGTATGTATGTATGTATGATGTATGTATGTATGTATGTTGATGTATGTATGTATGTATGTATGTATGTATGTGTGTATGTATGTATGTATGTATGTGTGTATGTATGTATGTATGTATGTAGTGTATGTATGTATGTATGTATGTATGTATGTATGTATGTATGTATGTATGTATGTATGTATGTGTAGCATTTCATGTATGCATGGATGCATTCATGTTGGTATGTATGTGGAGAGCAATTAAACTGGAAGATGGCGGGGAACACAATCTGGCACCAAATCAAAGGGGCAGAGCAGTTTCCGGCACACCTTAGCAAGGCTAATTCCGCCTATCCACGTGTAACTGTCCCTCTCTGCCGGACGGTGGCGGAAACATAGTGACATCTTTGGGCGTAGCGTGTGGGCGACGTACGTTAGTGCACGGTACGACCGCCAGGCGCCTGTTTCTGTATTTTGAATTAGGTGGTCAGGTCATTGGGCGCGATCGATCATTGCCGTTTGCTCAGTAAAGACATCGTCTCATAAGCGCTGAGCGCCTCGAGAGCCTCTCTGCGCGCCAAGATTGGCGTGAGATACCTGTGAATGGTAGAGAATTGATGGGCGAGAAAGAAAGGAAAAAAAAAAACAGCTTTAGTCCCCGCTCTCGACCGGCTCTGGCGGGAAGAAATCATCAATGCCATCGACGACGCAGCGGTGTGGACCCCGTGCCACAAACGGCTTTCGTGCGATGTCGCATATCCTCCGTCCCCGTCAATTACGGGACCCGAAAATTACAGGGAACTTTTGACATGCTTCCAAAGTATTCTAAAAATGCGATGTAGCATTGCAGATAATTGAGGCCTGCTTTGGGCGCATACAACTTGCCAACGTGAAAGACTGAGGCAGACAAGGGCGGTTCTTAAACGTTGCATAAAGGTTACCCCCGTCGGCGCTGCTCACTATCGGCGTCCCTGCAGCCCTTGCGTGTCCGCTATGCCCTGCTTGGACGACCCTTAAACGGGCGATGAAGACAAAATAAGTTTGTTTCACTGACTGGTTTGCCCCGATAACAATAACACCAACTATATCGTAAACTTCAAAAGAATAATAAAAATATTAAATAAAACAGATAAAGCAGTGGCAACTCCTGGCCACTTAAGGGCAATTTCCTAATGTCGTCACAGAATCTTCTGTGTGCTATGTGCTGCTGCCGACCTAGGCCACCGCAGCGAAATATGACCGCGCGATTGTAGTAGGGCATCCAGTTCTGTTTGATCGCATCACTTGAATTCCCACGTACTGTTAACACACTGATAACTGTTTTATTTCTGGCCCATGATGCGTCACTCCTGGCCAAATTACTTCACCTTAGCACGAAATTCGAAACTTTTTCAATATTTTTTTGTGTTTGTTCGGTTAAAAAACGTATTTCGTGGATGAAATGGAGCTGATTAATTTATTAAATGCTAATTGTTTCAGCTGACACAGTCGTATTTCGTCGTCATATATACCAGAAACGTATTTCGTGACTACGCCCTATAGCAGGGGCAAAGCGGATGCTGATGGCCCTCGAGCACGACTGCTTCTTCTTCTACTGCGGTACGGATGCCCAGTAGCCGTGCGTTCTCTTCTATAGTTTCTGTGGCGGGGCATTTACGCGCTTATTACAGCTGGCGGTTCACCTGGAAGGGTACCCGAGCCAGTAAATGGCTGCGAACAGGACGAGCCCGCGAGCAGTAAAAAAATTATTGATACTCGGCTCTGCTCACACAAACACGCGGGTATGAAACATGCGGTTCCCATAAACACGCGGTTCTCAAACATGCGGCCCGCGGGCCTTTGCGGCCCGCGAACCTTTAGATTACGCCCCGGCCCGCTCATGAGTGTCTTCATTCATTCATTTTTATTTGTCTTTAGAGCACACCCAATGCTGTTATCATGTGTTGAAGTATCACCGTGGAAATGGACTACCCAAGAGTTCACAAGCTCTCGTATTCATGCCCTGTACCGCATCTTCAGCGTCCTCTCCCATTAGGCCTCCCACCAACACCACTCCCACGGACCGATGCAACCGTTCTTTGCCGTGTCTGGCTTGGAGTCGCCTTCACAAATGCTTACTCCCATTTGATTGGAATGGTAGACAGTGAGGCGTGTGAGGTTTTCGACATGCCGGAGTCCATACGCCATCTTCTATGCGAATGTCCGCGTTTTTCATCGGCAAGGAGGCAACCCTCCTCAACTTACGGAAGGAAGGAAGGAATACGTTTTTTTCGTACATAGGGATCAGGTATTGGGGGTGGAGGAGGCCCACAGGGCCGCCGCGACCGCCAGGGCCCGGGAGGTGGTCAGGACTTGGCCTGACTCCCACGGGTCACGCAACATCTGCTCCCAGTGGTGAGGGGAGGGAACGGAGGGTACGGGTCTGCGGGGAATTTGCAGAGGGAATGGTAGTGAGTGTCGAGTGCCCCGCAAGCTGTACATGTAGGGTCAGTAAAGAGGTGTGGATGACTGTGTATTAATTGTGTTCTGTGTGGGGAGGTGTGTGTTTGTAGGATGCGCAGCATGTGGCCCGCCTCCGGAGGGAGCTATGGGTGCGGGGGCGGGTATCGGCGGCGGAGAAGGTGGTAGTGCAGGGCAATATCCCTGTATTGCAGGAGGGAGGCTGGCTTGCCTGCAGGGGCATCGCGTGTAGGCGTAGTGAAAATGGCGACCCGGTGAATTAGTTCGCGAGCACGTACGTGCACCACTTCATTAGCGCTTACGCCTGTGTGGGGGGTGTCCACAGCAGGGTCACGATGTCGGATGGAGGATTTTGGGAGAGAATTTTTAATGCCATGGGAGAGATGTTACCGCGAATAAAATTGTGGATGGCCTGCTGACAGTCAGAGAGGACGAATTGGGGGGTGGGGCGCTGGGTGAGTGCGAGGGCAATGGCTGCCTCCTCCGCCGTGGTTGAGTTGCTAGTTAGGATGGTAGCCGCTGTGACCTTTGGTGATGTGTGTTGGCCAACAACAGCTACACAGTGTGCAGATTTGTGAGAGTAGGGGGTGGCATCAGTGTATAGTGTGCATGGTGACGGTGGGTATAGTTTGGCGCGGGCGTTGGCTCGTGCTAATCGGCGGGCTGCATAGAAAGTTAGCTCGATTCTCGGCGGCCGTTCTCTGACGAGAAAATCCTGGCCCACTGGCCTTCACCGTTATCTACGCACAAGGCCGCAAAAGCGCTCCTGTGCTTCCTAAAAACAGCGAACTTGCAAAGCAGACTGTAGCGCAAGAGACTACTCTCTGTGAAGTCAATGAACTCTATCGCCTATAGCGTCGTGGCGCTGGCCCTGCCTCTTTACGCTCTCTCTTTACCTTCCCCTTCTTTCACTGTTTCTCATCTTTTTTTTCCCATTGTTCCCCTTCCCCTCGTGTAGGATGGCAAACTAGGCCACAGCCTGGTTGACATTCCTGCCTTTCCTTTACCTTTATTGCTTCCTTCCTTCCTTCACCGTGGAAAAATATTTTGTATTTCACAATAGGCGTCCAGATTATAGTCCTCCTGAAGATTGGTATCGATATGTTTCTCGAATCCTGACGCCAAGTTCCATTCAAAAATGTCCCTGCATATTTACAATACGTGGGAAGGGACTTGTTCCTTCCAAACGCGAGCGTTAGCTTACATTTGGTTAATCCCCCTTTTGTTTCAACCTTATTCACTGTCCCGGCCCTTGCGGCACTATATATTTCGTAACTGCGGCCCGCTCACTGACGTGAGTATGAGACCCCTGCTCTAGAGGGTGGAAAGAATGGCGTGGGAAACATCACCAACAGCTGCGGGAACGCTAAGAGTGGGGAGAGACAGTGGCGTAGAACGCAGCCTCTCCGGTTGCCAATCACGTGGGCCCGGCGGCCAGCAAGACGCAGCTGTTTCGTGCACTCCCTTGCACTGAGCCCCGTTCAATCGTGTTTTCTTTCGGGAATGTGGGCAACTTTGTCTGTCTGTCTGTCTGTCTGTCTGTCTGTCTGTCTGTCTGTCTGTCTGTCTGTCTGTCTGTCTGTCTGTCCATCCACCCGGCCGGCCGGCTCAAGCCAGCTGAAAGAATGCAGGAATATGAACTATCTACCGTCGAGTCCGTTCCAAACACTACAGACACTGCTGCCATGGCTCATTGATGGCCACAATATGTAGCGCGAAGGAAACTTCGGGCATATTTTAGGGAAGGCAAAAGTACTTAACAGAAAGTACTGAAGTTCCCTGCACGTTAGATTGTTTTTACGATAGCAAAGCAAAAAAGTGGCTGCTACTTATCTAACCCTGGATATGCAAAGCGAAAGCTTGTTAGCCTGGTCAAGTGTTGGTTTTACTTGGTGAACCTTTCATTTACGTGTCACTATTATATTTAGGTATACCCTCATCGTTCAGCCAGGTATGACGGCTGTGCCAAGTAATCGGCTGGACGTGACTGATAAGGCTTGGGTAGACACGCATCGTTACGCACACGCCGGGCGGTCAGACGCCGCTGACCGAGCACGGCTCAAAGCCGTTCGGTCCCGTGCAACGCTCAAAAAAGCCGGCCCGGCCTCGCTTTCGTCCGCTACGAACGCGGTGTTACTCCTCGCTGGGCGCATGACGAGTCACGTAGCCCGAGACGACCGAGCGGCGCATGCGTGTGCCAGCAGCTTCGGGGCAGCAAGGCTGGGGGGTGGTCGGCTGCCCATCACCTGAGCGGTCGCTCCGACCGCAGCCGCCGTCGATCAGTTGAGCAGAACTGACTGAAAACGGGGCGTTGTGCGCAGCGGTGAAAGCGGGCCTGGCGAGTCACGTGATGCGCAGCAAGTGGTGTGTCGCAGCTGCGGTCAAATGAAGGTGAACTTGCGCATCCGCGGCGAAGCCACTGGACGAGAATGGTGTAGCTTTTCTTTAAAAATAGCGCGTCAAAATGTCAAAAATTTTGTCGAAGAGAAGCGAGATAAAAGCAAACACTAAAGCAAAATACGTCGGCTCGAGCTATTCCAAGAGCAACAGAAAAGGTCTCAACAGATGGCAGAGGAGCTGTACGAACACTGGAAAATTGACCTGAATTGAGCAAACTACCGTTGCATGCGTCACGGGAGGAGCGTGACAAGGGGGATGGGGAAAGTGGATGGGGTGTCACGTGGCTGGGGAGGCAGAAGGTTGTCGCCTTCCGACAACATTCGCAGCGAGGCAACCAGATCCGCGGCTAGTTTTTCGCCACTGAGGCTCCTCTGACGGAAGCACACCTCCACTCGGATTCGGCAGGAAAGCCGTCGCACCCATTTCGGAACACATAAAAACTTTACGAGCACCTATAAACTGCGCTGGGGCTTCGACGCTACATTGGTCCGCGCGCTCCAACCCAGAAGGCTTGAGATCTCGCACATGATAAAAGCACATCGTCCACGGCATATGTCAGTCTGGCGCCACCAATCACGTCAAGTGAGTAGAGAAACATTGGCCTCCCGCGCATTTCACGCGGCCCGACAGAAGGCATCCCTTGTCGTGCCTCCAAACTTTTCTCCGAGAAAAACATCGCGTAATTAGTGCCCTGTCGAAAAACACCGTAGGAGAAGAGTAGCACAGTCACTGCCCTAAGCATTCCCCCTGTTCGCAAACCGTCGAATCGATCCACTACATCTTTACGACCAAAGCAGGACTCTGCCGCAGTTCCATGCATAATTGACGTCAGCACGTTGGACTTCCTTTCCACGGCAGTTTTTTCTCATGGGTGATATCGGAACGGCGACAGCAAGAGCATCTCTGCCCTAAAATATGCAACGCCGTGTCTACGACGCCGCTATCGTCTGACTTGAATGTTCCTGTGGTGTTTACGGCGGTCTCAAGCCTGCTGCCGATGAGGTTAAAAACCCAGAGGAAAGTTCACCTGCTGCCCTCGCGCTTCATTTGCATGGGAATTTACGTAAATTCCCATTTTAACCTGTGTTCTGACGACTGCAGCCGTCTTACGTGCATTGAGAGCAGGTGATTTTAAGTCATGCGAAGTGGTTTAAGGTAATGTTCAATGTTCCAGATGCTGCCCACCAAGATGGCAGAGCTGCCGATATCTTTGAGATAGTTTTTATTGCCTTGGTTTCCAAGGTTGTGGGATTTACTCATTGGCTGGTTGATTGGCCTGTTAAGGTGTGGACCTACAAGCCTGCGTGACCGCTAAGGTAAGCGCGCGGTTTTTCCCCCGCCAGATCGTGCCTTGCATGCATCGCCTGTTGCTTTGCGCGTCACTTTTTTTAGTGGTGTTTGCGGCGTGCATATCTCGTGGTGCGACGGGTGTCGTGTGATTGGGATATGAAGGACGGACAAAATCATTGACCAGGAAGGCGGCTGTTAATAAATAAAAGCCACGTAAGAGGTGTCGATCGAACATCGCAGTGTGCTAATTAGGAGTCCAGTTGTTTCTCAGAACGGCTGCCTATCCCTGCGGATCGCCGAAGAATGTGGCACATGATATTCATGACAGACATACATATCCCCATCAAAAGTTATGCAAACGAACTGCCAAATTGTATGTCCCGGAAGCCTTCCAAGGCCACCTGATGCAAACGTTCTGTGGCTTTTTACGTCAGTGTGGGTGCATTCCTTACGTCAGTGTTTGATTAAGTGTTTCGCAACCTTACAGAAGTATAGAACTTAAGTGAAACGTTAATCGCAAGACTACAAGTTGTAAGGTCGTGCTCTTCCTCTGCGTGTTTTTTAAGGGGAATTTGCCCGGGCGAAAACGTCTACTGCCCTCGAGTTCCTTTTCATAAAAACGATAGACTTCTTGAAGTATACGTAAACAGGAAAGTTTCGGTCTGTCGGTCTGTCTCGAATTGGACCAGTTGCCACCTGGACAAGATATTGGCCTCGTATATGTTGGCTTCACTGCAAATGAACTGCTGTCACGGCTAATACATGTCCACATAACTCAGCACAAAGGAAGCTCAGACATGCTATAGTAAAAAATATGCGTATTGGGAACGAAAAATACAAGTGTTCTTTTGATTAGGAATACACGTGGGATTGGTTGTTGCGATGGCAAATGAAAAACAACAACAACGCGTCAAGAACTTTGTCGAAGAAAGGCCAGATAAAAGCGTCTTGTACCAACAGACGGCGCGCAAGTAGTGCGAACGCGGTAAAAATGGAATTGAACTGAAAGCGAACCTGCTGTGCATTCGCCGTGAGAGGAGAGAGAGGAGGGGAAGATGGTGAGGGGTGGGAGTGGGGAGAAAGGGGAAAGTGCTACGTGGCAGGGGCGGCGGACGACCATCGTCTTTAGACGATATTTTCAGCGACGCGAGCAGATATGTGGCCATGATTTTTCGTCCTCCATCTTTTATGTACAAGCAACTGCAGCTGCGTTGCACGCCAGCGAAGGCATAAAATCGCCAAGTTCAGTTTACGTATTACAGTAGACTTTCGATAAACGGAACTTCAAGGGACCGAAAAAATTAGTTACATTAAACAGGAGTTCCGTTTACTGCGAGAGATGCGGAAAAGTGCAAATTTATATGCGTGCACACTCTTAATAGCATTTCATGGAACTCTAACCACTAAAAGGTGAATGTAGCAGATAGTTTTTTTTAGAAAACAAGCAAACTATAAGATATTTTAGGCACAGCATTTACAAAATTTATTTGGCAACAGTTAGTCACTGTGCAGTACAAAATGCGTCAATTTTTTCGTTTGAGTCCTTGCATCTTCAGGATCGGGATCTTTAGCAGCTGGGGCTCATGGCAATGGGTCTGACAAGAAATTAAATTTTTGGTTCCGTTTCCACGGTGACGCGTAAATTGTAGTTCCGATTGCCGAAAGTTTTTTTTTACGTTATCTGAATACAACACCAACCAATTTACAAGCTACTGTTCTGTTTAGGCGGCAATTCTTCTTAAGCGATTTCCGCTTTTCGAGATTCTAGTGTATCTGGGTTTTTATATAATTAAAGATTTGCGCATTTCAGATACTAAATCATTCGCAGACATTGCCGTCTGTTTAATCTACAACGTGATTCTTTTTACTTCGTTTAAACAGCGGCTTTATGCAATACTGTTGGAGGTTTGCGACGTCAGTAACCCAGTTTGCGCGAGGGAGTGCCACTAAGTGCCAGCAGGTAACCAAAACTCGTGACAACGCCCTGAAACTGTAGTTTGAAAGCAGGCATTTGTTGCTTTTCTTCAGTTTCGGTCTTACCTTAGCGGGAATGGGCAGGTAAGGCGTGCTTTCCCTTTACGTCACCATTTCTTTCGCTCCACCTGCCCGCGCAGCAAGCACCCCCGTCACGGCAATAGCACTTCGAGCTATGATGTTAAAGGAAAACGCGTTACGCGGGTACGTGGGCTGCACTTAGCACTTACGCGTCTGGAACGTATCCAATAAAAAGTTGTCCGCATTTTCTGAGTCGTTTTCGGCATGTTTTTTTTTTTCGCAAAGACCGTGCAGACATACAAAACTGTATACATAAAAGCTTGATTTTTTACTGGCAACGGCGTGTGCCTGCAGTAATAAGAGCGTGTCTTTCTCACATTTTTATGAGACTAGCAGTCTTTTTTACTCTCGTTGTTTCTACTTTCATACAAACGGCTTCTGTTATAAAGGAATGATTATTCCTGCGCGTTGAAGGGGGTGTATATCTACTTCGCCACCCTGCCCACACCTAATAATTAGCGCTAATTGGAGTTGAGATTACCAACTCCATTTTTTTCTTCTTGTAGAAGTGTAAAAACAAGAAGCGTCGCACTGGTTTGTTGCTTGGCGCCTTCAAGTCGAACGTAAGGTGGGTCGTGACTTAGGCGACTCCCGCGAGAGAAGCACTAGAGCGTGTCGGTGGTGACCGTGAACTATACCAAAAGTAAATTCTACGTTTGAAAGATTACTATGCTCCCACCTTCGCGGTGTGCACAAATATTCTGACGGAGACGGAAAGTGAAAACGCCCCGGTGTCGAGATTTCGGCGCACGGTAAAGATCCCTAGGTGGTGGAAGCCCTCAACTACGGCGCAACTCAAAGCCCAGAGCGCAACTCCGGCGCATTAAACCCCACATTCGAATTTTGAGTGTGCACAAATGTACCTCAACGGAGTAGTAGTTTGGGCCAGCTGTACATGATCGCCGGTGTTTAAAAGCACTGCAACCAGACGAGAGACCAAAACATAAAGAATAAACACAATGCAATACACACCACATAGCGCACTGCGCGTATTCTTTATGTTTGGTCCTCGTCTCGTTCAGCGCTTTTAAACATCGGCGATCATGTACCAGCGTTATAACTAGGCCAAGAAGAACGAGATGGGTGTTCATTATTCGAGCTATCTGTTCACATTTGCCGGGCTTAATTAGCGAGTATACTTGTGTTTTTTACAGAGAAACTGCCTATGGCTAGAATCTGAAAGCTTTTGCGTTCGCAGACAGGGTCACGTCGACAAAAATTCTGCGTCTTGCGGCAAAGCCAACTTTCTAGTTTATGCTCTGCACCTCCCAATCTAATATAGGTATCTTTAAAGAAATCAAACTAAAATTTGTCGCTAGGGTGACTCTATCATTACGCATACTTTCATTTATTTGTAATAATTAGTGAGTCCACGGTGAAGCTGTAAACGTTACAGAATAACCGTCTTCTGTGAACATATGTCGTATACAAAGTGGAGTATGGTTAACAGAAAACGGCTCAAACTCACGTTTAATAAAACATATTCAGAAAAAATTTATGCAAAACATTTCTGAGTTTTTCGAAATGTTCCGAAACTTTCGAGTACGACTCGAAAATTGCGCCGCGTGTCATCTATTTTCATGATTGCGTTGTTCACAGTGAAGTAAAATATGGGAAATTTCCGTCTGCTGTCAATACACGGGCTAATACGGGAGGGAAAACAACCCCATATTTGAACCATAGAAAAAACTCTTGTGATTCCACGTTTCATTCAGCGAGGTTAGCCAGCAAGTATGCTTCAATCGCAAATTACAAACAAATGTGCTTTGTTTCGCGCACTCCTTGTACTGCACCCAGCTTTGCCAGTCATCCTTTTGTATAGTGGAAATTTAGCATAGATTTAGTATCGAACATAACAGAAAACGATAAAAAAGAATAAGATTACCCCCCGCACTAAAAAACAAATAGTGGCCCAAATTACTGTGTAATTTTTTTTTACTGGAAATGCTTGTGCATATTTGCATTATATGCCTGTGGAAATCTTTAGGTATCTCCAGTAAGCTTCACCTAAATGAGGTAATAGCATTTTGGGAACCTAATTAAAATGAATAGTATTATTTATTATTCACCGCGCAGGAATTCGTTCGCTTCCTGTCACTTGAAAAAGATCAAGCGTGCAGCGACGCAGAGGTGGGCGGCTACAATTGAAACCCCCTATGGGCGCTCCGCGTTTGAGTCGGCGAGCGGAGAAAGAACTGGCGCGGGTCGCCACTCACCGCTCTCCTCCTACGACCTGACTAGAGGAGAGCTAGAGGGGAGCAGACCGATAGCGCGGCGATGTTGCCATGGCAACGCTATTGAAACGTTGCTGTTGTTCTGTGTGCATGTAGACAGAGGCTGGTGCCGCAAAACAGGAGAGTTCGGCGTAATGAAATCGTGGGCGTTTGCTACGCTAAAAGTCATCATCCGCTCCGGCAATAACGCTTACTGTGTCTGTAGGGGCCCAACAGGGCGTCAAAGTAGGGGGCATAGAAAAAAATCTCGTGCAAGCCCATCGGTTCGGCGTGAGCTAAAGCAAAGCCAGAAGCTCCTCGAAAAGTTTACATTCGCACCAGAGACTACCCTGGACTCGTCAGCCGACATTACGTTGTCAACACTTGTGCCGACATAAACAGGCGTTACTAACCGTGCGCTAGCACTTTTGGTTCAGTGTACCCGAGTTAGTTGAACCATGGATGCTATCACACTGAAGGAACCTCAAACGTTCAGATCCTAATCAAAGGACGAAAATTAAAAGAGATAAGGAACAGTCTTTATTAGCTTAAACACCAGCTTCGAGAGCGAACCATTTACAACCCTCTGTGAAATAATTATAACAAAGATGCATGCCTGCAACCCGACTAAGCTGCCGTTAACATGCCCCATCAATGGAAACATCAATAGATTGAAAATGAAAACGCTTTTCAAAGGTCTACTTCTAGCAACGCAAGCTGAGCAGAGCTGAACGGCTGTTCGAACATTGTGCATATTCGACGGTATCGATCGCCAGGGGGAGGAGTTTATATAAAAACAACGCGAAACGATTGGAAGCAAACCTGGACACAAAAATGACAAAGTTTACCTGGAAATCCATCAGAGCAAGGTGTCCGAATGTGCAAGTTGGTCAATCACGGTCCCTATTTCGGCAAAGGACCAGTCGTCGCATTGTTAAAGGTTCCGCAAGTTACACAAAGCGAAGATCGTTGGGACATGAGCCTTCGCACAACAAAGCTGCGTAAAAGTTTCCAACACTTGCAGCAATTGTTATTTCCTGTGCTGGTTACAGAGCACCATTACAATGCGGGTCCGCAATCGAGGTATAGCTTCAGTGTGACGCTGCTCATCGAGCAAAGCTGTTTGTTGAGCTGCTTGGTTCGACGTGTTTAAAATGTGGCATTCGCCTTGGCTCGTAGTGCCTCAGGATTGGTCTGAAACGTCAAGGACGATTGCTTTGCAAGATAGATCTGAAGGGTGAGTGGGTGTCATGAAAATAAAACGACTCCAGACGCATACCATCATACACGCACAGATGGACCCAAGTACGCTTGGGATCTCCCAAGAATAGATCAAATCTACGTCTTGTACCCGCCACTAAAAATACGTACCCGTTTGCTTGCTTACTCGCTACATCCTTGAAAGCCTAATTTTCGCATTTCGTGCGCTCGACGACATTCTCGAGGAAAGGTCATCGGCCCATTTTTTTTTAAATTGCGTTTTCTTAATTTCTCATTTTTTTTTTATGTTGCTCAACTTAGCTGTCTTGGTTCCCGCATAAATTGTTCAGCGTTGTGTCAGCTGGCTACCTCCTTCCAAACGTTGTAAATATGTATCAGCTCTGGCCCCAGTGCCGGATGAAGCTATGCACTAACAGGAGCGCAGGCTTCGACTTCTCGGGGCTCAAAGAAAAAAAAATTTCGACACCGCGACCGCACGGTCGGGCTGTTGAAACTTTGAAACTGTAGAAACGTTACGAGTGAGCTACTTTCCTGGATTAGGCACAAGAAAAACATGGCAGCATCTCCACTCCGTGGATGATGGCGAGGGTGTGGAGTATACGGGGACTCGAAATGACATCCAAGTTGCGCCCCGAGTGACATCCGATTTGCGCCCCGGACCGTCATTCGATTGAAGCCGTGAGAGTGCACCTTGATTATTCCCTAAATGAAAACTGCAACTCACGGCTCAAATCGAATTTCGCTTGATTTTCGCTGATGGTGGTGTGCGCACGGATGGAACGCGGACGGACATTGAGGAGGTCCTAAGGTACTACGCACCGTTACAGGCGATGGAGTAAGCCGTTTGACTCTGGATTAGTAACTCACGGTCGTAGCCCAATGGGTAAGACAACTGGCACTAACTCTGCCTGGTCTACCAGACACAAGCTCGAATCCTTCCGGTGCCTGTGTCATTTTTTGCGATTGTAAATGCTATGCGCACGGACGCGGACGGACAATATTGTACGGTCCTAAGGTACTCCGCAGCTAATACGAGCCGAGAAATTTGCATAAACAATTTCTGAGACGGGGAATTCAGCGTACAGCGCTCCCAAATGAATTTGACTACAAGGACTAGGTTATGAAACAAGCTGGTATATTAGGGTAAATGTACGACTACGTCGGCATGACTTTGCTGATTTTTTTCAATTCTTTGAACTACCTGTAATGCATAGCATTTGTCAGCAAAAATTCTAGTGTTGCCTTGAAAATTTTGTCGTGTAAGTATTGGTCAGAGTGTTTCTGTCGCTTTTGTCATTATGTCACGCGGAAGCTGGCGGGCTATTTACACTATTTACAAAAAACAGAATCTGTTAGTACAGCAGAGTGACAGCAGCTGAGAGGCCAAATACAAGACAGAGCTGGAGTCAGTCCGCTACCGAGTGACCTCTTCTTCTTCTTCTTCGTTTAGGCTATACACCGCATGGATTCCTTTGTTTCAGCAAAGTGGAATGTGCCCACGGAGAGACTGTCCTCCGTAAATTGAGCAGCGCCTTCTTCACCATGTTTCGGTGCCATACACAAATCCTTAACAATGTATTTCAGTATTAGATTTCAGGAGGACGTCAGTTTCACTTACGTGTTTTATTGTTATCCCTGAGACGGCCACACCTTTTTTCTTTGAACTCTCATTCAGTGATGACGTCTGTAAATCTATCCCAGAAAATTATCCTTCTTGTTCTATTCAAAACTCCAAGTTCGTGGCAAAGTCTGGCAACAATGTGCAAAACAACCACGATGGCCGGCGCATGAGGTTCGCGACGCCACTTTCCCGTGCTCCCGGGCAGATAGTTTTTAGTTGCAGCGTCTAATCACGGTGTCTGATCGAGGCAGATTGCATTACCGTTAGCGATAAGGCACATCTGCCTAGATGAAACACCTGCACCAACGACAGCGCGGAGATCGTCGTTGGGGGTCAGTCGTAAAATTTTCAGAAGTTCGGCTCGGGCGCCCGAACTCTGACTCTGAAAGGGAAATCGGGGGTAACTTAATATGGCCGATCAGTGCACCCTCGGTGTAGATTAAGGGAGATTTCTCCACTGCACGTCTGGAACTAACCACTGAGCTTGCTCACACGATGACCGTCGTCGGTAATATAGGGGAACCAAACATGAGTGGCATGTCGACTAGCCAAGTTTCATAACGTTAACTCCAGGCGGTGAAGCCCGCCGCCCATACGTAAGTAACGAGAAGAAAGTAAGGCTTCTCCAACGGAAGCGTCGAGTTAACCTAGGAGAGATGTGTCGTGTACAGCATGTGGGCTCGGCAATCGCCTATGTTGGTACACAGAAAACTGAATGCAGTCATTGATTGTGCATAGAGACGTACAGGCCGGAACCTTGAGGCTTACCGGTTGTTCAGCGTGTATGTTACACCTCGATATAACACAGCCATTGAAATTGGCGTTCTACTTCGCTATATTGAAACTTCGTTCAGTTGGAATATGCCTTCCGAAAAATTACGTGTTTACTTGCCATTTGCAAGCATTCATTCACAGCACGTTTGGAAGTAAACCATGTCCTTTTTTTTCACTTGATCAGCTAAAATCTGTGTCACGCCGCATTCGTACGAACTGGGCGGGCCGTTTGAATTGCGCTTTGTTGCTCATCGAACACCGCCGCATACACGCAAACCTCTGATACACACAGTCTAGGTATAGACTTGCGCACACTTAGATTGGCATAAAAAGGTGAAATAAATGTGTTCAACAACAACCCACACACTGCAGTTAGCATCTGCTTTCACGCGCAACTTTCCAAGGTTGTTCCGACACGCAACTTACGAAGACACGCAAAGAGAACGAGCGAGATGGAGCTATCCTTCGCACAAAAACAATGCCGCTGCTGCACGGTACTAACATGGCCGCTCCCAAGTTCCGGTTTGTTTTTCTGATGTTTGCCTAGACGGGCTAATCGGCACAGACGTCGCAGGCCTGCGCGATACCGGGCACGAGCGCAATGTCTGAGGCGATCAGAGGCCATAGCACTCTGGCAGGTAATGAGTGCCCCATTTCTGAACCTGACATCAGAAAACAACAGCGAAGCCAGTACTGTGCGGAGCCGTACATCTGATACGGGTGATAGAAATATGGCTTTGGCATCGCGCAGTGCGCCTCTTTGGAGCGGGCGTAAGGATTGCCGTTCCGCAAATGCAGCGCTAGGCCGCCTTTTTTTTTTTTTTCTCTTAATCCCGGGTTTGGGTTTGCGGTTCCGAGTGAACGCTGTAGATAAAACGCTGAGGGAGAAACCGTGATACCCGACGAAGGCGGCGTGGGGAAGCGCCACACGGAGAGCGATGGAAAGCACCGATAAACTATCTTGCAGTCCGGAATAAAAAGAAGAAAGTAACAAATAGAGTTATCTGCATTACTCCGAAATTGTCTGCCTTTTGCTCCATTTTTCGCCCACCAGTATGGGAATTTCGTAGCCGTCATTCCCCTTCCTTCGTTTATAGCCGCCAGCACTGGCTGCGTGCTTCATTGTACAACCCTTGCGAGAGGTGGCGGGAGTCACAAGACCCGTCGAGGCAGACTGTGAGCTGCGCTTCTACGTGCTGTCTCCATGGCAACCTCTCTAGCGTTGCGAAAAAGAGAAAGCTCTCTCCATGCACCTTGTGCAGTCTGTCATACTGGGCACCTGTATCACTCTGTCTGTTTCTAGTGCGACGCATAGTGACAGAGAGCGTTGAAAATTTTAAAGACGTTAGTCTTGCTTGGGCTACTTAAAAGTTGAAATTTTGTCTGCCTGTATGTCTGCCTCTCTGTCCCATGACTCAGCCGCCCAAACAGAAGTTAAAAGAATTCTTGAACGAGACGTTTATATCGGCAGCACAGTTACAGGGTACTAAATGTGGTTGCAATGTTGATAACTGCCAACATTGTTGCGAAAAGAGAAAACATTATCCATATTTGGTGGTATTCCCAGAAGTCCAACAGCAACGAAAGATTCCGGTGGATGGCGCGCGAGCAGTGGAACGCGGTAAAATTGAATTGACTTGAGAAAACCTACACCGTGTTTATCGCTGTAGGAGCGAGGCGCGAGGAGTAGTGCATGAGAGGTGAGCAGAAAAGAGAGGAGAGCCATTTACGTATCAGGGGTGGCAGACGCCTTTCGACGACACTTGCATCCAAGTGAGAAGACACGTGACCAATTTTTTTCTGACATGCCTCGCACAATAATACAAGCAACATGGCGCTGGCATGGGGAACGTCCCGTGAGACGCTCCTTTCATTTGCTTAGTCCATTCTATAATCGCACCTGCATGAACCGGCCGTTTTGCACCAACAGGAGAAGATTCTCTAACATCCCGTCTTATGATGCACAGCGTCTGTAATTTGCCCTTGCATGACGCAATCATGCTTCTTTGAAACCTCAAAAACAAACATATCTGCCACTAACAGTCCGTGGTCTCTCTACGTTCTATGTGACTGATTGACCCAGAACGCTGTCCCGGGAGCTTAAACGCTTTTGGAAGCAAGTGACTTACGACAGAACCTTCGCGTAACCTTCTAACCACTAGGTTAAGATCGCACGAGCAAGCTGGGCCCTTAGCTTCGAGACACAGGGTGTAGAAGAAACAAGGCTGCATAAAGTCAGTGTCTCCACAAAGATTTTGAATTAAATACTTGCTGTTTTAGTTAGAAATAAAATATTCGCACTGTATACACTGGCCACAGCCGTTTAGAAAGCACAACGAATGCTCCCTGCATTCGGAAAAGCTCTTAGCAGGCTACATCATATGGCCGAAGGAGCAACTAATAGTGCAACGTGGTATCTACCGCAGACCGGCGAAGACAGGCGTTCAGCGATTATGAACCAGAGAGGCGCGCTTGTTCCTCAAGAATGTGCAACCATTAGCCTAGCGCAAAGGCCAGCTTATGTTAGGATTGCGTCGCTTTGAATCCTAGTTTGTTATTTCTTTGAACAGGGTAAATTAGCAGTTTGTGAAACTGCCGTTTGTACAAAGTTGCTAAAATTCTATGCTACTTCTGTTGTGAAGTAATGCGAGTATATAACGCCACTAAGGCCGGAAGGGTCATAAGCTGCCGCTTAAAGAAGTGGATTTACTAGTGACGCTTGACCGCTTTCCAGTACATTAATTACCATACGCTCCGTAAACCACGCACATGTAGCATTAATACACGAGTACTCTAAAGCACTAAAGCGTCGATTTGGCTACTGGTTTTCAAGGCTAGAAGCTGGCCACAGCGGTCCGCTCTAAGGAGGACCTTGTGAGTGCGACCGCCGCCACTTTTCCCCTCTTACCCGCTTGCTCTCGCTTAAACCCTCTAAACCATTTCCCCGGGCTCGGGGCCTGCCTTTTCAACTGCCTCCTGTGGACGCGGTGTCGTAACTGGGAAAACTGAGCGAAACAAGTTTGCTTAGAGCGCAAATCAGCGGAGGGCAGGCATTACGCTCGGCGGAATGTCAACCAACTAAGGCATTTAATGGAAGCACTCTATTTCCGAGGCATTCAGCGCGGTTGGCGGCACAATGGGTCGGTAGCAAGGTCACCTGTACTGGGCGAAGCTGCATCTCGGCCACGGAAGCACAGCGGCGCAAGGACGACTTTCTCAGGGCTTGGCTCCCATTGCGGCGCCGTCGCACGACGCCCGAAGCAAAGGCACGTCCGTGGGGCTCGTGAACTCCGGTAGTGAAGATCAGTTACGTCACCAGGACAGGAAGGGTCAGCACGTTGACGAGTGTCTTCTGCCGTCAGGGCTAGAGACGAACTGGGGACGGATGTGTCAGGAGGAGCTCCTTCACAGCCAGAACTGACGCGCGATCTTGAAAGGGGTGCCTGTTGACGGCTGTTCCAGGGGAGAACTTCGTGCCGGAGGAGAGGTACTTCGGTTGAGAGGGGCGACACGAGCACTTTTGTTGTGGCGTGAATTGTGACGAGGACTGGGTAGCAAAGGGTCTGTCAAGGGCGCTGCTCGACCAAGTTGTTCGCGCAGTCTCTTGGCCTGCCAGGTGGGCGACGTCTCGGTGGCGGTAGAAGGCGTGTCTGCGCGGATCGGAAGAGAGGTGACGTTGCTGTTGCGCCTGCACAGGCCGCCCCGGGCTCGGGACTGGGGCGCCGGAGGAACCCTCAGGACCCGCGCGGCTTGCAAGAGGAGGGCGAGGAAAAGAGAGCAGTGCCCGCGCCAGGCAGCCGCAGCTGCTGCAGCGCCCTGCGAGGGTGCATTCCAGTTTTCCAACCACGTGGTGCTCGCCTGCTACTTACTGAGCGCGCCGCTCAGCTGATCCCGGCCCGCGCAAGGTCGCCCAGTTGACGACGCCCGCTCCTTGGTCGGCGCCGCCGACGAGGACCAAGCAAAACAGGAGCGACGATAAGAAAATAAAGCGCTCGCTCGACTAAACCGATTGCCAGGTTGCCCGCCCGGCTGTGGGAGGTTTTCTCCCCCTCTCACTCGCTGCTTCGTTTATTTGTTGTTTTCTTTCGTCGGCGCGGCGTACATTACACGAGTAGCAACGCCGGGGGTTGCTTCGATACTCCCGAGCGGGCCCGGAAGCCCTGGGGGCATCACGCCGATCACGACGCCGTTCACGAAGAAAGAGAAACGCCACGAGCCGAGTGCTTCCCTTTCATTTCCGGCTCCGTGCTCTCCCACGTCTCGCTGGCCCCGTCGATTCCGGTGCGTGAGCGTCGCCGAACGTGAAAGCGCTGTAATGAGCGGGCAAACGAGAAGTATACTGACCGCAAAACGAAGGAAGGAGCGCTACGCGGGGTTAACAGAACCGAAAAGGGCGTTGCATGCGCGTCACAGCGCCTATATACCATTGGGATAACAGGCTAGTCAACAGCGCGGGTAATCGTAAGTCACTTTGTCGAGAGCGTAAGACGTTATAGCCGCTTGTACAGCTCTATGTTCCCGGGAGCGCCTTGTAGTTTCGCCTTCTACGCAGTATCATTTGTCTCGCTTTTTTTTTTCTTTGGGAAGCGCTTATAGTTGCACACATGTACCTTTTGCTGTTCCAAGTGCAGTTATGCAAGCAAACAAAACGGTGATCGATATCTCTCTGTTTCAACTGGAGCTCGTCCAAGGGCCTGGATTCGGTCTTGCAATTCAGCCTGACCAAGCGCCATGGTCAGCCTGACCATGACCAGGCGCCAGACCATGACCAGCCTGACCAAACGCCATGGTCCTGTCTGCACGTGAAACGCTCTTCCTATGATATGCAAAAAGTCGGGACGGGAGGACGCGAGATCACTCAGGGCTCGGACTTATACGGACAAGGCTCGTACCCAGAAATACACTCTTAGTCAATTCGTCGTTATACGACCCGCATGCAGGCGGGCCGCCGCGTCAATTTAAAGCCGCTTATAAAGCGGCGGCTCAGGCGGCCTTGAGCGCAAGCGGCCCGCCAAACACGCCGCCCACCGAACACGCGGCCCGTCGTTTAGGCGGTCCCCTGAGGGCCGCCATACCCGAGGGCCGCCTAAACGCCGAGGGCCGTGTGTTCGGCGGTCCGCTGACTAATTTTTCTACGCGGCCCGTTATGATGATCTATTTCCGCTTACGAAGCGGCCCGCAAATCATACGGCCCCTCAAATAAGCGGCCTTGTTGCTTTTCTCCAAAAAAGAAAAAAAAAAAAAAACTTCTTTTTTTTTCTCTCGCATTACCAGGCCATCTCCAGTATCCTGTGACAAATGCTCCAACGAATGTTACATCATCAAAGACATACGAAGTACACATAAGCACATCAACAGAGCCTTACAGGGAATCGAACCTGGGTCCACAGCACATCAAAAGACGGATATTATAACCACTGCGCCACGACCCACTTTTTTAAACGCAGAGCATTTCAGTAACTCACGATGTCACCCGCGTTGTCCCGTCGTAGTCCGCACCGTCGTTGTCCGCACCCCTCCCCCTACACTATATAAAAGAAAATACTATCCGGCGCCTGGTTTCGATCCCTCGACCCTGCGGGTGGAACGCAATGTACATGGTGCTCTACCCACTGCGCCACAAAGCCGACACAGAACGGGACGCTACGAACGCGCCTTATATCGTTGACTCATTCAAATTACTGCTGACGAGCGCTCTCTCGTCAACAGTTGCCACAAGTGCAACAACATTAACGTAACGCAAACTACTTAACGTCGTGCGCCCCCGGAAATGCTCTGCATTTGATCGTGCCCCTCGCGAGGGGGATGTTTCACTGCGTCGCCATGCGAACAGTTTGCCACGCTTTAGTTTCAGTTATTTCTTTGCTGGGGTGCCGACGAGCGGCGCCACCTCCTCGCACTTCGCCGCGGGAGGATCCGCGGCGGGGGCGAGAGATGGCGCTGGCATCTCCGCGGCCGCGTCTGCGGCCTCCGCGGGCACTGGCGCCGGCGCGGGGCGCAGAGTGCCTCGGCTGAAGCAGTGGTTTTTTTGTTTGTTGACGGTGCAGCTTCGGCGCTTAACATTGTGTGATGCATGCAGAACATCTGCTATTCTTTCTTTATTGCCTGTCTTCGGTATACACAATACGAACAAAAAAAAAGGATTACAAAGCGTGAAAAGACGCCAGCACGTCGCTTGCTAGTTTGCGATTGTTAAAAAGGCCGAAGCCATGCCACACTTTCCAACAAATTTACCCAGTGAGGTAGAGAAGGTTGGGCTTTATACACTTCTAAGATCTCCCGTACACTCTGGCAGAACAACTCTCTCTTCTCGGCCTCACATCAACATCATTATGGCGAACTGCCGGGCTGGAGGGGTGGGCAAACATGGACTTTAAAATACACTGCATGCTGTAGCTCGTTATGCAGGAGTCTAAAATCATATGCATTCCGCGGCGAGTGGTTTTCTTTCGCCCGCCGTTTTTTAATCGTTGTACCGAAGAAGTATAATAGTATGGTTTACGGTAATTTAAGCCATTGGTACGAGCGGAAACCTTTGCCATTCTGTGTGCTCGTTCCAACAGTATGATGCGCCGTGCAGGGCTTTATTCCATCGATGCAAATGCAATAGATGACAGTTCTTCGGCATTGTTACCACGAGTATTCTTGGTCATTGGCGGAAAGGGCCCTATATGATAATGCTTGCAAATAACTAGCACGTAAGGCGGCTGTCATGCTGAAAATAAAAGCTGTCTCATCACGAGTGGCAAGTACACCAAGAATTAAATGGTGTACCGAATTTTTATTGACGATAGTCTTTCTTGGGCTACTTAAACGCAGAAATTTTTGGTCTGTCTGTATGTCTGTTGGTCTGTCTGTCTGCCGTTCTGGGACTCGATTCAGCCACCCGGCCAAAGTGAAATAAAGTCTGCGCAATAGTCTTATAGGCGGTATTCAATGAAAAGTTTAGCGGGCGATTTCTCCGCCTGGCCACACTGAAAACCGCCATGTCGGTGGCCACCGTGCCAGCGCATGCGCTCTGCGCCCGCATCTCGAAGAAAAAAAAACACCAGTGTACATCGTCTGCTGCGTTTCAGCCCGATTATCGGTAGTGGCGTCAACAGATATAATATTAATCACACTCACACTAAGTGGTGCGCTCTACCTACCCTCGAGCACTTCGAATCCACGGAGGATGAAACGGCGGCTGGCTGCGAATGGCGCGTATAAGCAGCGTAAGTGCGACGCTGCAGTTGGATGCCGCCGCGGGTGTCCACGCAAGTGCACCCGCGCCGCTTCCACGACTTTCTCTGGTATGTGCCCACTAATACGTGGTGGAGTACAAAAACCGAATAATTTCTTTGGAGAAATGGTTCACGCGTACATCGATTTAGCGGTGGCTTTCTCGTGCGCTGAATGTTTCACACTCAGCAAAACAACTCACGTCTGACGTTAGAGCGCCACGGCTGGCAATCAGCTGATCTGCGGCGGCTACTTCATACGCGTCCGGCGATAGGTAGACTGTGCTGCAATCAACAGCTATTGGCGTCGAGGTATTACTTTGCGTTCAGTGGGCAACAGTTTGGAAATGATGCAGTTCCTGCTGTCAAACGGACCACTGCGCTCACGTTGCAACCTTCGTGCCACGACCGACTCGCACACGCTCGTAGGTGTGCGCGGAGGCTGGGGTTGAATTGCAGATAAGGTTGTCACACTCATGAGCGGAATCATGACTTTTCGCGTAAACAACGCTATCGCGGTACAACTGACTATCGAATCACTCGCACACGCCTTGCACGGAAACACAAGGTCACGTCGCGGCCCGCGGCCTGCATGGCCGCCCTGAAGGCCTGGAGGAGAAGAGGGGTGCCTGATCTGCGGGCCGTGCGCACAACGTCGCCTTAGCAATAGACGCTTGGCCACGGATATGGCGGGCGCACTCGCATAGTTGCCTGCATGTATTCCACGCCATTGAATACCGGCTATATACTCACAGCCAAATCTAAACGTCTAAGTCCGGTGTCAGTGTTCATACTTGTCGACATTTTTGAACAAGAACAAGGCATTACGCAAATAAGGCAGAAAATCAGTACATACGTGATATTTGCAGTGTTGCTTTATTTAAAAAATTCGTGGATGCTTGGTTTTTGCGGTATGGAATGAAATACTACATCAACGGCAGAAAACATTTGTTGCCAGCGCTACCTCCTGGCGGCATTTGAGAAATCAAACGGCAATAGCAACGAAAGGTTCCACTATATGAGATCCACGTTCGGCTTGGAACGCTCGTGCAGTAGGGAATCGTGGTTCTGTAAATGTTGCAATAGGGCAGCCTCAATTCACGCGCGTCTCCACCGTACGGCAGCGCTGGCATCGATACACCCGACTTGGAGAAATACAAGGCGGTAAATTTAGATTGACTTGGCAAACCTCTAGCGTGTTATCTTGGGAGGAACGAGACGGGAAAGGAACAGCATGAGAGGTGAGTGGGAAAGAGAAGGGAGGCCTTTACTTGCCAGGGGCGCCAGTCCACTATCGTCTTTCGGTGACATTTACAACGAAAGGAGCAGATACGCGGCTTTTTTTTTTTTTTTTTCTGCTCGTCGTAGCTCTTCTGGTGGTGCGGTTACAAGCCCTGACATGTATTTTTGTAAGAGTGGGACGTTAGTAAACTATGAACCTGGTAATAGTAAATCACCCACTCTATATAACATTGTCTGTGTCGCGAGCGCCTGCAGAATTGCTGCGTTGACGGCGCTCCAACGCCCAGGTCAAGAGCCGTCGGCCGGCACTCTAGGTAGTGCGTATTTTTCATGGATTGCGAGCACACAAAATATCTTAGCATCGCCTCGCGCAGACCGGATAAGTACGTGGCCGTGTAACGTGTATACATTGCATTTCAAAAAAAAAATGTAGATTTCGCGGAAGTTCCACGTTTAATCGTTATAATAGCGTGAGTGGTGATAATTGTCGAACAAAATTTTGAAAAACTAAAAATTAAGAAACAGAAAAAATACGGAAAATGGCGAGCCGTATAACGCCCTGCGTTTCCACAATAATGCAGATTTTGTAGAAGTTCACTTGTAACCGTTATAATAGCGTAGATGGAGATAATTGGTCGAACAAAATTTCGCCAAACCAAAATTAAGAAAAGAAATTGCGGAAAATGGTGAACGTGTAACGCCCTGCATTTTTACAATATTACAGATTTAACGGAAGTTCCACCTATAATTAGTATAGTAGCGTAAGTGGAGGTAATTGGTCGAACAGAATTTTAAAAAACCAGAAAAAATATAAAAATACGAAAAATTGCGAGCCGTGTAAGGCTCTCAATTTACAAAAAAAAAATGCAGATTTGACGCAAGTATCACATGTGATTGTAAATGGAGATAATTGGTCGGACAGGATTTAGAAAAACGAAAACAAAATGTCTGTACAAAACTCACACTCAAGACAAGCGGCATAAGAATGCTCCGCATTAGCAGACAATTTTCTGAATTTCTGCAGGTGTTTTAAGTGACCTCATTTCATTCGCGCTTCCGTTATTCATGATTGTATGCGGAACAGGAAGGCGCAGTTCGGCATTTTCAACATTTCAAGGCCGCTTCCCCAAAACGTATGGCATAGCACTTGGGCATGCACGCGCGGTTGAGCACCTGAATTTTAGACTGTATAAAACAATGCCACTATAATAAATGGGTTGCAAGTACATAACTTCGCCGAAGTACACGATAGTTTAAATTGAAATGTGCTCCCGGCATTGGCCTTTCCACGTGGTCAGGAACGCTATTTCCCAACAACAGCTTCACGAAGATGAAATGACTAGTTTACGAGATATATGCCATCACTGTCGTGTCGACTGAAGAACGCCGACAACAAACTTTTTTGCGGATGCGCTGGGTTCTCCTTTATGCCTGTGTGTGCGCGTATTTGGGTGTGCGAAATTTCTTAAATTCCCCTTAGCAAGAATGCGTCAATCGTCTATCTAAAACTAATATCTTCCTATGAACGAACTCAAGTTCCTTCCCGCCGCATGGAAACGTGCAGCACTTAAAAGAACACTGAAGTGATTTGTAAACATTGCGGGATTACTAGCGCAAATTGTAGTCCGGAGTCCGTAGGCCATGTTTCGACCACTCTGGGTAGCGCGCTTACGCGAATTTATTTAGTAGAAAAATCAATTCGAAAATTCTGTCTTCCTATCTGCATCCTCGCCCATTTTCTGTGGCGTTTTCGTGTGACGTCAGGAGGAGATGAGCTTGCAATTGGCTGCGCTACTGCACGGCTCGCCGACCTTCCGCAGAGTCAGTCGGCCCAGCGTTTATGCAGCGTTTAGTCCGCCGGCCGCCGACGGGTCGTCGCAATTCGTTCGCTCAGTTGAAACTAAGCCACAACACGTTTGTGGATGGAAGAATGTGCCTTTATTTAGTTTGTTAGTTCATGCACTGTATCAAGCTCTAAGGTCAGCTCGCTCCACAAAACGCTGCACAAGCACACGCACAATGCTTCGCTGACTGGTATAGTAGGAAAATCTAAGGCCAACTGAAGGCGGGAAAAGAGTCAGCGAAGTTAATATAGGTACTAAGCAATTAAAATAAACCGAAACGTTTTAGCGTGCAGCGTAAAACTACGGTGCAGGAAGCACTTGCGCTGGGTGAATAAGCACAGCGGTCAGCAGCGTAGACCATACGTCTGCGAACGCTTTTACATCTAATAAGTGCAATTGCTAGACGGGAGATATTCTGGAAATTTGGGGGACGCTTTCTGCACGAGCGCTATACAACAAATAGTTACGTATACATGAAATGCTAGAACTAACTAAAAGTGTAAACTGGTTATACATACCTTATATTTCTAAAGCCGGCATCGCTCACTAGAGGCCGAGGAGTCTTGAGTGCTATTTTGCAAGTCGCAAGTTCAAATCCCTGAGAGTAGCAGCTTCTTTTTTTGAAAGTTGATTTCTTCGTTTCCGGCCGATGTTTTCTACACTTAATTCACCTTTTTTGGGCCGTAACGTTCATTGCTCCACGAGCGACGCCGCAGAACGCGCGCAGACGGACACTGACGCGCTAGTGAGTTCTCGTTGTCGTGCTGTTGCCATAAATACCGTCTGCTTGCGGAGAGTGGGGCACAGGCCAGAATCAGTACACCCTTGGTCTGGTGCGAACACACTTTTTAAGATACAGGCATGAGTGAGGCGAGCTCCAAAGATGGGGGAGAAACGCATGGCATTCGAGCGTCTGCGGTGACACGGAGGGCATTCATCCACTTGCGGAGGCTTCGGCTACGATTCCAAGCCGTCCTGGTAGGCTTGTCTGAGGTATTTTACAGCCGACAACAAGACAGAAGCACAGTATGGCGATTATTATTCAGTATGGCGCGTTAAACCCTACAATCAATAAATCGGATCGGAACTTATTTGCGCAATTTGTTGGATATTACTTGAAGCCTTCCTTGCACGGGGAATCTACAACTCAGTTGGAGGGGACACAATATCCAAGCCAACTGCATAGACGCCGGACGTAAGAGGTATAAGTTTCGTTTGTCATAATGTTCGAAAATTTTATAATTTCTCGTACATTATTTTACAAAATAATTCCAGGCCACGCCAAGATCCCTAAGCGGTGGTAGACTTATACGGCTAGAGACACTCACGGAAAGCGGTTCGGCAAGTAGACGGCCAAAAGCGGGGACAGGTTCTAGGCACACCGGGCTATGTCCGGCCAACTCTTGTCGGAAACGTGCTGGCTTCTCCAAGCGCTGATGATGTCCTCGTTGGGCACAGCACAATCTTCGAGACAGTGGATTGTACGACGTTATCAGGAATTCGATCTCCCCCGACACGATCGCCAGTATGAGCGAACGCGTCCGCAGGTATCCCTTGCTCTGTGTCGACATCATCAGCAGGTCTCACATCTCACGAGACAGCGGGCTGGCTACAAATCATTGTATAGCCCGTCATATGCATACTCCCACAGACGCGGGGGACAGTGATCTTGACTGCCTCTCGTCTGTCGTGGAGGTACTCTGCGACCCGTCCTCATCGACAGGGTGGCCGGCAAAGACCTCACCAGCGTAGTTGCAAAGGGCGAAGTATCTCTTGTCGCTATGTATAATTCCCATCCAGAGTTTGGTCATCATGAAAATGTTTTCGCGCAGTTTGCTTCCTCTCTCAGTAGGGTACAGCTGAGGACCGCAAAAAATTCCCCCGCATTTCCCCGAGGGGGAGAATGTGAAAGTGCGAATGCACGGTTGTCGGCCCGCTTGCGGCGCTTGCGCTCGGCCCCCGCAGCCCACCGCCTCGCCGCCTTCTCTTCCATCTCTTCCATCGGGTTTGTAGTATCACGTGTACACCACGCAGTTATCAAGCCGCTATAACGCCGCTGAGTCACCAACGCACGCCGCTGACGACGTAGTTTGAATGCGTTAAAGATATAAGGCGCGTCACTAACGCTGATATCACGTCTCGTCCGTGGCTTGGTCGGTAGAGCGTCGCGCTGCGGCCGCAAAGTCCGCGGATCGAAACCTGGCGCCGGATGCTGTTTCTTTATAGAGGAGCACTGCGGACGCCGACGCCGCCGCCGACGCCGGCGGTGGATGGTTTGGGGTCGCTTATAAAGTGCATTCGCACTTAAAAACGTCTAGACTGGCGTTGTAGATGCGCTCGCGGAGGACAGCTCGCGTGATGTCCGTACTCAGGATATCTGCGTCGCTATGAAGCAGAGACACGGCGCTACTCAGGATGCCGAACTTCGTGCCAACCACAGATATGTGCCTGCTGACTTTTTGCTCGCGAATGCGAGGGGAGAAAGAGCGGTAGATGAGGTTCGTGAAGACCTCAATCTCGGTCTTGCTGCTAAACTTGGCCGACTCAATCCTCTCGACGATAAAGTTGACCCAGGCCTCGTGCGGCGCGATGTAGGGCACCTTCGGTCGCAGCTCGTTCTTCTCTTCCACTGCGCACGGAACCATCTGCACGGGATCCTTTGAGAAGATTCCCAGCTCGCAGTCGATGGTGGCGAACCAAGCGTTCGACCAGACCGGCGACCAGCAGAGGTCTCGCAGCAGCCTCCGGTCCAGGTTCTTCGTGGTGACAAGGAGAGCGCAGATGCAAAAAAGCAATGTTTGTGCAGCCTCTTGCTGCAACTCTTGCAGCTTGTCTTCAACTGGGCCAGAAGTTTGACCGCGAGTTCCCTCAGCGTGCGCTCCACGTTCTTCGAACTCATGAGCAGTCCCGCCACCTTACCCGAGTACCGGCACCTGATCTCCAAGGAAGAGACAAACTCGGAGTAATCTTTCTTCGGGCAGCGTGGTCTCCGGTCGAGCAGCGATTCGGACACGGGCAGAGAGGAGGCGTTGAGGCACGCGAAGTCCATAATGCTCTCGATGGCGCACGCGACGCCCGTGTGCTGGGGCAGCGCCCCGACAAGGTCCGAGTTCTTGACCATGTACTCGTGAAGGTGAGAACGCGTGGCCACCGGAGCCCGCTTGACGGCCTCCTCCACTATTTTGCGGCAGTGGGTGGCCAGCTCTTGCACGATGGTCTCCCGGCCTTCCGTGGTGTCGCACAGGCAGACCGACGGCCTCCACACTCGATTGTTTCGCCGGAATAAATTGGAATAGTTACCTAAATTATTTAGGAGTACTCCTCTCGCAGTTTTACAATACTGACTCGCATTGGTCGGAGCAGGCGGCGAATGTACAGCGCCAAGTGAATGTCTGGCGGAGACAGCTGCTGTCCACCTTTTCTCGTGCTCGGGCGTGTAACACGTTTCTTGTGACCCGACTTCTTTATATCCTACCAGTGTTACATTGCTCACGACTTAGGATACAGGCCTTTCACCGGATTTTTGCAACCTTCATTTGGTGTTGGCGTAGTGGGCCAATGCGTCGCGATAACCTTTTTCTTCCGGTTGTGTGAGAGGGACTTGGGCTTGTTCATCTGTTTCTTTGGCAGCTTCTTTCTCGTTTAGTCTAGTTTCGAAACGTTCAACATCCTTTTTTGAAAGCTGTACTGCAAATACGTCTTGGACATTTTCTCCCTGACATTGTGGTGTCTTCGCTGTCTGTGGAAGCAGCCTGAAGCCCGCGAGGTTTCCTCGAAGAAGTGGTTGACACGTTTCGCTTCTTACACGGCTCGGTTTAGCCTTGAGTACATATTTACTGCTTCGCGCGAGTCTATTTCTGATGCGCTGGTTTCTGGGCCTTTTCCCATACCTTTATGTCGTGTTCCGTACCTCCAGTGTCCGTACCAGGATGTCCTCAATAGAGTGTGTAAAATGTGTGTTCCGCCAGGTGTTCAAACATCTTTCTTTAAATTACACACTGGCACACTCCCTGTTAAAACTTGGATGAAAGACCGAGGTATGTTTATAGCTTGGTCGACAGGCTGCCGGCTCTGTTCTCGACCAGAGACAATTGATCACTGTTTCGTAGACTGCAGAGATGCTGTCTTTTTCTGGGACATTTTACAGCGAACGCTCAGAAATGGCATGAATATTACGCCTTCCTCTATACGATTTTTGCCATTCGACTATCCTGGTGAGCCGCCTTATGACATGTTTGTGTTGATTGGTTTGTACAGACTGTGGCGATGCCGCTTATGTGATAGGCATGCTGAGCCACCAAGATCAACTAAGTCATAACCCCAAAAAACTGTGACATTTGTACACAGTGTGTATAGTTCGCTTGACCAACCACCTGACTGGTTCCTTCTTTTGAACGCTTGTGTGTGTTTGCCTGAATTTTGATGTATATGTGCTTCTCATAACTTGCACATAGCCGTTCTTCCCTGTTGGATAAATCCGGGTGTGCGGGAGGTAGCTGGAGGCGTGAGAGGCGGAAATGTGCCGTAATGTCTTGGAAAGTTAAGAGACTGTCCCGAGCTGATAGGGCTCCGTGAAAGGGTTCGAGGCTAGGGCCTTCCCCTGTCGCTACCACCTGCACCGTATTTATCTTCCGCCTACCCCTCCATCAACTGCCCGGCCTGCGGAGCAGTGGAAACCCTGGACCATCTCCTTTGGAACTGTCCCCGCAACCCCTATCCCCCTTACCAGACGGTGGGCACTGGGCTGAGGCGCTGGGCAGCTCCGATCTGTCTACCCAGCGGGTGGTCACGGCGAGGGCTGCTGCGGTCACCGGTACGCCGTTCACCACGCCCCCCTAAAGGCTCAATAAAATGTTTGTCCTCCTCCTCCTCTCATAACTTCAGTGTATTCTTTTGTTTGCTTGACTATGTGTTCCTTGTACTGCCACGTCTGAGCGTATTCTCCCATGTAATAATGAAAAAAAAACGTGGTCGTAGCCGAAAGGCCCACTCAGCCTTGGCGTGCCTTTGCACCAAATACGGAACTCAGGAGCACACTGGCCTTCAGCACTCACGCATGTCAAGCACGCCTCGCATGCATGGATGGTGCGAGAACTTTCTGTATTGGCCCGTGCGCAAGTCTGCAATGTCTTCTTGGTAGCAAAGCTTGTTTATGTGCTTCAGGTATTGCACTGTGCGCGGGCGAAAGTCCAGGCTCTACACAGAGTATTTGCTGCCGTTGTGTGGGGATCTGAATGGGAGCCAATGCGCAGGAATAATTTGTTTCTTCCTTTATGGTCGGGTGGTCTTGGGTTAATGCATTTGTTTGTGCACCAACTTGTGTCTCGGTTTTTCTTCTACAATTTGGCGGAGCATCCCCTTTTACGTACTATACTTCAAGAGCGCATAAGTTACCCTTTACCTTTTCTCCTTGTTTCTACGGGGGAGGTTAACAGGAAGCCGCCATGGTGCTTTCTGAAGGAAGTAGTGGATACTTTCCATTTCCATACTGCGCGATTTTCTCTGGAGTACCTGTTTAGTCTTTTAAGGAAGGCTATTACGAAAACTTTAATTCATAATCTATTCCCCGTACCTCTTTATCGCCAGCCATACTTGCAGGGACTATAAGAATGTTTTAGACCATGTCAAGCGTATGTGCGTGCCGCCAAAAGCCGAAACATTTTTCTTTAAGCTCCATTCGCAAACGCTTCCAGTTAAAACATGGCTGCGCGAAAAAGGAATGCCGATCCCTTGGTCAGGCAATTGCCACTTGTGCAACCAACCAGAGACTATTGACCATTGTTTTGTGCTGCGCCGTGATGCGGTGTTTTTCTGGGACGTTTTGCAACGGACACTAAAAAAGGACATTGACATCACCCTGTACACCATTCGCTTCTTGCCATTTGAAGATGTTGATCGGGTGCCATATGACGTTTTTGTTCTCCTAGGATTGTTTAGCTTGTGGAAGTGCCGCATGACTGATCGGCATGCTGAACCCCCTAGGCCGACCAAGTGCATTTTTCGGGAACAGGCGGCGTTAGTACAGAGCGTCTATGCAGCGCAGAGTGATTCACCGGAGTGGCTGCATCTTTTGGATGCGTGCGTTTGCTTGCTTGAGTTTTGAAATGATGCCGACCTTTGTTAGACTGACGTGCTTACCCTTTGCTGTCTGTGAGTGTTTATATTGTCTTGTCTGAGTTTTTTTTCTTCCAAAATTTTCATGCATTAAAGAGAAAAAAGCCGTAGCACAGTGGATAAGACGACTGACTATTGCTCCGTCGACCTACCACACACAGGTTCGAGTCCTGTTGGTCTCATGATTTCTTTTTTTTAAACTGAATAGTACTGAGTTTTGTGAAACGCTAGAATCAACGAATTGTTAAAAACTTTCGCTGTTAGAGTTACATGTTATACAGAGCTTCGAATCTATTTTTATGGGCCGAGCCTATGGCCAGAAATGGTGACTTAATTGCTGCACCATCCTCTTACAATGATGATGATGGTGATTTCAACGACCGGGGAGCTTTTATCTATATCGGCTAGATCACGTCATCGCATCCGTTTAACGGGGTTCGGCCTCTGCTTCATGAAAATTGTGTAAACATTGATAAATAAATTTCTCCCATGGCCCATGCCCATGGGCCCATGGCGGAAAGGACTGTGAAGGAAGCGGGAGTAGGTTTGTGATATTCATGTTTTGGTTCTTTCCTCGAGATGTGCCTCTTGGCGAGGTTCAATGATGTGAACTGCTTGTATCTAACTTGAAGGTTTGGGGAAATTCATTCATCAACCATACGAAATGGCCAGTGGCGCGCCGAGGTAGGAATTCTCCCATGGAAAGTGTATTTTTTTTTCGCACATCCATGATAATCAAAATGACTAATAAACACATACTAATATTGTTATTTTTACTATAATTAGGGTATAATTATTACTACAATTGTGATTAACGTTCCATGGGACAGAACTAATGCCACCTGGGCGCTTTTGGGCGCGCTAATAAGCATTTGATTGTTCACTGCACAGCGGACTGCAGATTTCTGTTGTCACATTCATCCTGCCGTATTCCAGAAGTTAACAAGGTGAAAGAAGAAAGTAAAAAAAGAAGAGGGCCTTGCTACCCAGCGGTTATTTTCTCGCTTCACACGAATACGTTAAAGTACGCTGTACAGGAACACGCGGCACGTGTGTAAACAGTTCTGTTGGTTTTTCGCTGCGCTACCGCAAGATAAACTGTGGAAATTATTTCTGACATTCTCCGACTGCACTCTACGCACATTTTTTTTATTTATGCTAACGATGAGCTCCAATAATTGCTCTGGCTAACCCTATTTACCCCTAAAATTTGAATGCCGCCCCATACTCTAAATGCCCCTCCGACTTTTACAGCGAAGATTTGTATAGCTAGAATCCCGGCTTTCTCTTCCGTAGGCGACGATTTACTAGTCACCGCACTTAACCTCCTCCTCGCCACTGCTGACGCCTCTTTCACAACTTCTATACACCTCGCCACCACCGATGACTCCTTCAGAAGTTGCACAATCGGCTGATAACGGCGGTAGCGCCCTTATCAGCAGTTGCTATTTGAGCTCGCTATGGAGACAGACGCGTATTGTTCTCTCGGAGGAAGAAGAGCGGGAATTGAAGGAGCGTCGGCGCGCACAGAAACGCGAATTGGCGCGGAAACAACGGAGAGCCGCTGCCGCTGAACGTGCACCCGCCACCGTTGCTGCCTCAAGTTCCACCTCTTCGAATAGCCGCGAATCCCTCCTGGATAAGAGCAACCTGCTCGCTTGGAATGCCGACGTGAGACAGTAACAATAATATATAATTTCACTAAAGCAAAACCTCACCATAGCAAAACTCAACTTCACTACATTTTTGCTGGTTTCCGCTGTCACAGAGCGGAAGGGCTCCGAATTTTTGTTCGTTTTTTTTATCTCGAGTAATTTTAAATTCCAGATAGGGATGTTGAGAGCAGATATCGGAGCTGGATGCGATTTTCGGGTAAGTTGCAAAATATTTAATTACAGCCAAACCCGACTATAACGAACCCGGATAGAGCGAACTATGCTATATATCGAACAAAATAAATCAGTTACGGAAATACATGCGAAACATATTCCTTATAACGAACTTCACATCTGATATATCGAAGTCCGCGTGCCTAGAATGGCCGCCAAAATGCATGGCTCGGAGCGGCGATTGAGATTTGATTGCCGCGACCACTGAGCAAAGGACGCGACTGAGACATTGCGCCTCGTATGGAGTGACATGACGCCCGACACTTTCCGTAACTGTTTCCGACGCGCGGAACTCACGACGGAACCCGCCCAGTCAGGAGTCCGAACCAAGACGGCAGCTCACCAACCTTCCGATGCTGTGCCGAAAGGAGTGTCCTTCGAAGATTTCCTGAGTGTCGACGACGACGTTGCCGTCACTGTAAGCCCCTCGGACGAGGGCACCGTCAGCAGCACCGTCGTAATGCTGATGAAAAGCACCGAGGAGGCAGAGGATGTCGCGAGTGAAAGCCGTCCGACGCTTAATGAAGTGCTTTCGGCAGTCGATTTCCTCCGCCAATATTTCTTCGATATTGAAGGACAGGACTGAACTGCAAACAATCGTGTAAAGAATGCTGTGCATTACGCTGCCAAAACGAAAGGGGAAACAAAAATCACCGCTCTTCTTAAAAGTAGGCAGTTAAGGCGTTAAGGCGGAAAGTAGCTTTATTATTTGCAATAAATCGATTGTTTTGTGTATGGTAATGACATACTTTATTTCGTTCGCTTCTGCATGCGGGGATGGCAAGGGGATTCCCGCGTGTTGCGAACTCGTAACAATAAACTCGTTATAGGCGGGTTCGGCTATATCGAACTATTGGATATATCGAACTAATCGTGGCGCATGTTGCAGTTCGCAATAACCGAGTTTAACTGTATGTGTTCTTATTCTAAGTTAGGCCTATTAGTGGCCTATCGCTCTCCCCGGATCGAAAATTTTAAGCCCCTTTCTCTTTGCGCACGCTAGTGCCTCTAATGTACTGTAAAACCTTCTCAAATTCAACTTTTTCAGATCCCAAACAAAATCAGATATCTTTAATCTATTTTTCAGGCTTATCGCGAATGTTTTTGGACAATCTCCGGATAACCTGAAACACGGTGTGCGAAATCCCGGGAAAATACCACCACACAAAAAGAATATAAAACTTGGAACTGCCGGTTTGAGAGCTCATGCTAGCAAAGCAACTTAAAATCAAGATGATCCGGAAACAAATTGCATTAACCGCACCCCTCCCCCCCCCCCCCACACACACGCACGTTTCCCTGTCAACACCGAATACTTAGACGTTTGTTTCGGTTTTGTTTCGTTTACGTTGCTCGCGGGTTCGATTCCGGCGGCGGCCGCTTCGATGGAGGCGAAAAGCAAAAACGGCCCGTGTGACGAGATTTGCGCACGTTAAAGATCCAGGTGGTCAAAATTAATCCGAGCCCTCCACTACGGCCCTCATCGCCTGCGTTGCGTCGGCGTTACCTCAATCAATCAATCAGTTTACGTTGCTCATTGGGACATCCACCACAGTGTCTTGCTGGGTGCAGGTGGTGTTAGTCTCTTCTTGTCTGAATAATACTGCTTGCTGCCTGTGTCGGTTAGGGGGAGGCGAAGGTAATTCCGTTCTTGATAGTTTAATATTGTTCGTGATGTCGTGATCATTGGAATTCTCCAGGGCGATGCTGGGTGCAGTATTTAACTCGCGGGCCCGTCGTGTCGGCCCGAGCATTGCCAAGCATCTCCGCGTGGCCAGGTCTCCAAATAGCATCGTAGTGATGATGGCAGTGAGTATTTATTCAATCTGCTGTACCTCCATGTCGTTGATTATGATTTGCCTTCGAGCTTCTTCGGAACCTGTTAAAATTATTACTGGTAGTTCTGCGCCTTGGGGGCTATGCGGGGTGAACCAGTCGTGATAATTAAAGGCTTTGGTGGTGGCGTGGAGTTCAGTGCCTGCTGTGACTGTGTTGGCGTTGCTTTTGAGAGTGGCAACTACTGCCGGATTAAGGTCTCTGTTCAGCACCACGATGCTGCGTTGGCCTCTGCCGGAAATGATGCCTAAATGCTATGGTGCTTGATTTGCCGACGATCTCTTCACAAGTTTCGGTAGAAAAGTAACTCGTTGCTGTCTCCTGCCGTCATTGTTTTCGGGATCCATGTTCCGGTGCTAAAGGGGCAACCTTGAGAAGGTCTTGCAAGCCCGTACGTCGTCGCTGTCAATTGCACTAGGGTTCAGGATGCCGGAGGAAAGTGGGAGTGCCGGGGATTGCAATGGCGACAGCCCGGGTTCATCCACACCAACTACAAAACGGCGGTTGGAGTTTTGGTGGCATCACGGGGCAGTTCAACGGAGTGCTTGAGTTTCATTTTGTGCGACAACAGCAATGTAGTGTTCTCGCGTTATTGGTTTTATTTTTTGATTATGAATTACTACTTTTAGTTTTTGGCTCCGCCGCGCCACTAGGCGAGGGCGACCCGTTATAAAGGTCATAGCCACTATCACCATCACCATCTTGGCTGTCGAGAAATGGGCCCTTGATTTCACTTGCCTCTTTACAAGGTGTAGTGTCAACACGGATGCTGCTAAGGATGTTCTCTGCCTTGCTCTGTCGACCGAAATCTTCGAACTTGGTTTGCTAAATATGCCGAAACGATCTTATCAACAGTGATGGGAATCCCTGTTCTGCATAGAACCTCGTGGCTACTTGTGATTGGTACTCATAAGGCGACTCTCTTTGCCTTAGGAGTACGAGTTTTCCTCGTGATGGGTTTAAGTACGGAAAATGATATCTCACTCTTCAAATTATCAAGGCGTCCCTCAGCCTTAAGGCTAGCTTCTCCTTCAGCCCAGTATCATGGTTGGCAATTCTTTTCATCATGTGAATGATTCGATTACCTTGTTTGAAAGGTCGCTGAGTTGTGGCATAAGACTTCCCATCTTTCTGGATGCGAAGTATGAAGACCGAATCTCCGATTTTTGTGGGGTGCGAATTGTTTCTCAAGTCAGGTTAACTTGGTAATAAGAGCATCGTTCGGTGACATTTCCTCGGACAACATATGAGCATCACGCCTTTACAGAGTTCTTTTTTCACAAAACTACCGCAATTCCTTTTTAACCACTGAAAAGGGCATGATGAAAAGTTTACGACATTATCCATGCCATTACGTGCAGCTCGTGCGCGCATGCTTCTCGTGCACGACAACGGGGAGACGAAGAAGAAGACTGAACGTTCGTGGCTTGGCAGGCTCGGCTACCACTTCGATAGTGCCTGCATCGAAACCGTCTTTTCCCCGTGCAACCTCACAGCGGCAGAATGGGCAACTCCCTCAAGAAGATCGAGGAGCCGGACCCCAGGACCGGACTGACGGCCACCGAGTGCAAGCTAATCCGCAAGAGCTGGCACGACTTCTGCATCGGCAACGGCGACTACGGCGTGATCCTCTTCAAGTCGTTCTTCATCAAGTCCCCCGAATCTCTGAAGCTGTTCCGCCACTTCCGCAGCAAGTCCGTGGGCTCGCTTCCCGACGACCCGCACTTCCGGGCCCACGCGTGTTCCGTGGGCTACCAGCTGACCTCCATGGTGGAGTTCGTGGACGACCCGCCCCTTCTCGAGGCGCTGATTCGGAAGAACGCCTTCGCGCACACCGAGCGCATGGGCGCCACACCCGAGAAGTTCGTTGTGCTGGGACAGACGGTCGTCGAGGTGCTGTCGGCCAGAAACGAGAGGCTCATGACTCCCGCCACCGTGGCTGCCTGGCGAAAGCTATTCGCTGTACGTATTCACAGCTAGGTCTTCTAGTCGCACCTGAGGCCTTCGTTAACACGTAAGCTTGTGCATCGCGTGGCATAGTGCGAAGGGTTCATTCCACGGAAACACGTGGCAGCAGGACCTATAATTTAGAGAAAAAGAGAAAATAAATATGATATTTCACTGCTTAAGGGAAAGTGAAGGTGGACCATTACCTCCTGAAAGCAAACTGTCTATTCACCGCACTCATACCCATCGCCTCCATCTTCTTCACTGAGTAGTTATACATTTCCAAGGATTACGATTTTTTTTTCGACTCGGAAACAGCTTACGTGTCGTGTAAATCCGCATAAATTTTTGATAGGAATATTACTTCGAACAAGGATTTAATGTCTGGCACGTATAAACGAGCTCACAGAGGCATTGTCCTTGGAATAATTCTCTTCGAAAAAAATTCCTTTAAAAGCGCCCCCGACGACAAACCTATTACCTAAAACTGAGTCACGTGGCGTGCCGTGAAATTGTGAGTGAAGTGAACAGTGGAGCTATAAACGTGTGCACAATAATTTGTCAGGTGCTATGGGTTGCTTCGTTGCATATTAGGTAACATTTGATCGCTTTTATGCATTTCAGCTGTGACAAATTAGACATAGCTGCGTGGTTTGACAGGACATTTTGGGAGTAGTCATAAACTACAGTAAATTTTCAATCGCATTACAGCGAAACTGAATACCCGCTACAAGGTATTTCTTGTGTAAGAGCGAAGAATTTACCACTAGGATTCAGTTCCCCAAATCCCCCATTAATAAATGCGGGGTCACAAAATACGAAGTTTGTGCACCACAAAAATCAAATTTCTGCAATACGAACCAGTTTATGCATAATCTAGCTGGGTGTAAGTTAAGAATTATTTCTGTCATCGTGCTTGTGACACCAAGAGCATCGAAATAAAAAAACTACAAGGCACCTAGGGTTTCTCTAATTATGTGAGAATCTGTCAGCCTCACTACTCGTCGAATTACGTCACAGTTTTGTTCTAACATGTCCGCCTAATCGTTTCCTCTTTAATTTTTGTTTTGCCCCTCATCTCTCCGTTACTATGACTAAGATTCTTGGCCAATCACCTATGTTCGGATACATATTCGTTGATTCTAACGGCTTGCTAAGCGGACGTACGATTGTACGTCGAAATGCGCGTACCGGTTGATTCGTACCAAACTCTGGAATAAATGCTTTAATTCTTCTCTTCGCGTCTGGAAGCGCTGCGAAAGGTCTAGTTATCGCCAGCACGGAGCGCCACTGCGTGATTTGGTCGTCGCAGCAGATGCACCTTCCGTTCCTGCTTTGCTTTGAAGGCTTTCAAAGTGGCTATCGAACGCGTTCATTGCTGCAGCTAAAGGAAAGCAGGACAATGGCCGCTACACAGCTGTAATTACGTAATTCCAGCTGTCAAAGAACACCAAGACCGGGAAAGAGAGAAAAATCTTTTGATGCAGTTTTCAAATTTTCTGATGGGCATGCAGCAGTAATTTTTGGCTAGGTACTTTGCGACTCCCTAATCTGAGTACTAGATGTGTTAGTCGAGTACGTTCTTCAAGCATTCAAGATTTCGAGAGAAGTTGAAAAATTGTTGCGGGGTACCTTCAAAATAGGGCCTTTCGTCGGGCTTTCACATATCCGCACCACCTTAGCTGCGCTGCAGTGCCAGACTTGACGATGGCGATTCGAAATGATTTACAGAGCACATTGTTTCCAGTCAGATTTATGTCACAATTGTCATTGAACGATTCTGCTATGTGCGACTCTAACTAACCTGCCGGTTTTTGGTGTGCTGATGCATTACACATCATTAGCGCGCTACGGTTGCTCGTGATAAATATGGTGACAACCTTGCAGTGCATGAACACGGTCACGGTAAAGGTGTTCGAGGAAGAAGGGGTCGGGATTCCGTCGCCGACTCAGACGCCTGCGGGTTCCCGGCAAACTGGTTCCGACCATGCGGCAGCTGGAAGTGCTGGGACCGACTCCGGCGGGGCCACGCTCAGCGGAAGTGCCCCTGCAGGTGCACAGTCCGTCGGAGCCGCGTCTCCCGGAGCCGCGTCTCCCGGAGTCCAGTCGCCGGGGAGCCCCGGGGCCAAGTCGCCGATGGGAGCGGCGCCGCCCAAGCACCTGGACAGGTCCAAGAAACACAAGAACCCTCGCTCACCCGCGTCCCCCAGAAAACCCACGTAGGGCTTTGGTGCAACTGCGAGCTGTCGCGAACTTCTACGGAACTCGCCGAAGGACTGATGACGCCACCGTAGTCGCTCAGGTCCTCAACAAACGCGATCAGTAAATGGCTTGCGCCAGCCCCGTGGCTTGCGCCAGCCCAGTCTCAAAAATTCGAATGTCCTCGGACGGCACCCTAGACACTGCCATATCTAAAACAGTTATTTCGTGGGTCAAGTGGTGCGGGCTAGAGAGAGAGAGAATAAACGTTTATTTAAATCAACAGGGGGGATTGTATAGAAGCTTGAAGGAGGCGTCCTCAGTCCAGGATGCCTTGAGCGCGGGCAGCATCGACAGCCCTTTGAGCCAGCCGAAGCTGGTCGTCCAGGCTGGTGCTCGCCAAGGCGCTCTCCCAAAGCTCGACAGTAGAAAGTTGCAGGTTGGGAGGAATCAGTGGGGATTGCTCACACCCTCCGACCATATGGCGTAGAGTTCCGGGTTCTCCGCAAAATCGGCCAAGCGGGGAGTTCTGGCGGTTGAAAAGGTGAAGCCGGATAGGATGGGGGAATGTATTCGTCTGGAGAGCACGTAAATGACGTTCGTGCTCTCGGGGTAGATATTTGGGGGGTGGGAGGGGGAGGGGGGGCGAGTCTCTGACGCGACAGCCTGTAGTGCTGCGTGATCTCTGCGTAAGAGGTCAAAGGCTGCATGCGGTCGGGTTCGGCAACGCTGCTCTCGGCGCCCGCTCGGTGGGTCAATTCTCGAGCGATGGCGTCCGCCGCCTCGTTTCCAGGGATATCGTGATGTGCCGGAGCCCATACAATCCTGATTAGCCTCTTCAGGGGCTGCCGCTGGATGATGCGTAGCGTTGTGTGCAGGCGTCCCCTAGCGAAATTCCGACAAGCCTGCTGCGAGTCAGTGACAATGACCGCTGCATTAGTTTGTACGACGGCGAGGGCGATTGTCACTTCCTCTGCTTGTGTAGTATTGTCGCCGGCAAGCGAGAGGCTGCAACGGTGCTTGTTTTCGATGACTACGGTGGAAACCGTTGTGGACCTACCCGGTTAAGACGCCGCGTCCGCATACGCCGTTGTTGGTTGATTGCCATAGATCTTGTATATGGCTTTTGCTCTGGCTTCCCTCCTGTCGACGTGGTACACGGGGTGCATATTACGGGGCAGGGGGTTTACCGTGATGTTTTTACGGACTTCGTGCGGTAGGTTTCCCGTGAGTGCAGGCCAGGGTGGTCGAGTGGAGCCGAGAGCCTCAGGCGTGAGAGGATCGCCCTCCCCGTTTCCGTAACCCCCAGCCTCGCTCTTTGGTTGGTTAGATGAGCCTCAATTAGCTCCTCGGCAGTGTGAGTATGGTCAAAGGGCCTAGCGGGAAGGAAACGGGGAGGTCCTGGAAAAGAATGAAGAAAAGAAGGGGGAGGGAGATATTCGCGGGGGAGGAGAGGAAACAGGCAATGACGATGGGATTAGATGGGGAGGCGAAGGGAAGAAGAGGGGAATATAGGGACTGCGATTAAGAGAAAGGAACACAGGAGGGAGAGGAGGGTGAAACAAGTGTAGCGGAACGGGGTTTGGGAGACGTGTGGTGAGGTGGGGCTGTAATGGGAATTAGAGAAAATATCAGGAGCGGAGCAAGGCCAAGAAGGGGACTTCGAGAAGGGAGATTTAGGGGCGAAGTGGGGTAGAGGAAGGTGGAAAGCCGCTGAGTGGCTTAGGAAGGGGAATGGTAATAGAAGAGGTTGAGGGAAAAGTCGAGCGCGGAATACGGAAGGGGGAAGAGGGGAACTACACGCGAGGGAAAGGTGTAGGATATTTAGGGTTTGGGGAGTACTTCGTAAGGGAGATTTAGGGGCGAAGTGGGGTAGAGGAAGGTAGAAAGCCGCTGAGTGGCTTAGGAAGGGGAATGGTAATAGAAGAGGTTGAGGGAAAAGTCGAGCGCGGAATACAGAAGGGAAGAGGGGAACTACACGCGAGGGAAAGGTGCAGGATATTTTTGGGTTTGAGGAGTGAGAGCGGGTTAAGAAGATGGGGCGGAGAGGGTACGAGATGATGGAAAGGTAAGATGGATTCAGGGGTAGTAGGAACAGAATCAGTACGGAAACGGACAGAGGTTGGGAGGAGTGTTAAAGGTAGGAGAGAGAGAGAGAAATAAACGTTTATTAAAAACGAGCAAATTTGGTGCTAGATGGCAGGGGCACCAGCCCTGTGGGGGGCATCCTTAGTCCGGAATGCCCTGGTCCTGGCTGGCTGCCCGGGCTCCGACGACTTCTTGTTGCGCAGCAAGGTCCAAGCTGGTCAGCCGGTTCACCCACTGCTCGTAAGTAGGGTTGGGGATTGGAGATAAAGACGGGGATTGCTGGCATTCCCATACCAGGTGGTATAGGGTGCCAGGGGATGGGCAGTAGGCACAGGTCGTGTAGTATTGGGTAGGGTACATTTTGTGGAGGAGTGTACGGTGGAGGTAAGAGCTAGTTTGTAGCCTTCGGAGGGTAGTGGCTTCGAGACGACTAAGGCGAGGGTGAGGGGGAGGATATCTGCGGCGGCTGAGGTGGTAGTGGGTGAGGAGATCAGGGGGGTGAGAGGGGTATCTGGGCAAGGAGACAGCCTGTCGGAGACGGCATGGCGTGCATACTCGGAGGCAGCGGCGTGGGTCGCATCGTTTCCGGGGAGGTCAGCGTGGCCGGGTGCCCAGATGAGTTGGATGTCGGGTAGTTCGTAATTAGCCTGAAGGATGCGGAGAGCTGTGGGAGTAACGCGGCCGCGAAGATATCGGCGGCATGCCTCTTGCGAGTCACTAAGTACGGTGACGTAGCCTTTGGCTGTAGTGGCTGCTAGCGCAATGGCTGCTTCTTCGGCCGTTGTGGCAGTGGTGGTGCGGATAGTGGCTGCCGAAAGCTGTTGAAAGCGGTGGTCGACAACGGCAACGGCGTAAGCTCGCTGGGTGGAGTAGCGGGCAGCGTCCGTGTACCGAGTGATGGAGCTAGTGGAATGTAGCCGGTGCAACGCGGCCGCACGAGTTGCTCGGCGGACGACGTTGTATTCCGGATGCATATTTATGGGGATAGGAGCCACCGTGATTCGATTCCGGATATCAGGCGGTATGCCAACCGGGTAGTCGTCGGCTGGGGGAGTGGCATAACCCAAGCGTTGAAGAGTGCAGCGCCCCGTATATGTAAGGAGAAGGCGTCGTTGCTGTGACAGCTTGTGCGCTTCAAGAAGTTCTTCCCAGGTGTTGCGGATTCCTAATTGGAGCAACTTGCGGGTGGATGTAGTGGGCGGAAGGGCGAGCGCGGTCATATAAGCCTGGCGAATGATCACGTTGAGCTTTCCTCGCTCCGCAGGTTTGATGGCCAGGTATGGGGTCCGGCACATAAGGCGGCTGGTCAGCAATGCCTGAATGATTCGAACCGCATCGTGTTCTTGAAAGCCGAACCGACGGTGGGCAACACGGCTGACCAGTTGAGTGAGTTGAGTGAGCGTCCGCTGGAGTTGGGGGATGGTGATAGACCCGCTACCGTTCTTAGAGATGCTTAGTCCTAGTATTCTTAGTGAGGCGACATTGGGTACTGGGTGGTTGTCGATGAAGAGGTCAGGATCTGGGATTGGGTCGGTGCGTTTCTTGTACGTACGAGCGCACAGTGTGATGAGCGCAGATTTTTCTGGGGAGAATTTGAGGCCCCTCTCCTGCAGGTACTCCTGAATGACATCAACAGCAGCTTGGAGAGAATCCTTCTGCCGGCCGGTGGAGCCCTGTGCAACCCACAGTGTAAGGTGGTCAGCATACAGAGCATGATTGACCGTGGGGATTGCGCTAAGTAATGGTGGCAACTCTCGCATCGCTAGGTTGAATAGTAGCGGAGACACCACTGATCATTGCGGTGTCCCCCTGGAGCGGAGAGTGAAAGTCGTGGATCGGAGATGCCCGAGGCGGACGGTGGCCGTGCGGTTTTGGAGAAATGCAGTGAAATAGGCGTGCATGCGCGGACCGCAGTTTGTGGTTGCTGGTCCCTTGAGGATGGCCTCGTGTGTGACGTTATCGAATGCACCTTTAATGTCAAGGGCAAGGATAGACTTCTTGCTCGAGGTGGTGAGGTGATCGATGATGTCCGCTTTGATTTGTAAGAGTATGTCCTGAGTAGAAAGGTGCGGGCGGAATCCAAACATGGTAGTGTGGAGGTAACCGTTGTCCTCGATGTAAGGAGTGAGGCGGTTAAGCACCATGTGTTCTAAGAGCTTGCCAACACAGGACGTGAGGGAGATGGGACGAAGGTTTGCGGTGGTAATGGGTTTGTTTGGTTTAGGGACCAGCGTAATGTCCGCGTGCCGCCACTGCTGGGGGAGAGTGCCAGCAGCCCAATGGTGGTTAGAGTAATGTAAGAGATGGTCAATTTCCGCGTTATCAAGGTTCCGGAGAAGCTTGTTTGGAATTTGGTCATTGCCTGGGGTGGTGTTTCGTGTGAGCTTCAGGAGTGCAGCTTCCAGCTCCTGCAGCGTGAATGGGGCGTCGAAAGAGGGATTAGGGGGTCCCTTGTAGGGCGGGTAGCGGGCTGGGGGTTGCGTCGGGTCTTCCTGGAGGGACTGCTTGAGACTACTCAGCAGCTGGTCTTCCGTACCGGGGTAGGAGTGGATGAGGCGCCTGATGTGATAGTGTGTGGTAGCCTTTGTTTCCGTCTTGCCGATAAGGGAGCGGAGCAGGTACCAGGTACGGCGGGTGCCCAAGGTACCCTGAAGTCTCACACAGAATTCTGCCCAGTTCTGCCGGCTGAGCTGGCGAGCGTAGTTCTCTGCCTCTTCCGTCAGCTTTGCAATGCGGAGCCTAAGCTTACGGTTAGTGCGATTGCGCTTCCACTATTTGGTGAGGCTGCGGCGAGCTTCCCATATGTGGAGGAGGTGAGAGTCTGCCGCAGGGGTTTCTTGCGTTAGGTTGACAGTGGTAGTGTGTTGCCGACAGAGTTCCAGTAATTTAGTTGTCCATGTGTCGATGCAATCAATTTTCTGAGCCGGTGTTTGTTTACGGAACTCTTTCCAATTGTTGATGCGGGCCGTGCCAATTGAGGGTGTTTTGGGGCGGTAGTGCGATATCGTGAGTTGAATGATGTCATGCTTACTACCCAGGGTTTCGTCGTGGCGGGACCATACTGCATGTGGGACGTTGTGGGTGAGCGTGAGGTCCTGAGTAGTGCCCCTGGTAACGCTTGTGCCAATACGGGTGGGGAGACCTGGTATATTGCACAGGTGAAAATGCTGTTGTTGGAGGGCATGGAGAAGACGTTGGCCCTTAGGATTGTCGTAGCGGTATCCCCACGCCGTGTGGGGGGGTGGGAAAAGGGACGAGCCGCCAAGACCCGTTTCGATGCGTGCTTTAACATGATCATGATGATGATGATGGGCACGAGGGAGGAGAGGCGTCTTCTTTTTCAACATCCTCCCCCGCGCGAAGATGGCTAAAAGCATCACGGCGTGCTAGAGTCCATGGCCGAAAGCAGTCCAGTTGAAAGGTACCAAGAATTCAAGTCCGTTGAAGCAAAAAGGGTCCGAGAGCTCGCCGCTTCTGCTTCCACCGATGAAATCGATGCTTGTTAGCTCGCCGAGGTTTGGAACTCTGGCCTCGATGAGCAGCTGCTGAACCTTGCATGTAGCTGAGAAACCTGGGACAGAAGAATTCACCACTGCTTGTGGATCCAAAAGGCTTTGTTCGCCGGCAGGCTTTTCCGTTCTTCCCAGAAGTTTGCGTTGCTTGTGGCCCTTTTAGAAGCTTAGGGGAGTTCTTTTGAATCGAAGGAATCATTTCCTTTTGACTTCCCTTTGGGCTTAACTCTCTCTGTCGTCGTGGGGCTGTTAGCGACTCGGTGTATCCTCTGCATCTTGCCACAACGCATCCACTGGTGCCGCTTGCGTCTGACATGTCCTTTTCTGCCTTTCTGGCGGCCTTTCGTGAGCTTCATACGATCTCTTACTTTAGGGAACCTAAGCATGGGCGGACGCTCCAGAAACATGGTAGCTTTTTCCTCTTGCCCTTCAGATGACCTGCTGCTATCTGTTTCTCGCAATTTCTCGTGGTCGGATACTTCGGCTGCCGCATTTATCATCCTCGCTATCTGATACCCAACGGTCGAGTCGTAAACGATGTTTTCCGCTTGCTTTAGTCTCTGTCTATTCAGAAGAACCTCACTTTGCTCTGAGCAGTTATCGTCCGTTAGATGGTACGAAGTATATTTGCGGCACAGCACCCAAGACAGCCGTTCTCCATCGGCAATATATCTTGCCGATTGAATGCGGGATTGTACTGGCATCTGTGATTTGGGAGGCCAAAATTGCTCTTCCCATTCGGTGTTCCCATATTTTTCGTATCTATATCTCCACCCGTTCGGTGCTGTCGGAGACCTGACGAAATTCGGGCTTTGACGGACGCTACGCTATCTTGTGGGTTAGTTTTGGCATGGGTGATCTTCATTTCCAGTTGGACTTTCGCCGATATTACCCTGCCTTCAAAATCAAAGGCGTCAAACATCTCCGTTTCGAGCTTTTCAATGTCGATGGTATTTTCTATTTCCCGGTTAATATTTTCCAGGCAATCGTTTTGGTCAGTCAAAGTTTCCAACAGGTGAGTCAACTCACTTATCGGTGGATGCTCCAGGCGAAGAAAGTCTTCAACCTTGCCAATGACAAGTGTTAGTCGCTCCCGCATGATCGTCCGCCTTTCGATGAGGGCCTCCATGGCCCAGCCCAGCGTCACAGACGTCAATACGGCTGGGGTCACGCTCACGGGGCAGAAGTCGGCGCCATAGTAGCGGGAGTCACGCAGCCACGAAGGCACAATTCACAAGTCGGCAAAGGCGATGCAGTATGAATGGGTCCGGCTCGCTTTTTCTTCTTGAGCTGGCCCCACCTTTCTCAACGGGTTCGCTGGAACGGTGGCTTCATTTCTGTTCCCCAGAGGTGAGAAGGCGGTCGAAAGTAAGCCAAAATCCGCTCGGTGTGGCTCACCTCTGGAGGTCCCTTGTTCCCTGTTCTCCCGGTGATTCGTCGCAAGCTCGGAGAACGTCTAGCAACGGGTTTTCGGCACCAAAAATGTGGGAAAAGGGACGAGCCGCCAACACCCGTTTCGATGCGTGCTTTAATCTAACATGATCATGATGATGATGATGGGCACGAGGGAGGAGAGGCGTCTTCTTTTTCAACAGGGGGCATTAAAATCACCAAGAAGAATAAGTCGGTGGCCACGGCTCCGTTGCCGTAGTATTTGTAGTAGGGCTTGGATGCTATGAAGGGGTTGTCGGGGGTGCTATTTAGATATTTAGTATGTATAAGCTGGGTTGCGTTTTCTTCGGAGGTAAAAGTTCCACAAAGGTGCAGTCAAAGTCCGTCGGTAAGGAATGGGTCTGTACCACGTGCGCAGTACGAATGAGGATGGCGGTGCGGGAGGTGGGTTCAGTCTGGTGAGATTTGTAACCCTGAAGGGTGATTGGCGCCGCGTCCACTTCTTGCAAGACTATAATATCTGGGGAATTTTGTTGTCCGTATGCTAACAAGGAGGGGCGTTTGTTGCGGTAGGAACGACAGTTCCATTGCCAGATGGTGAGAGCCGGAGATTTAGGTGGGATCATAGTCGATCTGTAGCTTGGGCGGAGGTGGTGGGTTGTTGATCGGTATCTAGCGTGCCTTCGTACTCCTCTTGAACAGATGGGATGGTCGAGCATGTGTCTTCTGATTCCGGGGGCAACTGGCGGATCTTGGGTTTTTTGCGTGCTTTAATAATGCGCGTGCTGTCCTCGAGGGCTTGAAGGCGTTTGTCAAGGCTGTTGATACGGCCATTAATGTGTTCGCCCATATCGTAAGTAAGTCGCTCAATGCAGGAAAGGTCCTTGGGGGCTGGGGTGAGCACGCGGGGAGTGGTCTCTTCGTCATGCTGTATGTCCATGGGCGTTGCAGAAGCGTTTGATGAGTTGTGGGTCAATTTGTCGACTTGAGCACGCAATTGCTCAACGGTACGTTTGGGCAACGGTACGTTTGTTGGTGGCCTCGAGTTGCTGTTTTAAGCTGGCACTTTCCTGTTCTAGTTGGTGGATGCGTTGGTCAGGGAGGGTTGGCGGAGTTGGGGTGGTTAAGATAGGTGAGGGGTGAGCAGTGGGTGGAGCAAGTGCCAGGGCTGACCAGCTTACCTTGTTGGCGGGTTTCTTGAGTGGTGAAGATTGGGTGGTCCCGTCCAGGGAAGGCCAGCTGTTGGCAGGAGCCGGTCCTTGGTTGGTACGGGCGTTCCTCCGAGGCATTAGGCGAAAGGGTGGTGGCGGTGGTTTTAATTTCTTACGGCATTCACGGCTGGCCGTAAGGTGGTTGAGTCCACAAAGTTGGCAAGTCGGGGTGCATGGATGTCCGATGGGGGGATCACGTAAGTGGCAGGTTGGGCAGATGATGACCTCGTGGTTTGGGCAGATGTCCTGCCGATGGCCCATCTCCCCGCAGAGAGCACAGCACTGGATGGTTTGACGGTATGGTCGACAGCGTGTGAGGATGCCGTATGCTTCTATGTAGTATGGCAGGCTAAGGCATTGCGCTGCTCAGCACTAGGTCGCGGGTTCGATTCCCGGCCGCGGCGGCCGCTTTTGTGATGGAGGCGAAAGCAAAAACGCCTGTGTGTACGAGATTTCGGCGCACGTTATAGATCCCCAGTCGGTCAAAATTAATCCGGAGCCCTCCACTACTGCGCGCCTCATCGCCTGCGTTGCATCGGCGCGTTAAACCCGACAAACAATCAATCTATCAACGCTGGTCACATACCAAGGCAAGAGGATTGCACTTAAAGCTCACGCGCAATTCACGGATTCCCCCCTGGCAGCGATGGCAAGACACCCACCCGCAATCCGAACGTACACTTTAAGCGGGATTCGTCAGTGAAGACTGCAACTCCTGTCGAGGGCTCAGGACTGGTTGACGAATTGCAATTGCCGTAAAGCTTCACCCCTCAAATCACGCAAGTATACTTAAGTTGCCCAGTAGTTTTTTTCTGCCCGAATAAACTTAACCACACAAACTGACTAGGTTGCAACGTGTGTTGATGAATACGTAGCCCCATCGAGGTGTAACGAGCGCCCAATCTCCTATCTTCCAGGGGTTGGGTCAACCAACCGAAGTGTGGCTATGGTCCTTCACGATGTAGTTGCCCAATGGCGCAGTATAGAACGTCATGCCTTGAGAACTGTTAATGGCTGAAATATAAAGTTCCACAATAGAACAATTCTTGTTTTAAAATGCGATCACAATTTGAAAAGCAAATTCGATTTGCTTATTTTTTGTTATTTTTGCCTGTCACTACTACAATTTATTTTCATTGCAATAACTTGCCCTTTGGGATAACTTTAAACAGTTTTGGAGGTTCCAGTTCACTCCTGTTTTCCGGAGGAAGTTCTGAACAACAGATTTCCACACCCAATACGATGAAAGCTCGAAGTTTAAATCCACCACTCTGAGTTAGTACGCAACCTGAGTTACCGCCAGCATTGCTCACCGAATGAAGGAGCTGTAGAGCTGGTGTCAGTATGTTTTAAACAGTCTTGACATCAAAATGGTAGTGTACTTCAAATTGCATGTAGTCTTTTGCTCGGTGTCACCTAAAACTCGCATGCAAAATAGCGCAGTTATGGCCTGATTATGCGTTCATTGGAAGCAAAGTGGTGTGAAACACTGTCAAAGCCCAAGCTTGATGGCAAAAACTTCTATGGCATACTTTCATTAGCTGCACTCTTACGCCTCTGGTGATTCGGATGGCATAGTACATTCTCTGGAAGGTTTCATCTGCCCATTCGAACACGATGTATTTGTGGCTGCTTTGAGCAGTCTGGAAACGTGCCGCTCAGTAGTAATCTCGCCGCTCGTACGGCGCAATGAGAACGGTTAGTGGATTGCTTCGTGCACAAGCTTAAATGTGCTTCTAAGATTTGCATTTGGCTTAAGCGGTGCCTATGTCCCCTACAAGGCTCTTTTAGTTACGCCCTGATTTGATTAACGATCACCGCCTTACTGTAAAGTGACCATATTCCTAGGAACCCAAAGTGGGACGTAGAGGGGGGGGGGGGGGAAAGCGTAAGGAAGAACGTGGCACATAGCTTGAAGGGACATTAAGGCTGAATGCAATTTCGTTTTAACTGAAACATCATTCGTTTCACAGTTCTCTCGGCCCTTGTTCGACGAGCAACGCTGCGTTATTTGCTGAATACGTAAATAAGTACTGAAGCACGTCCACCCACCGTTCGGCAAACGCAGGATGTATTGACCGGTTTGTTGGTACACTAACTTCAAGAAAACAGCTCATTATCGGGACCAAGCTAGAAACACACAGCAGTTTCTTGCTTAGTCCCGTCATGTGCTCCATTTTCTTGAAGTTCCTCAAACGGTATCTTTTGGCTCTTTCATTGCTCCAGCTTTTCATTAGTGACACTGGGCTGGATTACAGGCACGTACCCAGGATTTTTTTTCGGGGGGGGCCCAACCCAAGGTAACTTTTCTATGCAAATTAGGGGAGAGGGCGAGGGTATCCGCCGTTACTAGTACAAACACGATAAACGCGCAGCGTTTACCATAAATGCGCGTAAACCTGCATAGAGAAATGAAATTAACTGTATCCGCCCTTGTGATCGAGGCGAAAAGCAAAAACGCTCGTGTTTCGAGATTTCTGAGCACGTTAAAGATCCCTACGCGAAGTTTGCAAAATTAAAAAAAAAAAAGAACGGCAGTAATTACAATATTTACGGGAATAAATACGCGAACTGCACATTAACTATACATTTCCGGAGCATCCCACACGTTATACGCAATCGAAGTCGGCAGAAACGGAAGTGCATAGGCACTCGAGAGTTCAGATCTCCGTGGAAACCCCTCTTGCGCTTCCATATTTTTCTCCAAACAAAACCTGTAGCTACTAGTTATGAAGGAAGGAAACAAAATGCTATAGGTAAATCGGAGGATGTCATACGCCAATTCCGTGTGTTATTACCCTAAACAGCCTCCGAGTTCAACTTTTTAACGGTCTGCCATTCAAACACCAATGATTCAGGCCTCGGAAATTGCAGTATCGAGACGCACTGGACTGCAGGAAATGTAGAAAAAAAAACGGTGGCAAGCGCCAGTGCGTCAGCGCTTACCTCTGGCAGTTTTGTAAAGAACCTTGTTATATCCGGGGGTGCGCCTTGTCGCTTCTTCGACGTCGCTGCGTGGCTTGTCCAGCAAGGCGGGAATGAGCTCCTCTGTCCTCTCGTTCGGCCCGTTGGTGAAGTAAACTCGTTGCTTTCTGCCGACACCTTGACGATATTCCGACATCGCGAGACTAAGCTATCATATGTACCCGGGGTTTCATAACCTCTCTAACACAAAGACACAGTTCGCAGTCCAATTTTCAAGCCGAAATTTCTCTGGGCCCAAAAAGTCTGGTTGGGGTCCGTCGAGATGTCCGGCCCGGGTTCATTTCCACCGTTCACCCGCGGCCCCCCGTCTCTCTCATGTTGACCATTGGCCCCCTTGACTCCGTGCCCTTCCCCGCTGAAGCCCGGTGTTCTCGAGGTCTGTTCATAGGAATGCAGCTCGGGGTCCGTAAACCCGCCAGTAAAGTTTGGTTCGTTGTTGAGGTGGGTGGTGTCGTCGTGAAGGACCCGATGATGAGACGAGGCAAGTAGATGATGAAGAAAAAGTCTATTTACACTTATTTACAGGCGACGACGAAGCAGGAACATAAGATAACACATGATAATGAAAACTGGATTACAATTAACAGGTGCCGCAGCGCACAAAAAGGGTATCGCGGCATGATCCCTGATGGGGGCCCGGGGGCCAAAACGGGTGCCGAACCGCCGCGCGGTTGGCGAGAAATTCGTGGGGCTCTGGCGCCCAGAAACTGCCACGAGAGCAAGTCTTCATGCGACCGCTCTTGGCCGCAGCTCCGGACAAACTCAGCAAAATTGCGCATGCAGTCGCAAGCGAAGCAGCCTCCACACAGCAACACACGTACCAATTAGGATTTTGACCCCCGCTCCCCCCTGTCCGCCGCCCCAGAAAGTCGGGGGGAACGAGTCTTCCCAAAAGCCACGTAGAAGGTCGCCGGCAAGGCCGTCCCATGCAAAGGGCTGCCACTCCGCCGACGGCTTGGGGACACGGCAAAGCTGCGAGAAGGGAGGAGGGTCATCGCCCCGACGGGGTCCACCGGCGCTGGCATCACTACACCGCCGTTGTGCATAGCAGCCATTAACCACAATGGCTGTCAATCAACAGTGCCGCTGTCACTGCCTTTAGTTGTCCAAAGGAATGCCGCCGGTGTCTCTTGCCGCCGTACAACTGCGATGCGCGCCTTCACTTTGTCACCCTGCCGTCGCCGGGCTTGGTAACGTTGTTGCGCTTCCTTTTTGAGCGATCCTTCTTGTCCAGACGGACGCCCGACTGTGGAACAAGGCTTTTGTACTCCCACGGTAGCTTTCCCTAAGCGGGCGTAATGTTAGAGGCGCCGGACGGTGGGGTCAAGCATCCCCTCGCGCCACTCCGCTCGTCGCCATCCGGTTCCAACCCCTTTGTGTCGCCTTGGCTTGTTCGGCAGACGCTGCACACGTGCGCGAGCCGGACGTTGGAAGGCATTGCGTAGAGAAACCCTACAGCGGGTTTCTCTGCGGCAAAAGACTTCTTACCCTTCTTACCGACAAACACAAAAGCAGCATTTCCACGAAAACTAGTGAAAAACGCGCTGTGAGTTCGGCTCAGGGAAGGAATTCGTTGAGCCACAAACACCAGGCATGGGCGATAGTATCGGCCGACACCACGGCGCGCTAGGATGGAGGGATTTGTTGAATGTTCAAAGACAAACATTTTCTTCCCCACCAAAACATATGCGACCCGAGCCGCTGAAACCGCCACCCTGGCGAAACAAGCGATAAGTTACTGCTGTCTGAGAGAACCGAAGCACCAATTGCAGACGAACAGGGTAAAGGGGGTGCAGCGAATTGCAAGTGGCAGGCCGGCAGCAGAGCACGAAGCCAGTGTACAGCGGTACTGGCTTCCGCGTAAACGAAGCAAACATACCTCGCCTGTTTTTTTTTTTTTAATCCCACGTTGACCACCAAATGATTCATCTTTTTTTTTCGAAATAAAACCTAATCCACAAACCAAAACTAAGTCAGATAAAACTGCACTGCCAAGAAAATCCCGGCAAATTTCCCCTAAAAAAAAGTGGCAAATAAATAGTTGAGACAATTCCCTGCAAACGTGTACGCAGATCTTACTTCGTGTGGAAAATGAGCCAGACCCTGCTGTGGCATGGATCAAAATGAGCCAAATTCATTTGCCCAATGGGACTTTGCGTTGGTGTGACGTTTCGGGCTGTTCTGTGCGCTTTTGCGTCAATTTTTTTTTTTTTTTTGCTTTTGAGAGCGGGCATATATGAGGTCAGACAGCAATGAGGAGATCGGCAAATGATCTGCCGACACACGACTACGATAACGTGAACGGAAAACGGAAGTGGAAAGAAATGAAACTGAGAGGTGTGATACTATCATTTTATCTCGTCTCTCTCGTCTTTACGCGGTAAATCTGGTTATTATTATTGTTATTACTCCCATATATCCCATTTACGTACCTAACAAATTAGCTGCCTCTTACAAGCCATAGCAAGCCGTGGAAGATGATTTGAGCAGGCTTCTTGTAAAGCGTTTTGGAAATTTATGGCAAGGCAATGAAGAGCTTCATGAGTGTTTCAGGCGTGTCCAAAAAAGTACCCTACGGAGCCATTCGAAAAGAGCTGTTTTTTAAGCTCTGTTGCATGTTTATTGCCTTTTTTGCTTGAAACTGTATCGTACCGTTCTTGAAAGTCGATTCTGAAGTTTTCATAAGAATGCCGCAGCAACTTGTCTGTTTCAAATGAGTACGAGCCAAATCTGAACTTATCTTAATATTGCTCAAATTCTCCGCATAATTATTAATTACTTGTCGCTATAGATTTCCCCTAGCTGACATGTGAAACATGTCATTTAATAGTTTTGACAGCACTGCATTTTGGTCCGGTTCTAAAAATTTCGTTTTTTCCCCCTCAAATTCCCCTTAGGTGGATTTGGCTCATTCCGAAAAAAAAAAGCGCCTCAAATAGCTATCAAGCCCAGGATTTGTATGGCGCCGCTTTAGAATGTGTGCGAGGGACGATGAAAGGTGGCGCGGGAAAGGGGGGTATGGCCCAAAAAATTTCGGGGGGGGGGCCCGGGCCCCCCGGGCCCCCCCTCTGGGTACGTCCCTGGCTGGATAACCTTTTTCCATATTTCCGGCGGAAAGCGGGACAAAACACCGTCCCACAAGCAGGCCGCGGGACAGCGGGACCACAGCCGCAAACCCGGGACGTGTCCCGCCTAAATCGGGACATGTGGTCACTTTACCTTACTGCTTATGGCTGACATGTCTACTTTTAGCGACAACTTGCCCGCAATGGATATGATGAGCTCGAGCTTTCAGCGCCTTCGGGGCGGGTTTGACATGTCTATGTTTACGTTTCACGTGCAGCACTGCCGGCAGCACCGAGCGTGAACGAACTAAACTGGAAGGTGTGTAAATTGGCAAAGCATGTCTTGCAAAAAAAGTTCAGCGCTTGTGTTGCGCCCCCTTCTTCCGTCCCACCCGCTTGCGCGCGGTTTTTAAAGACGATAGTCTTTCTTGGGCTACTTAAAAACCCCGAAATTTTGGTCTGTCTGTATGTCTGTCTGTCGGGCTGTCTGTCCGTCTGTCCGTCTGTGACTCGATTCAGCCACCCGGCCAAAGCAAAACAATGCCTGCGCAATAGTCTTATATAGTCATAGCTAAATCTACCCGTCTTGGTCCGGTGTAATGTTCATACTTGTCAACATTGTTGAAGAAGAACAAGACATTATGCAAATATGAGACAACAAATCAATACACAAGTGATATTTGCAGCGTTCCTTTATAAGAAATCAAACCTGCTTGACTTTTGCGAAATTAAATACTTCATCAACTGCAGAAAAAGAATTCACTCCGCCGTCACCTGCTGTCGCCAGCGCCACTATAGCTTCTGGCGCCATTTTAAGACATCAACCGGCAACAGTTACGCAAGGTTCCACTAGATAGTTTCCACGTTCTGCTTGCAACGCACGTGGAGTAGGGAAACGCGGTTCTATAAACGTTGAAGTAGGGTGCCTCGATTAACGCGCGTCTTCGCCGTACGGCAGCGTTCGCATCGAGACACCCGGTTTGGAGCAATGCAACGCGGGAAATTTAAAATGATTTAAGCAAACCTTTGGTGTCTTTACCTTGGGAGGAGCGCGACGCAAGAGGAACAACATGAGAGGTGAGCGGTAAAGCGAATGGAGGCATTTACTTGGCAAAAGTCGATAAAGACTATCGTCTTTTGACGACATTTGCAACGAAAGGAGCAGATACGCGGCCAATTTTTTCTTGAGGCTGCCGGCAGTGCCGGGTCGCTCCCCGGCCTCCGCGACCGGCCGGCATACAGGAATGTAGGCTTAGCATCGCGACCGATGTTTGATTGTTGCGTTGAATATCACTGCGGATGACAATATTTAGCACACTTTCACCACCGTAACATCCACTTTCGCGCATGTGCAACTTCTTTTTCGCGGTCAGAATGACTGGAGGAGCGCGACAAGCTGTCGCGGCCTGCGCCGCTTCGAGCCGCTTCGTGGGCCATGCGGGCAACACGGTGGCGCCCCCCCCCTTCCACACTTCCACACACACACACACACACACACTGTTCGGATTTGGCCATCTCAGCTCAGTCACCACTGTTGCGATGTTACCCTGCTCCAGTCCGCTATCGACGCGGGCAGAGCAGTGACGAAGTTGTCGAGCCGACGGTGATTTGAAGCTCATTTATATACAATATATACAAAGATAGCAAGAGCGTTACATGGCTTGCACAAAGGCGATAGCCCTTTTCAACTCGGTGCCTCCGATGAGATGCCGCCACCCCGCCGCTGCTTCCGGCCAGGTTTATACCCCGGGGTTCCATTGCAGCCGCGAGCAATTCGAATCCCTCCAATACGAGCTATCACTGGCCCGAGTTTGAATCCGGCGAATGGAGGCGAAGCGATTGCGTCAGCCGAGCCACCACGAGAAGGAAAGGGAAGGAGAATCAGCGGCGCCGTCTTCAGGCGAGACTTGCAGAGTGTCTGCCGCGGGCCGGTCGTCCCAGGCATGATTCGGCCCAGCCGTCGCGAAGGGAAAAGGAGAGCAGACTTGGCGGCGATGTTTCCCGCCAATTTGCGGCACATCTGCCGCCGGCGGTTTGATCGAGGCGCGAATCGACCCCGCCGTCGGCGCGTCGCCAGGCGCAGCGAATTTGTGTCGGGCTCTCTGGAACAGCAACACACACGCATACAAAAATGAGTGGTTAAAGTCAGACACGTGTGGCTTTTGCCCGGGCTCTTACCGGAAATAAACATAACGACGCGTTGCACCGCTGTCCTGTCCCTCTCTGGCGGCGGGTCTCCCTCGTTGGCTTCTCGCGCGCTCGCCGGTTTTCGTCTTGGTGTTTTTCTTATTTTGGGGGCCGGCGGCGGTGGCGAGGGGGGATGGTTGCGCAATGTTCGCAGCATGCGGAATACTGGCGGCAGCGTCTCTTTGCATCTTGTTTTGAACACGATAGTCTTTAAAGACTATCGTGTTTAAAACTAAACTTTCTTGCACTCTTTTTGGCCAAAAAGGGTGCAAGAAAGATCCCATGGCGAACAACTTTAAAAGAGGTTTTGGGGAAAAAAAGGTGTACGAATGAAAAAAGGGTGTTCGTGTAAACACCATAAAAAAGGCTGTTAGGTTGCTCAACACCCTAAAATAATGGTGTGGCCAGGGAAGGAGCTACGCGTGGCAATGTAAATCGGCGGAGCGCGCAGCATTCAACACGAACAGTCAATACGCACAAGTTACACTTGGAACACAAATGAATTGAGCAAGAAAACCAACGGGATGCTAGCGGTACAGGGAGTGCATACTTACTTATTAATACATGTGCTCTTCTTGCTTTCATATCCATTGCTTTCATATTCATTGCTTTCACACACTGGAACAGTCTTGTAAAATCCTCTTAAATTTGGGCGCACCCCTCAGCGGTCACCCTACCTTAGCAAGAACATTGCAAAGCATAGCAAACATAACAAAAGTTAGCAACACCAGAAAAAACTACGTCGACCCCCAGCTCTGCTGTTTTTTTTTTTTTGCAACTGAACACCTATTTCACACCGTTTCAACACCCTACAGAAAGCCAAGCGTGTTGCAGTCGATAAACACCCTTTTCGCCACACGACTGTAGTCTTTTTAATGATGGAGGTTCAAATTGGTGTTTCACGTGCCAAAGCTAAACTTGGGGCATGAGGTGCACCGCATATGGAAACGAGCGATCATTGCATACGAGCAAGTATTTTTTTGCGTTTCAAAATTTCTTGCGAGTAGAGGAGTAATTAGGGTATGTCTTGTTCTTTACAGTGCTACACACTAAACTTTTTTACACCCATTTTGGCAAAAAGGGTGTATCATAAGTGGAAAATGGTGTTTGGAGCCCAGTACACCTTTTCTTGAATTTCAACACCCTTTTCGTAGCTCTACACCCTTTTGTGTGAAAAAAAGGGTGTTGATCGACTTCAACATCCTTGGTTTTTCTTACGGTGTCGAAAGGGTGTGGAAAATGTGTTCAGCTATTCATTGAATAAGGCCATTCCTACATGTATAATTGCACTGTAAAGAACAAGACATCCCCTCATACCCTCCTCTACTCGTAAGAAGTATTCAAAAGCAAAAAAAAAACACTGTTCTTCTGCAATGATCGCTCGTTTCCATTTACGGTGTGCCCCATGCCCCAAGTTCAGCTTTGGCATGTGAAATATCAATTTCAACATAAAAAAACGACGGCAATAGGCCTCCTGCGCTGCCCAGGGGGCGCTGCGCAAGCGGCTTCCGGGCAGTACTTCCGGGTAGTAGAAAACTGCGGTGGTCCCATAGGATCCCGTGTTGACAGAGGCAAAATGAGCTCGATACTGCCGATTGTTTTGCTACACGGTCTCCAGCCCATCCCTGTCGCGTCCGATCTCGTCCGGCGATCAACTTTGCATTAGGGAAAAAAGCTTTGCAGCGCTAAATACGTTCACAGCGTCGATGGAAGTGCTGGGACGGTGACGGCGCTCTGCCACTCGCCGATTCACCGATCGGTGGTCGTACGAAGTGAAATTTTAAGTGAAAGCTTGTTGTTTATACTAATACGCTTACTGACAAGGACGTTTTATCAACAACAGCCGATCAAACAAGAGAGTACCGCAATCGGCGATGATCGCGCGTAAAAGCCAACGAGTCTCGCGGACCGCGGGCGCGTCCGCTCCGGTGAGCCGTACTTTTGCGCACCTGCGCACTTATGCGTACATTTTCAATAAACACTGCTGGTTTGCGTCGTCGTTACGAATACATATTGCAGCTCTAGCCTGCTGTTTTTTCCGCTGCTCAGTAAAAAAATGCAGCGAGTGTCCTAACCGTGAAATACGTTTGTGATTCTGAAAGTAGAGGCAGTAAAACAAAGTGGTAGGGCGAACTGAGTGGCCGTTGCGTTTTCTTGATGCTCTCAGCGTATTTATACGCTCTTGCATCATATATTCCAAGTTCGCTCTTAATATACCAAAGTAAGGATCGGCAACGTTTTGAAGTGTAGGGCCCAGTAGTGTAGGGTCGGTATCATGCAGCCGACACGGCGGAGGGCTGGACGGCAAATCGGGTGGGAGGGGGAGGGGGGCTTTGAATGCATAGCGAAAAAATTCAGCGAAGTGCCAATAATATTTGACAATAATCTAGCGAAGTCTGGAGATGGGGGACAATTCAACTGGAAGCGATCAATTCTGTGCTCTCATCACGCTGTCTATCTCCATTTGAGGACAAAACTGGCGTGTCGGCGTTCATATTGCTGGCGACGACCCCTGCAATAGAAGACAACCAACAGAGTCAGTGATGATCGTATGTAAATATTCGGGCCACGCGCCGTGTATGCGGCTGTGTTATGTTATGCAAATTTTAAAGTACACACCTCTGCAGGCAGCGGGCGTGCGCTTTGGTGCTTGTTTTGCGTCCTTTAATAGCGCTTAATTTGTTTATTTGACGCTATTGCGTCACCTACTCGCTAGTATACATGTACCCTGCCGTTTGTCAATCGTGCGGCGTAAAACGTTACGCAAGAATCGTTTAGTTTGCGAAAATACGAACCAAAATTTCCACGCGTTTTTAAGGCGGTGCCAGGCCAGCAGTGTCAGCTGAGTCGGCTGCGCAATTCTTGCGTTCGCTTGCATATTCCAGCCTCCCGCTGAAGCAACCTTTTGCAGTTACCCCAGGCTACAGAATGACCAGCGTTCCGTGTTTATGCTACTCGTGAACTTTCCTTTATCGACTGTACGCAAGAAGAAAGAACCATAATTGTCGTTAGGAAGTTAGACCACTCGACCTGGCGATACTGACCCACGCCGCGACGACCGCGACCGCTCGCTCAAAAGAAAGCCGATAAATCGGCTTGTTTTAGCGGATATAATTTTTTTGCTTCTGCAACTAACTTAGGGGCTATTTCATTTAGTATGCAGTCATTTAAACGTGCCACAACGCGATTAAACTAAGTACAACCAACTTTCGCTCTGGCTCGTCATTTAAAACACATGGAGGGCGGTGAGGGTCGTCTGCTTTTGTACTATAGGCGTCGGCCGCTAGGGGCGCTGCATGTCTCCAAAACTCCAGCGCAGGAGGCCTATACGCTTGGCTTTCTGTGGGGTGTCGAAAAAATGTTCAGTCGCAAAAAAAGAACAGCGCAGCTGCTGGTCTACCTAGTTTCTTCCCGTGTCGCCAAGTTTTATTACGTTTTCTAGGCTTTGCGATGTTCTTGCTAAGCTAGGATAAGTTCTCAGGGGTGAGGCCAAATTTAACCGGCTTTTACATGGCTGTTCCAGTGTGTCACCCACATTGACAGCAGATCCAAGAAGGAAACAAGCTAGGTCGACCCCCAACTATGCTTTTTCTCCAGCCTTGCAACACCATTGCAAGCTGCGCCAATTCTTTTTGCGTTTTAGAATGCAAAAAAGACTAGTACCGTTGAAATGGTGTAGTAAGAGGTGCGTATACGCTTGCGTCTTCTGTGATAACACTCGAACAGGCTACAAAGCCGGCTTTACTGGTATAATACCTTATCTGCGATGGTGCACCATTTACAGGGGGCGCAGTTCGTTTTCTGTCTTTTTTGCTAACGCCACCGAACCTAGTTCAAGGTCAAACAGCTTCACTTGCAATACATTATGCTAGTTTATGTTGTTTGAAACATCGTGAGGTACAAAACATACTCCGCTTGTAGAAAATGTTCTGTCCACCCGTGTAAACGGGTATGAAATACTTCCAAAGTTGGAGGTCTCTTACACCCTTTTTCTTACACCCTTTTTCTTAGTTTCCAACACCCTAATTTGTAGCTTTACACCCTTTTGAGAAAAAGGGTGTTATATTAGTGAACATCCTTCTTGAAGGGTGTTGAGATGGCGGGGAACATTTTTCTGGTATTTAATAAAATTTTATGAATTATTGAACCTACTAACAACCTCTCAATTAAAAAGTTTTTGCAAATCCGCATGCTGATCTCTATATGCTTACATTAAAATGCATAATTCCGAAATTAGCGCTAAAATATCTTATTTTTGCGACAAGCCCACCGGCTCCATTAAAGGACTTTCCTCTGCTTGCTATAAAAGCATGAAGAGCAGATGTATTTCTAAGTATGTACTCGCTGACACCATGCATCCCAATTGGTTTTCTTGCTCAATTATTTTATGGTCAAGTGTGACTTGTGCATGTAGAATGCGTATGTGATGCTGCGCTCTCGGCCCATCCACACCGTCACGCGTAGCTCCGCTGCCCACACCCTTATTTTAGGGTGTTGAGAAACCTTACACCCTTTTTAGGGTGTTCACACGAACACACTTTTTTCATCTTTACACCCTTTTTTAGCCAAAACACCTTTTAAAGGTGTTCGCCATAAGACAAGATTCTTGCACCCTTTTCGGCCAAAAAGGGTGTAATAAAGATTAGTGTGATTCATCCAAGCATGGCCTTATTCAATGAACAGCTCAACACTTTTTTCACACCCTTTCAACACCCTAAGAAAAACCAAGGGTGCTGAAGCTGATCAACACCCTTTTTTCACACAAAAGGGTGTAGAGCTAGGAAAAGGGTGTTGAGATTCGAGACAAAGGGTGTAAAGGCTTCCCAACACCCTTTCTCCACTTATGCTACACCCTTTTTGGCTAAAATGGTGTAAAAAAGTTTACTAAGTATATCAGTAAGAAACAGTATTGTTACTGTGAGATGGGCGGAGAAACAAAAGTCAGAAAAAGTACTGAGTTGTTACACATGCCGTTGATAAGTGATTGATAAAATTCCTCCACCCCCTGGAAAATTTGTGGTCAATAATTACTTTTTTTTGTTCCTCATCTTTGTCTCCGTAACATTGAAACGTGTGGACCTGCACGTGCTCACGTTTCTACGAACAAACAAGTTTCCTCTTTTAGTATCTTTTTTTGTGATACGCCGCATACCTGGGTTATGAGATGGAATAAAAAACGTAACAGTTAAGACTGAAACTTTGGCTAGTTGGTGTTGACTTAGAACCATTTTACTGGTAAAAAAAGAACTAGTGATTGTCCAATATTCTTCTTTCTAGGTCCCTGTCTTTTTTCGCCGGTAAAATGGTTTTAAGGTAAAAGGACATAACCATGAACAAAGCACACGTGAAATCGCTGTGACTATGCGGCTGTGAACGAAGTGACCTTGTCATCAGCGGAAGGGTTATGTGTAACGCTTGCGGTGACAGTCTAGCAGATCACGGTCGAACTGGCGAGACCGTCCCCCGCACTCGACTACTCTCTCTGAATTGGCCGTTTTACGATTGACCGTTTTACAACGGCTACAATCACCGGAACTTATCACATGGAACATGCCGAAAAAATTTTAATGTGGTTTAAGAACAATTGGTCCAGCCCGACTACTTCTGCTCTATACTCACAGACAAAGGGTCGCAGAAACGAAATTCCGACAGAATACAGAAGAAAAACCCGAACGATATTTTCATCTTATAATAATTTCCCTGTGAAAATACATAAAAACATACAGCGTTAGTCATTTAGTTGGTTTGCGTTGATTCATGAAGGTTTTGGTCGAGCGCAAACAAGGCAGCGCTACACCATTGGCAATACTACGTATTTCATCCGCGCTTGCAATGTAATTTGCTTCGCTTGTTGTACACACAGGACTTTTCCCCTAATTTTACTGTCCGGCCAATTAATGTATCGCTAGTCGGAACATATCTAGTGACAGAAACCGTAAACAAGTCCTTTCAATTATATTTCGACGACATCCTAGCCTTATTGAAAAAAGCGGAATCATAACGGATAAATAGAAACCACCGTAAGGTAGAAATAGGAAAGTTCAGAAAGTTTAGAAACCGCCTTGCATATGGCGAACACAGGGCTGCGACGTTACACAAAAAGTTCACAGCGAGTCGCATCGGGTGCTCGGGTTCATTGCCTTGCCCGCGCCGCACTCAAACGCCTGTGCAAACTCGGGCATGTTGAGGAGGGGGACGTTGCAGCGCAGGCGCGGTGGGGAGTAGCGGGACGAGCTGTTGCCTCCCTCGTTGGAGCACCACTTGAAGCAGCTGCCGGCGAAGAAGAGCTGCTCGTCAGTGAGCCCGTGCCGCCCAAAAGGCAGGCCACCCGAGGGTCTCCCGGCCGCCCGGTACGCCGTGTACGCCTTCAGCATGCCACCGCTATCCGCGAAGTTCTCCGGTAGTGACCGGTCTCCGAAGGCAGCGCCTCCGGACCCCGGTATGTCGCGGTAGAGGCTGCTAAGGCAGGCGAGCTTGCTCTCGAACATCACCCGGGCCGTCGGTGTCCACCAGTCGCGGCGTATCCCGTCCCGGTCGTAGAGCCCGACCTCCGGGTCGAACGCGTGCGTCATCTCGTGACCCACCACGTGGCCCAGGGCGCCGAAGTTGTAGGAGTCCGGGTAGTTGGCCACGTAGAACGGCGGGTACAGTATGGCGGCCGGAAGGATCATCACGTGGTACACGGGCAGATAAAACGCGTTCACCATCGTCAGCGGCATGCCTACTTCCTCCGAAGGTGAGCCCTTGAAGCGCAGGAAGCGCTTCGAGTAGCGCAGCTCGGCCGCGCGGACAGTGAGGATCATGTTCAGGTACGATCCGTTCAACGCTGGCACCCACGGGTACAAATTGCGCAGGGCTCCTTCGTCCGCCGCACTCTGTGGACTTCCAACGATGGTAGCGAGTGTGGTGAGCTTCTCAACCGCGTGTCGCTTCGTCTCGTCGTCCATCCAAGAAAGCGCTTTCGTGGTGGCCTGCGCGACGTCTCGGATGCTGTTCACCATGGCTGTCGCATTTCCCACGATTGCCTTCGAAAGCCAGCGGCGGTTGAAGACGTAGGAGAAGGCGTGCGGCAACACTGTGTTCGCGTCAGAGTAGCAGTGGCCAATGATGTGGCCCAATGTGGTATAGTCGGATCCGGGCTCGTCTGCGAACTGGGCGTGTGACAACTGGAACGATGACGCGAAAGCCAGTATGCGAGTCACGTGCCATGTGACGTAGGCCAGGAGTGCCGTGGTGTCTCCGACGCTGCCCACCAGCACAGCCACCAGCCGCAAGAGACCCCGGCTTGTTAGGAACATCTCGTCGGCCATGCCCAGCTCCATGGGCAAATGCTCGTTGACGACCTGAAACCAAATACGGAAGTACATCTTACGTAGGAAAAAAATGTACATGGGCTATTCTGCGAACTATTTTTAAAGCAATTAAGCAATGAAGTACCGTGATATATTTTTTTTAATTTTGTACTCTGAAGTATTGGCAATATATTCGCAAAACTACCGCTATACCAACTTGAGGTCGTCATTAACGTTGCAACCACAGACTGAGTAACGGTTGTATTAAAACAAATTGGGTGTTAAAAGTTCACGCAAACATGTGTAAAACAAAAACAGGCACGATATCAGAAGGAAGTAGAATTTCAACTGAAAGAATAGATCTATTTTTGAAGGTTTACGAATTCCAGCCTTGTAAAGACAAATTCTACCCGGTGTTGCACTAAAAATTAGGAAGAATCACTACCGTATTCAACGATCAACACCTCACTTTAGAACCTCAGAGGTGCGGAACGCTTGAAAGAGTACCGGTCTTGCATGAAACCCGTATAATGTGTGGGTGAAAAAATTTGGGTACCAACTGTCTAATGGGGGGATTAACGAACTAAAGCCAAGCGTTGTTGTTCTCGCCTTAAAGGAATAAAGCCAACGGATTAAAGCATTAAAGCCTTAACGGATTAAAGCCAAGCGAACGCGGGAAGCAAGGCAAGTGTAAGTAACACGCATCAGGGTTTATTTCAACCAGTCGTGAACCAACCAGTTCAAACCGTACTTTGCTGCCTAACGGGTGGTGCTCCTATTGTGCATTGAATTGTACTCGTCGAGATTTCTTCGACAATTTTTTACCGAGCCTCTCTTCGACGCCGTTCAAACTTAGACACCGCCATGTGTTCAGCCAAATTGGAAGCATAGCGTAGAATGTTCGTTTTCCTTTTTTGTGCTTTAAAAATAGTGATTCCTACCTTTACCACGGAGAACGAAGTGTTCTTGCTCCATGCCCTTACTAACGCGAATGTTCTGGTCGGTCTTTTTGGGTGCGGGTGTGCTTGGAGAGTTTGCTAGCTACTGGAATACTGACCCACTTGGAATTGGTGGGTAGGTTGTCGGTGACGGAAGACAGCAAAGAGGAAGGGCAGAGGTGGATTACAGAGGGTCAGGGAACACACTAAACTTTTTTACACCCTTTTTAGCCGAAAAGGGTGTAAAAATCTTGTCCCATGGCTAACACCCTTAAAGGTGTTTTGGCAAGAAAAGGGTGTATGGATGAACAAAGGGTGTTGAGCTCTATACCTTTAAAAAAGGGTGTTGAGGATGCTCAACACCCTAAAAAAGGGGTTGAGTCTCACACCCTTTTTTTGAGGTGATGGCATGCGCAGAGGCAATGTCAAACGGCGGAGCGCGCAGCATTCAACACAAACAGCCAACACGTACAAGTTACAGTTGGAACACGGGATGCAAGCGGTACAGGGAGTGCATACTTACTTAGCAATACATGTGCTGTTTTTGCTTTTATACCCAGCAAAGGAAAGCCCTCAGATGGAGTCGGTGGGCTTGTCGCAAAAAACTGATATTTTAGCGCTAATTTTGGGAGTATGGATTTTACTACGAGAATATACAAATCAACACACGGATTTGGAAAAACTTTTTAATTACGCGGTAGTTTTTTTGGTCCGTAACTTATAGAATTTTATTAAATCCCATACAAATCTTCCCTGCCACCTCAACACCCTTCAAAAAGGGTGTTCATTATTTCAACACCCTTTTTCCCAGAAGGGTGTAAAGCTACAAATTAGGGTGTTCGAAACTAAGAAAAAGGGCGTAAAGAAAAAAAGGGTGTAAGAAAAGGGTGGAAGAAAAGACCGCCAACTAAGAAAAAGGTGGAGAGACCTCCAATTTTGGAGGCATTTTGTACCTGTTTACACGGGTGGACTGAACATTCTCTACAAGCGGAGGGGGGGGTGTTGTACCTCACGATGTTTACAGCAATATGAATTGGCATAATTTATTACCAGTGAAGCTCTTGAAGCTTCAGGAGGTAGTTTCGGTGGCATTAGCAAAAAAATACAAAGAAAAAGAACTGGGGCACCTGTAAAGGGTGCACCACCGCAGATAGGGTATTATAACAGTGAAGTCGGCTTTCGAGCTTGTTAGAGTGTGAGCACAAGGGGCGTGTGCGTATCCGCTCCTCTTACTGTACCATTTCAAAGGTGCTAGTCTTTTTTGGATTCAAAAAGGTAAAAAAATTCGCGCAGCTTGCAATAGTGGTGCAAGGCTGGAAAAACAGCAACGCTGGGGGCTGACCTACCTTCTTTCCCTCTTGGATCTCCTGGCAATGTGGGGGGTGGGGGTAAGGGGGGCACACTGGAACAGCCTTGTAAAATCCGGTTAAACTTGGCCTCATCCCTCAGCGGTCATCCTGGCTTAGCAAGAACATTGTAAAGCTCAGCAAACATAACAAAACTTAGCAACACCGGAAGAAACTACGTCGACCACGCGAGCACATTTTTTTACCCATCAACAGCTTTTGATATTAGAGAGAAGCTTTCGTGGGCTCACCAGCCACGTTTGGAGGGGGTTGCTGCTGCTGTTCGATGGCATCATGGGGCGTTGGTTTTTATCGTACGCCGGACATGGTTAGCTGGCCTCCCCTTATCGCGCCCGCGGGACGCGGTAAGCAACTCGTGGTTGAGAAAGGGAGAGCGTCGGGGCGAAGTTACACGACATTACCTACGCTACCTTGGACGGCAACCGAAGATCCGTCTGCGCCAGCGACTTCCGGGAGAGGGGGAAGGAGGGGGAACCTGTGGAAACCCCTGTTTCTGCGTATTTCAGCTTCGCTGTACTTGGAGCTGGGGACGTAGTCACCAGGGAGAGTGAAATTTTGGACGTTTCTCAATAATTAGCGACTACGTCGAGAACAAGAACACTAAAAAAAAGGCCGCAAGCAGGTTCATTTCAACCCAGGTACGCCAGGACGACATCCTCGCATTACGTCCATTCCAATCTGTGCGCGGGAGCCACCAATTTGTAAAAACGTTAGTCTTGTAGGGTTACTTAAACCAGAAAATTTGGTCTGTCTCTGTCTCTGTCTGTCTGTACGCTTGTTTGTACGTCTGTCTGTCCGCACTCAATTCCGTCAGTCGAAAGTTGAAAGACCTTTTTGAACAAGACGAGTAAATAGGCGAAACAATTTACAAACTACTTAAACTGGTAACACGCTTCATACTGTCAACATTGTTCTGCAAGAAGACAACTGATATTTGGGGGCAAACATTTATACATCGCTTATAGTACTAATGTTCTTTTCAATAAAAAAAAACACCAGGGTGTACTTTTTGCGATACAAACACAAAAAGGGTCAAAATTAATGTTTTAATCAAAAAATACAAAAAGGGTTCACGCTGGAGCCTTGCGCTCATGGCTGCCAGCAGAAACAAAAGGTATGAACAGATGACGTGCCAGCAAAGCGAAAGCGGGAAATCAAACTGAATTTAACAAACCTTCATTGCGTTTATCACGGGAGCACCGAGGGAGGAAGGGAACAGCGTCAGGCGTCGACGGGAGAGAGAGCAGTGGCTGTAGTGGGGCAAGGGTGGCAGAAGATCCGACGACTTTTGCAGTGAAGCGAGCAGATACGCGGACAATTTTTTACCGAGCCTCTCTTCGACGCCGTTCAAACGTAGACACCGTCATGTGTTCAGCCAAACTGGAAGCATCGCGTAGTATGTTCGTTTGCTTTTTTGTGTTTTAGAGCCAATAGTGATTCCTACCTTTACCACGGAGAACGAAGTGTTCTTGCTCCATGCCCTTACTAACGCGAATGTTCTGGTCGGTCTTTTTGGGTGCGGGTGTGCTTGGAGAGTTTGCTAGCTACTGGAATACTGACCCACTTGGAATTGGTGGGTAGGTTGTCGGTGACGGAAGACAGCAAAGAGGGAGGGCAGAGGAGAAAAATGGATTACAGAGGGTCAGGGAAGTAGACGGAAAGTGAGAAAGGGTTAGTGGAGAGAATGGAGTAGGATAGGGGCAGTAAAGAGCGAACTCTAACGAATGGAGGAATGCAGGTAGAGGAGTGCGAATGGAGTACGGAGTATGGCGAGATGGGATGTGGGGAAACTAGGACGTGATTTGGTGATGGTGATGGAGTCAGTGAACTGAAACAGAGAGAGAGGAAGATTAGTGTTAAAGAAGGAGTAAGGAGGGAGTGAGAGTTGAGAGGGAGAGAGAGAGAAAGAAAGAGCGAGGGAAAGGGTCGCTGTGGAAGGAGACGGAGAGGAATGCGGAAAGAAAATTGGCAAGGAAGGACCCGGAAGGGAATAAGGTGAGCGAGAAAGAGGGTGATTGATGGAGGAACATGAGTGGAAGGGCAGGAAGGACAAGAAGTATAAGTGATGACGTTGAGAATATGGGGCGGCGGGTGTGTGGAAGAGGAGTGTTGCAGGTGGAGAGGGGGAAGTGGGTTGTGAACTCAAGAGGGAGGACAGGCTAAAATAAAGGCGGCGTGGGGAGGAGTGGAGGAGTGAAAAAAAGGGACAGGAGAAAGGCGGACATGTAAAAATGGGTAAAAGGAAAATATGAGGTGGAAGAGTTGTGAGAGGAGGGGAAAGTGTGGCGGGGAAGGGAATCCGCAGCAGGAGAGTATGTAGATAACTGAGAGAAATGGGATCCTATGAAAGGAAAGAGAGGAGGTTAAAAAGAAAGAGGAGTTGATAAGGGCAGGGAATCACCAGGGGGAGAAGGAGTGAGAACAAAAGCCGGTTCGGAAGGGGAAGTCAGCATTAAAATAAGGGAAGTGCGATGTGAAGAGAAGCGAATCGGAAAGACTAGAGGGGGTGGAAACGTGAAGGAGGATGAGTATTTGAGACGAGGATGTTATCGGTGAAGATGGAAACTTTCAGTGAGGGAGAGCTATTCCACTCTACAAAAAAAAATAAAGCATTATTTGTAACTGTTTCAATATGCAACAACCTGCCTGGTTATTTAGGGGATAACAAAGTAGAGCAATGAAAAACATGCCAATTTTCCTCTGCCATACATCATGATCATCATCATCAAGAACAGCCCACTAGCTCCGCTGACGGACGAAGGCCTCTCCCAACGACGTTTAACCGCTGCTGTCCCGCGCCGCTCCAATCTATTCCTTGCCTCCGAAATTCCTTATTTCGTCCCTCCATCTAGTAGTTGCCCTTCCCCTTCTTCTAAACATCTCTCTCGGTACCCACTCTGTCACCCTGATAGTCCACGGGTTGTCATTTCGCCTAACTACGTCTCCAGCCCAAGTCCATGTTTTTTTTTTGTTTGTTATTTGAACTATGATGTCTTCTACTATAGTTTGTTCTCTGATTCAAGAAGCTCGTTTCCTCTCCCTTAACGTTACTTCTATCTTTTTTTTTTCTATGGCCTGCTGAGCCTACCTAAATTTGCTTTCCAGTTGTGTAGTAAGGTGCCAAGTTTGCGCTACATATGTAATTACTGTATGGACGCGTTGTTTGTATAATCTCCTTTTCAGTGATAGAGGTAGCTTACTTTTAATTACTTAGGAGTGTTTACCGAGGTAACCCCAGCCCATACCAATGCTGCGCCGGGTTTTTTTCTCGTGTTTGGGAACAGCACAGACGACCTGACCGAGGTAGTTATAATCTTCTTCTCGTTCGAGCGTTTGGTTATATATGCAAAACAGGGCGCTTTCAGCATGTTTACTCATCATTACTTCAGATTTATTCATATTTATTTTTATCCCCACGGTCTTGCTTTCTCAGTTTAGTTCCTCAAGCAGTTTTTGCAGGTTATCTACAGACTCGTTTAGCAAGACCATGCATACGTCATTTAAAATCGTATTACTTGCCGGGCCGGCCCAGCCGCTAAGCCATCTCGCTGCATCGCATGAGGATGTGGTTTCGCTCCCGGCCACGGCGAGCGTTTTTCTGGTGCATACCAATGTATAAATTTCTTCGCATGTCAAATTTCTTGCTAATGTGTACGATGTTTCTAGCCTTTCGATATGACCTGCTTCACAGTCGACGTGCAGCATCTTACCGCCACTTGATGCCTCCAAAATAGCACCTTAATGCGCATGAATTCATCAAAAGGCCGAGGTAAATGGCGTGCCAGGCGTCCACCTTGAACTCCCATGTTGTTGCCCGCTTCCTACACTAAACGAAGCTGCACGCTTCCTACACTAAACAAAGCTACACTAAACAAAGCTGCACGCTTCCTACACTAAACAAAGCTACACTAAACAAAGCTGACGGCTGGAAATATTTCTACTGCTACATGTACAGCTTATATGACTTCAATGTTCTCCAGCTTATACGACTTCAAAGTCATAACGTCAAGGTTCCAACGATCTTAACAATGATGACGACTCGTCCAGGTTCTGCCGATACCCGCCGTCTTTTTTGTTTCTCTGACGTTAACTACAATCAGCAAATGAAGGTGTCATTTAGTTTCAAAATTGTTAGGATTGCCGGTAACCACTTCTTAATTAAGAAAAAGTGGTTAGAATAGAGTACAACTGGTGGTGGGTGTCCACAGACGCCCGCACACGGTCTCCCACAAGGCTCTCTTCGGAACCGCCTAGTACAGTTTACGCGGAGTTGTCCTCTAGATGAAGTGTTACGGATGCCGGAAAGTGAAATGATGCACCTAAAAAAGGGTTCAAGGAGGCAACAGAACCAAGGCTTTTTCCAGTGTGTACCAACTATAGTTAAGCTTTACGGTATTTATTGATCCCAATTTTGGCCCTCCACGATGTCAGATAACTCGCCCTAATTGGGAGACAGTTCGTGATACTTCTCTGAAAGGAAAGAATGGCGTACCAAACCACTATACTCGCTATTGTCAACACACGTGACTTTCAATAGAACGAATCAGATCGTGTTCCATCTTGAGCTTCCGCCCCTCGAGATAGCGAGAAAACGAGATGACTAGTGCCACTTTCATTGCCTAGCTTACTACTTACGGCGTAATGATGTCGCTTACGATAGCAATGCGTCAGTATGTACCAGAAAAGTACGTTCACCCACCGTGGCCGCTCAGTAGCTAAGGCGTTGTGCTGAAGCCCTGTGACGCTGGTTCCAACCCGACCGGGGTAGATGCAGTATTGGCGGCGACGAAAAGTGAGAAACCCGCCCTGATGTTGAGATTCCGCGGACGTTAAACATCCCTAGGTTGTTAAAATTAATTCGGAGGCCCTCCACTACGGAGCGCCTCGTAGCGAGCGCTGATGCACTTTCGGCGCGTTACACCCACAATAAATCAACATAAGTATGTTTGTTCGTACCGCGGGATACGACAAAATGTTATAATATCTTCAACGGGAGAATGGTTTTCAGGCGCGGTAAGGCAACTGATCTAACGGCCCACGCCTTCTGAGTGAAGTCAGCCGTACCTTGAGCCACTCTCCCGCCGACAGGTAAGGCGTCGTGGTTTCCTTCCATTTGGCCGATCGGCAGGTACAGCAGGTCACTGTCCGGATGTGGGTCCACCAACGATGGCATGACAGCCGTGAGAATGTGGTTGTCCAACTCGAGAACCTGCGGTACCGTGCTCTGCCTACTCAGTCAAGGCGTACAAAACGCTGTCTTAAAGACAAAATACAACTTTCTTCAACTTGACAGAACTGGCTCTTCGTAGCTCACTCCATTTCTTTCCAGCCCCGAAAGACGCTTTTTTCTTAATGAAGAAGAAACGCTAGAAATAATTTTAAAATTTTAAATTTCGCTCTCCGGTAACGCGATATGGGCAAGAGTGAGGTATTATGGGTCAGCACTGAAAGCAGACATCAGTGTTTTTTTGGGCGTCCGCATTCAAGTGATACGACTGTACGGAGCTGGAGGTCCCGCTACAATCTCCCAGTCTCTTGTCTCTTAATTGCCGGTCGTCAATCGCGCAAAAAGATTCTGTGAAGTCATAGAGAAATCGCCAGAAAGTGGCCCAGTCTCCACTGCCTGCGTACACTTTCTGTAATACCTCGGTTATCTGCCTGAACTTTGCTACGAAATCGCATCATTGTTGTCGGGACAAAGCAGGACCTTTTTATTCAACAAAACGGGCGTTTTGTATTGATGGCTTCTTTAAAGGTGCACCAAATTCAGCTTTGGGGGGGGGGGGGGAATTTGCTGGAAGTCATGTTGGCCCGAAGCTATGGCGATCATTATGGAACATATCATGATCATATAATCATATCATATCATATCTAATCATATCATAATCATATGGAACATGAATCATATCATTATGAAACATTATGGCGGTCATTACTCAAAAACTATGGTGGCAACTGTCTATAGCCAACTTTTTACCAAGCGAGCATTATTGTGCATACGCACATCCATGTTTCTTAAAAAAAAACTATTACGATGTTCACGACTGAAATACTGCGCACTATCTCGCGTAGGCCACACAAACGCGCTGTGCCTGCTGTGCTTTCGATCATACCTCGGCAAAACTGGGCGCCACTCACTCACACTCACACAGAAAAATATATTTTTCCTCACGCACTCACTCACACTCACGCTCACCAGTCGCACTCACCGCTTGCACTCACTCACACTCACACTCCCTACGCGCCCTCCACCACTCACCGTGGCCACTCGCACTCACTGGCGGTCACGGTCACCGCTCGCCGCCACCATTTGCACTCCTTCGCGCTCACGCTCACCACTCGCCATAACCACTCGCACTCACTCACGCTCACCGTTCGCCGTCACCACTCGCACTCACTCGCGCTCGCGCTCACCACGAGTCATCTCCCCTCGCACGCGAGTGTGTGCAGCGAACCCTCCATGAGTCATAAAACCGAACAGTTGTAGTCCATCACGTGGTCGGAAGACCACCCAAATCATAGCTAAATCTACGCGCCACCAGAGAATCAATTCTACGCTGCCCCATAGCAGGAGCTCAGTGACTACTTATTTCCGAAGGAAAAAGCAATCCCGCCAAACAACCATCACAGCTTGCGGCTCCTGCGACAAATAGCAACAGCAAGTACAGGCGCAACAGTGGCGCTCACCGCGGTAAGTCACGTCAGTGCGCGTATAAAAAAATTATAAAGGAGGAACTGGTAACGTCAAATGGCGCGAGTAGCGCGAGTGCATTCGCGAGTGGTGAGCGGGGCTCACGGCGAGTGGCACTCGCACTCGCGAGTGGTGAGCGGGGATCCCCGTGAGTTGCTCTCCCACTCGCGAGTGGTGAGGGGAAATCACTGCGTGTGGGGCTTGCTCTCATCGCACTCACACTCACCAGTCCAAAACGACGGCGAGGCTCACTCACCACTCACTCATGAGTGGTGAGTGGGGGGGTGTGTGAGTGCACTCGTCAGTGAGCGTGCCGACCTATGCTTACGATACGAAAGCTACGCATACCCAAAACTTAAGACAGGTTAAAGTAATTTTTGTAGCGTAAGCTACACTGGCCGAGGTTGATCAGTTTCGTGTGGGCCATGAAGGGCCGTTCTGCGCAAGCGCGAGGAGCATTGGATTTGTTTGGATCGGATCGGGTCAGATTTGATTGGCTTGGCTTGACTTGGCTTGGATTAAATTGGATTGTGTTGGGTTGAAATCTAATCCAATTGGAGTACGGGTGTGTAGAGAATTGGGTCTGCACATTCGCCGGGCTGCGCATTCCAGAGGAGTGACGTTATAGCCGCGGCAGACGCACTGGCGCCGGCGCATGCCTAGCTGTGCGCCTCCGTTGCGCAGTAGCCAAGTCTGACGCTGCGCAGGAGCCGCTTGATAGCCGTTTCGCGTGGCTCCTGGAGAGCCGTGCTGCGCATGCGCGACGAGCAGCGACTGGACTGGATTGGATTAGATTGGATTGAATTTAATTGGATTGGAAATCGTTTTAGCAGCAGTAAGCATAATCAGTTATCCTAGGCAACCAGGAAACCTAAGAATAACCAGCTGAACCTTAGCTCACGCTACGTATACCCTGGCATAGCCGAGCTAAGCCACTGCTAATTTTTTTCGCTAAGATATCAATGAAGTTATATTTCTGTGAAGAAAACCATTGAAGGTTGCTTGCCTAAAAAAAGAGCCGATTGTGTGGCCAAGGCGTAGGTCGTGCTTGCTGCTTGTTTGTCTGTTTTGTTTGCTTGTTCCTGTGTTGTCTTTTTTAAAGTGCCTCGAACAAGCCTGATTATTGAATCATAGGGACGAGGCTTTTCATCTCACGCGGATTGAGCTTGCGCGCAAAAGATTGCGAAACTTGTTCTCTCCCTAGAATACACCATCATGTGCGCAGGAATACTTGCATTTTCACGCTTTAGGGATTACTTTGTACTGTCACTACCGGCCGTCTGTTCTTTGTGAAACCTTGGTATACAACTAGAACTACTAAGTCTCATCGACTGTTTGTGCATCTTTTTTTGTTTTGTACACCATTATCTTGTTCAGCCACTCCCACAAAAGGCACTGTACAACTATTACTATACTTGCATGAATGCAATGGTGCAATAAAGTGACCTCTTAGTGAGAATGGATGCCATCTTGCACCCACCTCTTCCACTCTGCGCTTGGATGGCGCAGACCCGTTGAGAATGAGCGAGGCGCGTTCGATGTAGGCCCGCAGAGTGCCCTTCTGCCTGAGTGAGTTTCGCGCCGTGAACCAATCTGTCACGTATGGGCTGGCAGACAAGTGCAAGATTCGGTAGCCCCGACGCTTGAAGTACGTGTCGACGCTCAGCTGGAAGAGCACCGGTATGCCCAGTCCAGCGACAGGGCCACCATGACGTCCAGGGTCTCCAGCTTGGATCTGCAACAAGACAGGCGGCGTCCACGATGGCATGGAAATGCGACGGAACGTCCCACCGGTGTTATCCCGTCTTTGTACGAAACGCCGTGAACTGGCACCACGGCGATACTTACGCCTCAGCAAAGATTTCTATTTGATCCTACCTGTTTCTTTTTTTTTTTTTTTTTTGTGCGCACGATGGGATGTACTTCCAGGTCACTTTTCAATAAATGCGACGGTACTGTAGCCTGAATCAGTACGTTGCTTCGGCTTCAGGCCGGTCAACCACGACGGACCAAATCGCACGTGCACCGCGCGTCATGTGATACGACGTCATTAACTCCTGTGGACCGCCATTGGACAGGGTGTGACCGCGGCCCTCGCCCTCTAACCATTCGCAGTCTTTTCTCTCCTCAGATTTCGCGGCGGACCACGATGTCAAGCAGCGTGGTCCGGCAACGCCCGCTACGCGTGGGCGGGGCCTGGGCCCCTTGCGCCAATAGGTGACCGGTAAAAAGCGTAAAGGCTCATGGGTACGTCGGCTGCTACCACCACTTCCGGTTCGAGATCTCTCTTGCCCTCCCGTACGCCTGCGTGCGCCGGCGGCTGTCAGGCGCGTGATGTGCGTGTTGTTTATTTGTCACAGGGTGCTTACCTGTCAGATAAACCCCTAGTAGGGTTAATCGTTGTTATTTATGTAATTCCCGTTGCATGAGCGTTTTTTTTTTCGGTGGAAACAGATAAACGACAAGCACACACGTGCGTGAAAGCCGACGGCGTACGGGAGGCCAGGAGAGCTCCCGAACCGGAAGTGGCGGCTCTCCGCGGGAGAAAACAATGCACCCATGAGCCTTTGCGCTTTTTACCGGTCACCTATCGAGGGCGGCTCCCGTACCGCGGCTGCTTCGAAGCGCTCGAAGGGGCCTGTCTACCACACCCGACCACTTAGGCTGTACCATAGCTACACATGCTTAATCCCCATCCCCACGTATACTAGCGGCCCGTATGACATCTTCTAGTGCAGTGCTAGCCATATTAGTCACATCTTTTCACGCCTGTGGAGCATTGTTTACGGCAGGAGATCCGTTCTGCCAAGCGGTGGCCGACAGGCGACGGGCCATATTGGCGGTGCACGGTTCGGCTCTCCGTCGCCGCTCTTCGTGTCGCCTTGTGCGGACGACGCCGGCGGCTGCGTGAGCACGCCCGGCATGCACACGGGGTGGTGGTTCTCACGGGGCTAAGCGTGTCGAGAATATTTGAAAACAGGTTGAACACCGGTGCCAAGTGGCACGTTTGTTCAACCTTCTTCGCTGAGAGTTCGGACGGCCGGCCATTTCGCAGTACGCTGTTTCATCCCGACCGTGCGAATGTGCTTGCGCCTGGCCGGACCAGGCCAGACTTGGAAAGGGCATCGCGTGACGGATCAGCGCGGCGGACTTGGGTCCGTTAAACGGATCGGCCTTTACTAGACAACAAAGTGAAGATATAAACTTCGACGCTTATACATGCTTACCCGCAAATTACTTCAAAATACAAGTGTTTCCGCACTCTCCTCTCATCCCTCCTGCCCTCCTCGTCTTAAAGAAGACACTAAACGGAAGTTAAACTTCTGTTTTGTTTGCGTTACATCATCATCATCAGCCTGTCTACGGCCACTGCCTGGCCAAGGCCTCTCCAATAGATCTCCACTTATCCCGGTCCTGTCCGACCCGCCGCGGTGGCTCAGTGGCTAAGGCGTTGCGCTGCTGAGCAGAGGGCGCGGGTTCGATTCCCGGCCGCGGCGGCCGCTTTTCTGATGAGGCGAAAAGCAAAAACGCCCGTGTGTACGAGATTTCGGCGCACGATAAAGATCCCCAGGTGGTCAAAATTAATCCGGAGCCCTCCACTACGGCGCGCCTCATCGCCTGCGTTGCGTCGGCGCGTTAAAACCCACAATAAGAATCAGAAACCTGTCCGAACTGCGACCAATTTATCCCCGCAAGCTTCTTAATCTCCTCTGCCTACCTGACTTGCTGCCGCCGCCTGCCACGCTTGCCTTCTCTAGGGATCCACTCTGCATTGCATAGACTAGTACAAAAACAGCACACTTTCTATCGCTTATTGGGTCTATAAAGCAGTATTTAATTGTGCAACCTGAAATAAGAAAAATACCGTGCGACCTTTGAGGCGGCCGCAACAACAGCAGTGACGGCTATTCGTCTTTCAATGAGATATGGGCGATGTCCAACATTGCAGTCCAAGCCTGTTTGTTTCGATTCCATGCAACAACATGCTTGGTATCCCGCGTTATCGTTGGTTGAGCATTATCGATAACTCCTGAATCGGCATACCATGCTTCTGCCACGTTGTCGGCTGTAGATCGGGTCAGATATGCCCGCCAGCACCCGGACAATCGTAACGTTCGCTAGCCGAGGCGTTCGAAGTGGCTGAATGCCCTCTGCGTCATTGTGAGGCGCATTGCCCTCACCTTTGGATCTTTCCTAGCTCGGTCCTGTGTCATAAGGGGCATATTCGCATGCACTAGGCCGGCAGTCAGTTGATTCGGCGCTGTGCCCGCAACCTGTCGGTGCTTGTTTAAACAGCATGGCAACGAGAACTCGCCAGCGTGTCAGTGTCAGGTCTGCACGCAGCCTGGCAACTCGCTCGTTGAGCAATCCGACGTTGCATCGCGAATTGTGGAATTCAATGTAGAAAACATTGCCAAAATAAAAAGAAACAAAAAAGCGCGCCAATCCCCCCTGTGAAGGTGGTTGGAAAGCGAAGCTGTAAACGACACCCACAACCCATGCGACGTCACTTGAATTCACAGCGCGTGGCTCCTACAAAGAGTGCAACCAGGAGAGGTGAAGGTGAATGACATGCACTTTAACCACACCTTTATTACTTCAAAGAGCTATTCTTTTGCTAAGTTTAAGTCAATGCATGATTTTGAACGGTTTGTCAGTTAAGTTATAATGTTTTTTGAAGCACATGAGTGGGAAACTCCTTTTTTTAATAAAATTAAAGGAAGCTCAAACCCCGGTGTAGGACGAATCTCTCACTCCACTTCTCCGTCTTCTTGCCGCCGCCGCGGATGTGACGAGAGAGAGAGAAAGAGTAAAACATTTATTCTGAAAAGTGGTGATGGGTAAAGAGGGTTGTTAAAGAAGCGGCAAGGGCGGCATCCAGTCCCGTTAGGCCACGTGCCACGGCCGCTGACCTAGCCCGTTCGACCATTGCAGCCTTGTCCTCGAGCTGGCCGCGGGCGCAGCACGCAACTCCCATGCTCGTAAGGTTTTTTTGGGTGGGTGGGGGTGAAGGGTTAGTAGGGGCATGTGCCATACCAAGTGGAAGTGTGTCAATGAGGGAAGTTGCAGTGTGTGCAGTTTTAGGGAGTAGGTGGTCGGAGATATGCGGTGTAGATGGTGGTGGTTATAGAAATTAAGTGTTGGTCTGTAGGCGGCGCCAGATCCGAGAGTCCGCGACGGGAAGGAGGGGTGAGGTGGTGGGTCGTGGCGGCTGGGACTGACGGTAGTGGGAGAGTATATCGGCGTAGGTGGGGGGTAAAGCTGGAGGGTAGGAGTGTCTGGGGGTGGTGGGTGGTTCATCCCCTCCGGCAATGCCCAGTAGGTTAAGGCGCGGGCAGTGGCGTGAGCCACCTCATTCTCGGGAAGAGACGAATGCCTGGGATCCTATACGAGACGGGTGTCCGGTATAGTGTGGGTCGTTGGGTGAGAGGATGGTAAGGTGATACGACCCATGGCGTAGCGACGGCAGGCGGATTGGGAATCAGTCAGGATGGTGATGTGCGTAGCAGGCGTGTGTGCAATGGTGAGTGCGATGGCCGCCTTCTCCGCAGTGTCAATAGATGTGGTGCGTATGGTGGCTGTAGTGGTGGTGTTGCCTGTTGAGTGTATGATTGCGATGGCGTGTGCAGGGTGTGTGCTGTATGGGGCGGCGTCTGTGTAGTAGGCGGTGGGGTCTGTGCTGTAACGTTTAAGTAGTAGTCGTGTGCGGTATGAGCGGCGCCCCTTGTTGTAAATGGGGTGCATGTGCTTTGGTATTGGGAGTACTTGGATGGCAGCGCGGGTTGTGGGGGGGGGAGGGTGCAGAAGGATTCGGAGTGGGGCTGGAGGGGCAGCCGAGGCGGGTTAGGAGGTGGCGGCCACTGGAGGTAGCTTGTAGGCCCGCTGGCGTTGACTTGTAAGGTGTGCTTCAATTAGCTCTGGAACGGTATTATAGATGCCCAGCCGAAGGAGGCGTTCCGTCGAAGTGAAGTTGGGAAGCCCAAGGGCTGCCTTATACGACTTTCGTATTAGTGTGTGGAGTTTGGCGATTTCTTGGGATTTTAGAGTGAAATATGGGGCGCCATACACAATGCGGCTCGTGATCATGGATTGCACGATCCGGCAGGTGTCCTGCCTCCCTGGAGTCCGTGTCGACGGGAGCATACTCGTTGGATAAGGTGAATCAGTTGGGATACCGTTGTGCGGATTTGGGGGAGAAAGGCTGCCCCGAGTCCAGTGTGATGGTATTGCACGCCGAGGATGCGTAGAGTCTGACCGTTGGTATGGTCTGGGCGTCGATGGTAACCCTTCGGGTCCGGGGGTGGGCTGTGGGCGGCGCCCGCTAGTTCTGTCACGTAGTATTAGAAGAGCGGATTCGCTGGGTGAGCAGCAGAGCCCACAGTTCCGTAAGTAGTGGCGTGATAGTGTCTGTGGCCTCTTGTAGCCGTCTTGCTGGTAGCCAGGAGAGCCTTTGCGAATCCAGAAAGTAATGTCATCTGCATAAACTGCATGAGAGACATCTGGTATGAGAGGAAGCAGTGGTGGGAGACCTGCCAGGGCAATATTAAATAGTAGAGGCGATATAACAGAGCCTTGTGGTGTGCCCTGCGCTGACGTGTAAAGCGGTCCGTCTTGTGAGGGCCGATGCTCAGAGTAGCAATGTCAGGTTCGAAAGGAACGCTCGGACATAGTTGTATGTTGCGGCGCCGCATCCGGTGTGCTTAGAGCTGAGTTTAAAATCGCTGAATGAGTTACGTTATCAAAGGCACCCTTTATGTCTAGTGCTATAATGGAGCTCTGGGTGGGTCTTGCTCATTTGTCGATGACTTCTTATTTCAATTTGGAGGTGTCCTGGGCCGGAGGAGGTTGGCCCGGAACCCGAAGCATTGTGTGGGGGAGCTGGGCAGTGCTTTCGAGGTGGGCTGCTGAGCTCGATGGGTGACAGGTATTCCAGTAGCTTGCCGATACATTATGTTCCAGGGTGATGGGGCCGAATATTGTCCTAAGTGGATCGTCCTTGTTGGGTTTTGGGAGAAGGCGATATCTGCATGTGGCGTCCATAGTGTGGCTAACAGTGCCGCGGTCCCAATGCTCACTTGTAGTATTTGAGGAGGGCCTCGACATGTTCGTCGTCGAGCTTTCGTAGAAGTTTGTAGGTGACTTGTTCATGTCCGGGTGCGGTATTGCGCGTGAGTTCAGCGACGGCTTGAAGGAGTTCCGTGCTGGTAAAAGGTGCGTCGAGGTCCGGGTTTTGGGCCCCTTCGTAATCCCGGTGATGGGTGGCGTGTCGGGTGTTGGGAAGAGTCGTTGGCGGAGCGCGGAGAGAAGCTGCACTGGGGGTTTTGCGGTGGTTGTGTATCAGACGTGCGATGTCTTGGTTGGTGGCCCGTTTTGGAGGGGATGTGCCATTGAGTTTACGGAGAATCTGCCAAGCCCGTTTGGTCCTTTAGGCCACCCGCTAGTTGATCACAGAATGAGCGCCATTGTGTTGTTGAAGTTCTCTGGCATATTGCAGAGGCCGATTCTGTTAATTGAGCGATGCGGCGTATTTAGGCTGCGGTTGTGTCGATTGCGGAGCCAGCGATTCAGGAGGCTTCGTCGTGCTTCCCAGATGTGGTGAGATGGTTGTCAGCTTGCTGGAGATCCTCCGTTAGGTGGATGTCCTGGTGTGTCGAGCCATGGGTGTCGATTATGCTTTGTGCCCAGCGGTCCAGGTCATCTGTTGGAGTGGTGTGTGGGAGTGGGTCCATGCGGAAGGCCTCCGCAATCTGTTAGCTTGGCCACACCTGTGCGGTGTTTGTGATGGGGAGAGGGGATGTAAATTTTTATGATTAGGTGGTCGCTACCCAGGGTGTCTAACTGCGTGGTCCAGGTTGGATTTGCGACCGTTGCGAGTAAAAAGTGAGGTCGGGAATTGTGTCTCGGGTGACGCTGGTGCCGATACGGGTGGGTTGAGTAAGGTCATTCTGTAATGTGAAATGGTGGTGCTGAATGGCGTTGAGCAGTGCCGTGCCTTTCCGTGTGGCTTGCGGGTACCCCCATGTGATGTGGGGGGCGTTGAAGTCGCCTCTTACGACGCAGGGAGGGGTCCGTTTGGCATGGCTGCTTGTGACGTTCAGGAGGGCTTCAATGTCGGGTAGAGGGGTTGCTTCGGGGGGCTGTAGACGTTTAGTATATAGATCTGGAGGTGTGGGGTTGCTGGGGAAATGAGTTCAATGAGCACCTGGTCGATGGGCAGCGTGGAGGGTACCACTTGAGCGGTAAGAGCTTGGGATACCAATATGGCTGTACGGGTGTTGGGGGGATTGGTATAGGTATATCGAATCCTCGAAGGGTAGGGTGGGGGTGTCGGTTTCTTGCAGTGCAATGATGTCGGCTGGATGTGAGGCGAGATAAAGTTCGAGGGCGGCCTTTTTGTTTCTGAAGGAGCGGCAGTTCCACTGGTATACCGTTAAGGGTGGGCGGGCGGGGGGGTCTATAGCCATCATGAGTTCATTGTTTTATTATTAATGGTGGGTTATCTGATTGCATTATACTCTCTGTATGTCCGATGCGTTCGTTGAGGGAAACGGAGGAGGTCCATGGCGCCGGTTATGGACTTGGTGAGGTTAGCCGTGAGTTGCTCTTGCTGCTTTTCTACTTGCGGGATGAGAACGGTCTGGAAACGGTAGTCGATGATTGTGTTCAAGCGTGCGTCGACAATTGCTTCAATTTGGGCGTTTGTAAACTCCTTCGGCGGTCGGTGGAGGGGAAGGGTGAGGGGGTGGTTGGGTGCGTTCAAATTCAAGTGCTTCGACACGGGAGAGGAGCTTGGCAATCTGCTCCTGGAATGTGGACATCATTTCATTTGAACGGGGGGTTGGTGCGGTTGGGTTAGTTGGGGGAGTGTAGGGCGTGGTCGATGCTAAGGGGGGGGGGGAAATGATCGGTAGGTTTGGGGGTGGTAGTGTAGGGTTGAGCAGCGGGGGAGCGCGCGGCAACAGCAGACCAGCTTACCTGTTGGGATGTCGCGTGTTGGTCTTGCGGGTAGGTGGTTGGGGGAGATAGCGGCGCGGGCAGTCCTTGCTCGCCGTAGCATGTGGGAGAGAACACAGCTGACATTTGGGGGCACACGAGTGGTCTGTGGGTGGGTCAGCGAGACCACAGTCCACACACTTTGAATGTTCTGGGGTTGGGCAGACGGTCCGTCCGGTGTCCTACGTCACCACACGCACGGCACACTGGAACAGTTCGTCGGAATGGGCGGCAGCGGTGCATTACGCTGCCCACCTTCACGTAGAAAGGCACTGTACTTCTGGAAGGTGAGCAGGGCGGACCTGGTGTGCCCCATGAAGCGAGCGTGCAGAAGAGTCGGGCCGTTTGATTGCAGGTACTCCGTGAGGTTAGTGCTTGTTATGGTTTGAGCTTCATTTAATTTTTAGAACTCCTAGCGCATGCGCAAAGCGCGCACACGGCCGCTACACGTGCTACACATGCACAGCAGTGCGAGAGGTCGCGTGACGCTATCACGTGTCATTCAGCGAGAACGCATCTTACCCGATGCGTTATCGCTGATGTGCTCGAAGATGTGCTCGGTGAGTGCACGGTCTGTCTCCCCATGCGAGCACCGTCTGGCTCGTAGCTCAATCGGTAAGACAACGGGCGCTCGCTCCGTTTCTCTATCCGTTCCAGGTTCGATTCCTGACGGTGCCATTAACTTATTTTATTTGTTCGCTGGAGTTTTCTGCTGACACCAACGGTCGCGACAGGACCTTGAGGAGTAGAGGTAAAAAGCTTCGCTTTAATAGAACGTGAATTTGCTAATTGTGGCGCATTACACCTAGCGCTTCAGACCACTCGGCCAAAACCCCCAGTGCGGTCGATGGGGAAATATTAAGGAATATATCTTATAGGCTGTTAATTTTTATTTTTAGTTCCGGCATTCCCAGCATCTTAGATAGTTTTTCTTGAATAACGCTTGTGCAGTAAGCGTCCCCCGAATCCCCACAAATATCTTGACTAGCGACTGCGTCCCTGAGGCAGAAAAACAGTTCGCAAATGTGCGATCGTGCTGCTGATTGCTGTTCTAGTTTACCCTGCGCAAAAGGTGCTTCCCGTACCTTTGTTTTACGAATTACAGTATACGTTTAAGTTGAGTTCAATTTTGTTTACCTATATAACTTCGCTGACTCTCTTCCCGCCCTCTATTGGGCCTACGTTTTCTACTAGCGCATCAGTCGCGCGGCCATATATGCAGCTTACAGCTCTGGTCAAGCGAATTCAGCGAAGCGGCGCATGTGGGCTTGTGTGGAGCTACTTCGACTTAATAGACTGTACTAAGCTTGATACAGTCTACAAACTCACAAACTAAAGCCCCATTCTTCCGTGCACAAACCTTGTCGTAGCTTACTTGTGACCGAGCGAACGAATTCCGACGACTTTGCCGGCGGCCGGCCGACTGAGTCTGTCGGAGGGTCGGCGAGCCGAGCAGTCAAGAAAAGCCTGCTAAAGTAAGCTTCCCACGAAACGTCATAGGAAATCGGCAAGGAGGATGTAGAAAGGAGGACTGCACTTTCGCATTGATTTTTCTACTATAAATAAATTAGCGTAAACGCACCCAGACGGGTCGAAACATGGCCTAAGGACTCCAGGCTTTAATTTGCGCCAGTAATCCTGCAATGTTTACAAATAACTTCAGTGTCCCTTCAAGATTACTCACCCCGTCGGCCAAAAGAGACAAGGAGAAAAGAAAACGGGGTGCTAAACAGACATGTACGAAGACAACATGCGACAGATTTTGGCGGCATTCTCGTTTTGTGAGTATGGCGCCTGTAGTCGAGTGGACTTTTCTCCCTCCATTTTTTTTAAGTGCAGAACCATTTAGGGGCTCGCCTTGTCGTCGTAGCTCGCTGTAACGGTCGATGTCAAACGACTGCCAGAATCTGGCGGTGCCGCGAGATAACGGACCCAAGCAGAGCCCGGCGTACCAGTCGATAGGGCGTCCCGCAGGGGCTTCGAAAACCAAGCGGTTTAAATAGGATACAAAATAGGATACAACGGCAGGATACAAAATTCTGCAACCTTTGTAACTTAATTGTGAACAACCAAATTATGAAAAGGAATTACAACTTCGCCGTAATGACACAGCCGTCCTAGAGAGCACTTTTCATATAATTGTTTTTGCGTAAGGGTTATGGAACAATACGTCAGTCATCTTTCTGCTGAAATTTCGCCGATAAATTCCTGGGCTTTCGGGCGAGGCGTTCGTGCAACGACACAGTAGAACGCTTCACGGAGCCATAGCTTAGTCGCACTGCCAAACTCGGACAACTGCATCGGGGTGGTTTAGTAGTCTCAAAGAACCGCTTTCTTGGCGCTTTTTTGACGTCCCCCGTAGAATCGTATCGAAAGAACTACTGCTTGCCACTAGCATTGTAAGTGGGGTGACGTGCTAGAGGCCTAAGTCCCTAGCGCCCTCTTTTGAGTAAAAAACTCCCAACCCTTCCCCTCGCGGAACCCCTGTGTAGATGCGACGCATAGGGGGGGGTTCACGTTGCAGCGGCCTTGGGACGAGCGCAAGGAACCGTCGCTGGAACGATGGAGCGGAGCGGCGCAGGCACCGCGTTTTATAGCCTGCGCATAACGGTGAGGAGGACGCGCCGGCGCATTGGTCCTGCCCCGCGGCTATGGCGCAAACACAATCCCACACAATCCACTTTAATTGGCATTCGCAATAATCGTGCAACCAATCAATTCATCGAGCCTAGGCCTCCGTCACCGCCAATACTTGACAATCCCTTCGGATGTGTTCGTATCTGGGCAAAGGTTTCTTTACGGCGGAAGGATGCGCAGCGAAAGAAATGGTGCAGTACGCCTTTAAGTGGTGTGACGCGCTAGAGCCTGAGTCCCTGAGCGCCGCTTTTGAATAAAACGAACATCCTTGACTTAGCTATAACGATGCGGTCACCATAAGAATCAAGGACGTTGTGAAAGAAGATGCAGAGCCCCGAAGCTATCTACAGTAGAGAATAATCGATGGACCATCTAATGACGCTTTCTCTCTCAAAGAGAGGCCGCACTGTGCTATGTTGGCGGACCAAGAAAATACGCGGCGCCGTGGTCACGCGCAGCATCGCTGTAAATGAAGCAGGAGTGTTCGCATCAGCCATGTTCGCTTGGATTGCCACTGAGTGTGATAGGGATGCGAGAAACGGGCGCTACTATTGGGGACAGTTCTGGCACAAACTACCTCTTGGGAAGATAGTGGGCGCGCTCAACGTAAACCCAAAACACCGGCTTTCAATAAATTTCAAACAATAGCGAAAATGAGACCCCGCGGATGGCAAAGGTAATATCGATAAAAAGAATAAGTTTATTACAGAGGTGGCATATACGTTTGTAAAACACGGAAGATTTTTAGTTGATTCTTTCCGTAATCGTCACCCATTACGACATGATTTAAGTATGCTGCCCGACACTTCGTTTGGGAAGGCATGTCGCCACGCGAGAACGTCGCGCGTATCTCCATTACCTTGGCCTCGGATCCGGCCAGTTGAGGTCGAAGCGACGCAGGAAGCTCCGGAGTTCATCCAGGTTGTCCAGCTGGCTAAAGGCAATCTGGGCGCAGCGCAGAAACAGCCGCGACACCTGCTTGGAAGGCAGTTCCGCGTCGCCCTCTTCCAGCACCAAGCTCAAAATGGCAGCCGTGGCCACCTTCTGCTGCAGTGCCTGCAAACCGAGCATCGGGGCGGTCTCTTTTACTGCAAGTAGTTACATCGCACGTATGAAGACTGCGTAAGAAATCGGCCACGTATCTGCGTGCTTCGCCGCAATTGTTGTCGAAAAACACAGCCTTCTTACTCCCCTGCACACGTAACACCATATCCTCTATCCCACTCCCTCCCCTCACGCTCTTTTTCTCCACTCTCTTTCCTCTCACGATAAGCGCAATAAATTTTGCTCAATTGAATTCAATCCGATTTTTGCTAGCGTTCGCGCTGCTCGCACGCCTTCTGTTGGCAATCTTCGTTACTACTGAGCTTTGACCACGTCCAGCTAGAACACGAGCGGTTTTATATAGTTTTTAGTTTACCTTACCTCACTTATGCGTTTGTACTTTCTGTCGTAAAACCAAGCCCACGTCTAAAACTAAAAGAACGGTGCTGGTGTCAGTAATGCGCGTTCGTTTCTGCCTAGTTCTGCCTAAGGTTTTGTTTTTGCAGGACAATGTTTACATACGTGAAGCATGCGACTAGTTCGAGTAGTTCAGTAGTTTGGAAAGGTTCCGCCTACATATGTTTCTTGTTCAAACATAAACTTTTCTCCGAGAGGCGGAATCGAGTGACAGACAGACAGACAGACAGACAGACAGACAGACAGACAGACAGACAGACAGACCAAATTTTCACCATTAGGCACCCTAAGAAAGGCTATCGTCGTAAAAAAACTAGTTATAGCAAATTACTAAAACACGACCGAATATACTGAGTAAATGAAAAACTTTTGAAATATCTGGCCCGAATTTATATAGGCGGTCATGGGATAACCGGTGACTTTTAAAGGGGCCATGAAGACTAAATACAAGTTTGTTTTTTGAAAGATTTTGTGCTGTATAGTGCTTCCGGCGCTTGTCCTGCAGCGAATCATGTTTTATTCACTGAGAAAATAAACAGTTCAAGCCAAAATTTTAGTTCTCTCGCTAAATCATGTGTTTCCTGGCGTCAGCGATGGCGTATTCAGGAAAGGTGCCCAAAACAAACGTTACTATATTGTTACGAGACATTTGATACATTCGCTGCAGAGAGCACGCTAGATGCGCTATGCCGAAGTGGGATCATCATCAAGGCGGGAGGATGAAGAGGACACTGACGGTGATGCCCGTGTAGTTCGGTCCCTTCCTTGCGCGGCGCTCTCATCCGCCGTCCCTTCTCTAAACGGCAACTTGTAAACAAGAACTGTAAATGCACTTCTGTTTATACCGCTCTAGCCCGTATGAATATGGACTAAGGCGGCCGAAAACGGCAAAACGTCTTTTTTTTTTTTGCCTTGTGTATTGTCTGCCTTCATAGATGCTGAGACGATGCCGCTCAAGGACCGCTGTCCGCACTTGCTCCTTTTCTGAACGGATTTGAACCTGGCTTACTTTTGAATCGGTTGATAGCAATCATTCGTGAAAAACTGGGTATGCTCGACAAAGAGGGTCACGTAAGTGGCGATGTCACTATTTCCAGTTGGCCAGTGTCGTTTCAAGGCCTAATCATCTGCGCTGCTTCGGCCAGCATAGTGCGCGTAGTACACACTGGTGCGTCTATGTTTACGTGCCCGTTTGCAACGTTCATTGTTTGCCTCACTATTACTAATGCTATAAAAAGAATGCGCACAAAATTTGAGCTCAGAATAGCACGTTCTGCAAGCGTATAATGCCTGTACACCCTGTTTTTTTTGTTCAATTTCACCGGCCTCAGCCAATCGCAATGAACTGCCCATACTACTTAATGAGTTCGGTGACGAAAATATAGCTAGAGTGTCGCATGCCTATTCTGTTTTCCTCATTATGCATCTTATATAGTGAAGTTTCCGTTAAAAGTGGTGTCAGTGTTATTGTAACGACGCGATCTTTTGAATTAACCAAACTTGCATTTTGTTTTTATGGCCTGTCTAAATTGGTATCACAAAGCTACGGGGATTCATTTAACCTCAGAAGAGTTAACTAACCCCGATGCAATAAATAATTTGGTTGTTAGTAAGCGCTTGTGTTTGTCTCGTCTCCGCTTCGTCTTGTTCATTGCGCTGCCCTCTACTCTCAAAGATTTATTCAACGCTCGGAAGAATTTGTTGTCTGTTACTAATGGGTTATCGCTATGTGCATCTTAGTACGAAACAGTGCATAAAAAATATGCTAAGAAAGAAAAGTTCCTAGTTGAAAGTCATAGAGCATTTTAGGTTGCTTGATTTATTTCTTAGATGCAAATGTCGACATTTTTTATTGAATACTGCCAGCCTGAGTGCCAGGCCTTACGCAGGAGTGGGAATACCGTGCTATACGTTCAATACCGTGCTATACATAGTGTTCAAAATTAATATTCTTCCTTCTACATAGTACCACTAAGGTGATTACCTATGCGAGAATTGATAAAGCTTGTACCAGGCGGACTTGGGAAGGTGCGTTTTAGATAGATATTATAACAGAGTTGTGACTTTTCGATGAGGGCGAAGAACCATACACAATACTGATTACTTCAAGGGTCACACCTTTCCCAGAAGAGAGAGCCGGCCCTACAAGGAGTGAGGGTAGGGGATGGGGGGGCGTGGTATGTAAAGGTTGAATTTGTGTGAAAAAAAAGACGTCATGTTTTGTGTGTGTGTGTGTGCAAATGCAATACCATTTCTTGTAGCGCTCTCCTACGGAGAAATCAACATAAAGTTTGTACTGAAGGTGATTGAGATTTTGGCTATTGCTCTGAATGTGCTGCACTGAAAAGTAACCGCACTTGCTGACCACGCCGGCGGCATTTCGTTGTGTTGTGCCTCCCTTTGGACCCCTTACATCTCAGGCCGCGTATTTTCTCTGCTCGAGTGTCTTTCCACATCTTGTCGACACATATTTATTGTCTTAGTTGCTGTTTTTACGCTTACAAAAGGCCAAAAAGAAATAACCGCGGCACCATCGCAAAAAAAACCGGCCCATGTCGCCGGTTTTAGCTACAGACCGGCAACCGGCCCGTTGTCTAAAAAACCGGTCGCGCCGGTCCAAAACCGGTCACGGGGCAACCCTAATTACTTGTTTGCCATATTTATTGCACTCTGGCGGCTAATATGTAACCTTGTTTTTGTTAACACCTCATACCTTTACAAATTGATAGGTTTCTAATATTAGTGATAAAAAATTTCTAAAGATCATGCATTGTATTTACATCAAGCCAATTTAAATTGATAACAAGTATATTTGTTTCCCAATAGCTAAGTAGGATATGAATTTGTATTTGTTCGTTTCCAGCTGTAGAAAATATGTTTAAACTCGACGGCGTCGAAAGGATTCTGGGGTGAAATTGTTTTAATTGTGGCCAATTTCTGGGCATGAAGTCATTGTTTCCAGAGTTTCAAATTCATCGCTTTCTGTTGAGTGAAGCATTTCATGTTTAGCGATACAACTTTCCTAAGCCCTCCTGTCCCAGCAGTTACTGCTGCGCACCTACTGTTGTGGTTTCTTACCTAATTATGACAGTGCATTTATATGTGCTTCTATGTTTGTTTAGAAATAAAAATAATGTATGATAAGTACAGTTCAATTATTAATAAAACGAAGTTCAAATATATACTTTAAAATTTACCCGCAATATTTCATCGACAAATTCGTGAACTGCAGATTGCGGCAATTCTTACTTATGTCAAATTTTTGAACAAAATACGAACATTCAAGTAGCGGCTATTGTTAGAGAGTAAAACCGTTCTTCGTTTTTATGACAATTTTCGAAATTTAACAAAATTTGTCGTTCCCTTAAGTTGCCTTTGGAACAATCCATGCAGGTACCGTGGTCGAGTGCAGTCGCTCACGTTGCTCCATTTTTGCATGGGAGAATAACTAGAGGTCTCCGTACAAGGCAGTGCCACTTCTTTGAGAGTACAGACAACGATGAGCATATAGTCAAACATAATCACTCACTGTTGCCTTCCTTGAAAGCGAGACTGTTCCTTCTCAAAAAATTTCTCCCACCTCCCCTCGCGGGAACCCCTGTGTAGATGCGACGCATAGGGGGTTCCGTTGTTGTTTCCGTTAGGATTGATTCTCCCATCGCGTGAAACGGTGCCGTGAACCTCCTGCCGCGGCTATGACGCAACGTGGCGCGGCTATGACGCAATGTGGCGCGGCTATGACGCAACACAATCCAACACAATCAACTTTAATCCAATCCAATCCAAATCTAATCCAATCCAATCCAAGCCAAGCCAATTCAATCGAATCCAATCCAATGCCCCTCGCTAGACAGTGTTCGCTATCGGAGAGGAGAGGGGGTGAGCGGCGGAGAGCGCAGCTCGCGCGGCGAGGAGAATGGGGGAGGGGTGTGGACGGACAACAACAACGCCGTATGGAGGGACAAGGTGAGTAAATGAGATGCAGTCGCATCTAAAAAACTGATGTGTTACCAAGCCCAATAAAACCCAAATGATCACACATCTCTTCACGCGGCACACTGTCCTCTTATCTATTGTCTACACTGTGGTCTGTGTGGCGTATTTCTGTGCATGCGTTGACCGCTCATGACATCCTGTATACTTCGAAAAGCGAATGACCGGTATTCTATAACCCTAATCTTTAAAGGTTGTTTACATTCAGTGAGGCATCATCTGATATCAAAGCGCATTTCGAGCATCGTCTAATTCTCCCTTATGGCGCTTCACATAGATTAACCGAGACAAGTACCGCCTCTGTTCTTCACGCTATGCAATCCTCTGTTTTTTGTTCTCAAATAGGTCAGATCACTAGGCAAGGATAACGGGGCGGCTTGCCCAAAATCCCTTTAAAACGTGGCTCAAACCTGCCCCAGAGCTGCCTTTATAAATTGGAGTGGCTAGTCTGCCGGCAGCCGGGAGAAATACGTTTTCGAAATTCTCCCGGCAGTCGAACTCATTGCCTGATGGAGTCACGTGACAAACGCGTGACGTCGCGCGTAATTTTGGCGCTCTCCACACTGGCAACAAGTTCTCATTGGCATGGTCGGCGGGACACATGGCTCATCAAAAATTGGGGCGAAGATTGTTTGAGGCAGTGTTAGTGGTTTTAGCCATGGATGAAGTCTCACCGACCCCTCGCTGTCGGTGAGAAGTTCGCTACGTTCGCGCAGTTGGATGAAAGAAAGCTCGGACCATCGAGGCAGCAAGAAAACGAGTGGTTAGGTTAGGTTAGATTAGGTTAGGTTAGGCTAGGTTTTCTTGCGTTTTTCGAAAACGTATTTCTCCCGGCTGCCGGCAGAACACGAAAAGTTTAATTTTCCCGGCACTTTTGTCGTCACTTCATCAGCCAATGAGATCGACTGCCGGGAGAATTTCGAAAATGTATTTCTCCCTCCCAGCTGCCGGCAGAATAGCCACACCCTTATATAATTATATGCCCGGATAGGGCAAGAGTTCGCTCACGTGGAAGTGGCTGGGAACATCCGGGTTCTGCCTCTGCCAGCCACCACAGACGTAACCGTAGAAGTCCTCGCACGGGTCTCCCTGTACGTCGGCCAGAGAGCGCTCCAAGGCAGCGTTGGGCGCCATACAGCCGGGATCAATGCAGCCGAAGATTATACGAGCGCACCAGATATCGATGTCCCGTATCCCACTAGAGAACAAGGAGTATCGTCCATGGAACGTCACAACCACGCCGTAGCGGAGCCCAGAGCAGGCGTGCCGTATCCAACTGAAGCCAGCACCGCTGCTGTCGGAAATCCTCCTCCTCGCCCTCGGAAATGAATGAGGCCACCAGTGAATCACTCAAGTCATGTTCGCTATACCGATCGGGGACAGTCACCCGGTGACTCATCAACATCATGGTCAGGTTGTCGAGTGCCTGGCTTCATACCGTCGAAATGATTTTTGCTTTGCAAGTGCGTGAGAGCAAGCGAACTCTGCCCTCGAGTTTTTCTTCTTCTTCTACCCTACTCTGGCGCACTCTACCAGGGCACGATCGCCATAGTTGTATTATTTGCAGGCCACATTTAAAAAACCGCCAGTTTACAATTGCAGGTATATTATCGTAGTTGGGAAATTGGAAAGAGAGACATTTAATGGATATGATGGCTGGGCGTGAAGGTCAATTATATTTTACCCGTATATGATTTCTCCCGTCGTTTCTTCAAAGTCGTCCTCAATCTCTCGTACTGAAGTCGTTCACGTCGCTCGCCACAAACCATATGGCCCATAGCTCGGTCCAGGCACCCTAGGCCAAAAACAGCACCAAGCCGGGGCTTCCGCAGCGGGCGGACTATGCCACTGGGCACAGTTTATTAGAAACGACAGTCGCAGAACATGCAAAGGAAAGACCCCAATGCGAAGAAGAGGACAATTCCTTTTGAAAATGGTACGCGCGGTATCTGTGTGGCCATCCTCACTACCATCTACAACCAACCATCGACGAAGGTAAAAAGCGCCGGGTTCCTAGACGTCCGAGCTGCCGATTCCTGCTACAAGCCACTGCTCGTAAATAGTCTGTAAATAGAATATGTAAGTGTATAGACTAGTAAATAATAGCCTGCGTTATGCTGGCACGATATCGTAACGGGACGCGTAGGCGGGAAACTTCTCATACTCCCATGGCTAAGGCAGAAGACGACGAGGAATTGGAACATCATCATCATCATCATCGTTCTTGCGCGGGCTATCTTATGGCCCTCCCTTCACCTCGCTTAATGAGAGGCTTTTCACACAAAGGCAAGCGAGAAAGACCATGCAAGCAAAAGAAGCAAGAAACATAAGAAAACTACAAACCAACGTTTTTCCACACAAATCCAGACTGTCCCTCATGTTCCCAGATAGATATAGAGAAGGATGCCACAAATGCAAATTAAGAGCAGATTTATTCCACGCAGCCTGGAACTGCCCTATAATTTGGCAACAGAACACCTACCAAACCTCTAGCACTGTCCAGCTCGGACCTTTCGACACAGCGTGAGCTGCTAGAGAGAGCCAAGCTGGTATCCTTTGTTACTGGAGTCCTCGAATGGGACTGACTTCACCCATAACTCTTTCAACATTCCCTTCTTTCCCCTTTTTCAAATAAAGTTTGCTCTATTATCTCTTATGGCCGCCATGTACATCCGGCAAATACGTCCGTCGCATCTGTTCGTCATGGCTTGGCGCCTGGCTAGCGCAGCTCTAGAGAACAAAGTAGAGTAGAAGCTATCACAGTTCAAATAAAGAAAAAGAAATGGACTTGGGCTGGCCATGTAGTGAGACTAACCGACAACCGGTGGGAAATTAGGGTAACAGAGCGGATACCAAGAAATGGGTCCAGAAGAAGGGGAAACCCAATAATTCGATGGAGGGATGAAATAGAGAAATTCGGGGGTTAACTGTCGACTCCAGCGCCGCAGCACAGGGGCGGTTGGAGGTCAGTGGGAGAAGCCTTCGACCTGAAGTGGGCCTGAGTAGGCCGTCCACGATGATGACGATGATGGTGATGATGATGCCTATCCTCATCACAACCGTCACGTCGCCGCGGCTTTGACCGGAACGGCCACCCTCGAGAGGGGTGTGATGTCACGGGACACATAGGCGGGCAATGTCTCATTACCATGGCTCAAGGCAGAAGACGATGAGGACGACGAGGAATTGGCTGTAAAAGAGGTTTAACAAATTGGCCCTCCCACTGTCTGGTCCTCTAATCTTATCGTTCGGGGCGAAGATTCTGGGTTTTAGCCGCGCAGATCTTTGCTCCGCCGTACACTTATTCATTTCGGAATCTGGCCGTCTCCCGTGCTAGCTCCCAGATAGCGCCGGGCTTTCCTCAAAAATATCCCAGCGTTTATGATCACTGCTATCAGTGCCTTCCCGCCCACTGCTTCTCCTTCACCAACTTCCCTTCTTGTTTTATTTCTTTACATACTTCTCGTGTTTTTTCCTCTATTTTTTTATATTGGTTTATATTGGTTTCAACACTTCCTGGTGCTACGTCTCATGTTTGGGCAGTTTTTTTCTGTTTATATTTCCCCCCTAAACGCCTATTTTAATTTCATTCGTTAAATGTATTTCTTTAACTACTAAGGATATAGTTTTTCTCTGTGAGCGCCCCTTTCCTGGCCAATCCCCCTGAGTAGGTATGAGTCATATCTTCTGGCACCACCACCACCACCCCCTCTCGCGCACTATCGTATATGGCCGCCATCTGCATTCCGTAAATACGTCAATCGCATCGTTTGTAAATAGACCACTTCCCATCTTACCGTGGATCGCCTCACCACTTCTGCCGCCTCGTTACAATATTTTTGAAAATAAAATGGGCAGTGCGTGGACGAACACGCCTGCGCACGTCATTGCTAACTGTTTCAAGCACGGTGGCTTTGTTGTGCCCGACTCCAGCGATGCTGCAGTGGCCGAAGTTAACCCTACCGAACTGTCGCCAGGAGACGGTGCCGATGGCGGCAGGATTTCATAAGTGTCCCACCTGATGCAGTGACACTCGGCGATTATATCGGCACTGATGATGGCGTTGCCACTGCCGGCTCTCTGACTGATGAGCAAATCCTCAACGTGGTGATGCATGATGATGAATCCGAGAACAAGAGGAGCCGCACAGGCCCCCTGACACTGTGTCTTAGCAGGTGATGACACTGTGTCTTAACAGGTGATTTTAACTCCCACCACATATCCATGGGGCTTCCGCACAGATGCTTGCGGCCGACGGTTATGGGAGTGGATTGGGGACAATAACCTGTCATGCCACAACTCTGGAGCGACAACTTGTGTTAGGAGTCAGTCCCGCTCAGTTGTAGACTTGACTCTTTCTACGCCGGGTCTGGTAACGGAGTGGGATGCGGTCTCGATGGAACCAATAATGATCACGTTCCCGTTTTTTTTTTTTTTTTGAAATCGTATGCTTTGACCGAACTCCACACCACAGAGTCCAATCTTTCGTAAACATGACTCGCTTTGGTAAAGAATTACGCACTGCTCTTTCTTCAATGGCCCACGTTCACGAAGACCGTGTGGCTACGGAGGTCTTAAAGGTGTTGTGCCACCAAATTTTAAGTCTGTAAAAAGCCTGCTGTAGGCTTCCTCTGCATGCAACGACCCTCAACACGAAGTGCTGGGTACAGCAAGCGCTTAATATATATTTTAATTCGCTTCTAAAAATTACCTAAATGCTCTTCTGGAAATCGGGACCCATCGCTAGCGCCACTAACCATGACGTCAGTGAATTGCCAGCGCCGCAAAGTTTGTGACGTCATACAACGCTAGCGACTCGAGCGACGTGAACGTGAACTCCAGTTACCACAGTTTGTTTGGTCGCTTGGTCGTATCGACACACTATACCGATACGACGGCGACGACGACGCGACGCCGGCGAGTCGTTAAAACATCGGCCGACTGCCGAATTGCCAGACCGCGTTGTCACACCACGCCGACGGCGACACAAACACGTCGGCCGATGGAAAGTCGCCGTAGTGTGACTGACTCGCCGACCGAAGACGCCAACAAAACCGGTCGCCTGACTGGTCGCACGACGCGTCGTCAATCGACCGAGAAGCGAGAACTGCGCCCCGACAACATTCGTGCCGCAATGAACGCGGCTCTATTTTGTTAGTTTCTGGAGGGTAATAAACTCAATAAGTTCCATGAAGCCCATGCAACTCAACACTAGCGCTAATGCGATCCGTATTTTGGCGTTCGACGCTTCGGCCGTGCTCTTCTGCGACGCCGCTACCCCGGAATGCGTGTGCGATCGGCTCGCCTGTAGAAAATATAAGGTCAGTTTCGTGCAGAAGAACAGTTACGTAGGGTAATTTGGGTAATAAGAGATCAGTATCGGCAAAGGTTTTTAACGTAAAACGTAAAACCAAAGTACGGCAAGCACTATCCCTTCAGTGCAAAATCGCAGTCGCAGCCGGGCACACTTATTTTTGCGAGCGCTTTCGCAGAAGAGCAGAGTTGATGGCGATAAGCTGTCGTGGGGGCTTCGCGGAACCTTGCTGCGCAAGCGCTATTTAAAAAATGTGAGTTTACAAGCCAGGAATTCTGTAAACTAGCTAGTAAACACCGACGTACGACTCCAAGGATGGGCCTCCATCTAGTAAACCGGCCATATCGCGAAGCGGAATCGTTTGTTCGCTGGCTCAGTGGTCTCGCGCGTTCCGCCCATCCGGTCAACGTTGCCGGTTCGATTCGCGGCGGGGGCAGTTTTTTTTTTTTTTAGCGTTTTTTTAGCATTTTTATGGTTTGCAAATCCATGGTTTTCATTTGTCTGCATCCGAGGATGCAGACAAAGAATCCGCGTCGGAGCTGTCGCGGCTTGACGTGACGAGTCGGCGTGTTTACTTCCGTGGTGAAGCACGTATGTGGGGGAGCAGACGCCGCAGTAAAGTCGCAACGTACCGCAGCGCCGCATGGTAGACACGCGTGGCAGAGCGTCCGCGCAACCATAGCCTCCTATATAACCTACTAAAGGAGGCTATGGCGCAACGCTGTGACGTCACTGCTTGAATCGGCGCCCAGAAACCGAAACCGAATCCTGTTCACATGAATCGTGCGATAATAAATTTTTCACTCAGAATATGTGCGTGTGAGAGCATGTATCATGCTTTCTAACGAATTATAAAACGTTTGCAACAAAGAATGCACAAGCAACAAATTTGGTGGCACAACACCTTTAAATTTGATTACCGATGCAGCAGTACGATCCAAATTCACAGCCTCGTCTGTTAGAGATGGTCCTTGCCGTTTCTGGTGGAATGATGAGTGCACGCGAGAGTACAGACGTAGAAATGCTGCGTGGAAAAGGCTGCTTCGCAATCAAGGGCCTGAGAATTTGAGTATAGTTTCAAATTTATTCGCGCAAAATTTTTTAAAAGAACTATTGCTAAGGCTAAAGAAGAATATAATGTCACATCGGTTTTCTATTCTGTCAGACCCACGAAAAAAAAGCACCCCGTTTAAATTGTTACGCATAGTGGCTCCTCCCGATCAGAATGTTGATTCTGTTATCGATTCCCCCGATGAAACACAAGATTTTCTCAACCGGATCGCTCTAGGATTGCATACGCGTTTTACATCAGTGGTGCCATCAATCCTCACGGGATATGGTCAGGATGACTTTGAGGAAGCCACTCTGAAAGATCTCGAGAAGGGATTGCGTCGAGCCCCTGCCTCGGCTCCAGGACCAGATAACATTACAGTTTTGAACTCCTGAAACTCCTCTTAGCGAATCCCCCGCCTGCCTACTACACGTGGTTAATCACTCTTTACGGCATTCGTGGGTTCCACCTGAGTGGCGGCTGGCTAAGGTTGTTCCCCTCCTTAAAAAACAAGGTTTGAGTTTGCAATTGATAATATTAGACCCATTGCCCTCACATCGAATTTAGTAAAACTGGTAGAAAGAATTCTACTCACTCGAATTGAAAATATCCTGGAATGTCACAACATATTAAGCCCCAAACAGGTAGGTTTCAGGCCGGGCTGTTCAATATGGTCTGCCCACATTGATTTGGAGAGCCGTATTCATTTGGCACGCTCACGAAGAGAAGTTGCCGTCCTGGTCACCTTGGATGTCGCCAAGGCTTACGACAGCGTTGAGTACCAAATTCTTTTTAATACGCTTAAGCGTTATCCTTTCCCGAAATACATCATCTAGTATCAATTTTCTGTCTAATAGAATTTTTTTTGTTCACATCAAGGTCTGTCATTTCCAGTATACAGTCAAACCCGCGGTGTTCCTCAGGGCTCCAATGCTTTTTAATGCTCTGATGAGCTCCATTTAAATACACCCAGACGTTCAGCTGTACGTTTACGCCGACGACATCGCTTTCTTTGCATCAGCCAAAGACATTCACACATTGTACCAACGTCTTCAGACCTATCTATGCGCCCTAGAGGCTTGGCTAGATGGTCTATGCTTGAACTTAAATGTGGACAAATGTGCTCTCCTTGTCTTTCCGGTGGATGGCCCAGTCTCCATTTCTCTTATTCACCGCTAGCAAACCATTCCCCAGGTCAATTTCCTGAAATATACCTAGGAATAATTAATATACGAATACACTTTAACTTGGCGTGCGCACATTGACTACATTGCTTCTAAGGGTGCGCGGTCTGTTTCGCTATTGAGCAGCCTTAGTCGCAAGAAATTCGGTATGCGCCGTGACACCTTATTAATGATTTACCGAATGTACGTCCGACCAATCATTGAATTTGGATGTGTGCTGTTCTCAGGAAGCGCACATTACAAACTTCGGCCGCTGGTAACGCTAGAACGGCAAGCCCTCAGAATACCAGTGGGTCTCCCGCGATATGTGCCAATAAACTTTTTATACATGGAAGCTCGAATTCCCACACTAGTCTCCCGCCTGCACGCCCTCACTGTTGATGCATTCCTAATAGTTATGGCGTCGCCCATATCCAGACCGCAGACTGCCTTTGGACGTCGTTGTTTTTCAGCAGCCCATGGCCCCGGTTCAAACGCCCACAAGTGATATTGGTACAATCCTTAGACCCGTTACGTGTGGCCCTATTATCTGTTACCGTACCTAATCGTTATGTCTCATCCTTAGATGTAGCTTCCAATGAAATTTTCCCCAGGAATGCAAAATTGCTCCCGTCGAATCTATTATCTGGCCTTTTGCAGGATCACCTTACAGGTTTCCCTTCTCATGTCATTATTGCCACTGATGCCTCCGTCCGAAATGAGAAGGCAGGCGTGGGTATTGTTTCTCCCGATTTAGACTTGGGCCTTTTCCCTCCGACTACCTGATTTCACTAGTTCTTTTCATGCAGAATACTTGGCAATTATCCTAGCCCTTCGAAAGTTAGATTCTGCTAAACAACAAGTAATAGTGATTACAGAATTTCTCTGAGTTTGCACTGCTCTTTCGTCCCAAAATACATCTCCTCTACGTCGAGCCCTTAATTATTTATTGCCTACATCAGTACGAGAACTTCGTTTGGTGTGGGTGCCTGGACACGCTGGCATCTGGATTAACGAATCGGCAGATACGTTGGCGGGACTTGCATTGGATGGCCCAGTGGTGGAAATCCAGCCGCCCATTTTTCTAACCTCGGCACGTTTTCGTAGATTAGGCCTCCTACAAAGCATGGCTGAAACTGCGTGCGTAGGTTCAGAGCGGTACTCATGGAAGTGCCGGATTAGTCTATCACGAGAGTGTGAAGTTGGCCTACTAACTTTCGTTGTGGCGTACCAAATTTAAATTATTATTTGCACCGCTGTTATCTGGCCTTCTCACCCCTTTGTGCATTTTGTAATGAATTAGAGACCATGAACATTTTTTCCTTATCTGCCGACGGTTTACCTCCATCGAAAAATATATCTGGAAAACACTTTTAATCAATTAACCCACCCTAGTCCTCTAATATTATCATTCGGGGCGAGAGTCCTGGATTTGTGCCGCAGGGATCTTAGTCGCGCTGTACATTCATTCATTTCTGAATCTCGCCGTCTACCGTGCTACCCGCTAGATCAAGATGGCGGGCTTCTCTATAAAACATGTCACCGCCTGTACTGACTGCCTTCCCGCTCACTGCCTCTCCTTCACTGCCGTATCTTCTTGCTTTATTTATTTACACACTTCTCACGGCTGTCCTTCTGTCTATCCTTTCTTATTCATTAGTGCTGATTTATAGTTGGTGGTCCTCTCTGCTGCCGCACCTCATTTCTGGCAGTCTACTATTATCTTTTTTATTCCCGTTTATATACACTTTTGTTAACCAAATACTTCGTGCATTCACTTTTTCTTTTAATCCCGAGCCCAGTTTTTTTCTCTCAGTTAGCCCCCATTTCCTGGTCAGTACCCCTGAGTGGGTATGAACCATTCTTTTGGCACCAACCAACCAACTGTGAAGGAAGCCGCGGAGGTCCTCGTCGCCATTGAAGAATTTTGTTTTGGCTCTGCAGACATCATGCGAGCTGCTGAGCACCTTTGATTGATTGATTGATTGATTGATTGTAGGTTTAACGCGCCGACGCAACGCAGGCGATGAGGCGCGCCGTAGTGGAGGGCTCAGGATTAATTTTGACCACCTGGGGATCTTCAACGTGCGCCGAAATCTCGTACACACGGGAGTTTTTGCTCTTCGCCTCCATCAGAAAAGCGGCCGCCGCGGCCGGGCGTCGAACCCGCGACCTCGTGCTCAGCAGCGCTGCTGAGCACCTTGAAGGGCTCAGAAAACTTGTGTCCGCGCAAATTTCTGCTCGAAAACGGACAAGCATCTGTGATTAATTGCTTTGTGCAGTAAAGGTATGTTGAAAAAACTCGTGCGTTTATTGTGTTTATTTTGACCATTCGATAATTCGGACATTTTTTCCGGTCTCTAGAAATACGAATTAACGAGCTTTTAGCTGTACATAAAGCAATTTAAAAATGATTTTCGACGCCAACGACGTGGCCCTGTGGGCGCGCTGGGCCCCAAGGGGAGCTGCCGAGGCGTCGTGCTGCAGCTGCAGGCAGCCCTGGACGCGGTGCGGACCAAGTTGGCCAATGTCGGCCTGCAGCAAGACAGAGGCGATGCTGGTGTACCCGGATGCCCAGTCCCGTCGCAGGGCCAGGTGCCTGCACATCGATGGCGAGGATCTCAGCTAGAAGAACAGTGTGCGCTACCTGGGGGCTCACACTGGACCAATGCGTCAACTTCCGGCAGGCCGCCAAGGCACAGATGGCCACCACGGCCGTGCGAAAGATGGCCGCCCGGGACCGCGGCTGCTCACAGCGAACGGCCCTGCGGCTCTACAATGCCTCGGCCGTGGGGCTGCTCATGTACGCGCTGCCACTGGTCACACTGCGCAAGCCCAGCTGGCGGCAGCTGGACGGCGACCACCGCAGGGGCGTCCGCACCTGCCTGGGCCTGCCTCGACATTGCAGTGTGCGAAGACGCTGGCTAAGGCACGGGCATGGACGCTCCAAATGACGGCGAACAGCGTGCCGTGGGCCACATTGACCGGTTGCGGCGGGCCGCGAGAAGCAGCCCCCTGCTGCAGCGGCTGCGCACAGACCACCCTGGCGCATGTGGTGCATGCTGGCCCTGTACGAGCAGATGGTGGCTCCAGTGGAAGCGCCCCCACCCCCCTCCTCTATACCCACCGCCAGCCGCCCCCCTGCCCTGGTGGCCGACGTACACGTGGAGATCCCGGGCCTGCGCGGCAAGCGGCGGACGTACGTCGCATTGCGGGCAGCTGCAGCTGGCCCGGGCCGTCGTGTGGGGCGACATGGAGGGCCACACCCTGGTCTACACAGACGGCTCCGTGCGGCAGCGGCAGGGTTCGGCCACGGCGGCAGCAGTGCTGGGGAGGCCAGGCCGGCTGCCATGGCCGAAATGGTGGGCGTAAGCCTTGGCCTGGGTACACTGTAGCCTGGGCTCGCTACTGGAGCTGGAGCCAGTGTTTTTTGTTCATTTTCAGTGTTTAGTCCTGCATGTATGTATCCTCTCCCACTCTTTCTTCTCCCTGTCCTACCTGCCCGCTTTCCTCATTCCCCACACCAGCAGGCGTTCCGGTGCCCACCATTTTAAGTGAGACAGGCTATGCCTGCTGGTGGACTTTCCTTTTAACGGTAACAATAAACTCATTCATTCATTCATGCCGGTTTTATAACGCAAGAGACCCAGCTTTGATTCCAACTACGGGAGGCATTTTTTTTCTCTCCAATTGGCTGCACACATTACTGTTCACCCTGCTGCTAACCCATACCCCTTTGGCCTTCGGGTTGGCCCAGTGGTTAGGTTGCCAGTTTTACAGTGAAAAGGTCCAAGGTTCGGTTCTTGGAACCTGCCTAACCATATTTTTTTTCTTGAGGCTTCGGGGTTTTCTGTCTATGACAAACGGATTTATGTTGGCCTAAACATTAGCTCTATACTGGCCACAGTACGTGCCTTTACCTATGGAAAACATACCGTGCAACTGAGTCATGTTTATCCAAATAACAAATGTATTTATACACTTTTTTCTAGTGTAAACCGTGGGCTTACCGGAACGAGGATGGGGAAGGAGAGGTACATGCCTCCCAACCTCACCCCCCACAATAAAGGCAGCTGTGTACAGCAATAGACACATCTATGATATGACCACCTGCAGACAGCTGCTAACTTGAAGATTCTCCCCTAGCACTCATGCTAGGGGCGCATCTAGCTGTCATCTCATCCTGTTCGACAGCACGGGGACACCTAAACCTTGGAATGGCGAGCACATTCGCAATAACATAAAATGGTGAGTGTCTGACTGAACAGTAAAACTATTTTATTTTTTGCTTTTGACAACAAGCAGGCAGATTGCAACAGCAGCTGGTGACGACGCATGCAGGGCCCAGCGCAGGGCGGTGTGCGACAAAGCTGCAATTAGGGGCAAAGTTTGCGCATTGACAGCACCCAAAGTTCACTTCCAAGTAAAGCAAAACCTCGTTACAAGAGACACTTGGTTATAAGATACGTTAGAATGAAACCAGTTTGGTTGGTTTTCCTATGTTCACAATGTTAGCAACATTGCATACAAGAGACCTTGGTTACAAGAGATACGTTTTTTGGTTCCCTTGAGTGTTTCTTGTAACGACGTTTTACGAAACCGCGCCGCCACTTGGGGACCAGGAAATTGTGGCGAGTGACTCAGAGCATTAGTCCTTTAGGGAGTCCGCGGGAGCATGCCATGTAGTGAATGACAGCTGAATTAATAAGCCCCTACCACAATGCAACTGGCATTGATCATCATCTCACAACACATCTCGCAGCATCTCGCAGCACCGCTCGCAGCATCTTGCAGCACCGCTTGGAAGCAGTTTCAGCGCAACACTGCCTTTGTTGCAGGATGGCGCAGGGAAAGCGTATCAACGCAGCGTGGTGCAAATTATGCAGCGCTTCCACCCCTGATGTTACTAAAGTTAACCAAAATTGTGACAGGACAACCAAGTTGGCACGACGCACTGTAAAGTGTACAGTAACAACTGCTTTTTATTAAGGAACATGACGCACACAAAAACAAATGATGTACGTGACAACAGATAAGGCAAATTTCACAACTCAAAAAGGGCGGAAAAAACTGAAGCTCTATGTACAGCACAAGGTATCGGAGAGACTTATACTGTACGTTGACAAGGCAATCAAAAGGCACTAGTGC
>CM023456.1:115145007-115268562 GCA_013339765.2 Haemaphysalis longicornis | reverse complement strand
ACACGTGCCGGTCAGCATGACGCACAGTCGCGTCTTTCGCGCTCATCCCTCTTTCGCGCTCATCCCTCTTTCGCGCTCATCCCTCTTTCGCGCTCATCCCTTTATGGCTATTGCGGGGTTACTCTAACAAGCACGCTCCCAAACTACCGACTGAGTGCACCAAAACAAAATCAGGTTACGTCCGAAACGGTGACGGCAAGCCTCTACAACACACGCCACCTTTCCATTTTGTTAAGGGATCCTGCAACAGTTTCTTTTACTTGTCTGAAAATGTTAAATGTTTGCAGAACGTAGTCAACCAACAGATCCAGTACTTAGATTGGGGGGCCACAAAGTACTTCAGCAAGACGTACTGCTCTGTAGGCGTCAGATAAGTTAGAAACTTGTTCAAAAGATTTTTCTCTCTTTCCCCGGTTGTAAGGTCCACTTATGAGATTAGCGGCCAGGCGCCCGGGCTGCGCGTGAGAACCCGCCGCTCTGTCTAGCGACGTAGCACTGCCGACACTGCGCTGCAGTCGACGCCAATTGGTCACGGCGGGCGCGGGAGATGGATTATCTGGCCCACCGCATGCCACAAGGATAATCCCCCATTGAGAAAGCAGACTGCGCCGCCGGATTCCAGGAACGTCTACTTGACGCGCGGAGGTGGTGGGATTACCGGCGTCCGGACAAGCGCCGCACGAGTCTCTATTGTTAACACGTGCCGGTCAGCATGACGCACAGTCGCGTCTTTCGCGCTCATCCCTCGGGGTCGTACGAGTTTGCTGGCCCGCGGGCGGTCCGTTGACCTGAGATGGCGGCGACTCATTGAATATTCCGTGACGTGCTGAGTGACAGCTGTCTACGTGAATTCGGGCACTCCCATACGCGTGTACGAACGCTACAGGGGTGCTCCCGAGAGAGGGAGATCTCGAGGTTTTATAAGACCGAACTTGGCCGTTGAAAATCGTTCTTGTCTGAGCGCTGAGCTGGCAGTTCCCGGCGGGACAAGGAGTCTCGACCGTTAACGCTAGGTTGGGATTTAGGAGCCCCCTAGTCGAGGTTAAGATGGCGTCGGAGGTTTAGGGTGCAGCGCCACACCGGGCAACTAGACGGATCTTGCGGCGAGACAGAGTCTCGGCCGTGGTTTCTCGAGCGGTTTGTGTACGCTCCGAGGATGGAGAGTTGGACGAAGTTGTGGAGCTCGAGTGATTTGTGCGCACTCGGAGCTAGCGTCTAGCTGAAGTTTGCAGTTTTTCCTTTATTATTCATGTACCCAGTTTTCCCACTGTAAATAGCTGCATATAAATCCTTCGTTTCATTTAATCAACCTCAACGCCTCGAGTTCGTCAATTCGACCGCCGTCTCCAAGAACTTCAACACCATCGCCCAGCCAGCCTTTTGCCAAATCAACCGGAGCCCGGGCGATTGGGTTCCTGATCAACACCGGACTTCTGGGAAACGATCTTTACTCCGGTATTTGTGTCTTTCGAGCGCTGGAATTACATCGTTACAGCTCTGTAGCGGCTATTAACAGGTTTTCCTTAAGGTGCAGCAATTAACGCATTCGATAGCAACTTTAAAAAGAAAGGCGTAAAAGTAAAGCAGAAACGAAAGACGTATCTGCTGGGACGAACTAATCACGCAGTGTCGCTCCGTGCTGACGGTATCTACAGCTTTTGCACTGCCTCCAGACGCGAAGGAAAGAAAGAAAGCTTTTAAAGGGAAGTGTTGGCTGCACAGTCCCTTTAAGCGTTTTCTAAAGCACATGTTTGTGCACAAAATGCGGCACCTTGGGCGTTCATTTTCGAGGTTACCGGCTTCAGGGAGGAAGATAAGATACGGCTGTGTCAACAGCGCCGAGGAGAGCACCTACGATTGCGTTCATTGACACATCCGGCTTATAAATGTGGGCCGAAGGAACGTATAATAAGAAGCACTTGAAGCCACGACGTCAACGCGATGGAGACTCCCGTCTTTCAGATGTATGCACGTGTCCCCGTTTGTCTTAAAGGGACGCGAAACACGGTATGCCTTTCTTGTTTAATCTGATAAATCAGTTTAACATAGAAAGGCACGGCGTAAACAACAAAGGCAAAGACACTGTAGTGCATACCCACTTGTAGCAATTCCTGATTTTGTTCGACGATGCCATTCTACTGCTGTAGAGACGCGTAAGGAATGGCGACATTTCCCTCTAGGGTTTACCTCCGATTTTCCGCTACGTAAAAGGGCACATCGCAAGAGATCATACAGCAGAGAGAGCACAGAGTGAAGTTCGCGTTAGCGTCACAACAGACCAGAAAGGGCAGTTGCGGTGATAACAGGCAGAAAACGCATACAAAATGGCAGCGTGCCTGCTAGATTTGGTGCAAATGTCGTCCAAAGGCGGTAGCACTTTCCCGCCCCGGCGAGGTAACACCCTTCTCCCTCTGCCCGTGAGACCGCTTACGCCCTTACTTTCCCTTCACGATTCTGCCATGACCGGAGCAAACCTCTAATGCATTCGTTTATTTTATTTCCCCCGATGATGATGATGATGATGATTAGTGGCTTTCCCTTTGAATCGGGGCGTCGGTTGTCAGCAACCGACTTGCCTGTTTTATTACGTTTACATGCCCTACTCCCAGGTTAACCTATAGATTTGCTTCCTCCCTCCCATCTCTCCCTCTTTCTGTTTTAAACTCATCGCCCCCACCCCCCTTTTTTCTCCCTCGCTGTTCTAAATTCTCGTCCGCATGATTACTCCACCTGCGTACCCATCCCTTCCCTCTTTTCCTCCACCACCACTCCAGTCGCCTCTTCGTCACCTCTATGGCCTTGAAGTTGAGGTTCCCCCTCGCCCCAAAAATGGCACTGCTCGCGCGACATCTGTTGAGGCCTTTTGTTTCTATTCAGCTTGCAGCAGCTAGAGCTCTTTTGTTTTCACGTTTGTTCTTGCCCAGCCTTTCTTCGAGACTGTTTTTAACGCATTCTTTTTTTAAATGCAGAGTATTTCTTTATTTCTTTAAATCACGATGTCACCCGGCGTTGGCGTGCCTCGGCGTCCGCAACAGCCGTTCCAGGTGCGCCCTCTCCCCACTCCTCCTCTCCCGCATCACGCTACCCTCCTCGCTCTCAACAACAGGTCCGCACCCCTCCCCCTACACATATAAAAAATAATACTTACCGGCGCCTGGTTTCGATCCCACGACCCTCCGGGCGGAACGCAAGGTACATGGTGCTTTACCCACTGCGCCACAAAGCCGACACGGAATGGAAAGCTACGAACGCGCCTTATATCCTTGACTCATTCAAACTACGTCAAGAAGCTGCTGATACAACGCATTCACTACCTGTGGGCGGAACGCGAGGTACATGGTGCTCTACCCACTGCGCCACAAAGCCGACACAGAAGGGCAGGCTACGAACGCGCCTTATATCCTTGACTCATTCAAACTACGTCAAGAAGCTGCTGATACAACGCATTCACTACCTGTGGGCGGAACGCGAGGTACATGGTGCTCTACCCACTGCGCCACAAAGCCGACACAGAAGGGGAGGCTACGAACGCGCCTTATATTCTTGACTCATTCAAACTACGTCAAGAAGCTGCTGATACAACGCATTCACTACCACCAACTCCCCAAACACTAAACGTTAACGCAATACACCCACCCCCTATGCGACGCATTTACTCGAGTCCCCCTCGCGGGGAAATGGGCCGTTTTTTCCTATTTGTCCCTTCCGCTCTGGGAGCGCCCTGCGATTGACTTCCCTCGGCGTCGCCCTATACCTCGGCGGCAGGTGATAGTACGCGAGTTATACGTTCGCCCTATCCAGAACGACAAGATGGAGAACGAAGTCAACATCTTCACAGACGCCGCCGTGAGCGGCAATGAGGCTGCGATTGCATGGACATCTTCGGACACCCCCTTGCTTAATGGTCCCGGAAGATTTCCAATACATATGGTCTACTGAAGAAGCTGAACTTATGGGTGTCCAGGGCGCTGTCCAGTCCATCCGCGGCCATTGTGGCTCACTCTCAGCCCGGACATTTCGCATCATTACGGATGCTCACGTCGCCCTTGAAGAATTGAAGAGAACATTTTCACCTAATTATATGGCCACAAATATACTATATGCCATCCGAGACCTTCAACTGGAAGGCATCGCCATCCGCATCGTCTGGTCCCCGAGACACACGCCTGGGGCACATGGCAACCACGCTGCTCACACCGCCGCCCGAAAGAGACTCGACACACCTCCAGTGGTTTCCAGTGCCCTATCGCAACACCTACCACGACCAGACTGGCAACTTTACCTGCGGAACTTCAAAGCAGAGAGTCGCAAGAAGCTTCAAGATACCACCCCGGTGGGTGCACTGGGCCCGCTCAAGAGGCTCACACGCTCGGGGGAGGTGGTAGCTAATAAGATTTATGCTAACACGGCGCTAACCCCTCATGTAGTACTTAAATGGACCCACGGCGCCAGCTCGCACATCCAACGCTGCTCGTATACGCCTCGAGCTTCGCGATCGCTGCGCCGCCTGCCGCCGCTTCTCCGCGGCGTTGACGGGATTTGTGCTGCGTGGCTAATAGGGGCTCGTGCAGTGTTTTGGTTCTGTTTCGCTTCTTTTCGCCTTTCCGCGCCCTAAAAAAACTTGTTATGGTGAAGTCTATAGGCAAAGAGTACGTTTAGGTCAGTTCAAAAGCGGCTACGTCTTCGTAGAGTACGCGATCGCCTGCAAGAGCTACCCGGGGACGCGGTTCTGCGCGCTCCGTCGCCGCTCTTCCGGGCGTCGGCGACGGCAGCAGCATATCACGCATGTCACCTCCAAAACATCAGGCACAAATGAATTCTACTGTCGCCTCGTTTAGACCTGATACTGGCACAATGAGAGGTTGGCTTCATTTTGCAGCGTGGACAACTAACGCGGCTTCGTTTGGAATATATACGTCGCAGAAAAATGTGTTTCGGGGATGTGATTACCCAATCCAGGACAATAACTAATGCTTGCTGTAAGAATATAAACCATGCGAAAATGTTAAGTAAATTCCAAGCCTGTGCGTCGTTAAATATGTGCCCACACACGCCATATAGCAAGAATCAAGGCAGTTAATAAAACCCACGGGAAAAAATGTTGTGCAAGTGCGGAATTAAGAACATAATAGCTCTAACAGAAATGAAAAAAAAAAACAGCGCAGCTCCTGGCATGCTAAAGCCATCCGTAGAAACTTAAGCCAGGTAGGGTTCACTAGGCCAACGCGAAATGCACTGCTTTTTCGCGAGACATCGGTAAGGGGGGGGGGGGGAGCGGAGGGGGACGCTGTGTACAAATGCGGACCGGAATCAAGCAATGAACGGTTTAGTAATCCCACACACAAATGTCGCGTTCACTTTCCTTTTGTTTTTCTACTTCAACGAAGAGCTGATCGTACGGCGGACGCTTTTTTTGAAGTCTGCAGGGTAGGCTGTTCAACAATTAAGCGATGAAAGGTGTCGTTGGAAGAGTGTGGTATGTGATAAGGCCCTCTGATTTCAGTTCCTGCTTTATTCTGCAGGCTCCCTGTGCCATATGACGATATTTCGAAGAAGCATATTTAGTCGCGGACGCGGATTATATTCTAAGACCGTCTCCGCGCTGCTCGCAGAGGATATATGCAGCAGATGAATGTTTGCGGGCGCTCACCTCACGACAAGACGACTCTGTCGTGTGCTGATCCCCGAATATAATTATGCATTGTCCATCCTACTTTTGTTGAATATTCCCGAAATTAACACAGACTGGCTTGTAAATGGCGGTGATCAATATCTGAGGTATAATATTGGCAAACGTAACTGGCGTGCTGTCAGGTATGAGTGCTCCGCTGATTATGTAAGCGCACAAAACCGATTTAAATCGTAGTGTATAGCCGTAGCATGAACATCTGCGGAACCGGTGGTTACGGAGACACGGCTAGTAAATTGAGGTCAGTGTAACTACAATCGGCTCCATCATACGCCAGTTCCGCGACGCTGGCCTGTGGCACACACCTGGCCAGCGTCGGGGAACCGAATACACCACACCATACAGACCGAATATACCACACTAAGATCGCGTCAGAAACATTTACACTCTCGTAAACACACCCAATTTGCGAACAGAGTGACTGCTCCACATAAACATGGATTTCAAACGCATCAAACGGTAAATCTCAGTCGTGAACGTGCCGCAAAAGCAGCGGCGGCACTGGGGATCGGGGCGCGGACTCCCGCGGCTGCTTTCGAAACGGGCCGCTAGGGGGATTTCAGTGGCCCCCTACAGGCCGCGCTCGAGGCGTATTGTGACGATCGACAAAGGCACCCCAAACCTATATAATTTGATATATGGCACTGTGCACACTTCAAAACCGGTCGCGAGCCACTATTGGACCTCGGTTCCCCACCCGCAGGTGAAGAAGCGCACCTGCAACGCGTTCGAGAGGACCCCTCAGTGCTTGAGAAAGTTATTGAATACGCACTAGCCAGTGGTCTCTACAAGTTGGTGTAATAACCTGGACCGACTCCTGTCATAAACGTAGCACCCATCTCTTCACGAAATTTGCGAACTATATGTTTACGGACTTTAAAAGGCTATCCACCATTTCAAGTGATTGAACCGTGAACAGTGTTCTTTTTTCGATTATTCCCTCCATTGCTTCGCGTTCTCTTTTTCCCCAACAGGGTATTCATGTGCCCGTTGATAATAAAGGCATTCCTCCTCCTCCTTTACGATCGTCCAAACAAATTCATTGCCTATTCCTAATTAAAAGAACGCTGGAATCTTTGGTTATAAGTATACTATGTTTTGTTAAAAAAATGTTTCACTCAAAATAGCCTGGACTTATATGAGTCGTGACAGCAGTTTTATTTTTCTCGAAAGATCCTGCCTATAGAGATATGTTCGAGCTTTCCCTCACCCGTTTTTTGCGCGGGTCGGGTAAATTGGGTAGCAGACCCCGACGGACCAAGATTTTAGACTCTGGGTAGCTTAAGAAAGACTGTCTTCTTAAGAGTACAAGCCGCATGGACATTTTGGTAAAAATTCCTCGGCGCATTTCTTCTAGTAATTCTCAAATGGGAACCCACGACTTCCGGTGGGTCTTTGGGACTCTTCCAGGGGTTTGAGAGTCCTTTCGCGACCATTGGCTTTCTTATTTTTTGTCAAACCTTGCCGGTAACGGAAGATTTTGCGGCTTGATACCTAATACCCCTGTCACACGGGCACTTTCAATCGCGATTGAAGTGAATCGCGATCGAGTTTTCGAGCGCGCTCGACGCAGTGCCGCTGCTACACGGCACGTTTCAATCGCGATCGAGAAGTTGCGCGGGTTGCACTCGTGTACGCCAGATGGCGCTAACAATGTAATTGCGGCCGGTGTCTGGTAACTTCGCGCAGTCGTAGGTATACGTAACTATGTAAATATTACCTCTCACTTATTTGGGTCAAGTTATTTGACACAATTTGTGGCATTAGTTGAAGTTTTCACCTTCTGTGTCATTACTCAGCGGGGACGAGAGTATCGCCGCTTTCGTTCGATCGCGCTTGGAAGCCTCGATCGCGCTTGAGAAACCAGGATTGAGTTCGAGCGGGATCGAGCTCGATCGTGATTGAAACTGCCGTGTAGCAGGGGCCCGATCCGGATTGAGCTCGATCCTGATCGACTCAATCGCGATTGAAAGTGCCCGTGTGACAGGGGTTATAAAAAAAGTGGCTCTTGTCGCGAGGTTTTTCCCGCAAGAAAGTGGCTTTGCCGCATGACACGTACGTTTGACTTCTCAATGTAGTGGGTGCTTTTAAGTTTCCTTTTATGCGCAACACTGCAGTTGTGCGTGAAAGCGAGACACACGTGAAGCGGTATAGTAATAGGTGTACGGGCAACTTTAGCTGCTAGAGCGTATCGATTAATGAAAATATATCACCCTGTGCTCCGCCATAACTTTTTAAGAGCTTAAGAGGTTCCCAGCGTGCTCATGATTGAAAAACACTGGTTTACGCCATCAACATGCAGTATCACCATAGTTTCGTCAGGAGGACATTTAGTATAAACGCTCACGTCCTAAATGAAGCGCCCAGCAGGCCCATAAGGAGACTTCAAGCGCTGAACTCGGGCATAAAAACTCAGCTGCTCACGATGGGGACAGCTGCGTACGTGGAAACCATCTTTTCCGGTGTTTCCTCATTTTAGGTGGCCTACTTCTTTTTTTAAACGAGATGTTAAGTGCAACAAGCAGGCATTTTAAAGCCGCAAGCACTAGCTAATGCGCAACGCGGCACAATTTTGGCCTATTTGCTGCTGTACAGTCACCGTGTGACCTGTACCTCGGAAAAGCTCATCTGCGGTTTCACGCTGCCTGAAGGTCGCATATTTCTCTCGCGCAACCTTGAACTCTGCGCGCGGGTGAGCGACCAAGGACAACACGCCCTTCCACTACTGGTGCGTATCCCTTTCCCAATATCGTGACCGAGAATAGGGCGTCTATATTCTCTTCGTTGACCTGGAGGAGAGAAATGCGCGCGCTATTACGATGTTCGCGGCACGTAAAGAGACAGGCCCCAACGGGCACAGCTGAGCGCGCTTGAGCAACTGAGTATTGTTGCAAGAGGGAGCTATTGCCAGCCGGACTCCTGTTGCAGGAACTGCATTCAGGGGTCTGTGGAACGGCAGCGGGCCTCGAATTGTCATTCCGGCTTTGGGCGAAAGCGGAGGAGGTCTTGCCGAAACACAGTCAGCGTTTCGGGCCGCCCTGTGCGCGAGTGAAGCGTCATCTGTGCGTTCCTTGGAATTCAAGTGCCGCACACACGGCTTTAGCTCCGTGGCTTCACTTGCTACCGCCGTCGAGTTTCGGTAACAGTGCGTCCGTGGTGATGAGAGGGGCCTTAAAGGGACACTGAAGTGATATGTAAACATTGCGGGATTACTAGCGCAAATTGTAGTCCGGAGTCCCCAGGCCATGTTTCGACCACTCTGGGCGCGTTTACGCTATTTTATTTAGTAGAAAAATTAATTCGAAAATGCTGTCCTCCTCTCTTTACGCTTGCCCATTTTCTGCGGGCGTTTTCATGTGACGTCGAGAGGAGCCGAGCTCGGCCAATTGGCTGCCGCTACTGCAGGCTCCCCGGCCTTCAGGCAGAGTCAGTCGGCCACAGCGTTTTCGTCCGCCGGCCGCCGACGGGTCGTCGCAATTCGTAACGCTCAGTTTAAACGAAGCCAGGACACGTTTGTGAATGGAAGAAATGTGCCTTTCTTTACTTGGTTAGTTTGTACACTGTATCTAGCTCCAAGTCAAGGTCGCTTCACACAAGCGCTGCACAAGGGCACATGCGACGCTTCGCTGACTGGTACGCCAGTAGGAAAATATAAGGCCTCTTGAGGGCGTGAAGAAGAGTCAGCGAAGGTCAATATAGGTACTAAGGAAATAAACTCAACTGATATTTTTACCGTACAGCGTAAAAACTAGGGTGGCGGGAAGCACTTTTTTGCGCTGGGCGAACAAGCACAGCGGTCAGCAGCACGACTACGCATCTGCGAACGCTTTTCCGTCTAGAAATGCAATTGCCTAGACATGATATATTGTGGAAACTTGGGGGATGCTTACTGCACGAGCGTAAAACAACAAATAGTCACCTAAGCTGCTTGAAATGCTGAAACTAAAGAAAAGTGTAAAGTGGTTATACAATATATACCTTATATTACCAAGGTCAGCAGAGCCCGCCCCGTGGCCGAGTTGGCTGGAGCGCTTGGTATGTCGTCGCAATTGTTTTGCAAGTCGCGAGTTCGAATCCCCGCTGCTACGTGCTTTCTTTTTTTTTAAAGTTAACTTTTTCGTTCTCCGCCGATGTTTTCTATACTGAGTTCACCTTTTTTTGGGCCGCAACGTTCATTGCTCCACGAACTATTTCACAGAACGCGCGCGCAGGCTGGCACTGGCGCGCTAGCGGAGTTCTCGTTGGCGTGCTGTTGCCATAAGCACCGACTGATTGCAGACAGTGGGCACAGGCCAGAATGAACAGACCCTTGGCCTGGTGCGAACACGCTTTTTACGATACCGGCATGAGTGAGGCAAGCTACAAATATGGGGGAAAAGCGCATGGCATCTGAGCGTCTGTGGGCACGCGGAGGGCGTTCATGCACTGCGTAGGCCTCGGCTAGTGACTGCTACGATTCCAAGCCGTCCTGGGAGGCTTATCTTACGCATTTTACAGCCGAAAACATGGCAGAAGCGCGGTACGATGATTACTGAGATATTGAGAATGCCCATCCAACAACGCCATCGGTTGTGTTTTACAGAACCGAAACCGAAACTTGTTTGATTGCTAACATTGGGCATCGTCCAATAACGGTGCTCCCTCCTCGCAACGTCACAGCGTTAGTTGGGGCGGCCGCCGCAAACGCGCATAGTAGTTTTTCTTATTTCGCGCTGTGTAAAATAATTACCGATTTGTCAACCGGATAAACGATGAAAAGTGGGCTAATTTGAACCAGTCTACGCAGTGCAAGCAAAAACGGGAGCTTGACAAATTCACTTCAGTGTCCCTTTAAAAGGGGCAAGAAAGAAAAAAAAAGTCTGCGAGTTCGTTACAATAGCTACGAGCAACGAACACCAAACTTCCTTCCCCGCCATTGTTCCTAGCCTAATGCATACCTTGCGACAGCCTAAGGTTAGAGAAGAGGGGCGAACCAGCGTTCGGGCTATGCGTGGTTGGCGACGGGCACCACTGCGCATGCGTGGCCAAACCAATTGTAAACGTGCAGAGCTGCGCATGGCGCCCAATATGAACAGGGCTTCATACCGCTGCCAGTTCTCTGCTCTAATATAACACTATGCTGTCTCCTACGGCCGCATCGGGACGTCGTAAATTGGCAATTGTTATTTTTTTCCTATTCAGTTCCGATTGGAGTTCTCCGCCCTATGAAAATACGGTTCTGGTTCGAGTTCAGTTCCAGCAAATATATCGGTTCCGTTTCGGTTTCTGGCCCGGTGTCGGCTGATACCCTGATTCAAAGGGGTGGGCTATATGTCCCGCTGACACGGTCGTATCGAGAAGCTGTTTTCATGCATATTTTTTACTCTTAATTTTTTTCCGTGTAGTCTGCATGAGCCGATATGCAAACAAAAGGATTGGTTGACAAGACGGCGCTGCCTCCACGTCACTTTTCCTCCATCCTGTCATTTGGGTAAACGAACTTTTCCACGCCACTAAACACACCATTGACGTGTCGTCGCGTTGCGTGCGTGCCGTAGACGAGCCGCTCTCAGGTGTCATTCGCGCGTCTGTCAACGTACAACGTACATGGCCGTTGTCAGACCCACCTATTGTTACAGCTGGGGCTCTTTGGGGCAAGGCCTATACTCGCTTGCCGGTTTAAGCTGCAGCAACATTATCGGCGGGATTTGGTTTTCACTGGTGCGAGTAGAAGTGGAACTCCTTTCTCATTCTCACAGCTTGATCCCTCTGTTCTGAGAGCGCATGGTTGTCAGCTGGTTTCAGGACGTGTCCTCAATTCCCAAGCAGCGCGCACCTTGATTTTGTTCGCAAGTTGTGAGTAACAGGGAGACGACTTTATTCAGTTTAGACCTACAGGGGGATTCAGCATCTCTTTAGTCGTGCATACCTAGCTACTGACATCGCGTACGCACCTGTAAGTGCAGTTGCGCTAGCGTGTGTGAGAACCTCGTTCTGATTTTAAAACGTTCTTCTCCGGGTGGTCGTTTGGGCACGTCAAAAATGTCACAGGGATGCCATTGGGGAGGAAGACCTTTTAGCATTACAAGTAGCAGCAATTCTTTTTACGAGTTACCTTTGCGTCATTGTTACATACCATTGCTGTATTGAAGGTTTAATTATCGGGCTGAATAAAAACGCCCTAAAATAAATTATATACAATTTGTGGAGCACAAATTGTATTTGGGGTACTTTGTATTCGGAGTATTTGGAGTAGTTTTTGAAGTACAAATTTGGAGTATTTTCTGTTTACCTCGACTTCAAACTGACATCTAAGTGCGCTTCGCAGATTGCAAGTATAGATATGGTGTAAAAACTCCATTCTCATGCGTTAAACATATGCTAGCCAAAAAGGCCGAAGTTAAAATATTAAGAGAACACAGGACTGCACATCAGCCATCACACGCACAAGGAACTCTCAAAGCGAACTGCAGAAAATGCCCTAAGTCCATCGTGGCTGTACGCAACGCACACGTGTTGGCGGCGGCGAAAGGTAAAACGGAAACGGGAACATTTGAATCTTGCCGCGTTTTTTTTGTATCGGACGAATGCTTAGCACACCCTCCAGCTGTTTATTAATGAGTGAGATGCAATTCATTCACGACGACATAGAATAGCCCATCACACCTGTCAATGTATCTTTGTTGTAGCCCTTTCACTCTCCCCACATGCTATGTGTAAATGTTTGTACTCTGTGTCAATCATTCCACGGTTTGCGCTCGTATCGCATACGTCACCTGTTTTGCGGCTTTTGTTATGACTCAGCACAGACAAATGTGGACCGTTGTAGCTTCAGCGGATTTTAACGGCGTTCGCACCGGACGCAGTCCTGCCGAGATACCCCTGGTATTACTATTCGAATTGCGCAGGCTACTCTCGTGCGCCTCATTCGAGCACAATTTTTGCGCCGCACTCTCAACGAACAGCCTCGTAAAACACTTAACACCCAAGCGCTATCGCGTCCCCCCTTATACACACAGAGACACGCGCATGGTGTAATCACTGTCTCCCCGTAATGCCCTGCGCCCCGCTCTCTACAGGTCGACAAGCGATCGCGGCGGTCAGTGGCAGGGCCGACAGAGCCAAGCAATCAAGCTCCGGACACTAGCTACGCCCTCCTCTGGTCTCCTTCACTCTCCCGTCTGCGGGCGACGCTGTAACGGCTCGCCGGGTCTAGCGAGGTAGCGACGCAAGCGAGCCGCTCGCCTTCGACAGGATATTACCCGCGCCGAAGCATCCGACGACAGCGAGGGCCGAGTTTCTCCGCTCGCACTCACCACCCCGACGTGGGAAGCGCGTGCATTGGGACTGCTCTTCAGTCGCGCCTGTTCTCTCCGACACGTCCACTGCCGCAAGGTGATAGGCTGCCGGCCGGTGAAGGGTAACGAGTGATTCTTTTTTTATATTACCGTCGCTCGCGCGAAAGTATTGCATCGCCGCGGCCAGCCGGCCGCAGGCGTGATCGTGCCGGCCGCGTTTCTCTCGCAGCGACCCGCCAGCTGACCGCGTGCCGAAACCTGCCGGTTTCTTCGTTCCCGGTTGGTTCTACGCCTGCGTCCGGCCTCCCCTGACATGACCGACATCGGCTCGTCGCTGCTGCTGCCGCTGGCGGCGGTGGCGGTGCTGCTGTCGTGGACAACCGCAGGCGGCGCGCGGCGACTTCACCAGCCCACCGTGTTGCATACCAACGACGTGCACGGCCGCTTCGAGCAGATCCACCAAGAGCGGCACTCGATGCACCGACAAGGCAGCCAGCGCCAACGAGTGCGTCGGGGGCATTGCGAGGCAGAAGGCACTGGTTAGCCACTTTTCCCCACCTCTCTTCTGCGTCGCCCACTGGTACCTTCAGCGGGGAAATCTAAGAAAGGGTTTGTGAAAATTATAATATGTATCAAGAAAGAAAAATGCCGAAATGTATTGCATTTCTGCATGTCTAAGCAATTCGAATGGTTCTTTCCACAAGCACTAATGAAACCAACAGGCTTAATCTAAAACTCGGGTTAAACGTGGGCGCTGGGTTGACTATGTTCGCGACGTATTGTTGCTTGAATATGGTTGCACGGAGAAAATGTATCGACATAATTATACGTGGTAGCGTAGTAGTGAACTTTTCGTTACCAATATGATGTAAAGAAGTACGTCACAGCGGTGCACTTGAAATTCCCGCGCTTTTTGGGGTACAGTTTGTTGTAGCGCACCACGGTGTACGTGCGGTCATTTCTCGCGACTTGCTCTGAAAAAAAAGAAAAGAAAAACGTAGGTCATTGCACTAACCTGAGGCGTAAACGTGCTTACTTATCGTCCAAACAGAGCCAGACTAATCTTGAAGCAGGCTGGAGATGCTGCGTTTGGGTAATTAACATTAGTGTAGAGCATACAGTATAATCCAACGGAGGCCACAAAAATCCGGTAGAAATTACTATGTAATTTATCCATAAATTGCTTAAGAACATAGTAACTTTTCATAGTCAATTGGGGCTGTCACGGCATACCCCACGCTTAACATTATACCATGGCGGAAGGTCAAGGTCGCTGGCCCTGTGATCTTTAGGTATCAGCCAGGGTTGTGTTTCTGTGTCAGAGCACCCCCTGAAATATATGCATGAAAAAAAAAATGGCGGAGATATTGTTAGGGCGTCTGGCCCAGTCTCTCTGGTTATATTTGGTTTTCCCCCTGAAATATATTCCTGGCGACGCCACTTCTACGCATGCATATCGATGCGCATTTGGAGATGTCCGCACTTTCGTCATCGACGAAACCAGTAACACGACTCGAAGATTTTCGCCAAGGTAGAAAGAAGTATCGCGCAGGTTGGCAACGTGAATGCTCCCATCGAAGGGGGCGTGGCTGTGACTCGGAAAGGATTTCCATCACCTCCTCGCTTGTGTGCCGCGGTCGTCCCTCTATTTCTAACCAATGCCCTATTGGGGCTAACATGCGTTGCTACTCACACATAATCGCTGCTTGTGTAAGTCAAATGTGCTCAAGCTCCTCATGAAAGAAATACGCATGCATTTATTTATGAGCGTAAAGGAAAAAATAATAAATGTCAGCACATATTTTGCACGATTTCGCGGTTTTCTCGCCTCAATTAGTTATTTTCTTTATAGGGGTTTATCTCGAAACGTGCGTGATTCCGAACATTTCTTGACCTATTTTTTATTCTTCGAGCACTAGGCCGTTTGTGGGCCCTTTAGAGGCAGGATTTTTGACCGACATATGCAGTTAACTAATGTTTTCGCATTACTATGCCTGACTTTTCAACTCGAAGAGGTGACAATAACTGGTAGTTTTATGCAAATAAAGTAAAGAAGAGGAAAAATCGTGAGCCATTCCACTTCGCGAAGGAGGATGTCCAGAGAAGCCATTTTGCACGCGTCGCAAAGGTGATGCAGAATTTCTAACAAAGGGGCGAACTTATTTACTGTGAACTACCTAATTATTACAGGCAAACTCAACCTGGCATAATTATTTGTCTCAGCGAAAATTCTACATATAATTTGTATTCGGAAAGCTTCGATACAACAAGGGTTGCAGACTGTTATTGCAACCCTTGTCCCAATGGCGTACGCAGGACATCGTTTCGGAGGGGGGCGGAACCCGGGGTAAAAAGTTATAAATTAAAAAGAAACACGACGCAAAAAGAAAGTAAAAGTCAACAAAAAATACTTCGCCACTACAGCTCACTACAGGCGACTCACTACAGGCGGCTGTGCATTAAATTATTTTTATTCTTATCGGCATCGCAGAACGGCTGGCCGTGTTGAGAGCAGATGTACAATTTTCGCAAGTTCGTTGGGTTGTCACTTTCGAACGAACAATAGTTTTCAGTTGTCTTCGTTGGACAATATGCCGAGCCAGTGCCCGTGTTGTCACATCCCCCCCTCGCGATCTAGACAATTTCGCAGGGGGACGAGGCCCTCTCGCCACCCCCGTGAGTACACTATACTCGGTGACAACTTAAGAACGGCACGGGAAGTTGCCGCTGTGCCTTATCACCGTAGCCGGATGTTTCTCCGCGCGGCGCAAGTAGGGCGTTACTGGGAATATTTTGAGCATGGCGCGAGCCGCTCCCGTGATTTTTTGGACTTAATATCCTTATAAACGACTCCAGTGACGGACAAACAAACTGCGTGAGACAAGGCAGACGATATCACGCATTCATATATCAAACCCCTTTCAAAACGCGCGCGCACTGACTTCACGGGTCCGGCGCTTTGGCGGAGTGATACACTACATGAGGTGGTGCCGTTCTTGAGTTGTAACCGAGTATAGTACCTATTCCTCTCCCAGATGCCCGTGTATGGACGGCAGACGGGGATTCGGTAGCGTCTACAGTTTCGCGGGGATCTAACTCAATTATATCAAGTCAATAGAACTGGTGGTAATTGTAGAGTCATCTTAGGGGCCAATTTCCATGCAACTGTTTCTTGGGAAAGTTTTGACTTTTCTCTTGAGAATTCGCAATAAACTTGGCTTTCCTGCAGGGCTTTTCGCTCGTGCACATGAAAAAGCACGGAACACTAGTCATGTAAAATTTTCGACTAATTTAAAAAAAAAGACTCATTTTTACCAGGAAACATGCAATAAAGCTGGCGGCGCGTTATCGGCCCATTACTTCGCCTTTTAAGGGCAACGTCCAAGAAACTAGGCGTGTTTCCTTCTCCTTGTCGTTGATTATTCAAAATGCAGGAGCTTTTGTAGACGGGCAAATAAAGATGTTTCTCCCTTTGTCTCTCCCCCAATACACCACGAAATTCAGAGAAATTTCATGGTGTTTGCCGCCCCGCTCATTTCGTCCTGATCGTATGTCGTTAGCAGATGAGGGCGCTCTTCCGTGCCCCTCACCGCGGTTTCCGTTCAATTGATTGTTTTGTAAACTGTAGTAGAGATATCGTTTTTTCTTACCGCGGGTTGTGGAGCTATTGGTTTCTTTTTGCGGCAACTACTGAATCTGGCGACATCCGTTTGGCTTGGAATTACCGAAATATTGTCTTAGCATAGTAAGCCATGAAAAATCTTTGAGCACTCTATTCGCATAAAACTTCTAAAACTCAAAATTCTTTTACACTCTACCAGCATGGCTTCAGTAAATCAAATGATTTTCCTTGTAATATCCAACGTATATCTTTTGCGCATGCTACGATGGCGGGCGTTAGATATTCTATAACCTATTGCAACCATCTTCTCAAACTCTTCGAAAGCATTTATGTCTCTCGCCACTTAGTTTGTCAAAAGCCAACTGAACGGTACAATAAGTGTAACAGCGCTTGACGGGTCGAAAAATTTCAGAGCGCATCTTTTAAGGTACAGTTTGGCCACGCCGTCGGCGTCGGCGTAAGCGGACGAACATTTATTTACCGTACGATTTACGATTTATTTACGGACGATCGATTTCTTGGCGCAGGGGAGGATTAAAGATGGCATCCGTGCAGCGAGGAGGGAAATGAATGAAGGTGCCTCAACAAAACAAGTGTTTGGGCGAGTTGGTTCATGAATATAGATGAAGGTTTAGCGCAGGGTCGACACATACGGCGACCGGGCGGAACAGGCGCTACTCGCAAGTGATTTAGTGAGGCGAAAGCCTTACATGTCTCACAAAACACGACAGGTGAAAACGGAAAGTGACCGTGATCGTCTTCGGCGCCAACGCGACTGGTGCCAAAAGTCAGTCACGTGATCTGAGCGGCCAGAACCACGGTTACACAATATACATCAGCTTCTAAGCTCTCCATAGGCACCGCGCATCAGAATGGTAACTGTGTCCCGCTTTAGGCGGGACACAGTTCCTCTGGCAATCTAAGGGCTTGATGACTCTGCAGAATGGCTTTCGCGGACAATTCATCTTGTGGTGCCCAGGGGACAGGTCAGCAGTTGTTTTCGAGAACGAGAGGTATACACACACTCACAAAAATCACACGCATCTTTCACAGGGACATAACAGAAAAAAAAAACTTATCAAAAGGTACATTTTATGTTGCGGATTGATAAAAAGGGCTAACTGAAGCGCATTTTCCCGTTATTTATTTATTTGTTTATCTATTATTTATTTATTTATTTATTTATTTATTTATTTATTTCAATAGCTTTAATGCCCAGGTTGTGTCAAAGAAAGGAATGGAGTGCACAAACAATTGTAAATACAGAATACACAGTTGCAAGTACACGTGATGCATTGTCAAAAACAAGAAATGTTTGACCGAAAGCTTCTGCAGCTTCACGCGCCATCACATCCCCGTGGTTTTTCTCTGTTTTTGTTTTGTTTTTTATCTCGGATGGTCAATACAGTCTTCGCAATGAAACGGTAGATGCGACCGTGTTCCGTTTTTTTTTTTTTTTGTCGAAAGAGCGTGTTCTTGTTAGCGGTGATTGATACATTGACCACTTTTATTTGAGGTAAACCTTAGCAGACGTCAAACGTGTGTGAACGGTAGCAATAAAACACTTTACAAGGACCTGGCATGCTTGTAGTCACATATGTTGTGCAGCTTGTTTTCTGTCGCCGTTAGTGAGAAAAGCATGGCAAGTTTTAAAAGGGGTGAAAACAGATTCGGCACATTTTTCCGATAGAAGCAACATTTTTATGGTTGTGGGCCACCCGGCGCAGGTAAGGCATGGCCTATAGCTTTTCCGCTTTGGCGAAAAACGTTTGGTTAAAAACGGTTGACTTTCTTGGGCTACTTAAAGGCGAAAATATTGGTTTGTCTCTGTGTCTATCTCTGTCCGTCCTTCGATTCAGCCTTGCGGCTGGAAGCTAAACGAATACTTGTACGAGAGGTTTATATAGGCACACCTTTTCTAGCCAACTGAATCCAAAGTAGGCTTCATATTTGTCCACATTGTTCAGCAAGAAAAAAACGTTAGGCCTGTTTGATGCAAAATACCCATACAACAGTGGTGTTTACAGTGTTCGTTTAACTGAATAGACATGGCTGCTTAATTTTTGCCAAAGGGAATAAAAAAATACGTGTTGAAAACAATGTTCTGACACAAAATACAGAAAGCGCTATTGGCGAAATTACAAGGAGTTCCTCGGTAACAAAAGGTTCCAAAAGATGGCGTGAGCAGTGGAGGGCGGGAAAATTGAATTGACCTCAGCACACCTGCACCGTGTTTATCGTGGGACGAGCGAGACAGGAGGGCAAGGGCGTGACCGGTTGGCAGGGGAGAGAAGAGGGGCATTTACGTGGCAACGGCGGCGCAACGCTATCGTCCTTCATCGACATTTGCAGCGAAGTGAGCCGATTTTTCTAAGCAGAGGCACAGTCACAGGGATGAGAATCGAACGAGGAAAATCCGAGTTTTGAAGCCTGGCCAACTGATGGTCACGACTATTTCCATGGTGTGCTCACGTGCCTTACTTAAACGCACCAATGGCGATAGCGTGTTTCGCGGTCCTCGAATGCGCCGAACCATATTGCAAAAATTTCTCAGATGTTGAAGGTGAATGCTTCTAGTGAATTTGGTCGTGCTATAGAGAACAAGGTTAATGTTTTAAAAAAACTTTGTTTTTTTTTCTGTAAGGGGTCGCTCTTGAGGGTCGCTCTTGAGGGGTGGCTCTTGAGGGGTCGCACCCTCGCAACCAGAATCAGAAATGCTTAAAGGGACCCTGAACACTTTCGATAAACGCTTTCACTCTTTCCTTCGCGTCTGAAAGCACTGCGAAAGCTGCAGTTATCGCGAGCATGGAGCGGCACTGCATGATTTGCTCGCCGCACCGGATAGCCTTCCGTTTCTGGTTCGTTTTTGTGGCTGTATTTTTAAAGTTGCTATCGAAAAGCGTTCATTGCTGCAACTGAAGGAAAACCGGCCAACAGCCGCTATATTGCCTCAGTGACGCAATCGGGCCGTCGAAGAACGTCAATACCGGGAAAGAGAAAAAAATCTTTTGAGCGATTTTCCAAGTTGTCTGATGGACATAGAACAGTAATGTTTGGCTAAGGTACTTCGCGACCCCCTAATCTAAGTACTGGGTGTGTTGGGTTACTGTGTTCTGTAAGCATTTAAGATTTCAAAAATGTTGAAAGAAGTGTTTCAGGGTTCCTTTAAAACTTCCCCCACCGGGGTAAATTTAATACTTGGCCTTTATTTTTAAAAAAGGATCACAGGAAATCTTCGATAAACCAATTGATCTTAAACCGTTGGTACAGTTTAGTGAGTTACTTAAGTCACAATCTTCACTTGTGAAAAGCATTTTGCGTAGTACTGGCAGTACACAGGGACGAAAGGATACACAGGGACCAAAGGACCGGCCCCTTTTTCGGATAGAAAGCTTATCTTCAAACGAGGTGTGCGCTATGCCTGAGTTAAATTGAAGAAACGCCATAAAATTATGAATTGAGATTGCAGTTGCATTTGGAACAGCTATTCCCCCTGTCGTGGAACGACCACCTCGCTGCGGTTGCGCCGGCAGAGAACGCAGCAGCGAGACCCCCGATCGAACTCTTTTAATGGCGGCGACTGAGAACAAATGTACAATGATGATGATAGTGGTGCGGTATGTTCCAGGAGCCACATCTTCTTCCTTTACAATGCGGAACATCGCAATTGGCTTCAATGCAGACAACAGCCGTTGCCAAGTGCGATTCGTTTCGGGCCTGGCAGATAGCATAAACAAAAAAACTTTTTCCGACAGTGTCGCCCAATGCAAATGCAGGAAATTCGAAAATGAACCGTGCGACGAAATTAGCCAGTAAGAAAGTCGGGGTTTGTACCACGTGACAGGCAGTTTCAGTTCATTCTTGGCCACTCCCCGACGTTGACATGGGCCTGGAGGGAGTATGTGGTTGAGGACCTGCAAGGCAGATCACTTCGGTAATCTCTCTACTTAGGCAAATGAGCGGCTGTGCCATTTGCGGCCAATTCAACTGGGCGAGACGCACGTGCAAGTATGTTGACCTGATTCTGGAACAACGGTATATTTTGATTCGGGTTTCTCTTTGAAGCTCCGGCGATATACTTCCCCAGATCCTCCATTCCAGCTACAGAAGGGGTTTGGAACTGGATTCGAACTCTTGGAAAACAGCAAGACCGTGTTCTCCTTATTAAAGTGAAGCTTTGCATTCCGGAGTGATGGCGACCGTCAGTGATGTCCCGTATTGGGGAGAAAGATTCACATTTCAAAGTTCAGATATTCTCTGTTTTCAGCATTTCCCTCGCAGATTTCTCAAAAATTCTCTGCAAATTTTTCCTGCATTTATTTTTTTGCAGCTGGTAGATCTTCGCGTGGATTTCTGTTCGGTTTTGGGCGTTAGCCAGCGTCACCTGGGTGCACTTTCCTTCCAGACGCACAGGCCGTTCAGAGCAGCATAGTTTCGGCGTAAACTAAATTTCACTACATTTCCCGCTCAAAAGCATTCGACTATGCATTTCACGCTTTGTTCCAAACAGCATGCTTACTTTTCATGCTAAAGCTCCGAGTTAAAACTGCCCGCATAAAAAAGAACAAGACATAATCGAGGTAATTTTAGCTCAGCGCCGGGACTGCTGGCGCCACTCTTCGTTGACAGCTCGCCGACACCCGAAATACTTTTCGTATATTGCGGAGTAATACATGCGAACAGGCTTCAGCCTATCAGCCGCTGCCGCTTCACCTTGGACCAGCTTTTTCTCATGGAGAATTCTTTCCTCTATGCTCGTTCGTGATTTACGAACTGGGTTGGAAGCGGCCTTGGATGCTGTGGCTTGCGTGAATACGACTGCGGATATTTCAACATAAATCCAACGAAGTGTTGAGCGAACGATTCAAAAGAAAACAAAATCAGAAATGGTGCGAGTTCCGGTTTACTCACACTTTTTTTTTTCCTTTTACTCTACGACTCCTAAAATTCTCAGTATCTATTAAAGATTCCTTTTTTTTCCCCTTTAGCCAAAACTCCAGCTGAAAACTCCCCGAATAAGGGAACATTCCCCGCACGGAACATCACTGGCGGCCGTCCCATCATCAAAACGCACTGCAGGGAAGCCAACCTGTGCACAGTGGGTTTTGCAGAACGATGAGGATGATAAACAAAGGCGCATCAAGGGCCTCAAAAAAAAAAAAAAAACAGAAAAAACACGGTTCCTGTGGTCGGGATCAAACCTCAGTCCGTCGGGTTATGCAGCCGGCGTCTATACCATTGCACAATTCAGTTTTTTTTTTTTTTTTCCTTCTTTATTGCCATTGCGTTATTACGACACGGCCGAAGCCGTTTGGATTCTGGACTTTGACTCACATGAGGGTTTCCTGGGAGAAAGCTGCGCGTTTTAACCAGATTTCTTGTTATATAAAATTAGCTTGAAATATTTGGTGCTAACTTTGTTCACGCAAGAACAAAAATTGAATTTGAGATCGGTGAAGCTAGTGGCAGTCCATGCCTAAAAAGCTAAACACGGTTGCCTTCGCGGGCACTGAAATTGACGCAGCGTATGCGCTTAATGTCACAAGAACTCGTTTCTGGACGAGCCTAATTTGCAAACGACAAATTTTGCCCATGTCAAATTCAAATTACACTCATAGTAGTTAGTGGGGTATCGCATTCGCCTTCGCCTGCATGGCCCTTCCGCGAGTAACACCTGCGCCATTCATACAGCTGAACGTCAGTTTCTGATCGAGTGGCTGGCCAGCTGCCATGCCGCAAAACGTTGGATGTAACCTTCGTATATGAACAAGAAACACAGTTTATTTTGAATTCAGGTTCGGTGTAATCCCTACGCTTTCCACGAATTACGAAGCAGCTGCACACATCCCGAGTTGTGGAATGGCCGGGATGCTGTATTCAATTCGTCGGCCCATTATCGCGAAAAAAAAAAAAACACTTCTTGGCATTAACAGCGCGGCAAAAAAACAGCAGAACGCACAAGCTGAGGTGTCCGGAATGTGCTAGGTGCACTCACATGTATTAGGGCGATTAGAGGAAGCTTCACCAGCGCCTGAAGACACTGGAAAGGTCGCAGGTGGTAAAATACGGCCGTGAAAGACGCTCGCTTAGTGGTTTGTTTATGTTTTGTTCCAGCGCCATTCAGCGCGCGGCTATCTTATCTTGCCCTGTCTCCTTGCTCCTTCCGGAGTTAGGAAGCCAGGCTTTTCCTCCGTCACCTACGTAGGTTGTTCTGGTTTCATGGACATTGTTCTAGGCCTGATTCGATTCTGCTGAAGAGCACCGCTCTGGGGTGCACGTTGGCTACACACCTCAGAAATTGATCGGCCAACTCTTCACCGAGCAGGTTATTAAGGCGGAGCTTTTATACGGCTAAAGTTCCACGCATTTTTTATTGATTGCACAGGGTTTAACGCGCCGACGCTTCACAGGCGATAAAACGCGCCGTAGCGCAGGGCTCCGGATTAATTTTGACCACCCGGGGATCTTTAACGCGCGCCGAAATATCGAACACACGGGCGGCTTTGCTTGTAGCCTCCATCAGAAAAGCGGCCGCCGCGGCCTGCAATCGAACCCGCGACCTTGTGCTCAGCAGCACAACGCCACAGCCACAGAGCCACCGCGGCGGGTTTCCGCGCGTTTTTCTTGCGCGGCTTATCGTGAACGGTCTGCAGATAATTCTGTAACTCTTGTTTTATTGAACCTTTCCTCACAACAATGACATGCCATTTGGCCGCTAAGACGATCCTATCGTTACTCTGACTTTTATTTACTTGTCATAATTCTTAGTTCTGAGTGAGGTTGTGCACGGACCGCTGAAGAAGCTCACGGACCGGGTTAACTCGGCTGGGGGCTGGGTAGGTGGCTCGTCGGGAGTAGCAGAGGCAGACGCTTTCGAGATGTTTCGGGCAATGTGCGTTTCCTACCATGGTAATATCTGATCACTTTTCTGATTCTTAGGCATCGACATCGCCTACATGTTCGGCGAGCGTGTCGAACGGGTCTGAAAAAACGCAGTGTCTAGACTGCTGTCCCACTACATTCGGGTATTTAAAGGGGCACTAAACTGGGTTCCAAAGGTTGCGATTTTACGTGCGCAATCACTGGAGTACTATCCAAGTAACGTCTTCCGAACACATGGTTTAAAAGCGTTGAGTATTAACCGAGTGGCCGCTCATTCAAAAGGGCCAGCAATAAGGCGTGGAGCTCTTGCCCTCTCATCGCGCCTCCAAAGCACTGCGGAAGCTGTGACGTCACCGACCAGGCGCAAGACCACCTAGAGAAACAGGGCGATATGCGCGCAGCCAATGGCTCCGCTCGGCGGCACGTCACGCTTTCTTTTTAGCAGCCGTCGCGCAGGCTCCTCCTACAACTGCCCAGCGGGGCCGTTCAAACTGCCCGGTGCCCATGCTCTTCGAGTCGGCCGTGCTCACGTCGGCACGTCAGTTTTAGAATTGGCGGTGAGATCTTTGAGTGGCGCCCCCTGGCTATGACGTCGGCTTAGGGATTCGCGCCGCTGTCGTCTGCTACACTCCGCTTGTGAGGGGCAACAGTGCCGGGCTAGAAATCGCCCGCTTCGTTGCTGTAGTGCGTTAAAAAGCGTATTTTTAGCGACTCAGTTATTTTGCCAGCTTCTGACGCGTCTGAATAATTTGAAGCTGTATCCCCCACAAGTTTGCAACACACGAAGAGATAGAGAACAACTTTCTTCAGAGTATCGGTCAGAAGATCGTGTGTAACTCGTCCTTTCTTGCTTATTCTCGAGGATCAGCGATCAGAGCTTCTCTATAAGTATTCAAAAGGCGTAGGCTTCCCTGCAGTAATTTTGAGATGCTCGTATGAAGACTCAACAGTCTATACTACGTACCAAGGCAGCGGCCTCTACCCGCTCATCGCACAGCAGGAAATAAGCGGCTTTCTTCTGTTTCTTTCGTTGTTGTCTTTGTATCGGATTAATGTTTTCTTGCTTTTTTTTTCTGCCGACGCATTAATTTTTCTGCGCCGTCACCAACTTCTTATTAGGAGGTTTCGGAATGTTTGGGAGCCTCACAAAGGTCGTGTGGATATTTCCTTCATTTTGTATGGCATACATTCCCTTCTTCACAAATTGGCTTTCATTACGGCTGCGTGCAAGAAGGTGCATATCCGCAGCGTGCTTTGTTTATTCACATGCAAATACAATGAGAAGGTTTGTGCTACGCCACCGCGATCGCGCCCTAAACAACGTGGTCCACAGTACTCGAAAGGCGGCTTTTGTGCTCCGAATTTCTGTCGTAATTTTATTCGTTATCATAACGAACTGACTCTCAACTCGAACAATGATGACATGATTACGGTGTTGAAGGCATGATATACTCGCTAACTAAAGTAATAAATAGTATACCTGCATATATTACAAGACTCGAAAACCGAAGAAGAATTCCAAGTAGCTGTTTATTGCTTTTCAACCCTTCCAGGCGCGAAGAACAAATCCTATTCTACTCGGGATGGCGTTCTATGATTTGAAGAAAATTACTTTTACTCTCTTATCCTGGACTGAGGACCCGGCCCACTAACCAGATCGATTTAATTGTTAACAAAGTTTTCCCCTCCTCCCTTATCCTCCTCCTCCTCCTCTTGAGTGCAGTTTTCCTATAACGCATATCCGAATATCGGGAAGATTTGGCTCTGCAAAATGTTCCAAAATATCCCTCCAGGGTCTTAACAAAACATATATGTGTTACTATAAATTTAACGAAGACGTGACTCGTTTTGCTCAAATAAACCTCCATACTGGTTAGATGCCTGGTATAGAATCAGCACGCGCGTATATACACACTGGGTTATTTGGAACTCACCCTACAGTTTTTGCAGTCTATAGTGCATGTCGGCAAACTTACATGCCTTGACAACGTAAAGTGATGTGACAAAACGCGTTCGAGCGTTCGGCAAGGTTGCAAAAACTGTTTTACCTTACATATGATTACCGGGAATCGTGATGCCTTCTGCCAAAAGCCGACAGCCCTGAAGGCCTAGAATTTGTTTGGTCTTCCATTTCGCTGTTGTCGGGTTATTAGCAGCTGACTGTTCCTTTGTTCGAATGCTTACATGAGAAGCTGACGCCTAGCTCCGACTCTTCGCGCTCCGCACAGGACCGGCTTCGCAAGGAATGGGGTGGCGGCCGGCAATGTTTCTCCCCTAGCGGTATCCAAAACTATACTTTAATTGATACCATGAGCTAGTGTATGCGATTTTAAGCCTATTATTACTATAACAAGTTACCCACAACGCCAATTCTGGTGCGGACAAGCATCAGACGTTGACCGAGCGCAAAGAAACAGCAGGTGAAGAGCGATCCTGAGTGAAGCAGACGACAAATGCGAGGGAATCCCTAAGCTGACGTCACGGAGGCGCGCTTCGCAGCGCCGCCTGTGTTCGCGCTCACCGCCAATAGGGTGTATTCACAGGGCTTTGGGCCGCGCGGCGGCGCTACCTGCGCGGCGGCGACGACGCCATATTTAAGGTTGCCCTCCGCCGCGCGGGCAGCGCGTTTCCCGAAGCAAAGCGTGGTTTGCGGTGTGGTGCTGGTACGTTCGTGTGGACGGTGTTTTTCTCTGCGTGATTCGTGGTTTCGAGAATGCCTGGTCGTAACGAGTAGCCAGCATTGTTTTCGCTGCGAATTCCGGATGCGCTCTTCACGTCTCCTACAACCGCAGACCCGAAGCAGGCCGCACGACAAAATCAAGCGCGCCGTGTATTTTTTTTTCTTTTCGCTGTTTCGAAGCGACGGCTAGGGCAGTGCCTGAAGGCTGTCTGTCTTCATTCGACGAATTCCCAAAGAAGTTATCGATAATATGGCTAATCAGTACCGAATCTGTTGGAGCCCGTTTCATTCAGGTGGGTCCCGGGACGATGGGCGTCGGAGCTTTCACCTCGCACCTCGTCACATGTTTGAAACATTCGCATGCTTAAAATGTTCACAAATTAAGGTAGCCGGCGTACTTTATGGATGAGACGAACCATACTGGGCTCCCAGCCTCAACATGGGCTACTTCGAGTGTTGAGGTGAACGCACGCGTACATGCAATATCGCTTCCAAGGTGGTAATTGCGGGCATCCAAATTGATCCAATTCTTCTTCGTCGCCTTCGACTGTTCTGTAATGACCAATCGTGTTACGTGGTCAGACACTAAAGCTTGATGCTGAACACACAGTTTGACTACTTCAAAAACAGCGCAGAGACTAAAACGTTAACGTATGCAGGAACAAACAAGAGCAGCCTTTTTCACTTGTCTCTGCGCTATTTTCGAAGTATCCAAAGCGTGTTCCATAATCTTGTTCTGCTTATAATTTCCGCTTCGTCTTTACCGACAGGAAAAGACTTGAAAATCATCGGTGGGATCTTTGTCGTCGCCACCATACCTAATTTTATCCCGTACTTACCTCGCGATGGTTTCCACCCAGACCCTGTGCGTAATTGTTCCGCTTCATTAGGAGCTCAAATGGAAGACCTCCGTGCGTTCAACGCACAGAACACTAACTCACCATCTCTCATACTCCTCAAGAAGCGCGCAACATGCCTGGGTGGCACGATAAAACCAGCTCCTCATCTCACACGCCACCACCACATCAAATATCCTCGCAGCCTTGGGTGAAGAAATTTTCTTAACTCGCGCGACGGTCGCTTCAAGCAACGGAGCAAATAAGGAAATCGGCGCACGGGGATGACACCGAGATTGCGCGAAATCGCCAAATCGGACAGGGTTATGCACGCCGCTGGCCGCGCCTGTCAAACCATCGGACAGTTGCATTTGTCGCGCGAAATCGTACAGTCTTCAATCACTGTCTCGGCCTTCGCTTCGAAACAACTACAAAAAAAAAAAAAAAAACGGCGCGCTTGCTTTCGTCGTTCGGCCTGCTTCGGGTCTGCGGTTGTAGGAGACGTGAACAGCGCATCCGGAATTTCGCAGCGAAAACAATGCTGACTACTCGTTACGACCAGGCATTCTCGAACCCACGAATCACGCAGAGAAAAACGCCGTCCACACGAACGTTCTTGCCAGCACCACGCCTGAAACAACGTTTCGCGTCTGGAAACGCGCTGCCCGTGCGGCGGAGCGCAACCTCAAATATGGCGTCGTCGCCGCCGCGCGATCCAAGTTGAAGGCCACATAAGTGGATCCCAAACACAACATTCTCGCTCACCACAGCAATTGAAGATTTACACCGATGACTTAGCGACACGCTAGCGTTTCCGCATGCGGCGCTGTCGCGGTGAAAAGGCTTAGCATCGCGGCGCTGCAGTTATACAGTCACCGCTTTACGAAGCCGCGCCGACGACGATCACCAGCGCAATCTTTCACTGCACTATCACCCCCCTCCCCTCACGAATTTATTGGCGGTGAGCGCGACCACGGGCGGCGCTGCGAAGCGCGCCTCCGTGACGTCGGCTTAGGGATTCTCGCATTTGTCGTCTGCTTCACTCGGGCTCGCTCTCCCTGCTGTTTCTTTGCGCGCGGTTGACTTTCGATGCTTGTCCGCACCAGATATTTAGACTGCGCCACTTTTTATCACAGTGAAACACTTAAAATCGCATACACTAGCTCAAGGCGTGATATGAAGTATAGTTTTCGATACCGCTGCGGAAAAAACAACATTCCTGGGGTCGCCCCATTCCTGTTAAGCCGGTACTGTGCGGAGCGCGAAGAGTCAGGGCTAGGCGCCAGGTTCTGTAATCAGCTATCTTTCGAACAAAGGGAACAGCCAGAGTATAATAACCAAAAGCAGCGAAAATGCAAGATCAAAACAAATTCTAGGCTTTCGGGGCTGTCGGCTTTGGCAAAAGGCATTACGATTCGCGGTAATCGTATATAAGGTAAAAAAGTTTTTGCAACCTACACCGAACACTGGAAAGTATTGCTGTCACATCACTTTACGCTGTCATGGCATGAAAATATGCCGACAGGCACTATAGGGCGCAAAAAATGTAGGTTGGGTTGCAAATAACCTACTCTGCGTATACGCGCGTGCTGGTTTTATAAGAGGCTTCTAATCAGTATGAGGGCTTATTGAGCAAAACGAGTCAAGTGTAGGGTAAAAATACAGTAACGCTATGTTTCGTAAGACCTGGAGAGATATTTCGGTAGATTTCCCACAGCCACATCTTCCCCATAAGCCTTATAGCAAAAGCGAACTCAAGGGGAGGAGGCGGATAGGGAGGAGGAGAAAACTTTATTTAACAGTAAAACCGAGCTGGTTAGTGGACGGGCTTCTCAGTCCGGACAAGAGAGTAAGAGTAGTCTTTTTTTTTTTCAATTCATCGAACGTCAACCCGAGCAGGTCAGGATTTGTTCTTTATGACTGAAGTGGTTGGAAAGCAATAAAGAGCTGCTTGGACATATTCCTCGGTTTCGATTCTTGTTATACTGAAAACCGGCTCGCATACTATTTATTTCGTTCGTTAGCGAGTATATCAAGCCTTCAACACCGCAACCATATCATAACTGTTTGGGGTTAGATTCCGTTCGTTACGATAACGATGCTTACGACAGAAATTCGGGGCACAAAAGCCGCCTTCGAGTTCCCTGGACATGTTGTCTGCGCCGATTTTGCGGTTTCGTAGCACAAACATTTTCATTCTATTGGCATGCGAATAACAACGCACGCTGCGGATATGGACCCCCTTGTACGCAGCCCTAACGAAAGCCACATTCTGAAGAAAGTACTGCATGCCTTACAGTCCGAAGAAAATATCCACACGAACTTTGTTAGCCTCTCAAACATCCCCACCTGCAAATAAGATGTATGTGACGGTGAAGGGAAATAATGCGTTGGGCACAGAAAAGAACATGCATCTGATACAAGTCAACAACAACGAAAGAAATAAAAAACAGCCGTTTTATTTCCTGCTGTGCGCTGTGCGTCTAGGGGCCTGCTGCTTGATGGGTAGCAGACTCTTGAGCATCTCAAAAAGCATCTCAAAAATACTTTACGGAAGCCTTCGCCTTTTGAATACTTATCAAGGAGCTATGAGCTCTGAATCTCGCAAAAAAGCTTGAAAGGACGAGTTACACACAATCTCCTGAGCGAAGCTCTAAGAAAGTTGTTCTCTCTCTCCTCGTGTGTTGCCAACTTGTGCGGGATACAGCTTGAAATTATTCAGATGAGCCAGAAGCTGGCAAAATAACTGAATTGCTGGAAATATGCTTTTTAATGCACCTAAGCATCAACGCGGCGATTTCCAGCACAGGCACTGCTGCCCCTCACAAGCGAACGACAGCGGCGCGGGTGTAGCAGACGACAACGGCGCGAGTCCCTAAGCTGACGTCAGAGCCAGGGGGCGCCACTCAAACATCTCACCGCCAATACGCTGATTTGCAGCAACAGTGGGCGGTGAGAGCGGGCAGGCGGTGATTAAAGGGAGGTGGTCACCGGGCGGTGACAAGTTTTAGCTGCTGCGGTGTATGCCGTATTGCTTATTTTGAAAATGTCTCTATTGGTTGCAACATTCGTAATGCAAGCCTGAACGTAGTTCAGAAGCAGTCACAACTATCATCCCTGTATATATGTCGTTCGGAAGAGGCTCGTAATTTATGTCTAGGGATACTCACTATTACAGAAGGGATATTTAGAACTTCTTAGTTTTCAAATTTCGCATTTTGCAACCTGGAATAGTGATATAATTTTTTGGTAGCGCATGCCGTGCTGCTGGTAGGTTCATTTCATCAAACCGTGTCATATTGTGCAGAAAATACTGCTTTAACGACAATACCTGTTAGGTTGTTCGTTTTACGTACATGTGTACAAGCGTGCCGCCAACATTGCATACACTCGGGAAACAGGCCTCGAACCTTACAACTGTTCTCATCAGCACCCCCTCCACCCCCGCACAGTATGAAAATTAAATTTGTGGCAAATTTTATAGATTTGTGAGAACATACCTGACATTTTGTCTTGCTTTAAGTTGCCGCGTAGTTCGAATTCCGAGAATTTGAACATTGCGCTTCTCATAAACGTAATTATCAAAGTATCAAAGGGGGTGTGCAGCGCAACATAAGACGGAGGACGATAAGAATGCACGAAGACAAAGCGCTAACTATCAACTATTAGTTTCAACTACCAGTTTCAATTATCAAAATTTGTATGTGTGCTTCTTTCTTTTGTTTTCTCGTCTCTTTGTATTTCTTGCTATTACGCCCTAATCAGTCACCCCCTTCCCCCACCTTCCACCCTAGCAGGCGTTCTGGTGTCCACCCCTGTGTGTGCAAATTACTCTTGCTGGTGGACACTTTTCTTTCAATTTTCCTAGCAGTACATTCATTCATTCATTCATTCATTCATTCATTCATTCATTCATTCATTCATTCATTCATTCATTTGTATCGCTCTTTCGGAACCGTCACGCATGTCTTACCGACACAGACAGGGCATTCAGAGATTACCTAATGCTGTTCTCGGCTTCAACAAGCGAGGTTAGTGTTCTCAATCGAATTTAAACCGGGGTTCATCAGAAAAAATATCCTACAATATTAGCAACACATGTGTGTTGAGTGGTTCGCCACATTTACGGTGTTATTACAGCGTGTCGCTGTACCGTGAACGCTTGTAGCTGCATTTCTTGTGAATCTGCACGCGTTTCGCGACCTTTACTTTACATGAAATGCTTTGAGTGCACATTGACGGCCACAGCACGAGCCAACCTCCGGCCAAGCCTTCCTTTTTGACCGTTCTGACTGAAGAGAGTCAGGACATGGAGAAGGCCCCCCACACACTGAATGGCTACGCGGACATTCTCGCTCACTTCAGACACGAGCGTCAACGCTTCCCTCCACCCAACTCCCACCTTTCCAGAGCCGAAGCGACCACACTCCGCCGGCTACAGACCAATTCCTACCCACACTGTACCCTCCTCCACCATATCTACCCCACCCCGTATTATAGTACCTGCCACTTTTGCCCCCAGCCATTCACCCTGTACCATCTGGTCTGGGAGTGCCAAAAATCTCCATCCCTCACACCCAATCCCCGTCCTACGTACGAGCAGTGGGTGTAGCGGCTGTCCAGCTCGGACCTCTCGACCCAGCGCATGCTGATAGAGAGGGCACGAGCAGCCAGCAAGGACCAGCGCATCCCGGACTAGCGGACGCCCCCCACCGGTGCCCTCACCATCCTGCACCATTAAGCTCGAAATTAAAGATGTTTATTCTCCCTCGCTCCATTCATACGTTAGTGCTTGCTACGTGCAGTGAGGGACAAATTAAACGCGAATGGAGAATTATGAAGTGGAGCACATCAAAGTCGCTATTCCGTTTATTGGCATGAACTGGTTGTAAAAAACTGCGCCAAGCACTGAGCACCAGTGAAGCTGTAACGTGCAGCCACTGTTTTTTCGCTCCATTGGATGTGTTGGTGGATGCGACAGTGTGGCTACTTCATCTATAAACCCAGCCGAACTTCCTCCCTTTACATCTAACGCCTCTGAAACCCAGTTCTTTCGGGCATACGCATGAGGTTGCGCCGGAGGAGTCTTCTCCAAACACGGGACCACCGGAATTTCATTTCGCCAAGCCGTGTAAAGCTTCGCCTTAATTAAGAGACATTCCTCCTCGCGTCTCTCACTCAAGACACCTAGTTCTTCAGCTTCGGGTACTCCCGTGCCGGGGTGATGTGTTGATGACTGTGATGACTTGCTCTCGTTTGTGCAACGGTGCGCAGGTTAAGCAAACCATCGACTCCGGAGCCAACGTTCTGTTCCTGAATTCGGGCGACTACTACCAGGGCAGCATCTGGTTCTACATCCTGGGCCCACCAATTGTGGTGGACGCCGTCAACTACCTCAAACATGACGCCATGGTACGTCTCCCGGTCGCCAGAATGGCTTTCTTTCATAACGCAGTTGATCAAAAGTGATTCATGATTTCATGAATCATCTGCAATGCACCCTAGAGCCCCATTCTAGCAAACCAGTAAAGATGGAGCGAAGTGCTTCTATACTAGATTACAGCACTTTCTGTTTGTTTCTTTTTCGCATAAAAAAAACGTTATATGCATGTGTGCGGGTTCAATAATGGACCTATTGTCGCGAGGAAAAAAAAAACAAATAGTGAAACACGTAGTAACACTATACAGAAAGATGTGGAAAAATGGCGAAATGGGCAAGTCACAACAATGTTCTGATGGCCGCTGTACGACACGTTGATCCTAAACTGATGAAAACTTGTGCAGTTAAACCCGGAGATAACGGAGTTCACACAAAGTCGCAATTTTTGTTATATGCAGGCTGCGACTTAAGGCTCGCGTGAATGAAGCAGAAACGAAACTAAAATGCTAGACATCAATGAACATGAACTCACCTTTAATGAATTTGTTTTACAGTGAGAAACTGCCTGATTAGCGCCTATAGCTACTGCTTTCCCACCAGCTTATCGCAACACGTGCACTCTTAAGGTCACTTACCTCCGTATTCACAAAGGTAACCTAAGTACCACTTTTGCCTTCTGACACTTCTTCGAGCCTTAACCCGTTTCAAGGGCCAAACGTATGCTGAAAAGGCGCCTTTTCGCGATTTTGATGCTCTTTTCCTCAGTCAAAATTGTTGAGTGGGGGCTAGCTGGGATGCTGTACCGGTCGGCGACGTTATTCTTTCTCGCCGGCGAAGGCAGCATCTAAAATTGCAAGCTTGTCTTAAAAAGACAAAAAGTTTTCGTTTTCTGGCAGAGATGGCAGTGGAGACGCGCGACTACACGCCGACAGGCTGGCCTCGCACGTAACAAACACCACACTCACACTGGAATCGCACTGTAAATTGCGGTGCGGGCGAAGTTCACTAAATAAGTGCATTTCTTCAGCCGTTTTTTCACAAAAATGTGCAAAAAAACAGTTGCTCATGAGCGTAGCGAATTCGTTACACAGAGGTTAATCGTCGTAATGCCTTCGTTACATAGAGGGCGCGCACACATGGGTTTCAATGAGCCTGACAATGAGGAATCAGAAAACCTCGTTAAATCCAGGCACTCGTTGCAAAAAGGTTCGTTACATCGAGGTTTAAATGTATGTGGGCATCACCAGGCTTTTGGGTGAGCTTGCACGTTGGCATCCAAAAAAGAACGAAAAAGAAATGCAGAGATTTCCAACGGAGGCTTTATCCTCCGTCACTTCAATGTCTGCCACGTTAGGGTGGTTTATATAAGAATCCTTCGATAATTTTCTCGAATGAGTGCACCAAGCTGCAAGATTACAATCTGAGCCCTTCGAAAGCGAAAAACAGAAGCAATTCCTTTGAGGTGTTCAACAGGGCAGTAATGCTTTCTCATTCACAACCCATCAGACGTGCTTAGGCGTCCTCGGACATTTTGCTTTGTGATTGTGTGCACCGAAACACCTGCGCTGGCTGTTCTGTCACATTATAAATGCTCCAGAGCTTGATTTTTTTTTAACACGAAAGCGCTCTTAGTTGTACTGATGGCCCCTGTCAAAAGGCTAATGCATTTCCCATAGACTGGTTGGCCGACCGAAAAGGTATGGACACGCGGTGCGTGTGCGAAGCCGGGCCTACATTGTGTGGAAACGGTTACTTGAAAATCGCGAAAAAGTAACATTTCTAGGCTAGAAAATACACGCATTGATCATTCAGAAGGAGCGCGGTAGTATACCTTTATCTCATAAACCGCGTATCGGTATGCATTTATAGCTTTCGTAGGCGTGTTTACATAGTCTGAGAAAAATCGCCGCATAGGTTCCTTCTCCGTTTGCGATTTGGATCTGTTAAGGTTTGAAGATCGAGTGGACGCAGTTTTAGGGAAATTTGGACGCACCTTTAGCAAAGGGTTTTAGGCACTTTTGGCGCGGTTTGTTTTTGTTGTTGTTGTTATAAAGCTTTCGCGCTTATCTCAACTTTCTTTAAGATGAGATAATAAAGTTTTACCACCCTTTATCCTTCTCCATAATTTAGTCCTATCACTCTTCATTTACCACTTGTTCCTCCTTTTCTGACCCCTCTAGTCTATTACAAATGACTTACCCACACACAGAGTACGAGTGGATTAGTAACTAACTAGTAAACAGGATCACTAGTAATATTTCTCGCTGAATCAAGTGCCAGACAGGGTAAAATTTTGGGGCTCAGGTTGCCCAAAAAGTTCATTGCTTTAAAAGATAGCAAGAAAATGTCCATTTATTGCGAAAGCAACGAATGGCCATTGCGATAAAAAGGTGGTTTCCGGCGTACGTAGCAGAAAGAAATGGCCGCGTATCTGCTCTTTTCGTTGCAAACGTCGACAAAAGACGATAGTCTTTCGTCGACATTTGCCAAGTAAATGCTTCCCTTCGCTCTCCCGCTCACCTCTCATGGTGTTCCTCTTCCGTCACGCTCCTCCCAAGGTAAACACGCAAAAGGTTTGCTCAAGTCAATTTAAATTTACCGCGTTCCACTGCTCCAGGCCGGGTACCTCGATGCCAGCGCTGCCGTACCACCGGTGGAGGCGCGCTTGAATCGAGGCGCCCTACTTGAACGTTTATGGAACCACGTTGCCCTACCCCACCAGCGTTCCAAGCAGAACGTGGAACCTATGTAGTGAAACCTTTCATAACTGTTGCCGCCAGAAGCTATAGTGGCGCGGGCGACAGCAGGCGACGGAGGAATTTTTTCTGCAGTGGATGTAGTATTTCATTTCGCAAAAATCTGGAAAGACGATACATGTGCAACAAGAGCGGGGGGCATCAAGCAGCGGGTGCTCCGTGGCTGTACCGCTAAAAGTATAAAGAAGCCAAGGGTACCATTCCAACCTGACGGTAAAAGCGCCCAGGGTCTGTTTGTTATCTCGAAAAGCAGTGTACAATAAGCGGCCGATTCTGGCTGCAAGAGCCCAGATGTCACCTCACGATGCACACGCATCAAACAGCATTTAAACGTAAAGTATAAGAGGGATGACATGTGTTTAAAGCTTTAGGTTTACCAAACTTTGATTTTTGGTTGAGCGAAAGTATTATTTTAAAACTTTTCAGGACAAATAATTTTAAACCATTGCATATTCCTACGCGTAATCCCCTGATCAAAAGAGCCTTACTTGATTTCTCATTGCAATATTAGGCTAGATTGTACTATGTTCCTGCTGCGTTCATCCAACTTCATGGATGCACTTCTAGCACAAATTAAAGGTACCAATTAAAAAAACGCTTTCGAGATATTGTATTAAAATGATGGAAATAAAATTGCGCTTAAAGGACAGGAAAAACAGAAAGAAGACACACCACACAGCGCAGTATGATAGATAGTTCTTGATGATAGATATTATAATTAGTACGGACTGCATCCCCACTGTGTGTGTTTGGCATATATCTTTATGTACACTCGATTGCCTGAATAAGTTGTTCAGGTATTATGATTTTCTTTTGGCATGTATTTTCGTATTGTCTGTTATAATTGGCTTTGGTTTCTGATCACCCTTTCATGTGGTTTGGTACCTTTAATTTGTGCTAGAAGTGCATCCATGAAGTTGGATGAACGCAGCAGGAACATAGTACAATCTAGCCTAATATTGCAACTGGAAATCACGTAAGGCTCTTTTGATCGGAGATTACGCGTAGGAATATGGAACGGTTCAAAATTATTTGTCCTGAAAAGTTTTAAAATAATACTTTCGCTCAACCAAAAATCAAAGTTTGGTAAACCTAAAGCTTGGTAAACACATCACTCTTATACTCAACTTTTAAATGCTGTTTGATGCGTGTGCATTGTGAGGTGACACCTGGCCTCTTGCAGCCGGAATCGGCTGCATATTGTAGGCTGTTTTCGAAATAACGAACAGACGCTGGGCGCTTTTACCGCCAGGTTTGGAATGAGACCCTTGGCTTCTTTGCACTTCTTAGCGGTACAGCCACGGAGCACCCGCTGCTTGAAAAAGGGCCGTGGGCGTATTGTTGCACATGCATCGTCTTTCCAGTGCGTCACTCGGAAGCCTTCAGGGAAGGTTTTACGACGCACGTGTAACGAGACTCGAGGGAAACATGCGGCAGCGGCAAAGAATTCTTTTCAAACGACAGGGGTACGTTCCAGACGGTGTTCGTACATTTACATCGGAAAGCGAAGTATTACAATAAGAAGAAAAAAAAACTGCCACGCGCTGTTTACCCCTTATCTTCATTACCCGTCACATCACGCCTGCCGCAATAATGCGCGTGTGACCTGCAAATTGCCCCGACCGCAATAAGGCTGCCCATAAAACATGCCTTCTGAGAACCCATCCCGGTTTGTGCTCGAGAAACACGCAGGCGGCCTCACATATCCTTCTGCTTGGCCGTTCCACCTTGGCTGTGTGCGCATACGAGAGGACCAGTGCACTTTTCGCTGATTGGCCCACCGACTCTGGGAGTGTGAGCGCGAAAAAGGAAAATGACAGCATCTCCACCCCGTGGATGATGGCGAAGGTGCGGAGTATACGGGGACTCGAAATGACATCCAAGTTGCGCCCTGAGTGACATCCGATTTGCGCCACGACCGTCATTCGATTTGAGCTGTGAGTTGCACCTTGATTATTCCCTAAATGAAACTGCAATTCACGGCTCAAATTGAATTTCGCTTGATTTTCGCTTGATGGTGGTGTGCGTACGGATGGACGCGGACGGACATTGGGATGTCCTAAGGTTTGGGATGTCCTAACAGCGTGCCTGTCTCGCCGCATTTCTTGCAGTATTCGTCAAGGTCTCGATATTGGTGTTGAGCATCGTTTGGGCCATCTGGATTTGTGTGCAGTAATGATGCCTAGGTAGTTCTTCGCGTGAAATGCCAAATGAACATTTTGTGAACAAACTGACTACCTACATTTTTGGTACTTCGGACCCAACATGGCCCCGGCGTGTTTTTGACATTGTACCCCCGTTGGTTGGCCAGAATCTGCTACGTTTCCTTGTATCAAGACCGCGCTGTACGTAAGGGAAACCCAAGTGAAGCAAATGATGAAAAGGATAATAAAAATAACAGTGATCATTTAGTGAGCCCTACAATAGTAAAGAAACAAAAATACGAAGTCTATGTAGCAGGCATTTCTTACTTTGGGAAAACTGCTGGTGGTGCGTTCGCATCTTTACGCGAAATTACCCCCGGGAAAAATCTGATCGCAAATTACAGTCTTCCCCCGGAGGACCAGCAATTTTTTTTAGGGGCAAATGCATTGTGTGTTTCGACATTTGTACTCCTTGGTGTACCCACTTCTGGTACTTTCCTGTATCAAGACAGCAGCGTACGTAAGTAAATCTAAATGAAAAAAAAAATGAAGCAAAAGGATAAAAAAATAACAGTGATCATTTAGTTGCCCGGACAATGGGAAAGAATACGAAAAATACGAAGCATATGTAGGCAGGACAGTTTCAAACTGGTAAAGCTGCTGGTACGGCTCACAAGCGTTCGAAATGTTTAGCGCGAATGGTACCCCCAGGCATATCTGAGGCAGAATTAAAGCACCAAACCAAGAGTACCAGCATTATTTAGGTAAGAATACATATTGGACGGGTTTATGCGATGGAAAATAGAAAATAACAAAAGAATGCGGTAAAAAAATGCATCACAAAAGCGAGGTAAAAGAACTAAACTCGGGTACAACTTGAGAGCCATGAAGAGAAATACAAGTTGTGTTTTTAGAAAGACTGCTTAGTCATACGATGACCAAATCATCGCAATCTTCGAAAAAATACGGAGATATGAAAGAAGTGAAGCACCTAGCCGATTCCCGCAATTTCTATGACGTCAGAAGTTTGTGCGATGGCGCCTAACTTCGCCAAATGCATTGTGTGTTTCGACATTTGTACTCTTTGGTGTACCCCTTCTGGTACGTTTCCTGTATCAAGACAGCAGTCGTACGTAAGTAAATCTAAATGAAACAAATGATGCAAAAGGATAATAAAAATAACAGTGATCATATAGTTGCCCGGACAATGGGAAAGAATGCGAAAAATACGAAGTATATGTAGGCAGGACAGTTCCAAACTGGTGAACCTCCTGGTACGGCTCACAAGCGTTCGCAATGTTCAGCGCGAATGGAACCCCCAGGCATATCTGAGGCAGAATTAAAGTACCAAACCGAATCCAGCATTTTTAGGTAAGAATACATTATTGGACGGTTTATGCATGGAAATGAAAAGATACAAAAGAATGCGGTAAAAAATGCATCATACAAAAGAAGGTAAAAGTATCCTACACTGGGTACAACTTAAGAACGGCAACGGAAGTTGCCCCTGCGCCTCATCACAGCAGCCGGCTGTTACTCCGCGTGGCGCAAAGAGTGCGTTGCTGCGAGTATTTTGAGCCTGACACGTTTCGTTTTCGTAATTTTTGAAGCTTCATCTCGTCATAAATTAATGCAGTGACGACAGGCAAACTAGGCGAGAGTAAGCAGGCGGCGTGATGCATTAAGCGCAATCTCCTTTCAAAACACACGCGCGCATTGAGTGATACACTGCATGAGCTATTGCCGTTCTTAATTTGTACACGCACGAGTATAAAACAAAATACCTCGGCTCATCCTGTTCCATGTTGAAGAAAAAACAATATATAAAGACACAGACGTCCGCTGCCCGATATACATGGCGTGGGAACTATGCGGACGCTGGAAAATTGAACTGAGAATGAATTTGAATGTGTAGGACAGGAACGGTTGCAGTAAGACGGGAGGGGCCGTCATTATGCAGTGAACTCCAAAGGTCTAATGATGACGATGACGATATCTTTACAGCGGCTCTCTGGCAGTTACAAGCAAAGGTGGGGCTACTTAGTGTCACTAAATAATATGCAGAGTACCGTCACTGAGGCAAGCAAATAAGCAACGGCGGCCATTTTGGTGTCTATCAGTGTTGCCAGATTGCTGCTTCTGCGGCCTAACCGCTAACTTTGTCCGGGTCATTTGTGAACAACACTGCCGAAGGCGCAGCAACACGGCATCTGCGTACACGCTTCTACAGCTGAAATGCTATCTTTTATTCGCGTTCGGAATGACGCCAGTTGCGCGCAGCCGCAGAGCAGGAACACAAATTTAGACTGCCACAGTTGACAGACTAGAACGCATAAACAACAAAATGCCGGCGCCCATGAACCGTCGCACTGCAAACAAATGTCACGTGACGCGAAGTGACCAATGAAAACGGAGGCGGCACGTAACAGTAGGCGCAAAGAGTGCCGATACTCTGTAGCCTTATCTAGTGACACTAGGGCTACCCCCGGTGCTGGTAGGGGCTGGGTGCACTGCATATTTACCTCCCGCGCGTATAACACAGACCCTGGGCAACCACGAGTTCGACCGCGGCGCCGTGGGTCTTGCGCCGTTCCTGAACGGCACCAAGGTGCCCGTGCTGGGCTGCAACGTCGACATGAGCGAGGAGCCGCTGCTCAAGGACCTCCAGGTGAAGCCGTCGATGGTGATCGAGAAGGGAGGACAGAAGATCGGCCTCATCGGATACGTGACGCCCAACACCGTCTTCCTCGCCAAACCAGGTACGCCCAATCTCCGCTGCTGTTACGCGCTGAATCCAACTGTTTATTATGGCCTTCAGGAGTACGGGAGCCCGCGCTGCGAAATAAAGCTCGTACACAGGGAGGACCCAGAGTAGTAGTCCTCATGCTCATGTGAGCAAATACGTGTGCAAAAGTAGATTACCGCCAGCGACAAAGTAAGCACAAATTTAATGCCGTTATTAAAGGGAAATATACATGCACAGGGTTTCATGCAAATGTTGTAAAATATTCCTATCTTTATGGAGTAGAGAAACCTAGGGCATTGTACTCATCGCTTTACCGCGCAGGAGCTCCTCCGGCAAAAAATTTTCGAACGGCCATATTCTAGGAAGCCTGTGATGTACGAAACTTTCTAATATATTCTATTTGCTTTCAATCACATAGCACCGTTCATATACAGAGTATTTTCGGAGTGTTTCGACGACAAAATACGCAAATAGATGTTTGCACAAATTCGGGTAGTCGAAATTGTGCACCTGGTTAAAAACAAGAAATTACACTGTAAAAACACGCGTAATATGTCTTTTTCAGTAAATTAGGACCGGTTAGGGAGCGAATGTATGGAAATGTGACCGCTTACGACTGCCTCCAAAGTGCACCGATTACTTTAGGCGCGAGCGCAAGTGTCCCACCAGTGAAACCGCCGAGCTGGGAGTGGGAAGCGAGCGCCGCAGGTTGACAAAATTTCAACAATATATACAAGCCGGATGTTTCCAAACACCTAGAACCACTAGAATGGGCCATACATGTTTCCTTTATGTGGTATTTTATATTATTTGGTATTCGCCAAAGCATCCTGAGTTTTGTTTGCGGCGACATGTCTGATGAATCCTGACAGCAGCGACATTGTTTAAAGGTACCACGACGACAAAACTTTGATTTATGCGAAAGAACTGACTTGGCAGCTAACTCAGCTCCGTTCAAGCCTCTTAAAGACGTTTTTAAAACCCGCAAAGGGCGAGAAAGGTTGAAGAATTTTCGAATTCCGCGCGATAGTGTAGTATTGGGGCAGGAGTGACGAGTTATGGACCGGAACTAAAACCATTTTTTTAATGCGTAGCATCCTTTGCCGAGTACCCCCCCCCCCCCCCCCTAGCGAGGACCGTGTAACGCCCTGCATTTCCGCAGAAATGAAGATTTAGTGGCAGTAACACCTTTAATCGTTATAATAGCGTAAATGGAGATAACTGGTCGGAAAGAATTTTGAAAGACCAAAAATAAGAAAAATAAAAAACTAAATGTTTACAAAAGTGATTTGACAAAATCAAAAATATACATCTTATACAGCTCCCCCCAAAGCCGAAGGATTGATTGATTGATAAGCTTTACATAAAAGGCACGCCCTGGTGTGGAAAAGGTGGTAACGGGAATGAAAAAGGGAGCAAGGAACATTTCGATTATTGAAAAATCGAATTCAGTTCTTGTACACCGGAATCCTATCACTGTTGCATAGGTTTTTTTCCCACTCTCTTAATTGAAGTACACTGGGGGCGCTATAAGCGTTGTCCGGTTTGCGGACTTTCACTTAGAGTTCTTCGAGAGGACAAATTGAATAAGGGGTCGTCGTTCACGCATGAAGCAACTTTCAAGAGAACATTCTCTAAAGAAAAGTGCCTAATCCTTCAGGTAGCGATTTGTCACTGCGAACTCTTGTACATTATTCAGGAGGGCGTGGGAATCGAGCAGTTGACCTCGACCCCGGGCAAAATGAGGCCATTTCCATATTGAATGGTAAATGTTAGCGTAAAAGTGCGACTGACAGAAGGGACATTTAGGGGGATTGTTGGAAAGCGGATGAGTCCGTTAATGGATGATGTTAGCGTATACCTTATTGCCAAAGAGTCCTCCCTGTCTATTCGGTCAATTGAGAGACGAAAATAATCCTGGTGGTAAGGTGTAAATAATCCGCTTCCTACTCAACATCTTCTACTCGCGATATCGCTGAGGCCAAACAGGAAGAGATGAATCCGGTTGTGGAGGGGAGGCAGGCTGTTCACGTGCTGAGACTGAAAACGTAGCCATGGGAGAGTTCTAGATACACTCCCAGGCAGTGGTGCGTGCCAGATGGTTGCCTGTATAGTCCCCAGAGAGTGAGCCGGGGTCCATACCATGCGGGTGTGAACATTTCCGCAGAGTAATTCTTGAATTGTTCGAAGTATCGCAGTGGCCATCGAGTTTGGCGAGAAGGAAGAAGAGCAAAAGAAAAAAAAAGTCCACGAGAGAACGTTAGAAATGTGAATAGAAATAGCGTAAACGGACCAACTCTGCAGCACGCATTGAATCTTCAGAAGAAAAAACAACATAATTAGCGAAGTAAAGGCACTTCATCGCTATAAGGGCATAGCTTTACATCATTTGCGAAAAAAAGCAAGAGAAAACACGAAAACAATAAAATAATCTTATGTATTTCGCTACTCATAGACATATTTCGCTTATAGGAGCACTGACACCAATTTTCGGCGTTAATATTATTGCACAGTTCGCTTCCTTCACTCAACAGAATACCCCGGCTGAAATATGAGCGGCCTGCGACGCGAAGAACATAGTTCAATTGGATCTCATTTATCGCGCCGACGGAGCAGCGCGCAGAGCGGCACTCAGCAAATGGACATCAGCGTGACATCACCCCGTGAAGCCAAAAGAAGTGACGCGACAGCACTCGTCAAAAACTCGTGACGTTACTTTACGCGCGCGGCCCCACGAGCGGCGAGCGGGCGCAACCCCTCTCAAGCGGGCGCCGGTGACGTCCGCACAAAGCGGTGAGGTCAGGCCGGGATGCTGTCCTATGCGCAGTTCGGGATGAAAGCGCGGGAATTTGAAACAAACGATTTTCAGGCCGTTTAATGTAATTAACTATCGCGCGCTGAAGTATTTGAAGTGCTGTTTCAGGTTCGCCAGACCATTAAGCATCGAATAAAAGCAAAATAAAACAGAAGTAACATAAAATTTTTCGTTTTCAGTTCTCCTTTAAAGAACTCACACTCTAGACAAGCGGCATCAGAATGCCACGCATTAGTAGAAAATTATCCGAATTCCTGCTGACTTTTATCGGTGCGTTGACTGCGCGATAGCATTAAACTGATACGACCAAACCAGAACTAGAGGCCACGCTACATCCGCCCTGTCATTTTTTCGGCGGTGGATAAAATAGACAGCCGCCAGTCGCACAAACAACATTATGTGACGTCATAGAGACAGATTTGAAGAGTGACTACAGGGTCACCAGTGTTGAATATATTTTATTTAATATTTTGATTGGTGGTAAAATTGGTATTGTGGTTATCTGGGCAAAAACGCCTTTTTAACCAACCGAACTTGTATTTTATCTTCATGGTCCCTTCAGATGGTAAGACTTGTTTCATTGGTTTTCACGAAAGGAGATAAAACACGACATACGCTAAAGAAAAAGAAAGCAGGTCACGCGCTTTCCCACCAGATGGTGCATAAGAAGTGCGAGCGCGGGAAAATTGAATTGGATTCACAAAATCGGCATTGCACTTACCACGGGAGGAAGCAGAGAGGAGGGAAAAATTCTGACGGGTGGAAAGGAAGAGAAAAGAGGCATTTACGTTGCAGGGACGGCAGAGGACTGTCGTCTTTCGATGATGCTTTGAGATGAGCCAACAGATACGGGGTCGATTTTTTATTTGCAGAATTGTGTAACTCTAGCTTTTCAAAGTAGTAGTACTAGTGTGAATTTTTGGATCAGGCGGACTTAGCCTTGCATAAGTGCCGGCAATTTCTCCGTCTAATCGTCCGCAATATTATATCAGATAAACGCAATGTCGCCACACTTCACTTAGTCATATTATAACAGAGACGCACAATGTCACCGCACCTCACTTAGTTCTGTGGACTGCAAGAATCCCAGCAAGAGACGAGACACTTCTCTTCCGACAATGCAGAGGTCGCTAGAAAAAATGTTCTCCGTTGGGACACTCCTAGCATCTGGGGATCACGGAATAAACTTGTCCGCTCAAGGTTGGTTTTGCAGCAGTTTAAATGTAGGGATCAACGTCACTTGTCACAGTTGACAAGGGGTACAAATAGTTATAATTATACCCTGATTTCACTAATAATAAAACACTTACGGTTTTATTTGTCGCATTGGTAAAAAGCAGCCTCCACACTAAATTTAATACTATAATGAAGGTGAAAGCGGCGGACGTTTTTACGCCGCACAAAAAGCTTAACAAAAGCTCGTAAATGCCAAACTTCTTTCGATCCAGTTACTATGGCATAAGATAGCAATTAACTATTTAGTTATCGGTGCAGGGAATAGCCAAATAATTCATGTGATACCAACGTATTTGAGTTGATGCGACGCTACTCGAACAGAATGATTGTTCGCATCGTATACAGGATACAGAAGAGAGGTAGTGCAGGACACAGCTGATTTGATCCGACTTGACACTAGTTCTACACGCTAGAAGTAACACAATTCGGACATCTAAAGTGCGGAAATCGATTCGGAGAATTCGACCTCTAATCCGAGCAGGCAGCACAGCACTGCAACGGAGAACTATCGGATTGCGCAACAACAAAGACAACGCGGAAGAGGCATACCCATTGTGTGGCAATAAATGTGGCTGAAGTCAGGTCATTTTTAGCTATGCCCCGCCTTTCAGGGTGCGCGCCATGGAGGAAAGAAAGCGCATGGGAGGCCCCTTTATTTCCTGTCATGCAGCCACCAATTGGTATGTCTTACGAATGCACAGCCAACTTTCCAATTTCTGTTGAATTGTTTTCTATAACTCTTTGAAAAATACAGAGGCAAGTGAAGGAAAATAAGATTTCTCGAGTTCGAAATTTGGATCTGTCTCTCATGCAATAAGATAAATAACATTGATAGCACTCAAAACTAGACAGACTGAACTTTGTACTGGCATATTAGCCATGTATGTGGCGCTAGCTGACGCACAGGGGTGACCATACAAACTTCCAAAACGGACAAGCACACCCGGAGGAAGTACTGGCGCCATGCACCTTAATCTGCGATGATGCGCTGAATTCCGTAGATTTTTTTTTTTTACAATGTTAATGCAGTTATTTCACACCATGGGTAAAAAGGCATGCTTACGAGTACCTGTTAGTTTTACACGTGCTGAGCTTCACTGATCTCTCACAATGCCCGCTGGAGGAAGTGACACAAGTGTATAGGAGGTGATGTAACTTTTTCACGTCCATCGGATGCCCCTGGCAATCGCGTTCTAGCAACGGCGCCGAAGGACGGCCCACCTAGGTCAACACCGGCCACTCTGACTGAGCTAAAGGATACCGTCAGCAGACGTGGTCTTTGGCCTTGTGCTGACGTACTCTCTGGCCTCTCTTTTCCTCTTCCAGGCAAAGTTCGCTTTACGGACGAGGTGGAGTGCATCCAGCGGGAGGCGATCAAGCTCCGGGCAGCCGGGGTCTCGATCATCATCGCCATGGGCCATTCTGGAGTTTTACGTGACGTAGAGATCTGCCAGAGCGTGCCTGAAGTCAGCCTCGTCGTAGGGGGGCACTCGCACACCCTGCTCTACTCGGGACCGACGGAAAACGGTATGCTTACTGTCTTCTTCTATCGACAAAAGCTCCACACGTCTGCACCTGACACCCTGCTCGAGATTGCACGCATAGGACGCACCTGTGAGATCGTACAGGGCACACTTAGCAGCTGGAGAAATGTCGGGAAAGTAAGCAGGTTGGGGTGTCGAGCTTGTTAAACAACAAAGGAACTGGCAGAGAGTGCACGAAGAGTGTAAGGAGGTAGGAAAAGAACACGGTCACCAGTTGCTTACGTGTGCTCAGGCTGCCTAAGCAGGGCGTGAAATGGGGAAACGCTGAACTGTCTGAGAAGCGATATTGAGGTCTGAGAGATATATTAGCGAGTTCAAACTGTCTGGTAAAATCGCCTTGGTCGGAGGTACGAAGGCCCGCACAGAAGATTTCGATGGAGTCAGAGATTATAGTCGCTCTCTTCTGCTAGCTTAACATTAGCGAAACGTTCTGGTAATACTAAACGGATAAAACAAGTGTCGCGTTTAAGTAACGCTGGAAAGCTATAACAGACAGTCCAGCTAATACTACAGTGAGCCTCAAAGCCATTATATTTACTGTTGTGAACTGTACCCTCTTATGAGTTTGTTTGCTATGTTGCCGACGTCTGGCCGCGCCCAGCTTCCTAATCTTAGAAGTGAGGGTGCGCGTTTTTGTGTCTTTCTTATGATACACAGGTCACTTCGCTGATAGGAAGAGTGTATCGCCTGTCGTCGCTAACATAGAATGTTCGTCTTTCACACCGATGTTCTAAATCTGATTCGACCATTCCAGAATATTCAGGCGCAAAGATGAATGTTTGCAGAGCAAACGGAGCGGCATTCGATTCGCCGACGCTCGCCTGTGCAAATGTTGACAGCTCCTTCACCGCTTGTGTATTTTTTAAGTTATTAGCGCAGCGCAAGTTCACTCCAATAAATGCTTTTCAGAAGGAAATGTTGGGCGTGTTGGTTCATAGTCACACAGAAAACAAGCGCTATTAAAACACAGACGAGGCGTGACGACAGCGCGAATTTCAGCAAAGTTTTTGCAGAACCGCGCTTATAAACACGTCTGGCTTTCATGCTAGCCAGACGTGTTTAGGCGCTGGTTCTGCAATAAACTTTGTTGAAAGTTTAGCGCTTGTCCCGTCCACGCCTCTCCTGTGTTTTTTAAATAGCGCTTGTTTTCTGTGTGACTCCAATAAACTCCGCTCTTTGAAGAAACCTGCGTGTTCTTTGGCTATGTGACAACATGAGTGCATTTGTGAAACGACGACAGGACGACAGATGAAAACGAAACAGCTAAGGGAGCGACCACAAGGGGCTCCCCTTGCAACTTTGATTGATTTTGCGGTTGAACGCGCAGACGCTGCACGGGCGATGAGGCGCGGCGTAGTGGAGGGCTCCGAAATTTTAACCACCTGGGGATCTTTAACGTGCGCCGAAATCTCGAACACACGCGGCGTCAATTCGCTTTTCGCCTCATCAGAAAAGCGGCCGCCGCGGCCGGAATCGAATTGCGTCCTTGGGCTTAGACCCTTAAATTTAAGGGACAACCCAGGAAATCCAGTATCATGTGCAATCGTAGAAACGAATTTAAACAATGTACAGTTAAAGGCTAGAGCTGATCGAAATAAATGAATACTCAGGAAAGAATTCGGATTAGGATGCTTTTGTCTCTATACAAATAAATATGGATGAAGCCAAAGGGAAAAGAAAAAGATGATGGTGGCACAAGGAAAACACAAGAATGTTCAAGCGAAAAAATGCGTCGAGAGCACACGCAAGGAAGTTTTGGATCCTTAGGCTTAAAAAACGATCTCCATCAACAATATTAGTGGATGTGAATGGAAACGCATAACGAGCAATGGTTCGTATATTTCAATGTGTTCCTTTTTTACGTGCCTTGCATTCTACTATTAATTTAGCCCCTCCCCTCTACAACGCGTATTAGCCCGAGGTAATAAATAAATAAAAATAAAATAAATAATAAATAAATAAATAAATAAATAAATAAATAAATAATAAATAAAAATAAATAAATAAATAAATAAATAAATAAATAAATAATAAATAAATAAATAAATAAATAAATAAATAAATAAATAAATAAATAAATACAGACCAATCAAGAGATATGCAGTAAGTGATACCTACCTCCACCGAGGGGTACAGCGCCACGCAAGACTACGGAAAGGAAATAAATTTGACAAATATTGACTGTAGAAGAGCAGAGGAAAAGGTTTCCTCCCAAGAAGCAGCTTTTTCAGACGGAGCAGATAAACCCGCTTTCACCATTACGTAAGCCACCATTGATTAGGGCACTACAGAACAGGAACCAAAGCAAGCAAATACAGTACGGCCCTCTCCAGAGTAGGACCAATTTATACATAAGGCAAAGGAAACAACGCCAGGATTGATTGATTCATACAAAACCCTAACATGAGTGATCTACGTACTTGTATTGCAGATTACAAAATGAGAAATTAAAGCATGAGTGCAAGAAAATAAAATTTTAGGCGAACTACAGAGTGAATGGAGATAGGACAGGTTCTTGGATGATTATTTGTGCTAGCACTAACACCCCGCTAGCACAAAATGTCACGAAACGTATCTGCTGCGTATATTCCAGACGAAAAAAAAAAGGGCTACAAAACGACTCGGAAAAGACGCCCGCCGTTGCGACGTCTGAAACGTCTGCTAATATCCGGTGGCTCAGCCTTTTCTAGACAATTGAAATACATTTTTGCAAACGTCGCGAAAAATCCGGTTTGGAATATGAATTATAAAGGACCTGTAAGTTTCGTTTTGGATGTAGCACTGAATCGGCGTAAAGGACGTCTTGTATACGCCTGAGAAATGCCGTTTTAAAACTAGTCGTCTGGACACCAATAAAATCTCTTTGTTGGCTTATTGAAATCGCACTCTAGTAGCCTTCATACCATTATCACGTGCCTTTTGTTCTTTCTTTACACACCATTGTCGAATAAAATAACAGGAACAGCACTGTGCACGGTAAAATACAACGCACCACACGCCGTCCGCGTGTTATACAATCTTCGGATTAACAGATACCCAATCACTCTAAACATCTTATTGAATTCAGTGCGACACACTTGCAAACACTAGAATGTATGGTTTATGGTTTGATTCCGACTCAGAAGTATTAGTGTGAACTTATGCTATACATACGTTTATTTCAACAAAACACCACTCTTCGGTAGAATTAATGAAAGTCGATCTAGTTTGTATGGTTGCATACTTCTAATAGCGATAAGATGACTTTGTCCCCGTCGTGTTGCCGCTGTTAGAAGTAGACACCTACTCTATTCAAATATATGCGAAAGCACTGTATAAGCGTTAGGCACCCAATAGAAAACCCTAAAAGTGAAGACAACGCATAAATTTTCTACTAAGTTGACCAAATGAACCGAATCTGAGCACGGTGTCACCAGACGGGGCCTTTAGCTTCGTGCCCGAACTGCGCCCGCACTCGCGCTTAATGCGCGCTCCGTTACAGGAGTGCTTTCCCTTTGCACCTTTCAAAGCCGTCTGCGCATTATTGGTAGCCCAAGAATTGCCACCGGCGCCTCTGGTCCCTTCGCCGCAGAAACGCCGTTTCACAAAAATTACACCATCTTCCCGTAGGGAACCCTGAGTAGTATGCGAAGCAGCCATGGGTCGACTGAAGTTCCCATTAGTTTTCAGTTCGTCGTTTCCGTTGACGTTCAGCTTCGCGTGCCTTCGTTGTATCAGTAGCTTCTTGACGTAGTTTGAATGAGTGAAGGACATAAGGCGCGTTCTTAGCTCATGCTCCCGTCTCGGTTTGTAGCGCAGTAAGAAGGCGCCACGTACCTCCCGTTGCGACTAGAGAGTCGTGAGATCGAAACCGGGCGCCGAACTATTTCTTTTAGATGCGACTGCATCTCATTCACTCGCCTTGTCCCTCCATACGGCGTTGTCCGTCCACACCCCTCCCCCTACACTATAAAAAAAAATAGTTAGCGGCGCCCGGTTTCGATCCCACGACCCTGTGGGCGGAACGCGAGGTACATGGTGCTCTTCCCACTGCGCCACAAAACCGAGACAGAATCAAATGCTACGAACGCGCCTTATATCCTTGACTCATTCAAACAACGTCAAGATGCTACTGATACAACGCATGATGGGGCAATGATTAACACTTGCAATAAAAGAAAAGCTCCCACTTACAGCAACAATGATGGAGTAAAGGTCGTTGCGACAGCGAAGCCCCAAGCATACCACTTAGAGAGATTGACCAAGATTGGCCAATAAAACATAATAATAATCATAAAACATAATAATCATACGCGTTCCCGACACGTTTCACGCGATTTCAGAATCAATCCAACGGAAACACCAAGTGAACCCCACGATGCGTCGCATCTACACAGGGTTCCCCTCGCGAGGAGGTGGGCGCAATTTTTTTATAGTCGACTGCGCTGACGTCAGCCTAAACGCTGGCGGGGCTGAAGAGACGCGCATACGCAGTAGAGTGCGGACGGCGGACAACGACAACGAGGAAGCGAGGGACACAGCCCCGAGCATGAGATGCTTCGCATCTAAAAGGGCCTTTTTGGGTAATCGTCCAGTCCAAAAAAATTGGTACCGTTTCCTACGTCGAGAAGATGGATACAGCAGTGCTCACATAAAACAGGATTTCAAAAGCGCCTTTTCTGCGAACTGCGAGGCGAAAATAAATCGGTCTCTCCGCAACCGTATTAAGAGCGTCCAACTTCTTAGTCGGAAATCTGTTTGACCAATGTATCTCCAAAGTCGACGTTTCCAAAGCCAAAGTCAGCGTAAACAAAGTGCAAAGGCAAAGTCAACGTAAACGTAGAATTTCTGTGGAGTGTTCTGACACTACAAGGCGTGGGTAACAATTTCATACAGTTTCTAAAGCAATTTATCAAGATACCAGACGTACCAGAGATGGGAACGGCAGGCACACCCGTCGCAGGTCAACTGGAGTATTGAGACAGGGGTGCCCTTTGAGCCCATTACTCTTTGTGAGCACATAGCAGGCTTGGAAAACAAAATGAAAGAAAATTCCTAGGGGTACAGCTTGACGAACATCCGTCAAGGCAAAGTGTAGACCAGCGTATTCGAGAAAGCTATACGCACGTGACGCTGTTGTTTCGATTGATTGTGGGATTTAACGGGCCGACGCAACGCAGGCAATGAGGCGCGCCGTAGAGGAGGGCTACCGATTAATTTTGTCCACCTGGGGATCTTTAACGTGCGCCGAAATCTCATACACACGGGCGTTTTTGCTTGTCACCTTCGTCGGAAAGGCGGCCGCCGTGGCCGGGAATCGAATCCGCGTCCTTGAGAATGGAGAAGAGACGCGCATGCGCAGTGGAGGTGTGGACGCCGGCGCAACAACGCGGGGCAGGGCTCGACCATAAGACGCTTCGCATCTAAGAAAGCGTTTCACAGTTTCCTGCAGACGAAACAGTGCACTAACGTTTGCTTGAACGCTTCCTCTGAATACGTCATCGCAGACGTCACGAAACACTCAATGGATCGGGAGAAATAAAGTTTTGGCTTAAATTGTTTACTTTCTCGGTGAAGTAAGCATCGTTTGCTGCCAGGCAAGCGCTGAGGAACTACAAAACACCAAAGCTTTCGGACAAAACAAACATATTTTGTGTGCATGGCCGCTTTAGGAAGTTGTCCACCAAGGGTGAACAACTTGAAAAAATTAAACCCAGTTCCACGCTTACGAAATCTGACGAAACAGCGGAGCTATTGTTGTCAGAAGGGAAAAGGTTTGGGCGTGTTGGTTCATAGTCTCACACAAAACAAGCGCAGTAAAAACAGAGGACGAGGCTTGGACGCTTGTCCTTTCCACGCCTCGTCCTCTTTTTTACTGCGCTTGTTTGCTGCGTGGCAATTATTGGCGTCCACGCGCGATCCAGCTCTAGCGTTCTAGCCCTCCTGCGTCCGCCGTTCCAGTGACGCGTACTGTTTGGCGACGCCTGGAGTTCACCGGCGAGAGCACTGGGACATTGCAACCGTTCGCAGTTCAGGCCGGGAAAGGCCACCTGACGACCGCGCTATATCTAGCACACCCCTTTCTTTCCCCGTGACGTCATGGTGACGTGTTTGCTTTTTAGTTTTAAAGCTAAGCTTTACTACTTTCGCCCGGCGGTTTCGCGGATGATGCTCAAGTTAACCTTTTGGCCGGAGACACCCCCGGCGACACACCCCTCGCAGCGCATCGCGTGATTCGCCGGGCCCGCTGTCGGCGCTGCGCACAAGGCCCCGTTTTAAGTCGTTTTGCGGCTTAACGGCGGCGGCCGCTACGGGAGCAGCCGCTCAGCTGATCGGCAGCCGACCAAAACCTCCGCCTCCCATGCTTGCGCCCCTTCTCATTGTGACTCATCTTGCGCCGCTTCGCCGTGAAACAGGAACGCCACGTTCGCGGGAGAATGAAAGCGAGGCCGGGACTCCTTCTGTAGCGTTTATGGGGACCGAACGACTTTGAGCAGTGGTCGGCAATAGAGCTACATCAAAGGTTAACAGAGTGAAACCAAGACTCAACCAGACTAAGCCAACCTTTTGCTTTCCAAAGTTAGCTGAGCTAAGCCGGAACCCTTGTTTTTCCTTGTTTTGGGTATACTCTCGCTACCAGAGCTGTTTTGGCTCATCGCCGCGCTCACCGAAGCAAAACTTTCTAGCTCTACCAGCCAACGGTTCTTTTGTGGCGTGCGGGACAACAACTCCAACGCGTCGGAGGCAGTGGCGGGGGGAGGGAGGAGGCGGAAGGTTTCACTCACGGAGCCCACTAGAGATGGCGCGGCGAATTTACCCAGCGTTCCCCGCGCGGAAGTGCCTGCTCGCCGGCTGGCTGCGGCGGCGGTACGGCTTTGTCGTCTGCTTTAGCGACAGTTGTTTCGGCCTGTTTTGGTGCAGCTTCGCGTCCATTGCGCGGTGGGGCCAGCCCCCTCCACGGGTTGGATTAACAGGGTGGTTGCGGGGCAAAACAAATGTACCAAAACCCATACGGAATTAGGTAGGAACGTCCCGGCAAACAATGGCCCTTTTTTAAATTGGTTTGCAAGTCGGGACAAGAGGTATTCAAAGCGAAAGACAACTGGTCTGATAGGGAAATAGTCCCTTTTTCCCGCTTTTCCAAAACTTAAAACTAACGTTTTATAAATTTGGGAATCACTAAGCTCTGGATTGTTTTTGTGCGTATTCGCACAGGCGGTGTACCCCAAGGTACCCATCAGAGGGGGCGTTATTCAAAGGCCCCTTTTCGTTTTCTCGCGTGCTCAAACTTCCCTCTAGCACGGGGTTTCGATTCCCGGTTTAATGGAGGCGACTAAGCAACATGCCCATTGACGTTTCGGTGCACGTTAAAGTCCCCAGGTGGTCTAGCCCCAAGGAGCCCATCGGGTAGGGCCCTGGTTCTGGGCGCGTTGAACCCTCAAATCTCTCGTTTTCTTTTTCTCGACTCACGGCCGGGCTACAGCGGCGGCGCCCGCCGCTCTAGCCCGGTAGGGGCCGACGCTGCCGCGTTCGGGACACCCCCTCCCGCGAATTCCAGATAACGGCTGGCAGAATATCTGGTTTCACTCTTTGCAGAGCCACGTGTGTGAATTCAAGTGACGTCGCATGGGCAATTGTTGTGGGTGTCGTTTAAAGCTTCGCTTTCCAACCACCTTCACAGCGGGATTGGAGCCCATTTTTTCCCCCGGATCCATATTTGTATGCGTGTCGATGCACAGCTTTGTATTTAACATATCTCCGGCCATGAAAGATGGTGAGTGCAATGAGCACTTCCAGTTAGATAAGAGTCAACGTTTTTAATACGTGTCCGTACCCTTCCTTTCTGCCGCAACGCTTCGATACCACTGAATTCATTTATTTGAGTGAAACCATGAGCGCCGGCAGGATTTTGTCTTGAGGGGGGAGAAACCCGTTGCATTGTGCAGGAGAGGGCGGGGGAAAGGGGCAATCGTGCTGGTGTGGCTTGGGGGGAGCAAGTTCCCTTTACCACCCCCTTGCCGACGCCCATGAGTGAAACAGTTTCTTTTGGTAAGTTAAGTTAATGATGTTTGCGGCTGTAAAAGCGGGACCTTCAAAATCGAAGGCTTTGTTGTTCTGAGTGCGCATGAATGCGTTGACTTCTTCCCCAGTGCTGGCGCTTATACTTTACATGATTGCCCTCGGCAGGCAAGGTGTCCGGCGACAGGCCACAGGGGCCGTACCCGACGGTGGTGGATCGTCCCGGCCTCGCTCCGTGCCTCGTGGTTCAGGACTTTTACATGGGGAAGTACATGGGGAACATCACCGTCACCTGGAACGAGCGAGGTGATGCGGTGAACTGGACAGGACAGCCCACGCTACTGGACCACACAATACCGCAGGGTGAGTGGAAGCGCGACGCCCGGCCTTGCAGAAAACGTAGCAGGAAAAGCGGCATGTTACGCCAGTCCGGAAAAGTATTTCGTAATCTCGCTATTGTTAGGATTGCATGGTGCACACCAAGTGAAGAATGTATTGCCAGATTTCATGCGGCAACCACGCCGTCTTTCAAACTAACAAGCGGCCACAGTAAACGAAGAATGGAGCGCGGGGAAATGCTGATTTCAAGGCGAAAGCGTTTCTTGTACGCTATGGCGTAAGCACGCATCCAGCTTGCATCCGCAAAATACGTCCACAAGGACCAACACTCGGTGCGCGCTGGCCGCGCACGTGTGAGAAAATACCACTTTATTGGCGGCTGGGTCGGGGGGAGGGATGGCGAGTTTCCAGAGGGGCTTCGTCTCCATGACGTATTGGGCCCTGGAGTCGAGGGTGGTCTGCGTTTCCAGGGTCGAGGTCCGCAGGGCCTGCTCCCAGTGGGTGGGTGTAGGGAAAGGACGGAAGGGGGAGTGCGGGCAGTCGCAGAGTGAGTGTAGGTGAGTTGAACCACAGCGCAAACGACGAGACAAAAGGACTATCGTCCTTTGTCTCGTCGTTTGCGCTGTGGTTCAACATGCATCATCAACTCGCCCAAGTTTTCACGTTGTAGGCTGAGTGTCACGGGCGCCGCAGAGTGGGCGGAGTGGGGAGCACAGCTGGAGGGGTGTCAATGGGAGAGGGGGGCTCTGCAGGGGAACGGGGCGTTTGGATGAGGCGCTAGGCACTGGCCTCCTCCTTTGTGAGGGTAGGGGGCTGGTGGGACAGGGGCGGCGACGGAAGGGGCAATGTGGGATCTGCGTCTACGAAACTAGATCGGTAATTTAACCAAACGTGTTGGGGAACTAGTTGGTTCATTATTCTTAAAAAAAAAAATGACACCACCCTCCCGCGAGGGAACCCTGAGTTGATGCGAAGCATCTCGGAGGTTCCGAAACGTTCACGAGATTGGGTATCCAAATAACGGAAAATGACGGAACTCCGGACGGCGCAGCGTGACTCAACCGAAGCAGCAACTGAGGGAGCGGTGCGCGAACCGGGTTTATTATATAGGGCAGATGGAGTGGAGAGGAGGAGATGAGAGAGGAGACGCGCATGCGCGCTTATCGCGCAGCTGCGGTGAGGAGTAGCGCGTGCGCTATCTCACAGCTAGCGTGGAGAGGGGGAGAGGTACGGACAGACGACGGACGGACGACAGACGACAGAGCCGAGAGCAAGAGATGCTTTGCATCTAAAAAATGTTTAGCGCAAAAAAACAAGGACGATACACAGGAAAGGAGACAGGACAAGCACGAATTTTCAACTAAACTTTATTCACCGCCGGAGCTGGTAAATATAGAAACTGGAGCATGCGCAGCATGCGCCACAGTACGGTATCACAAGTATGCAAATCTGTCAATCACCGAACACGCTCGAAAAAAGATTTCTCTGAGTTAAAAAGGACCACCGACGTATCACTGATACAATTACCGCCTTTTTTCTTGATATAAAGAGCTTCCAAGAGTTCACGTGCTGTCGCATCTCTGCTCCTACCCAGAATCTTAATCTCCCCAGAAGTGGCTCACACTTGCAGGCATGGCAATGCGGGGGCAAATGCGCACTTCCTTTGTTTTTTTACCGACAATTCATGCTCCCGTGCGCGGTCGTTGATATCTCGGCCGGTCTGGCCAACATAGACTTCTCCGCATTTAAGTGGAATCTGCTACACGACGCCTATAGCGCAGTCCACAAAGGGCCTAGCACACTAGCATACTTCTTGTCACATCCTTGCTTTTTGCGCCCATTGGAAGAGGTGCGCGCGCGAATTCGGGCCAGCTTACGCGGCGCCGACAACAGGATCGGAATCCCATGCCTGTTGGCCACCTTCTTGAGGTGACGGGAGACTTTGTGGATATACGGCACCACTTCGCGTTTTGCCGTACATTGCGCTGGCTCAGGCGTTCTTCTAGAGGTGCCCCCTAAAACTTTCGTGAGGAGTGCCTCAGCGACTGAGTACAAAACCGTGCGCGGAAAGCTGGCTGAAAGCAGCCTTTCAATTTGCTTATCAAAGCTAGCCTGCATGAAGTGGGGACACGACTTGGAGAGAGCCGATTCCATGCATGAGTGAGCCATTGCTCTTTTCACAGTCTTGGAGTTTGCCATGTGAAAAGGGAGGAGCTCGGTTCGCGGTTTGCGGGGACGACCAGCAACTCACTTAACTGTGGCGCGCAGCCGAGAAGGCTTTTAGCCACGCACACTGCACATCACGGATGAGAGGTTGAGTCGCACGTCGCTCGAGGAAGATAATCCAGAGCATGAAAAGCACTGTCCACACGCAGAAGCACAACACACGCGCGCGCGTACACACGCACACGCACACACACACGCACACGCACGCACGCACGCACACGCACGCACGCACGCCACGCATGCACGCACGCCAAGCAGCACGACACACACACGCACGCACGCACAAACCACACACAGGCACACGCACACGCACACGCACACACACACGTCACAACGATAAAGATGCGCGAGGGCGACGTGCTAACCACGCGTCTTATTTAAAAACACCGGAGCAAAGAACTTGGTCCATCGGAAGCAAATTACTGTCCACAAAAGAGCGTAATCGTTAATGGTTGTCGCGCTACTTGCCGCCATGTTGGAAACCCCGCGGCCTCACGCAGGCTATTTGCTGAAGTAGCGTCCGCTCGTCTTCCGTCCGCTAAACGCAGAAGCGGCTTAGCGTACGGCGCATGCGGAGTGCGAATGACACAAAGAAATAGCGTTCGCTAACTGTTTGCGTACGGCTGCTTACGTTATTATAAAACGCTGTAATGTCTCCCTCGCTGAAGCTACACTTTTAAAGAAAAGCTTTACTGACCAAGTCGTGCCGAGTTTCGTCGTCACCAGCGATTGGATCTTCATCTTGGCGCAGCTGAGCCGTAGCCTTGGCAACGCATCACATGACTTGCCAATCCGAGCTCCGAGCCAATCCGAGCCAATCCACTCAGGGAGCACACTAGATGGCGCGGCGAATTTACCCAGCGTTTCCCGTGCGGAGGGGCCTGCTTGGCGGCTGGCGGGTCGACGGTACGGCTTTGTCGTCTGCTTTAGTGACGGTTGTTTTGGGCCTGTTTTCGCGCAGTTGCGCGTCCATTGCGCGCTTCCTTCGCACGTCTTGATTGCCTTCGACAGTGCCTCCTGGGTAGCCCGGACCCGACGGAATAGAGTGGTCGTACGGCAAAGATACGTAAAGGATTGGTTTGCAGGGCGGGAAAACAAAATATAGAGACCACATACAGACATCTGGCCGCTAGAGAAAAGCTACCTTTTGCGCACTGCTTGCCACGAATGCGACTCTGTTTTCTAAATTCGTGAATACCAAGTCGGTTGGGTTTTAAGAGGTATTACAAAGGCGGAAGGAGCAACTGGTTCTAAAAAATAGCGATTATAAAAGTTCCCTCAGCTTTCTCGCAACTCTCAAACTTACTAAACTAACTAGTTTTAATTGGAATAAATGGGAATCACTAAGCTGACGTGCCGAATTGTTTGGGTGTCTGCGCTTGTGTCGCGCGGTGGCGTCCCGAGCTAGCACATCAAGATGGCTTAGGTTCCGCTGTCTCACCCGTCGAAAGACGCTCCTCTCCGTTTTCTTTCTGCCGACGCAGGCCCAGGCTACGGCGGCGGCGTCCGCCGCTCTAGCTCGGCAGGGGCCGACGCTGCTGCGTTCGGGACACCGCCCCCGCGAATTCCAGAAAACGGCTGGCAGAATATCTGGTTTCACTCTTTGCAGAGCCACGTGTGTGAATTCAAGTGGCGTTGCATGGGCAATTGTTGTGGGCGTGGTTTAAAACTTTGCTTTCCAATCACCTTCACAGCGTGGATTGGAGCCAATTGTTTTTTCACATCCAGGGTTATCTGAGCTAAGCCGCGGCCATTTTTTTCACTATTCACTTATACCAAACTGTTTAATTTTTAACAACATAGCTGTTTGAGGTTGAGCTTGGTCCGGTGACATTCGCAAAAAAAAAAAAACGCAGTGTCTAGAGTGCCGTCGGACGGTACTCTAGCTGATCGCTGCAGGCATGGCTAGAGTGCCGTCCGATGACATTAGAAATATATGACTAGCCAAGCTCCGGCCAAAGCGTCTGTCGTTGTAGTGTAGAGGATCCGTCTTAGCTTCGTAATCCGAGGGGCAAATGTTCGATACCGGCTCGGCGTCAGTTTTTTTTAGATGCGACGGCATCTCATTCACTCGCCTTGTCCCTCCATACGGCGTTGTCGTTGTCCGTCCACACCCCTCCCGCATTCTCCTCGCCGCGCGAGCTGCGCTCTCCTCTCCGATAGCGAACACTCTCTCGCGAGGGGCATTGGATTGGATTCGTATTGGATTGGCGATTGGCTTGGCTTGGATTGGATTGGATTGGATTAAAGTGGATTGTGTTGGATTGTGTTGTAGTCATAGCCGCGCCACGTTGCGTCATAGCCGCGGCAAGGGGGTTCACGGCACGTTTCACGCGATGGGAGAATCAACCTAACGGAAACAACAACGGAACCCCCTATGCGTCGCATCTACACAGGGGTTCCCGCGAGGTGAGGTGGTAGTAATTTTTCATCTTTAAACTGAACTATAATTTTTATGGCTCTGGTTTGTTATGTGTTCTAAATGATTCCTTTGTGTGCATTAGGTCATGCTATGTTATGTTTATGTTAGGTCGTCTACCTTTACGTTATCTAGAGCGATGTAGGGCCAGACGCGACAATTTTGTTATAAAACGCCGGTGGACGTCGATATAGTGGAAATGATTATAATACCGTCGGACGGTCACTATAGGACACGGCCAAAAAATACCAAGAGAAATACTGAGCGCACGTGAGCTTGCGCCTCCTGATGAGCACCCGGCGTCGTCCGTGGTTGCGCCACGTGAGGAGATCCCACCTTCGTCGTCGTCGTCGTCTTCGGCGCGGCGGACAGGTGGCGCGGTGGTCGCTACAGGGCTGCCCTCCCCGTGGAACTGGAGGTCGCTGCGTTACACTCGTAATTTTTCAGTCGGTTGAGCTTGGGAATCCTGGCCCGGAGTTAAGATAGCGGAAGCCCAGGGTGTGTAGGTGGAGGCGACGTACGCGGGCTTGACTCTGTCAGCGGTGACGACGACCGTTAAGTCCGAGGGTGACCGTCTTGGGTTGTCGCTCGCCGTACGAGGAACGTGAGTGCACTTGCTCTTTCTGCGTCCTCTCTCATAGGATCCGCTGTCAGCGTGGGGACAAGCTAGGCTGAGCCCCAGCTGTGCTGTTCCTACAGTCTTGCACCACTAGTAGTGCAAGCTGCGCCAATTTTTTTCATGTACTAGTGCCCTCTGAACATTATAAGAAGACGTCTCAAATCTCTTTAATCAACAGAAGCAATTGTTTACTTGTGGCTTGCGGAGGGTGCTGTTTCTTTTTTTATCATGGGTGCACCTTGCACTATACTGAACAGTTTCGTATTTTTGATGACGTTCGCACTTTTGTGTCCCTTCTAATTAAGCCTGTGGCCTGCAGTGTGTACTTAAATAACTAAATAAATCTGGCCTTCCGCAACCGGTTCCACACTGGTGAATTTTGAAAACATTTCGCGCGACATTTCTCTTTTAAAGCTATTAGTAAAAGCAGAGAAATGGTTGGCAGGTGTACTCATGCACACGAACGGAGAACATGTATGTGATTGTACGCTCCTTCTCCTATGCTTTCCGCAGATCCGGATGGCCTGGCGCTTCTGGATAAGTACCGCGAGCAGGTCGCCACTAAGCGCAAGGAGCCTGTCGGCAGCACCAAGGTGTATCTAGAGGGCTACAAGCCCACGTGCCGTTTCGGCGAGTGCAACATGGGTAGCCTCGTGGCGGACGCTTTCCTCAAGAAGATGGCCGCTGATCCCAGCGAAAATGGAACGTGGTCCCCAGTGGCTGCCGCCATCCTTAACGCTGGAGGCATCAGGTCGTCCATCGACGAACAGGTGTGCTGCAGCCTAGGTTGCCACGATAGCTTGGTGCGTGTAGAGCGAAGCACGGGCTTCTAGACTTCAAGCCACGTACATTTCAGAGTGTTTTTAAGTGCAGAGCACTGTAGGAGCTCACCTTGTCATCGTAGCTCGCTCGCTGGACCCAAGTAGAGCCCCACGGCGTTAACGTCGTAGCGGTGTCCCACAGAGGCTTCGAAAACCAAGCTGTTTATACAGGCATAACCGTTCGAAACTCGTGAACGGCTGGCGATTGTCATTTCATGTCCCGTAGTGTAGGGCAAAGAAAACTGCAGGTACATTTGAGGCAAAATATACGTAATTAACCCGCGTTCATTTAGTTCGGAATGCTCGTCGGGTTGGTTTTTACGATAGCAAGCGAAAAAAAGTGCCAGTGCAAGAAATAAATGGCGCGTTCCAAACTCCGCAGTAAGACGGTGGCGGCGCCGGCACGTGCGCGAGGAAAAGAATGCACAAAAATTGGGCCCATCTCCCCGCGAGGGGGACTCGAGTAAACGCGTCGCATAGGGGGTGGGTGTATTGCGTTAACGTTTAGTGTTTGGGGAGTTGGTGGTAGTGAATGCGTTGTATCAGCAGCTTCTTGACGTAGTTTGAATGAGTTAAGGATATAAGGCGCGTTCGTAGCCTCCCATTCTGTGTCGGCTTTGTGGCGCACTGGGTAGAGCACCATGTACATTGCGTTCCGCCCGCAGGGTCGAGGGATCGAAACCAGGCGCCGGATAGTATTTTTTTATATAGTGTAAAGGGAGGGGTGCGGACTACGACGAACGTCAACGCGGGTGACATCGTGAGTTACTGAAATGCTCTGCATTTAAAAAATTAGTTCTCAGTGACTCAGCTCGGCTATGCGAAGACATACGTAGCCTGAGCTTAAGTTCAGCTGGTTATTCTTAGCTATAGTGCCTAGAATATACTGGTATATTCTAGGCACTATATCTTAGCGTTCCTGGTTGTCTAGGATAGCTTGATTATCATGCTTACTGCGGCTTCAATGACACACACATGGTATACGATTATGTGACACATGTATATTTATCAAGCGGCTCCCGCGCAGCGTCACCAATCGCCCAGAGCTAAGCTGGTTCCACAGGCGCACGCCAGTGTTACTGCGACGCACGAGCCATCGGTTCCGCACCCGGCCACCCCTCGCATGACCATCAAGTGGACCGGGCCGCCACGTGCGAAGACGCTGCGAAGGTCGGGGAAAACGCTGGGCGTGGGAAGGGGGAGGGGGAGCGAGCAGCGTTCTGTGCGCCGTTTGACGTCACTGCTCCTCGCGCATGCACAGCACGGCTCTCCAGGAGCCACGCCAAACTGCTCAACCTCGGCCAGTGTAGCTCACGCAACAAAAGAACAGAACTCCCACTGCCGCAGTTTCAGGCAGGGGGCGCGCAAGCACTTCGAAGGCGGGAAATTTGAATCGCATTGATCGAACCTCCGTTCCATTCATCAAGAGAGGAGTGAGACAGGGTGACGAAGAGTGGGATGGACAGCTTTCACATTGAGTGGAATGGCTTCAATTTTTTTTTCAACGAGCCCCTGACTATGGTTGCATGAACTAACTTGTACGGCAGAATTATGGCGCCAGGCTCCCCCCCGTTCCTTCCCCCGGCTATAAAAATCAGCTACAATAGCTCGACGACGCCAGGGTGCTGTCTTCAAAGGAGAGACGTCAGCCTGGAGGTGGAAGAGCATGGATTTGAAAGGGGTGGGGTGCAATGCTTGAGCGGCTAGAGATCCTGTATAGGGTCCCACCTTGTCGTCGTATCTCTTTCACTGTCACATTGTTGATATATATATATATATATATATATATAGTAAGAAAGTGAGGGGCTCGTTGAGGAAATACAGAAATATAGTCGGCAGTCTATACGCCAAGGAGGCATAGGGGTGTGGATGCTCTATTTTTTTACTACGGTTAATGAAGTTAAGATTTTTTTTTTAAATATAAGGAAGAAGAAAGAAAAAAAACACGCGCCCAGAGTGGGGACCGAAACCCACGCCTTTCGATTAGATCTCGAATGCCTTACCAATTCGGCTATCTGGGCGACTGTGTTCTCCTTCACTTTCTGGGCTATTATATTTACTAGAAGTGTATCTGACGCTTGAGGGTGGTAGCAGCGCCACTCTGACTACACGGGGAGAAGGGGACCTTCTTGGTAAAGGCATTCGGGATCTAATCGAAGGCGTGGGTTCGGTCCCCACTCTGGGCGCGTGTTTTCTTTTTTCTTCCTTATATTTAAAAAAAATCTTAACTCATTAACCGTAGTAAAAATAGAGCCTAACCCACACCCCTATGCCTCCCTTGGCGTTATAGACTGCCGACCTATGTTTCTGTATTCCTAACGAGCCCCTCATTTCTTACTATATTATTCTGCGAAAGCCTAGCGAGGGGTCTCGGTTCTGGCAGCCTTGATGCCTAGGTAGCATAAGAGGGCTTCCCGCCAGTTACCCACTATGACGGCTGTAGACGTTTGAGTCACGCCCCGGGGGTTGATAAGAAGGTCCCCTTCTCCCCCCGTGTAGTCAGAGTGGCGCTGGCTACCACCTCAAGCGTCAGATACACTTCTAGAAATATAAATAAGCCCAGAAAGTGAAGGAGAACACAGTCCCAGATAGCCGAATTGGTAAGGCATTCGAGATCTAATCGAAAGGCGTGGGTTCGGTCCCCACTCTGGGCGCGTGTTTTCTTTCTTTCTTCCTTATATTTAAAAAAAAATCTTAACTTCATTAACCGTAGTAAAAATAGAGCCTAACCACACCCCTATGCCTCCCTTGGCGTTATAGACTGCCGACCTATGTTCTGTATATATATATATATATATATAATATATATATATATATAGCCACCGCCGCAATCAGGCGAAGTAGCGACGTAACGCACCCAAACAGAGCCCCACGGCGTAGCGGCGTAACGCAGAAACTTCGAAAAATAGTTATAACCTTTTGAAATTCCTGGAACCGGTGGCCTTTGTCATACATCTGCTAATTATTTAGCGCAAAGAAAACTGCCGGCACATTTGAGGCAAAATCTGTGTAACTAACCGACAGCCCCGCGTTCATTTAGTTAGGAACGTCCGTTGGGTTGGTTTTTTTTTCGATAGTAAGCGAAACGAGTGGCGGCGGGAGGCACGCGTTCGAAACTGCGCAGTAAGGCTCCGGCACGTGTGAGATGAAAGCAAGCACAAAAAGAACAGAACTTCCGCTCGTGCTGTTCCAGGCAGAGAGCGCGCGGGCACTTCGAATGTGGGAAATTTGAATTGCGTTGTACAAACCTGTGTTCAATTCATCAACAGAGGAGTGAGAAACGGAGGCGAAAAGCGTGATGGGTGGCAGTAGTGAGCTGATAATGGCGCCATAGCCTCACTGGCAAATTACTGCTCTGCACTTTCGACAGCTTTCACGTCGAGTGGAACTGCTTTAATTTCTTTCACTGGTTCAGGATCTAAGGGCGCCGTTGCGCTAATGTACACTCTTAGGCAAAAAGGACTAAAAGTTCGTCCTTTCGGGGACTAACGGCCTCTGCCACAATCATTAGTCCCTTTGGGGACTAACTGCGAGGGGACGAACGGTTAGTCCCCCACCCGGATGGTCCGTTCCGATACTCCCCAAGGACGAACTGCGTAAAGTGCAAAAAAAAGAAAAAAAAACTTTGGCACCGGCAGGGATCGAACCGCTATACACGAGGAACCCGACGCGGTATCCGTTGGACCACGCCGCCGGGTGGCAGCCGCGGTAGATAATATTCAAGTCTAGAGCGTGTATTTCTGTGCATAACGCAACAGATCCATTGCAACTGGTGCCCGAATTTCTATCTGTGCAAGCGAACGTGACCGCGTTTTGCGCCTTGCACTTAGCGCTTTGCTAGGTTTAGGGACTATTGCTCAGTTCGATTGGAAGTAGAGCCTCACAACCATAGTTTTTCTCGTAAATAACAATCAACTCGTCGTCGCCTAGTTGAGATAGGTAGCTGGGCGATCGGACGACTCATTTGTTTCCCCACAAATTGGCGCAAGCTAAGTGCTTTCTTAGTGTTCGATAGATATGTTAAGTGCTCTATGTAACGTATGTGAAAGGTGTCGTCTGTGTGAGTGTCAGAATAAGGAAACATGCCATATTTTCCTGCATCGGCGAAAGCGAATTCGGTGTTGCTTAGCCTGAATTCTTCAAATTCGCGTCGCTAGACGATTGCGACTGGGAAATGCAAGCGGGTTTTACAGCAGTTGCAGCATTGTCATAGCTTCGGTGCCCAAGGCAATTATGTACCGAGTGTAAAAGACAACTTCGAGACGCTTACCTGTAGCGAGCATTTTTGTTTTGCAGTTGTCATCAGCAACATGCGTTTTTTCTCGTCTGTTAAACATATACATATTCATTACGCTCAGGAATCCACTTTTGCTATTGTCACTAATTTTTGCGTTACTGTTAAGGCGCTTGAAAGCTTTCATTGGCCGTTATTACCTCGCACGAATCGTATGCAACACAGCGTATCAACATAACCTCGCCGAGAAGCGTATATGGCAATCGCGCTTCGCCGCTCCTTGCCATTACCCGCCGCTCTACTAACCCTAGGCGATTTTCTTATAACTAACATCAATAGTTTCTCCCGTGGCACCATTTAAAGTACCCAGTGACTGCAATGGCTTGTGTTTTGGAAATATCAAACTGTTCGCATACATATGCGCGAAAGGGCAACGACGACGCCATTAGGGGATTAACGACGCAGAAGAGAGACTAACTGCGTGCGTTTCGTCTTCCCGTTACTCCTTATAGATCGGCGGGGACGAACAGTTAGTCCGCATTTATGCTCACGGCACGTACTCAGCCGCAGATACTCCCCTTGAAGATGAACGGTCGCCCGCGAAGACTAACGGCTGTATTTTAGTCCCTATTTTAGTCCTTTTGCCTAAGAGTGTAGAATATAGCCGGCGGATGGGCCTAGTGGCTAAATTTTCCTCAAGTTTCAAAGTTTTGTCTCGTTGAACGTGCACTCGGGGCCATGAGGGGCGGCGTAGTCAACGGATAGTGACGACTTTGCCGCACCTGAGGATCTCACGCCGATATCTCGACACACGGCTAATTTCGTTGTTCGGCCACATGAGAAAAACGGCTGCAGCTGCGGCTGGGATCGAACCCCCGTCTTGGTTGGCGCCAGTGGCTATCGCGTAACTCATGGCTTCACTTCGGCTTTTGTTACGGCATCTAGGTACAGCCGCTTTTGAACAACCCCCCCCCCCCCTCTCCCCCTCCTCCACCTGCAGGCCGCGTTTCTTGTCCGCATTCCATTCTCCGAAACCCCCAATCATGTCCCTGTGGTAGTCGAAAGGGTCATCTTTATTACAACGACATTCTATTCACCATTCAAATCAAATCAAATCAAATCAGATCGTTTATTTACCTTTATTTTGCAAAAGGAGGCTACAACCGCAAGAAGCCACTGTGAAAAGCGGCTTGACGAGGCGGCTGCCCCAATGCTCGCAACAGCAGCATTATGACCGTACGGGACGATATTAAAGTTATACATATTGTGAAACAACCGAGAACAAAAATGGCAAAGCTTGCACTAGGTCCCGCAAGGTTTGAACCATAGCGAAGGTAAAACATTTCTTTCTATGTAAGCATTAAAGGGTACACACCACAACGCATTGCATCAGGTTTGAAATTGTTTATTTACAGGTTCCGTCATCGCTTTTCCCTGTGGTAGCAATAGCAGTGCCTACCTGGATTTGCACTTGACTTGCAACTTTAAACAGTTCGGCTTTGTGGAGCGGAGGTTCATTGCACCCACTGGCGGATCCAAGGGTGGGAGGGTGGTTGGGCGATCTCCCTTTCTCCCCCCCCTCCTCCCCCCCTACTTCCACGCCCATCTATACTGACTTTTCGGCACATGTAATTTTTGAGACCCCGGCGGGGACCTTGGCTGTCCGCAGCGACCAAAGCACCCCTCACTTCCTTTTGTTAGGCGTGATACTTGTTAACGCAACCGCCGCGTTAGTTGACAGTGCAAATCGCTTTCTCCCCACAGCCAATTTCCCCCCCTCAAAGCGTAGACGGTCGTTCAAGGCTTATTCCGGCCATCAGCACGGCAGCTAGGCCGGAGCGTTTTTTAAACTGGTCACATGGTTGTCTGTAAGATCTTGATGAAAAAAAGCACTAGGTGCGCAACTGAGCACAAATTATAACATGTTGGTTGTTTGCACCCTCCTCCTCCTCCTCCTCCTCCTCCCATCAGCATAATAAAACCGGCCCCTCCCCCCTTAAATTAGGTACCTGGATCCGACCCTGAGTGCCCCACGCGTATATTTTCCTCTGTCCTCTCCGTTTTGCAGAGCACGGGAGGCACGATAACCGTCGAGGACGTGGTCAACGTGATTCCGTTCTCGAACACGTTAATTGTGCTGAACGTGACTGGGTCCCAACTGAAGGATCTCTTCGAGTTCAGCGTCTACCGCAACGACGTCAACAAGACTGTCTACCCGGGCGAGTTCCTCGTTGTTTCTGGTACGTGCCAGCGAGCGCTTTCCGAGAAACGGTTCCTGGTTAGCGGCCGCTAGCCTAAAACGCCGCGGGGAGCGTTTGCAAACCTGTACTCCTGTCACGCTGTAAATCTAATGACAATTTTCGAAAGTTCCGAAAGAACGCCCACCCAGAGTGCAGTGATATCGAGTTCAAAAATATGGGGTGGGCGAACTTTCGGGTCAGGTGCGATAAAACACGGAAAAAAAAGTGGCTGCACCACCAAGCAAAATTGCGTAGATATCAAGCAAAAATACAAGATGGGCGAACTTTTAGGTGAAGTGCGGAAAGGACAAATTATTGACTACATCAACACACGAATAGAGGATTCGCGTTTATTTCGTTCACTCAGCGGCGCTAAAGCCATCGATTTTAGGGGGTGGGCAATCTGCGGGGTCCTTTAGCGATTTGAATATTTCACCCCTAAAAGGGGTTGGGCGATGTTTGGAACACTTCGGTATGATAACGCAAGAAATATGAAAAACCTTTCAAATTTCGCGCTACAGTCACGTGTTATGGGCAGGAGTGACGTCATAAGAGCCAGCACTAAAACATTCTTATTACCCTCTTAACCGCATGTTAGCATTCTATACTGCGATCAAACGAAACTAGAGGCCCGACTACAATCGTCCAGTGATGTTTAGAGGGGCCAAAATTAGAGGGGCCAAAATGACAAAGTAAAAGTTTGGTTCATTAGAGAGTATGCTCTGTCCCGACAGAAATGACACCAATTTTACCGCAAACTTCGAACAAATAATAGAGATATCGAAGAAAACGTGTGAGGGAGTGGCGACTCCCCGGTCACTTTCGGAAACTTTTCTATGACGTCACAAAACCTTGTTTGTGCGATTGGCGGCCGCCGAGCTGACCCATCGTTAAGAGACACATGTGTGGACGATTGTAGTGGGGCCTTTGGTTCTTTTGATTGCATCACTTGAATGCTGACGTGCAGGTAACACACTGAAAACATGTCTTTAGTGCCAGCCCATATGACGTCACTACCGCCAATAATACGTCACTGCAGCGCAAATTAGAAAGTTTTGTAGCGTAAGGTATACACTGGCCGAGGTTGAGCAGTTTCGCGTGGACCTTGAAGGGCCGTGCTGCGCAAGCGCGAGGAGCATTGGATTGGATTGGATTCGGATTGGATTGGATTTGATTTGATTAAATTGGATTGTATTGGATTAGATTGGAAATCCAATCCAATTGGAGTACGGGTGTGTAGAGAATTGGGTCTGCACATTCGCCGGTCTGGGCATTCCAGAGGAGTGAATTCATAGCCGCGGCAGACGCACTGGCGCCGGCGCGTGCCAAGCTGTGCGCCTCCGTTGCGCAGTAGCCAAGTCTGACGGTGCGCCGGAGCCGCTTGATAGCCGTTTGGCGTGGCTCGTGAAGAGCCGTGTACGCATGCGCGAGGAGCAGTGACTGGACTGGAATGGAATGGATTGGATTGGATTGGACTGGTCTGGAGTAGACTGGATTGGATTGGATTAAATTGGATTTGATTAGATTAGATTGGATTGGACTGGATTGGAAATCGTTTTAGCAGCAGTAAGCTGATAATCAGCTAATCCTAGACAACAGGAAAACCTAAGAATAACCAGCTGAACCTTAACTCACGCTACGTATATCCTGGAATATCCGAGCTACGCCACTGCTAATTTTTTCAACACTTCTTGCGTTCTTTCGCCCAAAGAATATCTTTTGTGGCTTGAACGGAGCTGAGTGAAGTTCTGAAGCGCACGTCTTGCAAATTAAAGTTTTATTTTGTCTTAATGGCCCCTTTAAAGTTTTGTATTACAACCCGAGAGTTGGCGACTTTCAACAATTTTTTGACAATATGCATTCTCCTGGCGCCGATTACTCAATCATAAATTTTGTTTTGTAAATAACTGATTGATTGATTGCAGGGTTTAACGCACCGACGCAACGCAGGCGATGAGGCGCGCCGTAGTGGAGATCTCCGGATTAATTTTGACCACCTGAGGATCTCTAACGTGCGCCGAAATCTCGTACACACGGGCGTTTTTGCTTCTCGCCTCCGTCAGAAAAGCGGCCGCCACGGCCGGCAATCGAACCCACGTCCCCGTGCTTAGCAGCAAAACCCCTTAGCCACTGAGCCTCCTCGACGGGATTGTTTTGTATTAAATTAGCTTCACCAATAACCTTTACCGAAGCTAGACTCAAGGCAAAAGATATTCAATTTACATGCCGAATGAGGCCAGTTTTTAAATGGGTTGCGGCGTTTCCTCGGGATGGTCTTGGCTGCGCACCTAGAAACGTTCTTTTAGAGTTTTTTCCCCACTTTTACCCGTTTCCTTCAGTGGACGAGCGGAAGTACTTGACCACAGAAACCCTCCAGTGCACAAACAAATCTTTCATTTCTGCTTCCGCCACTTCATAGCTTCAACTTATAGGCCAATACAGCAGAGGCCTAAACATCCGAATTTTATCGCTGCGATGCACGTTCGGTAATATATTTCCCCGCGAGCGACGAAAATGACCCGTTCTAGGTTTTTTAGTTATTTTGCGTACTCTGTTCCCTTATAATTTTTGATTACAGGCATTTGATTAGTGAACTCGAAAATTTTGGTATTGCTATCCGAAGTGCACCTTTGCGAATGGCCGTGTCTCTCTCCTGCTTTTTGTATGTTTAGCGCGCAGCACGTTGGGGCCCGGTACCGTGGTTTGGCGTCGGCGGCCCCATGGCTGAGCGGTGCGTTCCCTGCTGAGCACCCGAGGTCGCGGTCGATTCCGGACCGCGGCGCGCTTTCTGATGGAGGCGAAAAGCAAAAACGCCCGTGTGTCAGTGGCTAACATTGCCTTCCACAGGTGGGGTTAAAAAATTCACCGCAGCGGCCCTCCATACGGCAACCCCCTCATGCAGCGATTTCGGCGGCGTTAAAACCCCATCAAAAATTTAATCCGGATCCATCGGCGGGGGCCTGCGTCGTTCCGCGTAACCTAGTCAGCGAACGAGTCATTGGCGGCAGAAAGAAAACAGAGAGGAGCGCTGGCGATAGTGTGAGGGGGAGGTCTTGCGTGGCCGCTGAGGAGCGCCCTCCCCCTCACAATTTCCCCATTAACTGCTCCTTTCGGCACTCATCCGAACCACGTGACATTTGCGCGGGAGATTCAAAAACGGTTGGCAACAACATACTCGATGGTGGCGACGCGCTTCGATATGACGGCAGAGTAGCGCGCGCTGCCATGCGTTCGCTGATCACGCGATCACTTCCCGAGACGTAGCACATATGCGCCGTCACGGAGAGACTGCAGTTCGCGTTGCGCACAAATTTCTCGTTAGGAAGAGTAGTAATCGGCAGTGCTTTTTTTTTTCACGCGTTTTCCGAAAGAAAAACCAAGCTTAACAAATCTATTTCTTCGTACATTTTGGAAAATTTATTATTCCTCCGCTTTTGCGCAGGTATTCGCGTGGTGTACGACGTCAACAGGAAGCCGGGAGAACGCGTCGTCGACCTACAAATACTCTGCAGAAAATGCCGCATACCGAAGTTTGAACGCGTTCGAGACACCGACGTGTACCGCATCGTTACGATCAGCTACATTTTTACGGGAGGAGACAACTTCAACTTCTCCTTTGTCAAGCCCAACGACCAGTACAACACCGGTGAGTTTTTAAAGCGAAGTTTTCTACCTCTACCAGCCAAGGATTTTTCGTGGCGTGCGGCACAATGAACGTGCAGCACAATAGCCGGGGGGGGGGGGGGGGGCAAAGGGTTTCACTCACCGACCACACTGTAGATGGCGCGGCGAATTTACCCAGCGTACCCCGCGCGTCAGAGCTGCTCACCTTGGCGTTCGCTTCGGCGGGATCATTCCATCGGCTTTGTCGTCTGCTTTAGCGACGGTTGTTTTGGGCCTGTTTTGGCGCAGCCTTCACGTCCATTGCGCGCTTCCGTCGCACGGCTTGATTAACTTGTTCGACAGCACCTCCTGGGTAACCCAGACCCGACAGAATTAATAGGTCGTACGGCAACGATACGTTAAGGATTGGTTTGCAGGGCGGGAAAATAAAATGTACAAACCACATAGAAACAGCTGGCCGCTAGAGAAACGCTACCTATTGCGCACTGCTTGCCACGAATGGGGCTTCGTTTTCTATACTGGTGAATACAAATCGGTTGTGTTTTAACAGGGTTTACAAAAGACGAAAGGAGCAATTGGTTCTGATAAATAGCGATTATAAACGTTTACTCAGCTTTCTCGCAATTCTCAAACTGACTAGTTTAAGCCGGTATAAATGGAATCACAAAGCTCACATGCCAAATCGTTTCGGTGTCTGCGCTTGTGTCGCGCGGTGGTGTGGCCCCGAGCTAGCACATCAAGATGGCTAGGTTCCGCGGTCTCACCCTTAGAAAAACGCTCCGCTCCGTTTTCTTTCTCCCGACTCACAGCTGGGCTACAGTGGCGCCCCCGCCCCCGCGAACTCCAGGTAACAACTGGTCGAATGTTTGCTTTCACTCTTTGTAGAGCCACGTGTGGGAATTCAAGGGACGTCGCATGGGAAATTGTTGTGGGTGTCGTTGAAAGCTTTGCTTTCCAACCACCTTCACAGTCATTTTTTTTTTTGTTGTTGTTGTGGCACAAACGAATCGCGTGCGTGGAGGAGGCATACCGTCCGCGGTGCGGAGCCTTCAATTAGCGTATTTGTACGGTTCTAGCGCGCCCCCGATTTTAACGCGCAAGTACGTATAGCAGAGAAATTCGTTAAAATAATTTGACGCCGATTGTACCGCGGGCATGTAGCATACATGACACCACGTATTTGGCAGAAGACATTTCATTTGACGTATCGAACTGTGGCAGCAAAAATCACTAGTGATTCGTAAACTTGCTTATCCAGCTTTTGGTGTACGTAAAACTGAACCGGAGAACATTGAAAGTGTTTGCAATTTCAAATGTCTCCGACCTTCATGATTTTAGACGTGACATGCTGACTGCAGCAGCAGAAACAATATGTTACAGCTGAATCAGGTACGTCCATTCGGAAATGGGTGCGCCAAAATTTACTCATGTGATGTTGGCGGGGCGTTTTTGATTGAATTAAGCCGAGTTTTGAGAGGTGTTCGTGTCCATAAAAATGTTGCTGGCCGCTTTGACTCTCACTTCAGTTTTGAGCCCGATTGTAACGCGCACACAAATTTGAACGGTACTTCTTGCAAAAAAGGGTGTGCGTTAGAATGGGCCAAACGCGGTACTCTTTACGCATAGGTCTACATGTTGCATTTTGTTAGTTGAGGAAGGAAGGGTTTTAGTGCGTCGTTTCTTATACATTGATTACAAAATTGAGAAGTGTGCTGTTTAGGTATTAGCAATTTTAAACATCGTAGTTGTGAACGTGGAGCTGGTCGCGAGACTTTTTTAAAGCGAAGCTTTGTATGGCTATGTGGAAGGAAAATCCGGTGGTCCCGTGTACGCAGAAAACCCCTCCGGGTCAATCCCATGCGCATGTGCGGAAAAACCGAGTTGGAGAGGAGTTAGAAGTAAGGGGAGAGTTTGGTTGGGCTTAAAGGTCCCGTAGCTAAAATCTCGCATCTACAGACACTCATAGGTGGGAACGGCGCATCGGAAAGAGCGATAGGGAGTCTCTCTCACTCAAGCGATTACGGCGGGCAGGGGTGGTTGGTAGTGCGGGCGGCGTAGCATCGAGGTCCCGCCCGCAAGCTACTTCGACAATAGGTAGGCCAGGCGTTATACGTAAAACACCCTTTGCACGTTATGTGCTTCGCTGGTTAACCATCCGCATGGGCGAATCCTTGTTTTCAGATTTCATATCCTCATACCTTTCGTTTGTCGTTCCGAAAAAAATAACCTTAAACGTTCGGCATGCTTGCAGCTGTGGGGCATACCGTATTAATGGGATTCGTTCACATAAGCGCAAGCTGCGCGGCTCATGATGACGGGCCGAAACAGCCTCTTTTATTTATTCTTGAAGGAGGAGAGCATGCGATTCGCGATTGCGGAACCACTTGCTCTCTACACCAGCTCGCTGTTCGTTGAAGGGCTGGCCGTTGTCTGGCTTTATTTTAGTTCTCCTGAACATTGCTTTAAGCAGGAGTCCAGGCTGTAAGTCGGCGCTTTTGTAAAGTCTTCGCTTAATTGTGTTCTACGGCTGTCTGCACTGTCCAAATTTCGAGTTAGGCGCTGCGATGAAGCACTCTCTGTCTGTCTGTCTGTCTGTCTGTCTGTCTGTCTGTCTGTCTGTCTGTCTGTCTGTCTGTCTGTCTGTCTGTCTGTCTGTCTGTCTGTCTGTCCGTCCGTCCGTCCGTCCGTCCGTCCGACCGCCCGTCCGACCTTCCGCCGGTCCCACTATTAAGCCTTCCGGCCAAAAGTTGAAATAATTCGTCAAAAACAAGAGAGTACATATAGACAGCCGTTCCGAACTACTAAAACTGCTGGCGCACATGCTGGCACACAATAGGCGCCAAAAAAACTTCTGGCGCAATTTAGGTAAAATGTTAGAACTTATCCAGTAGTGTCCTCGTTCTTTCAGTTGAGAATGCACTCTGTGTTGGTTGCAGCGAAAAACAAAACAAAATGCAGCAGAATAGCGAATAACTGCTCCAGCTCTAAAGAGGTAAAAGTAGGCACAAAAAGAACAGAGCGCCCGCTCGTCTCTTCACGTGAGAACGAAAAAAAAGATAAATATAAAGATGCACCCCTTGGCTACAGGTGGCTAGCAAGTAGTGCGAATGCATTGAACAAACTTCCAGTTAGTTCTTGAAGAGAGGAGGCAGGGAAATTTTATTGCATTGCACAAACTTCCACTTAGTTCGTCAAGAGAGGAGGCAGGAAAATTTTATTGCATTGCACTTCCACTTAGTTTGTCAAGAGAGAGGAGCTGTAGTGCATGAGGTTTCGGAGCGGATCGAAAGGTAAAGAGACAGCTATCGTCTTTCCACAACATTTGTAGTGAAGCAGCCGATACGCGGCCATTTTTTTTTCTCTCTCTCTACTACAGCGGCTGCCGTTTTCGTACTATTCGTACTGGCGTTGATGACAGGTACTTTTCGCGGTTGATGAGACATGCCGTATTTACTCGATTCTAAGCATCCCCCCCCCCCCCTCATTTTTCCACGATCGGGATACCTATATTTCAGGAGGTGCTTAGGTCGGAAAAACCTAAATTACCTTCTCCCACCACTTTTTTTCGTGGACGTATATCGACGAGATGGGCGCAAGAAATTATGGTTTATTTCGCAAACATTAAACAAATACATGTACAGACAGGGAACCCACTGCTTACATCTGATACTCAGCCACCCTCACTACCATTCGAATCCGTTGTGCACCTTGGGCCACCGCTCTCAGTATTTCCCAGCAGGTAATCTGATGTTCCGTTAACGTGGTTTGTAATTGAAAACTTCAAAAATGACTTGGACACAACGTCAATTCGGTCCTGCTTCCACGCGTCTGACATCCACGTGTCGATGGTTGCTTAGATAAGTGGTGCTTAGATTCGCATGCAAACTGTTTTAACACGAAAGTGTTTTATTCTGGGATACAAAAAGATTTTGTCGACGTCATATCCGTCTCGGAAATGACGCCAGTACAACGAAGCAGGCAGCCTGTAAAGGGTGAACCCCTGCACGCAGGGTCTTCTTGCGTGGAAGCGACCTTTAGTACTAAAGAGTAGGTTATAGTTAGGGTTGTTCGTTTTCGGGTTTTATATTTTAACAAGAAACTATTTTATGCCGGGATACACCAAGATTTCACTGACTGACGGATATGACGCCAGTACACCTTTGCCCAAGCGACCCGCCAGCAGGACGTCGCTCGCCAAGCACGACCACAAGACAGCCGCCGACACGCAAATCATGCTCAGCTGCAGATTTCGCTGCACATTTCACTTTCGTGTTTTACCGATCCTATGAGAGAGGAATCAACCACAGTTCTTTCTATTTTTCCCAAAAGTAGGGGAGGGTGCCTCTTATAATCGGGGGTGCCTAGAATCGCAAAAATGCGGTATAAGGATTCCCCCTCAGTAAAAAGAGAGAAGTTAAAAACACGCCTGCTAGACAATGCGAAGTAGCAGGTGTGGTTGTGATTGCGGTGTATGGCGGTAAACCAAGCACATGGACCCTCTGACTTGGCACAGCGGCGCAACAGTTACTCGCAGCGCGATATTCGAAGGAGCAGTGTTCGATTGGGCGTAAATGAGTTCATATTATTTACTGATGAGAAGTTCACAGATGTTCTCGGATTTTTCGGACGGAAGTGAAAGGAGCACCGAACTTTCACGCGTCGTGGACGACGGGCCAGAGGCCAACACCGGTGTCGCCTTCAGTCGAAGAGATACTTCAAAGCGATTTTCGCATGCAAAAGTATTGCGGTATCCTCCACCTAGCCGAGTCAAGGAAAGACATGGAGTGGACTAAAAATACGTCCATAAGTGTTGCTTCGCTTGTTCGATGCTCTCATACCACATATCGTGTGGAAGTGCGCGCCATTATCCATGCGCCAGGACGTCTGGTTGTATCTGCACCATTGTTTTATCTACTGTGTATCTCCTTTCTCGCCATGGCTGCCCCTTAAAAGTATACGAACTGCTTTTGCGTTTCACGAAGCCATCCCGGCTGCTTTGTATTGAACGACTCAACAACGTTCGTTTCCCAGGAATAACGCACAAAAAAGCACAACACATGAGAAAAGTGGTGCGGCCTGCGCTCGTAGTCGCCACTCTTCTACTCGGTTGTGGGCTCTCGCGCAGCTATTTCTGAACGATATCTTTCTAGTTGCTGGGCAATGCTTACTGGAAATGCATTAGGCAAATAAAACAGATTTTTGTGTCATCATCCTGTGGATGGTCTGTCGGAAAGGTCAACTTGTACGCACCCGTGGCAAAGTCAGTTCCGGCTGGCTTTTTGTTTTCTTTTTTTTAGCACTTTTGTTTCATTTCCCGAAAGGAAAAATATGTAACCAGACGCTTCTCGGACCACCGCAGAGATTCTGATTCTGGAAAGGTTGAGGCGCTAAGGTAACCGTTCGTCAGACGAAAAGCGACAGGCGGCAGTCCTGTCTCATCTTATGAACGTTCACTTTAGCGCCTCAACTTCTCCAAAATCCATCCAAACAACACAGCCTAACAACGCATCCTAGCTGACGTTAATTCTTATTAGAATAGAATAGAAGTTTATTTCATGTTCTTTATAAGACATGACGGGGAGAGAGAAAAAGGTGCTGTGGACAGCTTGACGAGCTCTCGCCCCGTATTCTCCTGTACATCCCAACGTTTCTCACTGGAAGTGTTTAAGGGCGTGATCATTTCTTTTTCAGGTCTCGATGACGCGGAGACTGTTATAGAATACATCAGCGCTACGTCACCGATAATCCAGGGACAGGATGGCAGGATCACCTTCCTCGATCATTCATCAATAGACCCTACGCCTGCACTCTTCGCGGGTGCGGGTCGGATCCTTGTTCCGACCTTGTCGACGGTTCTGCTTTCGCTGCTTGTCTCCGTGACCTCCGTGCCCTCAGTTCACAGACGGTGCCTTGTGTTGTAGAAGAACCGTGACTGTTTCTTGACCGCTGCATTGAGAAGCCTTCTAAGATGCCGATGGTATCCATCGGTCCCATGTGGCAGTGTATTGGTCGTTTCTTCAAGCCTTTTTCATTAAGTGAAACCACGTGTGCATCGTAACGGAGCGACATCTTAACGTGTCCACAGAGTATATTCTATTGAACAACAATTCTACGAGTAAGTCTCTCTAAATACAAGCAACGAATCAATAGACGCTGCCTTGGTCTGTACTTAGAATAAACTATACTTTGTTTCGTTTTTTGAATCAACGGGCTGCTCGCTGAAATCAATTTTGTTTTTAGCTGCATTGCGTCTGCTGTAGGGTAAAAGACGCGGGGCTGAAGCATCAAGGGGATATCGCCATGTTTGACGTCATATGACAACTCCTACGACGGACCTTTCTTTTATCTACGTCGCGTGGACGTTGCGGGGAGCGCTGATGGGCCAAGTTGTTTTGCGAATCTTTTTCAGCAAAAGGGAAATTTCGGCCAGTTGGTTTGGAATCATTATAAACAGCTCAGGGAAGGAGACGCGGAGCAGAAAGACACGGAACGAGCAGAAAGACACGTTCAGCAGTCGTTCCGTGTCTTTCTACTCCTCGTCTCATTGCCTGAGCTGTTTATCATGAATCTTTTTCAGTGTCTCCGAAACTACGTTTCGAACACAGTGAATAAGGTCACATCCTTGGCAGCGGGTGGCACAATTCTTGGCACGATTCTTGCAGCGGCCTTTCATTATTCGTGTTTATATTCGAGATATGTGCGTCGAGGAGCTGTATCATTGTGATGTGTTCACTTTAAAGAAGATTGGAGGTGCACCAAGTCGATGATAAAGCTTCATGGATGAGTGAACCATCGCCAGATGGTATAGGACAGAAAGCTGATGTCAAGCGCTCAAAACATCTGCGAATAATAATTCGCTTTATAAAATATCGCTGACATATTCCGAGTTTTCTTACACAAGGCCTAATAATGTACCTTCCCCAGGACCCTTATCTGCGCATGCCCTAGGCGCCGCCACTACTTTTGGTGGCTCGCTGGGCACGCCGGGATTGATTTCCAAACAGATGCTGGTTGGCATTCTGTGGCAGCTCCCAAAGCGCCAACCCATTGCAAGGTTAATCATTGGCATGGGGAAACGTGCTAAAAATCGTCAACGGCAGCACCCAAAGAGCCAACTTTGCGCGTGAAGTTAAAGCGGAGCGCGATGTGCGTGCGAAACAAGCCCCTTCGCTATCACCAAGGCCGCGTCCCGCGATGAGCAGTGTTGGACAACAGCGTCACGGGCAATAATGGTCGAAAGAGCCACCAATTGTGATGTTCGTAGTCGCCGCTAGTAGGGCTGTTCTCGCAGTAGAAAAGGGACAATTTTGTGCCAGGTAGCCGTTGTTTCCAAGAACATAATGTATGCGTTCTGGGAGGGGCTTGGGAAGAGACGTTAAGAATGTTGCATGGAAAGCGGAGAGTTTAATTTTCTCTTTAATGGGCAACTAAACTCTGTTAACTCTCCGAGTACGGTCGGCATTTCTAAGAGTGTTTTGTACCGACTACCTGCCACTACTCGTTGGCTGTGCGGCCGCACTCATACCGTTTGGGGCATTGCATCTTTATTCCCTGCGCATGTTCTATTGCTTATTATAACGGAAGCAAGTTGGAGGGCGAGCCTTTCGTCCATCGGCTGTACGTCGTGCGCACGATCCGACTTTATAAAGCAGCGACCTGCGCACGCGCCTTTCTCCTACGGGGCTACGCGGTCCAAGAAATGCCGCGATGTTGACGGCGCGTCTCACCAGGTGGCCCCTGGTTTAATCCTTAACTTCGCATTGGCTGCTACAGCTACTACAACAGCGGAACAAGCGAGATCGTCTAAACCCCGTGCCTTTGCAAGCATCAGCTGTTTTTTTTTTTTGTTCTGCCTACCGTGACGAGAATCAAGACAGTTAGAACCGGGAACGAACTTCACGAGGAAACGTAGAAACGTCCGCACTCATAGCGGTGGCTTGTTGCGCAGGCCAGCAACTGGGCTAGCTTTTCCCGGCAGCCTAGACAACATTCTCAAAGAACATTTTGCAGTGCCATGCTGGTTCTATCTAATGAGGTATTTTTAGCAGTTCAGCGAGGTGCACTCCGAAGTGCAGGAAAACAAGTAGGCTAGTTCGGCTGTCACAGTTTGTGCGTGTACAGTCGAAAGTTTTAGATGCGAACGCATCTCATTCACTCGCCTGTCCCTGCATCCATCCGGCGTTGTCGGCGTCCACCCCTCCCCATTCTCCTCGCCGCGCCAGCTGCCCTCTCCGCCGCTCACCCCCTCTCCTCTCCGATAGCGAACACTCTCTCGCGAGGGGCATTGGATTGGATTCGATTGGATTGGCTTGGATTGGCTTGGATTTGGATTGGATTGGATTAAAGTGGATTGTGTTGGATTGTGTTGCGTCATAGCCGCTGCAGACGACTGGCGCCGGCGCATGTGCAGTACTCTCTCTTCCGCGGTCTCCTCTCCTTCGGGCGCGCTGCGCATATAACCGGTGTGCCGCTCTCCGGCGACCTTTCGGTCGACGGTTGCTCTCCGCGTGCGCTTGAACCCCCCTCAGCGTCGCATCACACCAGGGTTCCCGTGAGGGGAGGTGGGCGTAATTTTTATGACAGTAAACACGGTAGCGCGTGTCGCTCAGTACATGCAGAGCGGTCTAGCGAAGGGATGGCGAACTGTCGTAGTTCGTACATTAGGCAGATCCACTCCCTGACAACGGTTGATTGCGCTGTTTACTGCGGTAGCTGCGTTCATTATCTGGAAACGATTCCAGAGAATACATGTACCGATGAGGGGCTTTTTATCAAGTGCGAAACGGAGTAAACACATTAAAACGTTTGTGTTTTGCTGCCCAATTGGGTTGATAAAAATGTGCGGTCCTCCGTGACGTAACTAATGCAGCAGGCAGCCGCACGATAACGCGCTTTCAGGGAGTGCGCCCGCCAACCGCACAAACTGCGCGAGCACACCAGCCTCTCGCCAGAGCGCTCTGCATGTAATGAGCGGCACGTGCTCTTGGGTTTACTGACATAAAGCTTTCGACTGTACGTACGTACTTGTCACTTCATCATTTCGAGAGTTCTTGCGCAACTTCGCCTTCGATTGTGGGTTTGTTTTGTTTGATACGCAGATCACACAGATTGGCGCAATCAGCTCATCAACTTTTAAACCGTATTAAGGCAGCTGTATTTCCATTAGGTCATCTCGTCAGATTTATCGCGTTTTATGCGAGTGACCGGAGCACCAGCAAATAACCCATGCATTTTGTTTTTATTTTGGGGTGTTACGCGCTGCACTTGCATTTGGGCTTCAAGGCACACCGTAGAGAACTACGGATTAGTTCAAGGAAACTTGAACGTGGGCCGGAATGTGGACACACCCACGTTTTCCTCTTCATCTAATCCATGAATTCAAGCTTAAAGCACTCAAGAACAGACAGACAACAGATCACAACTTGCCAAATATTTATTGGCTAACTGACACACCGAATCACGAGCACATGTAAAGACAAAGTCTGGCCTTCAGAATTATACCTTCAGCACCTTTCGCGAGGTGGGTTTCGTTTTGAGAGCCTTCTTTTGCGTTGGACACTGTGAGACCATTGGCGGCGTTAGGGAAAAAATGGCCTCAAATTTCTGCACAATTACGCTGATGAGCTTTGTTTTGTGTGCACACTTTTGTCCTGGGCACAATTAAAAAGTGCGCTATTTAGAAGTGAAGGCAGCACGACGGCCGAGAACTTCATGAATGGCTGAGGTCCTTTTACAAGCACGAAAGCCACTCAGGAGACAGCTTGCTCGAGGTGGTGGGCAGATACCATAAATGGTAAGGTGGGATAGGAGAGCCCTCCCATGTCGACACCAGTAATGAGGGTTGTGGTTGGGGAACTGCAGGATGGAGCTTGTAGCTTCAGCAGGCAGCCCTCGCATCCAATTTTGTCTTGAATGGCCCTGACGAAGAAACCGCCTGTCAGTGCTAGCGCACTGGACCGCATGCAGACTGTTATCGAGGGCCTACGAAAATTATGAGAAAAGAAAAAGGTAAATAAGTAGATTTAATAACCAAAGGCGTCTGCCTTGGGGAGTAATAAAGTAAAGTGGGTGCACCCATCAGCACATTAATTTAGAAAACAATCATATCACGGTGTCCCTTTGTTTTCTTGAGTTGTCTTTTTTCTATCCATAACTGTACACCTAATCTTAAGTTTCAGTTCAAGTTGCGTAATGATTTAGTGCACATATATGGGTAGCGTTCCAGTGTAGCTAGATGAGGGAGCCGGAGCTTCCAGATGTCCGTGCCAGCAGCAGCTTGCTTGACAGGCTTGACAGGCAAGGAGGTTGACACTTCACCGAATGGGGCAATCACACCTCCAACATTTCCACTCTCCGAGGAGTGTATGGTGCCTACGGTCAAGATCCTGTGCAAGGCTGACAGGGCTGCACACGCATCACTGAGGTCATTTGACCCATTCAGCTGTCTGATTGCTGAAAAAAGGATTCCACATTATCCACTTGAGAATTTCCCAGTCAAGACGAAATAGAATTCGAAGCTGTAGGAAGGTTCCTTGTGCACAAAACACTAGACAATGTGGTAACTCCCAGTTCCTCGTAGGTCCTCTCAGAGAGGAACTCCGTGTGCGATGTTTTCTTTTTCCACTGGGCAAAGTACTCAAGACACTCTGCCTCCAGCTACACAAGTCTGCAAAGTGAAAACACATTTAAAATCGTCACATCACAATGTAGAGCTTAATTTGTTTGAGGGAACTGCCAATAACCTTCCGCTCATGGCGTACCTTTCGTCGTCTGCACTTTAGAATGGCATCCGCAAGGCATCTCGACTTGTTCAGCGCAATGACGTGCTTTTGATGTTGTGCAAAGCAAACCATTTCTGCACCCCCTTTGTGGACTCCAGAGTTGGCAAACAGTTTTGGAACCCGTTAGCCCCAAGGCGATGACCATGCTGCTGGACGAACCTGAGGACTGAAGTGACCTAAACAAGGCAAGTGAGCATCGTGTTAACTTGAGTTTGCTGTTCAAACATAGACTTAAAGCAACAAAACTCTGCCAGTCTATTTACCTCTGCACAATAAAGAATATCTCTACGGCCATTTCATATTAGTGCCGTACAACCTTTGCCCCAGCTGCAGACTGAGTTATGCAGCATGCATTTCGACACTCACCTGCACCGAGAAGATGTCAATAGCTCTCCTGACGTAAATCTTTTCAAAGTTACTTGGGCTTATGTGTTTCTCCGTTAGACAGCTCACCAGCTTGAATGCGCCTTGACTTTCCTGGGTCTTGTGCAGTAGCCTACGGCAAAGCAAGGTGTTACCAACACAAATACAGAAATTTTGAGAGACAGAAATGTTTGATACTACCTGAGAAAATCTGGAAGGATGAGCTTTCCCTGGTTCCTGAAAGTTTTCTTAGCATCCAGGAACTGTTAGTGGACGTTTTTGATGATGTGGCAGTAGTCGAATGACAGAAAAAGCGGTCGACTTGCATCAAGTGGGTGCCTAAAAAGAAATATCCAATCATTCAGATTCAAGTAACATTACTGTCTGCGCACATTTGCTGGAAAGCAAACGTTACTCCGTATGTATATATTTATTTTAACATACTGCCAATGCCATTTGGGATTTTTGCAGGAGGGGCAATACATCTTTGCAAATACACAAATTTCAAGCGTGGTTTTCGTTCATACGGGACGAGAACAGTATGGACATGTGAGACAGGTTTTCTACGCGACAGTCGAAGGTTGCATATTATAAAATCTGCAGCAAAGGCGCACATCAAATGGGACTTCATAAAATCCCGGCACTTACTCGACAACAGGCTGTATCTGCCCTCCTGACAAGCTTGAAAAAACTTGGTGTTCGACTTGTGATTATCCCCAACAAGGCGAACCACTTGAAAACCATGCATTTTCAACTGACTGCATGACATTAACAGCACGATGCTCAAGCTACTGTTTAGTCAGGGCCTTTGTAAAATAGTAAGCCATCGGAAGCCCGCCAAGGTAAATGACAGTCATAGTTTAAATGGCAAGATTCCGACGGTCAAATGGCAAGATTAGGACATTCACGATTTGGTGTACGTGCAAGGGTAGCTTTAATGATAACTGCAATACCTGTAGTGGGTGGAAATCCTACAAAGACGAAGCACAGGAGGTTGATTGTCAATTTGTTTTCCAGGCTATAGTCTGCCTTCGCACGCCTCAGGTTCACCAGGGCGGGAACAGCATCGCGCTGCTTGTGGTATATGGTAGCTTCCTTTATAGATATCGTCCATGACCAGCGAGCCTGCAGAGGTTAGCACTGAAATATGAAGTCTCCCACGTACCATTGCTGACATTACCTTCTCAGAGTGGGTTTTGTTTCCACATGCAGTCGCTGCTTGATCAACGAAGACACGACCTCCCCTGTGCAAGCAACTATGTACCGCTTCAAGGTCGAGCGGCAGGGTAGTGCCAAGAGGCCGCTTTCCCGTATTAAGCGGTATGCATATGGAGACTTCCAATGCCAAAGCACGCAGTTTCGTACCGTCTCCTCAAGCCAGCGGCCCTTCGTAACACCAAAAAACGCCAGCTGTTCTTGAATGAAGAGTGCCTTTGGCTCGTTCTGTTGTACTCTTTCCTGCAAACATTTGGCACTTGTTATAAACTGGCTAAACAAGTCCAAACATTAATTTTATAGTGCTGGTCATACCTGAAGGAGCACGAGGTCGACTTTTTCCATAGCCGGATTTACATTTCTTGCCTCCCGTTTCAGTGCTGAAACCTCCTCTTGCAATTCATTTGTCTTTCTTAAAAGTAGCCGGCACTTCTCAGTTAGCCTTGTAACCTGCTTAACAAACCGTGTCATCCGTGGAAGCGACATTCTTGTTTGGGTGCTTTTAGCGGGCTTAGGTGGCACCAAAACAAGCCTGCGAGTCCCTTTCAAAGCAAGCTCAGACGTGCAGGCCCCCCCCCCCCCCAAAAAAAAAAACAAGTAGGCTGTTTGCGCTAGCTCGTGTGGAGGTGTCTGCGAAGGTGGCTGAGAGCCTGGCTCAGGCGTCAAGGTCTGCAGCCCAATGATCGAGTCCTCTGCTTGCGCAGTGATGCCTGCTGTATCGTCTGCTGTATCGGCAAGAATGTCATCATCGAATGGGGCATCATGCCTGCAAAATGAATAGACATTCGCTCATATTGAAATTGCAATAATAGTACAGAACTGCGGTACAAGTACTGCTCTTGCCTGTGCTTGGTGGCTTGCTTAGGGCAATCTGGTGAGACCCTTTTTCCTTTTGCCGACCGCCGTGGTTGACTAGGTGCCGGCTGCAGGTATGTCGGAAAGTCGGAAAAAAGTGTCGGTGCGCCATCGGGTTTCAGCCTTCGGTATTTGGTGGACTCCCTGTAGTCCTCCGGCCGGAAATGAAGGCTTCAGTCTTTGCTGCGGTCGTTTGGGAGCCACGGCTGTTTCCTTGGCCCTGTAAAACGAAGTGTCAACATGAAATGTGGTTTTCACTACGCCCACAACACACGCGTAGAAATCAAGCTGAAACCAACCAGTCAATATTGTAATGCAGCGCGTCGCCACTGCGCGCAATCGACTTTCTAATAAAGGCAGATCGGACTGTTGTCACACGATCGCGGCAAGCATCGAAAGTAAGAAACACGCGGACCAAAGTGGTCCGTCGATTCTAAAACATACGTAGGAGTTTGTTTAGGTTACTTCGGATTTCACAGCTTACCTTCGGCCTGTCGACAAATGTTCTTCAGCCACAGGTTGCGCAAATCCGTGACATGGAACTCGTGGAACGATATTCCTCGTGATGTGGCCATGCGCCCTCTTGATTTGCAGAGCGGTACGCAGCAATAAACCATTGCGCACGTTGCACCGTATAACATTTTCGTCCTGCTTCTTTCAGCCATAGCTAAGGGTTGAGACAATGCCAAGAGACGTGCGCGAAAATGCACAAGCAAACACGCTGATCACCCTTGCCCAGCACCTGAGGCAGCCGCGCAGATAGGATACGTGAAGATTAAAAGCAGCGTCACGGCCTGCAGCGGCACTTGCGGAAACTATAAATAACACAACAAGCAGAAAAATCACGCACACTGCGCTGGTGGCGGATGCGCAGGTAGCTATTTATAAAGCCGGTCGTGGTCGCGCGTCATGCAGGGGTAGCAGTAAGCTCCCGGGCCCGCCGTGGGCCTCTATATGTGAGCATTGAAACCATCTCGATAGAGGGCGCCGGGGTCTCGCCGGGGAGAGTTCCTGTCCCTCCCGCGAGGGGAGGGAGCCTTGTGTACTTGAAAGGGACACTGAAGTGAATTTGTCAAGCTCCCGTTTTTGCTTGCACTGTGTAGACTGGCTCAAATTAGCACACTTTTCATCGTTTTTACGATTGACAAATCGGTAATTATTTTACAAAGCGCGAAAGAAGAAAAACTACCATGCGCGGTTTGCGGCGGCCGCACCAACTAAAGCTGTGACGTTAGGAGGAGCGGGCACCGTGATTGGACGATGCCCAAGGTGAGCAACCAAACAAGTTTCGGTTTCGGTTTCGGTTCTGTAGAACACAACCGGTGGCGTTGTTGGATGGGCATTCTCAATGACTCAGTAATCATCGTACCGCACTTCTGCCATGTTGTCAGCTGTAAAAATGCATAAAGATAAGCCTCCTAGGACGGCTTGGAATCGTAGCATTCACTAGCCGAAACCTACGCAGTGCATGAACGCCCTCCGCGTACCCGTAGACGCCCAAATGTCATGCGCTGTTCCCCCATAATTGGAGCTTGCCTCCCTCATGCCTGTATTGTAAAAAGCGTGTTCGCACCAGGCCAAAGGTCTGTTCATTCTGGCCTGTGCCCACTGCCTGCAAGCAGTCGGTGCTTATGGCAACAGCACGCCAACGAGAACTCGCTAGCGCGCCATGCATGTGCCAGCCTGCGCGCGTTTTGTGAACTAGTTCGTGTAGCCATGAACGTTGCGGCCCAAAAAAAAGGTGAACTCAATATAGAAAACATCGGCGGAAAACAAAAAGTTAACTTACAAAAAAAAAAAGCCCGTACCCGCCGGGATTCGAACTCGTGACTTGCAAAACATTTGCGGTGACATACCCAGCGCCCCAGACTACTGAGCCACGGAGCGGGACGCGAAGGGCTTGCTAATATAGGGTATATATTGTACAACCGGTTTACACTTTATTTAGTTTTGGCATTTCAAGCAGCTTAGGTGACTATTTGTTGTACTGCGATCGTGCAGTAAGCGTCGCCCGAGTTTCCACAGTAGCTCACGTCTAGCAATTGCATTTCGTAGACGGAAAAGCGTTCGCAGATGCGTAGTCGTGCTGCTGACCGCTGTGCTTGTTCACCCAGCGCAAAAAAGTGCTTCCCGCGCCCTAGTTTTACGCTGTACGGTAAAAATATCAGTTGATTTTATTTCTTTAGTACCTATATTGACTTCGCTGACTGTTCTCCCGCCTGCAAGAGGCCTTATATTTTCCTACTGGCGTACCAGTCAGCGAAGCGTCGCATGTGCGCTTGTGCAGCACTTGTGTGAAGCGAACTTGACTTGGAGCTAGATACAGTGTACAAACAAACCAAGTAAAGAAAGGCACATTCTTCCATTCACAAACGTGTCCTGGCTTCGTTTCAACTAAGCGAACGAATTGCGACCAAGCAATTTTTTTTTAACCTCCTTGATTGCGACGACCTGCCGGCGGCTGGCGGACGAAACGCTGGGCCGACTCACTCTGTCGGCCGGGGAGCCGTGCAGTAGCGCAGCCGTGGCGCAGCCAATTGCCAGCTCATCCCCTCCTGACGTCACACGAAAACGCCACAGAAATTGGGCGAGCGTAAAGAGAGGAGGACAGCATTTTCGAATTAGTTTTTCTACTAAACAAAATCGCGTAAACGCGCCTAGAGTGGTCGAAACATGGCCTGGGGACTCCGGACTACAATTTGCGCTAGTAATCCCGCAATGTTTACATATCACTTCAGTGTCCCTTGAAGCTTAGCTGCCGATTCCTCTCCGCGAACCGCAGAACTTGCGTCCTCAGGAGAGCGCCCGCTGACGTTCGAGCCTAACCAAGAGAGCCGCAGCTGCGATGTTTCGGCAGATTTTACACTGGGTGGTACTGTGTTTCATTTCTTTTATATATTCTCCGCACGGAGTCCACTGCAGCTGTCGCCCCACGTCATCCCCCAGCGGAGCGCGGAGCACTCGCTCTGGCGGTGTGTTCAGGGTTACGGTCTTGTTGGAAAAAATAAAAGCCTCTTTCTTTGAAGGAACGCGGTTAGAACGCGAAGCTTTAACCTGACTCAGCTTCGGCCGTGTCGGAGTGGCGCATTCGGGTAGACGTCCGCTTCATAACGCGACAGACGCTGGCTCGATTCCGACCCCGGGAAGCGGTTTTTTTTGGGGTGAAACCCCTCAAGGCCGAGACTTGTGCGGCGTCCGTGCTCACGGCACAGCACCGCGTAAATCGAAACATCTGTGAACATAAGGTTCACAAAAGGTTAACAAGAACAAGATAAAACGTTCACAAAAGGTGAGAGAAACAGAGAGAGAGAGAGATAGAGAGAGAGAGAGAGAGGAGCCGTGCTGCGCATGCGCGAGGAGCATTGGATTGGTATTTGGATTTGATTGGCTTCAATTGGATTGTATTGGATTTGATTGGAAATCGTTTTAGCAGCAGCAAACACTCTCACGGGTGATTTACGGTAAGAACGGTCCCCAGTGCTTCGCCCACTCGTCATGATTCACTTCGTGGAGATGCGTGATTTTTTTTTTTTTGTGAGCACCTGGTCTCAAATAAAGTTTATTTACCATCATTATCATGAGGCGCTTCGTGTTTCGTTAGCTTTGGCTTTCCTGCAGTGCGTTTTGGTATTGCGATCTACGGGGGCGAGCGAAGCGTAGAAAGCTTCGCGTTAGAGGAAGCACGCGTCCACGAACTTGCGCTGGAGTAGAGTTGTGACGATTTCGCGGTATTCCGAGACATTGAGGGAGCCTGTTCTTCTCACGTACGAGGGCTTCCTATAGGCCTTCAGCACTCATCGCGCTTCACAAGGAGACAGAGCACCGTCCACTGTCCAGTACGCTTAGCCTGTAGCAGGAGTGGTACGTGAAAAAAAAAAAATAAAATGCGGGACGTGTATTTCCGGGGTACCTTAAAAATATTCCTTGCGTATATTAGGTTAATGCAGGAAAGGGAATTTTCAGTAATTGGAACCTTGTGCCGCCTGAAAATTAATCTCATTTGAAAATACCAGTTTGCACGGAAATAATGGTGCCAGTTTCCTAGCGCCAGTCTGTGTATCTTTCCATCTTTTTACTGTTGTCTGGAAGAACTGTGCCCTGTGCAGAAGTATATCCAGACACAGTGAGAGAAAGTTCCTGCCACATTTCTACCGCATAAAGAAAGGATTCCCCACCGCCGCGCAAAGATCAGTCGGACCTTTCTTTATTTGCGACTTTTGCGCGACCGATGCACCCTGAGTGAAAAAGTCTACCCCTGTCATCACGGTAGCCTGGAATAATCCTACTCCACTAGGCCCTGGACCGTCCTGTGAGCAGCCAAATTTCGCGCTAAAAGTTTCGTTCAGTGAAGAATCGGACGATGTGCCTCCTTCCTTCGATTAAGCTACGCGGGCCAAAGACAAATATGACGTCACTACGACCTTAGTTTTTTCCGTTGAAGCTAATCATCAACGTTGGGCCGAGTAAACGCTTTTAAAGCATCTTGGGTAACGCGCAACGGCCATAGCCTACTTCAAAGGTGGTCCCATATGATCGATCGACAAAGGCAGGGAGACGAACGCCGTACCAGCAATTTCCGACGGAAAGCAGGGCAGGAAATATAGTTTGAAGGGGAAAGCTGTTTTGCACGACCCGTAAGAGCTCTGCGCGCTCATAAGTATTTCCGATCCTATCGGTCCGATGCTAGCTGCAGCCTTTCTGGCAGTTTGCACCCGTCGAATCCAGGAAGCATGATTGATACATAAACAAAAAACAAACGAACAAACAAGTGCCGGTGCTCCAGATTTGTATGCTGCCAAAGAGCACCATACGATGCGAGCACTGTTCGGGGAAGCTTATTCCATACCGTCTTCACCCGGAAGTCATCAATATGCAGTACCCTTTTCCCCGACGCCGATCGTCCGCCTTAGAGACCCAACGCGCTTGCGAGCCGAGCAATCTCTTTTGCGCACGCCGAATCCTCGAAATAAAAGCCCCTTCTTGGAAGTCCTTTCCATACTTTTGATCATTTTTATCGCATTTCGGCAGACGAACTCCCGCTGTACACAGCACAACGCTCGAGCGCTGACTCCGAACTGAAGAGTTGAAAAATAGAAGAGAGCAATCACGTGGCACGTGTGGAAACATGGGAGCAAAGTAACTTAAAAAAAAGCAGTGGATTAGCTCGGCGATGTCAGGATATACGTAGCGTGATCTAAGGTTCAGCTGGTTATTCTTAGCTTTCCTGGTTGCCTAGGATTAGCTGATTATCTTGCTTACTGCTGCTAAAACGATTTCCCAAACCAATCCAATTTAATACAATCCAATTCCCAAATTTTAAACCAATCTAATCCAATCCAAATCCAATCCAGTCCGATCCAGTCCGATCCAATCCAATCCAGTCCAATCCAATCTAATCCAGTCGCGGTGGCGGTGGCTCCGGAGCGCCAGCTGTGCTCCGTGGGACGTCACTGCTCCTCGCGCATGCGCAGCACGGCTCTTCAGAAGCCACGCGAAACTTCTCAACCTCGTCCAGTGTAGCTCACGCTACAAAAAAATATCAGGTTTTTTTTTTTGCACTGAGGATTGAAAGCGGCTTATTGTCGATCCGAGTGCGAAAACTTCATTTTGTCTTGAAAAACAAAACATATCGGACCGGCTTCTGCTGCGGAGGCTTGAGACTATCCACCTTTCATGCATACCTTGTCCTCCTGGATTTCATTCTCTCCCACTGTGTATTTCCCTCCCGTGCCCATGCGTACCTATGGTTGGGTATTTCATTTCATTTCATTTATTGAAGCCTTAAGGGCCCATAAGGCGGGGGCAAACAATATGTGAGGGTCTCTTCATCACACAATATCCGCAATGCATCCTTTACAATGAGTAAAAAAAAAAGCGGTAGTAGCGAAAGGGAGCGCGCAGCAGCGCAGCAAGCAGGAAACCGATCGAAGCCATTCGAAAGCGTAAGGCGGAAGCGGATCGCGAAGCAAATCATCTCAAGCGCCTAGAGGACGACGCTGTGCGACAACACGGGTGGAAACAAAGCATTTCAAGCAGTCAATCTGACGTTAATGCTTTCACATTCGGAGCCCTTTCTAAAGTGCTCAGGTGTCTTCGGACGGTCCTAGGGCCATGGGTTTATTGAAATGACACTACTCCTGTGATCGTAGTCGGTGATTTCAATGTGTATGTGTAGGGACCAAAAAGGCGGGAGTTACATGTTTTGCGTTGGAGAAATTCACACTGGGATTAACTGGTCTCTACCAACCGACCACGCGGCGGCGTACGTTCATCGATTTCACATTATCCAAGCATGCGCCTGTAGTTGTGAGTGTACCGATCAGAGTAATCATGGCGGCAACAAAATCCATTGGTCGTCGTTACTAAGTGGGAGTGACTTTACAGCACGGCTAGCCATCCAAATTCACAGGACAGAATGCCCGATTTTTTTTTTTTGTCGTTTAGCAGATATGGGTAAGCAATAACGTAGCTCCGAATTGAATGAAAAAGCGCAGTGTTCCGTGGAGTGACGCGTTCTCCTGTATGCGTTTGTTTGCTTGCTTGCTTGCTTGCTTGCTCGCGTGTAAGTCTGGGTGCTGTTTTTTAGATGCGACGCTCAGAGCATCTCTTGTCGGCGGCCCTGCCCTTCCTACGTGCGTCCGTTGTTGTCCGCGGCGTGCGTCCGTTGTCCGCAGCCACTCTCCCGCTCTCCTCTCCGATAGCGAAAACTCTCTCGCGAGGGGGATTGGATTGGATTCGATTGGATTGATTGGATTGGCTTGGCTTGGGTTTGGTGGCTTGGGGTGGCTTGGATTTGGGTTGGATTTGGATTGGATTGGATTAAAGTGGATTGTGTTGGATTGTGTTGCGTCATAGCCGCGGCAGACGCACTGGCGCCGGCGCTTTCCCAGGTGAGAGCGTGGCGGGCCCCGCGCGCCCCCCCCTCCCCCGGTGGGCGGCGCTGCACCGGTGCTGCACATGTGCAGTACTCTCTCTCCCCGGTTTCCTCTAAGCGGCGGTCGATCACCACAGGGTGAATGGTGTAGATCTAATACACGCTCGAGAAACAACCGGTTCATATACACGGCGATTGGCGAACGGTTGAGGCACTTCGAAATCTACAGCAGCGGGCAACGCCTGAGAACGCGTAATCACGCACAGAGGCACGGTTGAAGCACTTCACGTAAGAGCATGAGGAGCGGATGCGGTAGCGCACACTGTGTATCCAAACCACGACCGGCTGTCGTGACCCAAACCACGACCGGCTTGATCCAAACACTTGCCGCTTCACGTAAGTGCATAAGCGGCGGCAAACACCTGTTGAGAACGCGAAATCCAACACAGGCACGGTTGAAGCACTCGTAACTTCGTTAGAATATGAATGATTAGGCGTTCAATCCACAGCGCGGCCGTCGCAGAAAGCGAAATACAAAAATGCCGATTGAAACACTTCACGTAACATGAGCACAGGCTAGCGCAGAGGGCACAGCTCCGGCGGCTCCGGCAGGTCCCAGAGCGCAGGGAGTGTGCACAACGGCGGAAAAGCCAAGCACCCTTCGCCTTTCCCACTCGCACTCCTCCTTTTCTCTCTTTCGCGTCTGAGCGTCCGGGCAATTTATTTAACGCGACCCGGTCCGCTGCTCCTTTCGGTGCAGCGTACCGTGTGTTCACCAAAAGATTCGCTGACAACCGGTTCGGTTTCGTTCGCACGGACGGTTTGCGAGCGCCTGTGGTTTCATTCGTATTTACGCAATGCTCTGACGCGTGCGATCCAGTGTCTAACGTTGATGCGCCTAGCGGTGCCATACCGACGAAATATAAATAGCGACGTGCAAATTCACATCGATGCACAATAAACTTTCAACTGCTCCTGTGGAGGCACATTTCACTTTCGTGTTTTACCGGTTCCTATGGAAGTGAGAACAACCACATTTTTCCATCTTTCCACTGTTGTGTAGAAGAGCAGTGTCGTGTACAGAAGTATATCACGGCACAGTGAAGGAAAGTTCCTGCCACATTTCTACCGCATAAAGAAAAGACTCCCCACCGCCGCGCAAGGATCTGTCGGGCCCTTTCTTTATTAGCGACTTTTGGGCGACCAATGCACACTGAGTGAAAACGTCTACCCCTGTCATCACGCTAGCCCGGAATAATTCTATTCCACGAGGCTCTGGACCGTCCTGTGCGCAGCTAAATTTCGCGCTAGAGGTTTCCTTCAGTGAAGGATCGAACGATGTGTCTCCTTTCTTCGATTAAGCTACGCGGGCCAAAGAGAAATATGACGTCACTACGACTTTAGTTTTTTCCATTGAAGGTAATCATCAACGTTGGGCCGAGTAAACGCTTTTAAAGCATCTTGGGTAACGCGCAACGGCCATAGCCTACTTCAAAGGTGGTCCCATATGATCGATCGACAAAGGCAGGGAGACGAACGCCGTACTAGCAATTTCCGACGGAAAGCAGGGCAGGAAATATAGTTTGAAGGGGAAAGCTGTTTTGCACGACCCGTAAGAGCTCTGCGCGCTCATAAGTATTTCCGATCCTATCGGTCCGATGCTAGCTGCAGCCTTTCTGGCAGTTTGCACCCGTCGAATCCAGGAAGCATGATTGATACATAAACAAACAAACACAAACGAACAAACAAGTGCCGGTGCTCCAGATTTGTATGCTGCGCAAAGAGCACCATACGATGCGAGCACTGTTCGGGGAAGCTTATTCCATACCGTCTTCACCCGGAAGTCATCAATATGCAGTACCCTTTTCCCCGACGCCGATCGTCCGCCTTAGAGACCCAACGCGCTTGCGAGCCGAGCAATCTCTTTTGCGCACGCCGAATCCTCGAAATAAAAGCCCCTTCTTGGAAGTCCTTTCCATACTTTTGATCATTCTTATCGCATTTCGGCTGACGAACTCCCGCTGTACACAGCACAACGCCCGAGCGCTGACTCCGAACTGAAGAGTTTAAAAATAGAAAGAGCGCAATCACGTGGCACGTGTGGAAACATGGGAGCAAAGTAACTTAAAAAAAAGCAGTGGATTAGCTCGGCGATGTCAGGATATACGTAGCGTGATCTAAGGTTCAGCTGGTTATTCTTAGCTTTCCTGGTTGCCTAGGATTAGCTGATTATCTTGCTTACTGCTGCTAAAACGATTTCCAATCCAATCCAATTTAATACAATCCAATTCAATTTAATCCAATCTAATCCAATCCAATCCAATCCAGTCCGATCCAGTCCGATCCAGTCCGATCCAATCCAATCCAGTCCAATCCAATCTAATCCAGTCGCGGTGGCGGTGGCTCCGGAGCGCCAGCTGTGCTCCGTGGGACGTGACTGCTCCTCGCGCATGCGCAGCGCGGCTCTTCAGAAGCCACGCGAAACTTCTCAACCTCGTCCAGTGTAGCTCACGCTACAAAAGAATATCAGTGTTTTTTTTTTTTTCGCACTGAGGATTGAAAGCGGCTCATTGTCGATCCGAGTGCGAAAACTTCATTTTGTCTTGAAAAACAAAACATATCGGACCGGCTTCTGCTGCGGAGGCTTGAGACTATCCACCTTTCATGCATACCTTGTCCTCCTGGATTTCATTCTCTCCCACTGTGTATTTCCCTCCCGTGCACATGTGTACCTATGGTTGGGTATAACAATATCCGCAATGCATCCTTTACAATGAGTAAAAAAAAAGCGGTAGTAGCGAAAGGGAGCGCGCGGCAACGCAAAGCGCAGGAAACCGATCGAAGCCATTCGAAAGCGTAAGGCGGAAGCGGATCGCGAAGCAAATCGTCTCAAGCGGCTAGAGGACGACGCTTTTCGACAACACGGGTGGAAACAAAACATCTCAAGCAGTCAATCTGACGTTAATGCTTTCATATCCGGAGCCCTTCAGAAGTGCTGAGGTGTCTTCCGACGGCCCTAGGGCCATTGGTTAATTGAGATGACACTATGCTTGTGGTCGTAGTCGGTGATTTCAATGTGTATATGTCGGGACCGAAAAGGCGGGAGTTACATGTTTTGCTTTGGAGAAATTCACACTGGGATTAATTGGTCTCTACCAACCGACCACGCGGCGGCGTACGTTCATCGATTTCACATTATCCAAGCATGTGCCTGTAGTTGTGAGTGTACCGATCAGAGTAATCATGGCGGCAACAAAATCCATTGGTCGTCGTTACTAAGTGGGAGTGACTTTACAGCACGGCTAGCCATCCAAATTCACAGGACAGAATGCCCGATTTTTTTTTTTCTGTCGTTTAGCAGATATGGGTAAGCAATAACGTAGCTCCGAATTGAATGAAAAAGCGCAAAGTGTTCCGTGGAGTGACGCGTTCTCCTGTATGCGTTTGTTTGCTTGCTTGCTTGCTCGTGTGTAAGTCTGGGGGCTGTTTTTTAGATGCGACGCTCAGAGCATCTCTTGCCGGCGGCCCTGTCCTTCCTGCGTGCGTCCGTTGTTGTCCGCGGCGTGCGTCCGTTGTCCACAGCCACTCTCCCGCTCTCCTCTACGATAGCGAACACTCTCTCGCGAGGGGCATTGGATTGGCTGGCTTGGCTTGGCTGGGATTGGCTTAGATTGGATTGGATTGGATTTGGATTGGATTAAAGTGGATTGTGTTGGATTGTGTTGCGTCATAGCCGCGGCAGACGCACTTGCGCCGGTGCGTGCCCAGGTGAGAGTGTGTGCGGCCCAGCGCGCTCTCACTCCGCCGGTGGGCGGTGCTGCGCGCAGTGCTGCACATGTGCAGTACTCTCTCTCTCCGCGGTTTCCTCTCCTTCGGGCACGCTGCGCATATATAGTGCCTAGAATATAACCGGTGTGCCGCTCTCCGCCGGCCTTTCGGTCGACGGTTGCTCTCCGTTGCGCTTGAACCCCCCTCAGCGTCGCATCACACCAGGGTTCCCGCGAGGGGAGGTGGGCGTAATTTTTAAATGCAGAGCATTTCTTAGGCTCGCCTCTTCCTGCGTCGGACGGTGTCAACAGCACCGCGTCCGCAGCAGGTGCGCCTCTCCTCCTTACCTCCTCTCTCTCAACAGCAGCTGGCGCGCGCATGCGTCGTAGTCAGCCCGTTCGCTCCGTGGCGGTCTCAGCGTAACAGGTGCGTGATAGCAGCGCGGTGGGGCGTGGAAGGGCGCGCGCTGCATGCGCATGCGCGCTCTTCCCCCCCCCCCCCCCCCCCCGTACTGCTCTCCCTCTACTGCGCGCGCTGCAAATATAAAGCGTCTAGCGGTCGCTCGTGCTTCAGTCACTGCGTTGCTCCTTCCTTCCTTGGTTGACGCTCGCCCCACGTTTACTCGTGTCTGCTACTCCAGCATCACGGAAGAAGCGATGGAAGCAACACTGCCTTCAACCAGTACTGAGGCCCCAATGCTCTGCATTTACTCGTGTTCCCCTCCTGTATGCGTTTTGGAGGGCGCGGGAATTTTTTTTTTAATGCAGAGCATTTCAGTAACTCACGATGTCACCCGCGTTGACGTCCGTAGTCCGCATCACTCCCCCTACACTATATAAAAAAATAATACTTACCGGCGCCAGGTTTCGATCTCACGACTCTGCGGGCGGAACGCAAGGTACATGGTGCTCTACCCACTGCGCCACAAAGCCGACACAGACTGGAAGGTTACGAACGCGCCTTATATCCTTGACTCATTCAACCGTCGGCCGCAGGTGCGCCCTCTCCCCCGCGTCCCCCCTCGCCTTCTCTCCGCTCGCAACATTCTCTCTCGGCGCGTTCGGTTCGGGCGCATTACAGGTGGGGACGTGCGCAACACCCTCTCTCGCCGCGTTGGGTTCGCGCTGAGCAACAGTCGGTTCGCGCGAAGAAAAGGTGGGGGCGCTCGCATCGCGCTCTCTCGCCGCGGTCGGTTCGCGCTTAAACCACATATGTCGTTCGCGCGCGCTCCGGTCGCTAACATCTGTGGCGTGATCGTGACGTCAACATCACGCGTTCGTGTGGTGGCGCGATTTCGGCGCTATAACACTCTCTCGCGAGGGGCATTGCATTGGATTCGATTGGATTGGCTTGGATTGGCTTGGTTGGCTTGGCTTGGCTTGTCTTGGTTTGGATTTGGATTGGATTGGATTAAAGTGGATTGTGTTGGATTGTGTTGCGTCATAGCCGCGCCACGTTGCGTCATAGCCGCTCCACGTTGCGTCATAGCCGCGGCAGGGGGTTCACGGCACGTTTCACCATCGACTTCATCGACAATGTCTACGCTGGAAGACAACAATTACAACAACAACAACCAATACGTAATCCATACGACTTGCAGGCGCACCCCCCGCGGAAATGCTCTGCATTTGATCGTGCCCCTCGCGAGGGGGGTGTTTGCTGGAATTTTTTTGTAATTCAAATTTTAAATTTAAAAACCTTATTTGAAGTTCAAATAAGAGACTGGCAACTTTTTGAGTTCCTTATTTGAATTTCACTTATTCTCTTCTGTGATCGTGATGGGGGGCCGCATATAGTACGGACTCAGAGGCCGGGGCGTTGAAAACTTTTGACTGCGTGGCACGTGCATACGTAGACTCTCTGCATAAATGCTCCGCGCCCAATTACAAACCATGAACCGCGATTTAATGACGTTGAGGAATGGCTAGTCCCAGGACGACTCCCGTCAAGAGTTCGTACCTTTTGTTCAAAATACAGGGTCACCGCAGCTTCGAAGGTCATACCCCTTCACAGCACGGAATGGATACTTATTTTTATAAACATCGTCAAAGCTATTGAAGCTTTCGCACTCGCAAAGTCGAACTTACCCATTTACAATCACAAATCAGCTGTGGTTTACATTTTCTTCGGTTTCCTGAAACTATTGCCAGCTATTTAAAAAAAAACACACAAATTGGAGTTTTTAGTTTCTGGTATATAGGTGGCCATAAAAAAAGTTCCTGCGTTCAGTTTCTGGTATATAGGCGGCCATGAAAAAAAAAAGTTCCTGCGTTCTTGCAGCCACCGCTTTATAGGGGTGATTTCCCGTGCAAGCCGAGTAAACTTCCCAAGCGTTGCAGTCCCACACAAGGGTTGAGCACCAGGCCGAGTCGCTTGTACCTATTTTACCGGTAGGTGCCCGGCGCCACCAAGGCACACGAATGCACACAGTGGACGCTCAACTCGCAACCGCTTGTGGCAGGACCTGCCGCCAGACTGTTTCATCCCCGGCAATGGCGCAACGCGGCATGATGGCCGGGGGCCCCGCCAGATGGACAAGGGTCAGGGGCCCCTCGCAAGGGTAAAGGCAGCTTTCCAGGCCTGAATTCCCCTTTCAAGGGTCCGCACTCGACCAGGGACGCCTGTACCCATTAAAGAAACTGGTGGGTGCCCGGCCCTACCAGGATTCAAACCCGGTACCTCCCGCATACGAGGCGAGTGCCGTACCTCTGAGCCATCGCTGCGGTGAAAAGTTACGACCCCTTCCACCGGGGCATTTCCCGACAAAGTCGGGTAACTTCCCAAGCACGAGATCCCCGGATCAGGGGGTGCTGTACCAATTTTACTGGTTAGTGCCCAGCGGTACCGAAGTACCCGCCACTTTCTCGTACCCGATGGTACAAACCGGCGTGGTGTTACGGCGGGGTGTTACGCCTCGATAGGACGCCTCATCTGAAATATATACACTATGACCAACTTCCATGTTTAGATCCGCGGAATTTTCTTCCTAAACGCGACTGCGCTACCTGCTGGGCAATACGCCAGGGCTTTATTTGATTTTGAACAAAACTTGCTTGTAAAGCTTTATTGTGTGACGCATTGCGCAAGTGCCGTCCGGAGCAGTGAAACCGCACAATTGCGTCATATTTCCGGATGTGCCAGCGAAAACTTGTTGTGGTGTTTTCTTAACGCACCACGGTGGAATCTTCAACGGTTTACGTTGCCGAACATGATATATGGGGTCTTTCTCAGGAATATTCGCCGGCTTCTCGCAAAAGCGAATCTGGCTAAGGTTCCCTGCCTGATACGTTGCATGGCGGTCAGTAATGTAACGCTATTCATCGCCGCGAAGCAGCGTGGAAGTGTTTTCTAAGTAGGTTCTACGACGAATGCTCGGCGGCGTTGTTCAACGTCAGGCAGGTGTCAGGCATTCTCGCTAAGGATTTAGAAGCATGATAAATGCGACTTTGTCCGGCGAACGTTGCCGGTAACGGGAGACAGAAAGGCGCATACGGCCTCGCATATGCAGAGTAATGGAATCCCTCGAGGTAAGGGGGCAGTGACTAGGCGTTCGACTAGACGAAAAACCGACGCCATCGTCAAACTTGAGCCGCTCAAAAATGTCCCACTAATGCCAGTCTTTCAGAGCACGTTTTGAGAGTTTTTGTATTCAGCCTAGTGTTTTTGATACCCCAAACGTGCCGCCCGAGCCGCTGAGGTCGCCGAGAAAGTCGCAGTTAAGAAAGCCATCCTGCTTAAAAATGATTTACAAGAGTTCCCATTTGTGGTTCAAGGGCCAAATGGGGTCCGCCACATTTCGCTGTTGTTTTTTCGGTTGTGAGGGTCTCCACTAGGACAATCGTCGAACAGAATTTTGTGAAATCAAAATTAACAAGAAATAAGAAAATAAAATTGTTTGGAATTAACTGACAAAATCAAAGATGTTCATATTATACACCTCCCCCAAAACGAAATAAACAAAAGAACTTCGCAAAGAGCTTTGACAATACGTATAAAAAATACTGTAAATGGACCAACTCTCCAGTACGTCTTGATTCTTCGGAAAAAAATTCCTAATTAGGCGAGTAGAACATTCATCTCTATAATAGTATATAGTTACATCATTAACGAAAAGAAAACAAAAGAAACTTAAAAAAAAGAATAAAATAATGAGACATTTGTATCTACTCGTAGCATAGTAAAGAACTCACACTCTATAGAAGTGGCCGTAACAGTGCTACGCATTACTACAAGCCATTCTAATGAATTCCTGCAAATTTTAACGGCCAAGCGGCTTACAAATCGTAATTTTACAGTATAGCTGTTCGGCATTAATATTTTTTCTGTCCACGTTAAAAAACAGCCAAGAAAATAGCCCAGCGCAGCGCACCGTGAGCGAAGGTCCTCGCGGCGAAGGCCCAGGCAGTTAAAAAAAAGAACGCAAGGAAACATGCCGAGCGCTTAGAGTGTGCGTGCCTCGCGGCGACCGCCCCAGCGTCCCCCGCCACGTTTGTCAAGCCAAGCGTACCCACTTTGGGAGATTGGGCCAAGATTGGCCAAAAGAAAAATCTCCAGCGTTCCCCGCAATCCTGGCAACACTTGCTCGAGAACGAGAAAGACCGCGTCATAGCGATACGGCCCGCCAAGGTGATGTCCAATGGTTATCTCTTCAAAAAAAAAAATAAAAGAAAAAGAAGCTCATGCTAATAGCAACAGATGGGGTAAGTAAAGGTTGTTGCGGCAGCGAAAAGAAGCGCAAATAGGCTGTAATCGTCGACTTAAACCATCCTGATGGTTGCGGAGTGCGTACAGCTTCGCCACCTTGAAGTCTTACGCCTTAGTGCGAGCTCCTTGCGTTTGTATTCGTAATTTTAACGTTCTTTTGGGGACTTTTTCTTTATTCTTGGGTTTGGGGAGATGTGTTGAGGGGGGGGGGGGATTATGTGAAAGATGCAAATTTTTTATCTTTGAGACCATTATTGTAATTTTTTTTAACCGCGGAAGAGTTAGCACTCCGACGTTGTAGAGCCCCAATCTCGCTACACCAGCTAAGGGCCGTCCAGAGGGCTCACGACGCGGCGGTGAGGCTCGGCCACCCCGTCCCCACGTGGGAGCGGCCCGCAGCGCTGCCGCCCTGAACGGGGGCTGTGCTCCTCAGGACCTTCAATAAAGTTCATTGTCTGTCTGTCTATTTCCTGTTTCTTGGTTTCTCAAACTTGTGTACGTTCAATTACTTCCATTTAGGCTGTTATAACGATTAAAGTGTTACTTGCAAGGCGTTAACACGGTGTGGCTGTGGGCATAATCTGCAAAAAAAGCTACTCAATAAACAAAACGTGTTTTTTTTTTTCGAAGCTGTTTGTGGCTATGGTCCCGGGACTTTTTGTTATGCTGGAACAGTTATTTATTTTAACTATTTCATGCATGCTGCAGACCGCAGTTTTTGGTCCCGGCAGGACGAAGCACTCTAATATAAAAAAAACCATAAAAAGAAGCAAAAGAGCAAAAGTGATCAGAGGTCAGTGCATTGAATCACTAATGCAAGAGACAAACGAAATAAAAACAGAGTTATACACAATCTAATGTATATGTTTCAGTCAATGAATTTCACTCAGTCACGGTACGAGGCATAAAATAAAAATGAAAAATAAACTTGTCTGCGACTTATCTCATATCCCTGGATATGAAAAAAGCGAAAGCTTGGATTAGCCTGGTTAAGTCTTGGTTTCGACTGGTTGACATTTGATTTGGCTGTAATTTTGTTTCAGTTCACCCATGATCATCATAATCGTCAGAGGAAGTTAACTTTCCTTCAGTGCTTCCCTTTAATAAAACAAGTCAAAGTAGTCTTCCCTTTTATAGAAATAAATCAGCACACAGAATGTGATGACAATGTTACAATGCTCCTCCTCAAATGGGTACTAGCAGCGTAAGCGTAGGCCTTCTGCAGCGTCTTACTAGTGGGGGTGGGGGATCCACGTACTTAGTGGGCAGTTAGCGATACCTCCATTTTCCCACAACGTCATCTGCAAGGCCACCTCACGTTCTTAGGTAACGCCTACTTGGGAACTTCCTGCAAACCCTTGGGCAGTTGGTTTTCAAGAAGAGCCTCGTGTTTATTGAAGTGCAGCCCTGAGAGTTGCTCTCGTCTTATCCTGTCTTCCTCAGGGCTGTGGTGGAGGCTCTGGCTGAAAAGGGTGTATTCTATAAGCAGCTAGAAGCAGCCTCGTCCGCCTGTGCGCCGCCTCGTTCTCCAGCTCTCCTGTATCCACGGCACCCTTTGCATCTGCACAGCTGTACCTTATGTATTCTTTGTAGAGTTGTCGGCATTTTTTACAGTGTGCAGCTCAGTGCTCCCATCTCAAGGCTGGTATGTAAAACTTTTGGCTGCAGTAGGACCGTCCTTTCATGTAGAAATATTTTTTGATTTAGTCGTTTCTTACTCGAAAATTCAAAAAATTGGCCCCGTATTCTGCTCCTTTCGTTGCAAAGGTCGCGCAAGACGATAGTCGACTGACGCCCCTGCCAAGTAAATGCATCCCTTCTCTTTTCCGCTCACCACTCATGCTGTTCCTCTCCCGTCTCCTTCCTCCCCAGATACAACCACAAGAGGTTTGCTCAAGTCAATTTAAATGTACCGCGTACCACTGCTCCCAGTCGGGTGCCCCGATGCCAGCGCTTCCGTACGGCGGAGTGAATCAAGCCACCCGACCACAACGTTTATAAAACCATGTTGCCCCGCTCCACGAGAGTTCCAAGGCGAACGCGGAAACTATCTAGTCCAACCTTTCGTTGCTCTTGCCGTTTGATTTTTTGTATTCCGCCAGGTAGCGCGGGCAACAGCAGGCGATTGTTTTCTGCAGTTGTAGTATTTTATTTGCTATCGCAAAGCGCAAGCATCCGTGATTTTTTTTTAACAAAGGAACACTAGATATCCATTGTGTATTAATTTTTTGTCTTATATTTCCGTAATGTCTTGTTCTTGTAGAACAGCGTTGAAAAGTATGAATACTAACACCGGACTTGGCTGTGAGTATATAAGACTATTCCGCAGATAATGTTTCACTTTGGCCGGCTGGCTGAATCGAGTGACAGACGGACAGACAGACATGCAGACGGACAGACCAAAATTTTCCCGTGGAAGTAGCCCAAGAAAGACTATTGTCTTTAAAAAAACGGCCGATGTCAACGACAATGGCCCATAGCTCCAGCTGCGGAATAGACGGCGTCTTACAAACAGGTACGTAAGGTGGTGGTGGAAGTGGTCTCCAACCCTTACCAAAATATAACGTGCATTTTTTGGATTTTATGGTGCACATGTAAAGAGCCGCATCGTTGTTGGGTCAGTCGTGGCTGCAATAAGGGCGCGTGATTTAGTCTCATGCTGCGGGCCATAGCACTAAGGGTCGGGTTTCCATCCTAGAGGTCTGCCATTAACAGCGGGAATGCCCTGCCCCGGCAGCGAATTTTCTAGTAAGTTGTCGAGGACGTCGAGTATACCCTGTTAAGAAATGTGGGTTTGAAAGACGCGGGCAAATACCTTAGGTCCAAGAGCAGTTGTTCTTTTTTGTTCTTTTTCTTCTCTAAAGAATTGCCATTAACATTTCTGGTGCTCACCATGTGCGCAGGTGGATCTTCGTTGGTTGATTGCCCTAAAAAGGAAGGAAATACCCATGTCGAGCATTGGCCAAGAAGCTTCAACTATTGATCTTTAGTTTGTGCGCGTGAGAGAGAGAACAACGCTCAGTGGAGCCAACTATAATGGTTAAGGCGTCATTAGGGGGGATTGGTTGCTTCAGTCCGAGTACCCTTGACCTTTCATTGCAGTTTTGGCAATGAGAGATTTATTAGATCAGACCAAAGAAGAAAAAAAATTGGAGAACAAAAATCATGAGTATATAACTGTAGAGTCGGGAACAAACAAGAAGAAGATTCCTGGCTAGCAGGAGTCGGGAACAAAGCAGGGAGATTCTTGGCTAGCAGGAAAACCGCCATGTCACCGTAACGAAAGAGTGAAGGGCGAACACATCATTCTGGTGGGCAAACTATGGGACAGAAGAGCTTAACACCTGCTGTGGACTTCCCCAGGTCTTAGAGACGCCGGAACGCAACAGCATCCGATGCCCACGGGCTCCACCCTGGGAGACCCCTAGATCTCAAGCGCTAAATATGGGGGCCCCAGCACCGGTCTCTTCTTGGATTCTTTCGTGTAACGGGTGCAGTGTTGCACCTCCTGAATCTTTTTCGTATACCGTAGGGCAATCTCTCTCGAAAAAAGACTAACAACATGGGCGTCGTTGGTCGCCGGTGCGAATTTTTCCAGCTCAGGAGGCTAGCGCAGATCGCCTCCTTTTGTCCGTCCGGCTACACGAATTCATAGATTAGAGTTACCAACTAGCGCAAACCCAAACTCTTCTAAGCCTCAAATGGGACGCGGAAACGCCATGCTTGGAACAGCTACGAAGCAGCTCTTGAACCGAAAGTTACGCAGAAGGTCCGTGAAGCGGCTCAAGGCCTGCTCTCTGCCGCGGCAGTGTGCGAGGAGCAGACGATTTGTCGTCTGCTCGTCGGCACCCCAGCAAGAAAGAACTGAAACTAAAGCGTGGCAAACTGTTGCGTCACGGCGACGCAGTGAAACATCCCCCTGCGGCTGAGCACATTTTGTGAGGGGCACGATCGAAATGAATGTTTACCTCACACAGTATTATTTCATTTCCGGGACTGCGCACGACTTTAACCGTTGCAAAATCCCATCGCATTTGCTTCAACGAGCGTCATACAAACCTTTAATGTTGTTGTATACCATTTGTGTACCAGAAGATGCGAAAACCTGCACGAGAGAGCGCTCGTCAGCAGTACTTTTAATTGAGTCAACATTTGTAATCAGGAACTGTGAAGGAACAGTAGACAATCCCGCCATTTTTCGCACTGAGTAGGCGTGACGCCAGCGAAAACGCCAACGAGACCCGGACTGACCTTTCGATGTGTCGTCTGCTCGCGCGTGTCTGCTCGCCTTTCTGTCGTCTGCAATCTGCTCCTCTTGAGCAGCGAGAGCCGTTTGGGGCAGCTCTGAGCTGCTCTCTGGTGCAAATGAAATACGATTCAGTGGCTCCGGAACTGGTGGGCGGAGCCAACGCGGCGCTGCTGCTGCAATAAAATACGGAGCAAGCTTGGAGCTGCTCAAAGCTTGCTTTCAGGCAGCAAAGAAGGACCTGCTGTAGTCGGACGTCGCAGCACTGAGAAGCCGCGGCAGTTAAAGAGGGCGTGGTCAATAGTTTATGGTTCACCGACGACAGGGGTATCAAAGAGATGTATCTACACCAGATTTGTGTGAACAAAAATTCCAATTGGAAAAGCTGCAATGGTCTAATTATTCATTGCTCCCTCGTATTTCCAAAGTTTACAGAATCGTGGATAATGAAAGGTGTGATTAACGTAAAAAAACGTAAACGGGAGTTGAAGGTAAAAAAGGGTTCCAATGTGAATACAGCCTAACACGGATATATCGAACTTCAAGGTATCGCGAAATAGTGCGATATATCGATCATTCTAAATGCAAAAAATACGCCAATCGGACGCTTACCTGACAACTCCGCACATCCGTGTGGGCTTTTGAAGGTCGTGACGAGCGGTATATGGCTTGCCGCTTTTTTCCTGGCGGCACAGAAAACTCGAACCACAGCGCAACGACCACAGCACTTTATTTAACATGAAAAAAAGTCTGAGATTCGCTTGCTTCATCTTCTACGCGATAAAGTTCACCAGGGTGTCTTCAAGATTGCTAACGCTGTTCAAAAGAGGAAATCTGGCACTGCGCACTGTTCCCCAACCGTGGCGAATCTGAACACTGACGCAAGCTCCGCTGCAATGGGCGATTGGGACGTTGTAAGGGCCGGTAGTAGGGCTCGCTTCTGAAACATCAGTTATGTCCGCCACAGCGTGCACATCCCTGATAGCACTTAGGAACTCGTGTGCCGTTGTGTCATTCTGAATGGCGCGTGGGAATGCTGGATGCTCTCAAAACTTACTTTCGAGGCACTCAGCGCAGTCTTCTTCGGTATCAACACCTCTCGTCTGGAGCCGCGCAACAAAGCTCGTTTGCACACGACACGCACCGGTATGGCGGGACTGTGGCCGCGCTGCTTTCGCCTTTAAGTCAGGTTTGATGCGCAGCATCGTGCTCAAAATTTCTGCCACGAATGCAGCTGACATCGTTTCACCATCATTTACCTGCCGAATTATGTCCACTTTCGTCGCTAAATCTAAAGTGTTCCGTTTTCCGTGACCATGGCTACGAAACGCGTGCCTTGGGCAAAACAAACACGCATCACGCCACATAGGTGCCCCTGCGCGAACGACCACTAATAACCGCTAAAGCACACAGAAAGACTGCCGTAATCCGAACACTTCCCCCGATGGTAGCGTGCCAGCAGGTGTTGAAGCATGGAGGAAGAAAGGTTTGTTGAAGGTCATCGAAGTGACGCGGCGACGCCTTCTCCCGCATCGCATCCCCTCCATCAGGAGTAGCGCACTTGCGGGGGCACTTGCGGCATAGCTTTCGATATATCGAATGTGCCCGTGATCGGGAGTTCGATAGACGCGTACAACAGCGCTAGACTTTTGTATGGGATTTACAAGGGAATTTTTAGACTGTTCGATATAGACAATAATTCGATATATCTGTGTTTGACAGTAGACGAAAACTATCAGCAGCGCATGCGACTACCACAAGGCTCCCCAGAGAGAAAGACAGATACGGATTGGCCACTCTAAAACAACAAAAAATGTCTACGTAAGCATGTACCCATAGTAAACTAGAGTCGCCTACCTGATAAGAAAAAAAAATGAACAAAACGTACGTAGAACTCAAGGGTTTTTTAGCTGTCGTAGCTGTACCAAGAGTGAGGAGGGGAGTCAGAAAGGACCCGAATGTCAGAAAATTGATGATGCAGTAGAGCGGATCAAAGTTTCTTGCATTTTGTTTCGTTTTTTCTTGCGCAGTTTCGCCGTGCGCGTAAATGAATATCATGCCTCTATATATTTCGTTTCCACCAATACCACGTTTACTTGGGGTAAAGCGTTTGATTTCACTTGATTCACTCATGACATACCAACTAGCTCGCTTCGACACATTAATTCAATAAAACATGTCTTATTGCATGCTAAAATTGGCCGTTCTGCAAGAACCTGTCATGAACCCCTGCGGCCGTCTCAGATGTGAGACTTGCAGGCGTCTGCAGACTGAGTGCATTGTTTAATAGCACAGCCAGGAAATACAAGAAGAAATTTTTGGACGATTGTATTATGCGATGTACGCTGAGTAGCGTTAACACGGGCTTCGTGGCAGGTTCAGTAGCAGAGCACCTGGTGCGGTTTGTAGCCGATCTGCATAAGCGCCGGCTTAATCACGTCGTTTATGAGCGACGGCGGTCCGCAGCACAGCACCAGAACGCCGTAGTCCGGCGTAGGTAGGTACTTTTCCATGATCTCCCGGCTGAGGGGACCGGCCTCGTAGTTCTGTACTGCGTCCTCGCTAGAGGGCGGCTGGCTCAGTACATGGCAGATGCTGCAAGAAGATGCAACGCCGAAATTTAAAATCTCCAAGCACTAACCGGCCCGGTTCCATGCTTACATCTACACTTAAACTTGGATGTAACGAACCTCTATTTAACGAATTCCTGGATTTAACGAAGTTTTTCATTACCCCATTTCCACCTGCATCCAAGCCCGTGTGTTTGCGACTTCTATGTAACGAAGGAGTTTCGACGGTTAACCCTGATGTAACTATTTCGCTACAGTGAGGAGTCACGGTTTTTTGCCCTTTTTCTAAAAATTCAGCTGGTGAAATGCTCCAATTTGGCGAATTCGGCCCCAACCGCAATCTCCCGTGCGTTTCCAGGTGTGAGTGTGGTGTCGGTTATGTGGTTGGCCTGCCTGTCGGCGTGTAGTCGCGTGTCTCCAACTGAAATCTGTGGTGTCGGTTCGTCGGTGAAGATCGAGTTCTGCTGACAGAAGAGAAAAAGTTTTGTCTTTTCAAGACAAGCTCGCAAATTTTAAATGCCGTTTCCGCCGGCGAGAGAGAAGAACGTCAACGCCCGGTACAGTGTCCCAGCCAGCAGCCCCTCAACAATATCGAGTGCGGAATCGAGCATCAAGTTCGCGAAAAGGCGCCCTTTCGGCATACGTTTGGCTCATGAAACGCGTTAAGACACCGAAAAGTATCAAAAAGCAGAAGTGACACTTTAGGTACGTTGGTCAATACCGGGGTCGTGCAGTATCACCAGGCACAAATCCCGCGGTTTTTCAGTATGAAATATATGCTTCAACAAGGGTGAGTTCAGCATCCCTGATGTCTAGCATACTGGTTTCTTCTCTGCTTCATTCACTCGAGCTTCAGCTCAAAACCTGCATGTTACGAAAAGATGGATGTAACTAAAAAATTCGCATTTTTATCAACTTCGCTAAATCCAGGTTTAATTCTACTGTGCTATGCACGGAGGTCGCAATCTTGCAAACGAGGCACTATTCCTAGAACTCGGAAAGCGGCTTCTAACCATGTTTGGTCGATTTCCAGCGCGTCTGGGTGCTATGTGTGTACAGCCTTATGCGCATGGGGTAGCCTGCTTTTTGCATCAAGGAACCCTCTATATCTGCAGACACGAACCGGCCTATTCTATCTTTATCTATCCACAGAGCAAGAAGGCGCCAAATGTTCGCTTTCGGGCAAAGTATGCGGTAGTGTTTCTTACAGGGTATTTATTTACCCAACGTTGGAATGAGGGCATGGGATAGTTACTCGTTCGCTCGTTAGGTCGGTGGTACGCACAAATCAATCGCCTTCGTTGTCGTGTTTGCGAACACGACGTATTTACGAAATATGCTAGCACTAAAGTCCCATAATTGTCGCCGTCCTCTTCGGCGCATGCACCCTCAGTAGCGCGAAAATAGATTTCAGATGTCGTCTTCGCCTAAGTAGAGGCCATTAGCCATTGAGTTTTATGGGTGTCACCCGCCGCGGTGGCTCAATGGCTAAGCGTTGCGCTGCTGAGACAACGAAGACGCGGGTTCGATTTCCGCCGCGGCGGCCTCTTTTATTATGGAGGCGAAAAAGCAAAAACGCCCGTGTTACGAGATTTCGGCGCACGTTAAAGATCCCCAGGTGGTCAAATTAATTCCGGAGCCCTCACTACGGCGCGCCTCATCGCCTGCGTTGCGTCGGCGCGTTAAACCCCACAATCAATCGATCGAGTTTTATGCGCATCGTATATTTTTCAATGGTAATTGTCACCTCGACGACGAAAGAAATTGGCGAACAAGCTAACGTAGGGGATATATTTTCCGCCGAAGTTGTCGGTAACGCAGCACGTCGGCCAAGCTAAACGCGAATTATCATAATTGTCGTCGTCGTGTTGGTGTCTCCGGGGTGTGCCCGGCGTCGCAAGTGCAGGGGTGTGTGTTGCTACATTCAGTGAAGTTCGCAGGTGAAGCAGTGTGGTATTAATAATCAGTCAAACTCGCCGAGAGCTGCTCTGCGCTCATCCGCCAAATTTTTATGCACCACATGATACTCGAGATGTATCTACCAAGTGCCGTTATATTGCGAAGCAATATATGTCTAACTCATTCAGTTTTCATTCCGGTAAATCCGCTTTTCTCGGTGCCACTCCTGCGCTCCCCTTCACCACCACCCACCCCTCTTTCACAGCCGTTATTCCCTTGGCCACCCCAATGACTCTTTCACAAGTTGTGCAATGAGCTGATAACAACGATAGCCACCTTATCAGATGATTGCAGAGAATCAACAAAAGCGGGAATGTGCGTAAAACGTGCTAACCCCGAGCATGTAGCCGCCGCCATTGCAGCCTCGAATCCTACCTCGTCGAGTATGGGCGTAAAATCTGCTGGCCCTGAGCATGTAGCCGCTGCGATTACAGCCTCAAATCCTACCTCGTCGAGTAGCTGCGAATTCCCCCCGGGTGAAGAGCAACTTGGTCTTTTGGTTTGCCGTCGTGAGCCCTCAATTCTTCTCCAGCTTGAAGGGGTTTCCGCGCGACATTTTCGCCCGTGTATTTCACGCCTAAGCAAGGGACCACTCCCGGTCGCCGATTTTTGCGTGCCCGGATTGGGGTGGAAGGAGGAGACGTGCACGGAGGTGCAGCTAGGCTTCATGCCGCTACCGATGACATGCGCGTGGTGCTGGTAGGCGATTTAAACATGGAAGTCTCACTGCTCAATGCGACCTGCCAGCTGTCCTACGTGGTCGAGCGTTTTGGCTTTGGGTTGATATTTTACGCAAACAATAATATTCCCACCACGCGGTACGGAAACAGAGAGCTACGTGTTTGCCGCTGGATTAAAGCTCTAGCCTTCCCTTGTTTTAACTCGCTATAGGATGGACGCATGTCGTGCGCTTGGAGGAATAAGGGTGTGAATTAAAGGATCATCTGCAGAACACGAGCACGAATGCGTAGAAAACGACAGAAGGCAACTCCCACCACCATTTCCACGCAAAATTCTAGCACGTCGAGTAGCGGCGAATCCCTCCCGGATGAACAGCAGCTTTTCCACTTTGAACGCCAACGTGGCAATATTTCTTGTTTAGGTTGAAAGGGCTTTTAGGGCGACATTTTCGACGGTGTCTTTCACTTCTAAGCCCGCGCACATAACCGGTTGCCGGTTTATACAGGCATAGGTTTGGAATAGAGGGAGGGGGTGAGGAGGGGTATGGACACGCATCTATATGTTTTATGGCTTCACTGGTTACATGCCCGTTGTTCTGGCGCAGGTTTAAACTTGGACGTCAAACGGCCCGATGCGACTTTTACGGTGTCCTCCTTGGTCAATCAGATTGGATTGGTGTGTTACAGACAGTAAGACGCCTACCTCGCGGGAGGCAGAGAGCTCCATCTTCTTCCACTAGAGTAAATCCCGAGTCCTTTCAGGTTTAATACAACTAATTGGCTAGCAAGTATGCTCACTCACAAATCGCAAACAGCGTGTTTTGTTTCATGCATTCCGTGGAATTGGTTCAGTTTCACAGGTAATGCTTCACAGAGTGGAAGAGAACTCAATTTCCTGTGTGGTTGTACTTCCTAACACAGGCGAAATTGGCAAAACAGCGGCAAATGATTCTTCCACTTTCTCAACTTAATAACAGCCCGTCAGAAATGTATACATAAGCGTCTCACAGCTCTGTGGCATCTTTTATTTCACCGTGCCCGTTGGTCCGTTGTTTTTTAACACGAAAGGTTTAATTTCGGGATACATAAAGATTTTACCGACGTCAAATCCGTCACGGAAATGACGCCAGTAAAACCAAGCAAGCAGCCTGTAAAGGGTGCACCCCTGCAAACATGGTCTTCTTGCGTGGAAGCAACCTTTGCTACTAAAGAGTACGTTATACTTAGGGATGTTCGTCTTCTGGTTTCATATTTTAACACGAAAGTGTTTTACGCCGGGATACACCAGGATTTCACTGACGTCATATCCGTCACGGAAATGACACCAGTACACCTTTGCCGAAGCGACCTTCAGGCAGGACGTCGCTCACCAAGCACACCCGCAAGACAGCCGCCGACCCGCAAATCATACTCAGCTGCAGATTTCGCTGCACGTTTCACTTTCGCGTTTTACCGATTCCTATGACAGAGGAATCAACCCACAGTTTTTATGCTCTTTCGTATGACAAAAAAAATTATGCAAATCGGCGTACTCGTCTTCAGCCACTAAAGCAAGAAGTCGCACTAAGAGTAATTGGCATGCCTGAAACAGTGAAGCTTCCGTTTGATGCTAAGCAGCGACAACAGTGTCTTTTTTTTTTGTTAAACTAACCGCTTGGTCGAGGACTAAGAAAGACACACCGGTTTCCTATCAAGAGAGTACCTGCACAGTTCTCTTCGTGATATCCGGGATAAGTAGGAGGGAAAAGGACCGTTTCTTGTGTATTACAATGTATGCGGCAGCTTCGGCTCCCGGAAGGATTCCAATTTTTTTAAGTAACTTTCAACCATAAATTCCTCTCAACAGAAATCCGCGTGTATGAATTGAAAATTTCCCTTCTCGCTTCTGAGCTCTGACAACCATCGAATGTTATAATTTTCAGTAGATGTTACCTAAGAAATTTTGAGTAATCAAAAATGCACTCCACGATGAGCCAAAAAAAAAAAAATCCCCAACGCTTACGTGAGTTCGTTTTGGTACTTATATTCGTGTGTCCGAGTTCGACTGAACGCGCGGGCTTCACTCGGTCAGTAATAATAGCCATCATATAGCCATCTTATGCCCTTGACTTGCTCAAGGCTTGACCTTTTCACCAATCTCCATCTTATGGCCTTGACTTTTTCTCGCGTCTAGGCTTTCCTCCCGAATCTAGTGGTAGAACTCTGTATGTCAAGGCCATTGGGTTGCTGTGAACGTAATGCTTGTCCCGCGTTGAAACAAGAAAGCTGGCGGCTAGTTGCACTCTATCGTTCATTGATATATTTATGAGGCCTGCAGAAAAAGCCGACAAACATGTCAGCTTGATGTGATGGAGCCGCAGGCCCCACACTACCGCTTTTACAGCAGTTACAAAAATGTGACATGTTCTAACAATAATGTTGCTTGTTACAACTTAAGGTTTGCCGCAAATCATGAGGATAAAGTGACAACCGAACAAAAACAAAAACAAAAAATTGCGCCCACCTCCCCGTAGGGGAACCCGTGTGTAGATATGCGACGCATCGTGGGGTTCACTTGGTGTTTTCCGTTGGATTGATTTCTGAAAATCACGTGAAACATGTCGGGAACGCGTATGATTATTACGCGTATGATTAATATGTTTTATGATTATTATTATATTGGCCAATCTTGGTCAATCTCTCTAAGTGGTATGCTTGGGGCTTGCGCTGTCACAACGACCTTTACTCCATCATTGTTGCTGTAAGTGGGAGCTTCTTTTCTTTATTGCAAGTGTTAATCATTGCCCCATCATGCTTGTATCAGTAGCTTCTTCTGACGTAGTTTGAATGAGTCAAGGATATAAGGCGCGTTCGTAGCATTTGATTCTGCCTGTTTGTGGCGCAGTGGAAGAGCACCACGTGCCGCGCGTTCCGCCCACCAGGGTCGTGGATCGAAACCGGGCGCCGCAACTATCTATTTTTTTATAGTGTATGGGGAGGGGTGTGGACGAGAGAGGGGCATCGGAGAGGAGGAGGGGGTGAGCGGCGGAGAGCGCAGCTCGAGCGGCGAGGAGAATGGGGGAGGGGCGGGACGACAACAACGCCGAGCGCTGCATGGACAAGGCGAGTGAATGAGATGCAGTCGCATCTAAAATTCGGGCTTCACAGTCAACGATTACCACCTATAGCTAGCGTCATACACAAAGGAAAGAAATATTGTGGGTATGGCGCGTGGATGACCGTGCCCAAGTGGTATTGACATGTACAGTTAAACCTGGATGTAATGAACCTCTATGTAACGAATTCCTGGATTTAACGAAGTTTTCCAATTCCCCATTGCCACCGCCAAAGAAGCCTATGTGTTCGCGACTTCTGTAACGAAGGCGTTGCGGCGGTTAATTGACCTTGATGTAACGAACTCACTAAGCTAATTAGTCATTGTTTTTTGCACTTTTACTAACAAAATCGGCCAGAGGAATGCGATAATTCACAGAAGCCCTACTTTAATGAGCCAGCAGCTACGAAAACGTCTATAATCGCCAAAAACGAAATTGTTCATGATTATGATGATGATGATGAAAAGAGCAGATAGAAGTTTCTCGTGGCAAATGCAGCACCACTTTAGGTTTTGCTTGTGTAGCGGGACACCAGGTGGCAATAGTAACTACACTTCATTTTTTTTCCGCCGGGCAACAATCTACGGTGCGTTCCCACGTGGTGAGTGCGATGTCGGGTCGAGATCTAAGTTTTGAGGTGCCAGCCTGCCTGTCGGCGTGTAGTCGCGCGTCTTCATTGCTATCTGTGGTGTCGGTTAGCGGTGATGAGTTCTGCTGCCAGAAATCGAGAAGTTTTCTCTTTTCAAGAAAAGATCAAGCTCGCATTTTAAATGCCGTCGCCGCCCGGTACAGTATCCAAACTAGCAGCCTCGCAACGATTTTGAGTGGGAAAAAGAGCATCCAGTTTGAGAAAAGGCACCCTTCCAGCATAAGTTTGGTTCTTGAAACGCGTTTGGAACCCTGCCTTATTCGGAGCTCCGTGTAGTGCCTCAGCTCGCGTGAAATCAGCAGACGTAAATCACGCAGTTTTTCATTGTGAAATAAATCGTTCAAGGGTGGGTTCACCTTCACCTGATGTCTAGCATTGTGATTTCGCTTCTGCTTCAATGACGCAAGCTGTAACCATAAACCTGCACGAAACGAAAACCCGGATGTGACGAAAAAGTGCCAACTTTTGTGAACTTCGTTATATCCAAGGTTCAGCTGTATACGCACCTGAATTGGTGGTCGAAACCCTTGGCGTACTCGTCTAGCTCGAGGCGCGCGATGATGTCCTTGTCGCTGGTGTTGACGTCGATCATATAGACGCGCGTCTGGTCGATGTCGTCGGACAGAATGTGGCGCACAGCTGCAGCATCGGAGTGACGCCAGTTCCGGCCGCCACGAGGCCCAATCGCGTGACCAGCGGCAGGTGCCCGTCGTCTATCAAGGCGAAGCGCCCACGGCCCTCGTACACGAATCGTCCCTTGGGGCCCTGAATCTGCGAAGAGCAGCGGAGGCAGTACGTCAGATGTCATCAAAGAAACTCTTTTCGTTCGCTTACGAAGTGGAGCTAATTGTGTTGTTTCAAGGCTGAGAAAACTGGTTTGCAAGAACTGCACTATACGTCACTTTTGATGTAAACATATGCAGCTGCGTAAAATCGAAACTCTGCAGCTCTGGTAGCAGGCACCTTGCATTTAATACCTTGAGAGCAGCCTAGGCGATGGCGCATAACATCTTCCCAGACATGAGCCTAGTGCACTCCTAGCGAGTGAAAGAGAGAAACTCCTTGTTAAAAAAGTTTCGCTCATATACGAGACTACGTACATGTTCTATGCTTTAAGACGGGGGTAATGGGAAAATGGTCATCTAAGGACGATGGAAGAAAAAAGAAAGATGACATAGGATTCAACTAAGTTGTGTTGAAGCAAGAATCCTAACATTATCGGTATTTTTAAATGGTATGTAGAGAAGTATTCTAGGGCTTGGTACATGTGGGAATGGTAAGGCCATTACACGGTCCTAACCTAAAATGGTTCATAATAAGTCATTGCACATAACATACATTATTTCGTGCTCTTTACAAAACTTTATCTAGCTTTCGCGTAAGCGGCGGAGTGTAACAATTGTGTCTTTCCCGTCAGGGGACGTGACAGGAATCATAGTTGGGTCCGAGCAGGAAACCGGAGCTATTTGCGTACTCTGAATTGAGCCGGGATCACGGTTTGTTGAGTCCACGCTAGGGGATCACGGTTTGGTGAGTCCACGCTAAGTGGTTATATTCTCCTAGGTGCTCATTTTCCTTGAGGCTTCACACCACTTTTAACACCGAACAGCGACGCCGGGCCTCTGCGCCTTGATACTGCTGCAGCTCGCGAAGAAAGAGAAAGTTCGGGCTGCGGCGGGCGCTTTCGGCGCAATGTTTAAAGTTTTGTTCTGAATTGGTTTTTTGGAGGCATCGAAAATGAGCGCTCATCCAGTTATCATCCACACGGGAAGAGGCGCCGACGCTAGTAAGCTTATAGCGTAACCTGCGACAGAAACTAACAGAATACTCTGTACTAGGCGATGCGCAGAGTCAGTGGTCTCGTAGACTTCTGGCTTCCCTCATTTCTGAAAATGTTTGCAGGCTCAAAACAGGAGATAACGCTCCTTTCGTTTCCCTCCCCCTCTGCGTACGCCAGTGATCCCCATGCGATAAGCTTAGCATTGCGCGGATGCTACGTAGGTCGTCGATAAGTTTTCAGGTTGTACCTCCCGCGCTCCAGTGTAGGCCCTCAGTGAGGTCTTAAAGGGGTCCTGAAATACCTTCCGCCGATGCATGGATGCACATGTAACCAAATAAAGCAATGTATTGGCAATCTCTTCCTGGAAGAAGTTTGTTAAAGCGATGAGTATTAGCTGAAAAATCGTAAATCAAAAACCGCGCGTTATCGTCGCGCCGTATTTCCTCCTCCTTACAACTACTTCTTCGCTGTTGTCGGCGCGCCAGCCTTCCCTCCCATGATGCTGCGCTCCTCAGCGGTGACGTACTTCCGCTATTGCGCTCCTCAGACTGCCGTCTGCTTCGGGCAAGCTCTTTCGGCCTTTTCATCTTTGTTGACACCATGGACATGAATCCCGCAATCCGCTCAAGGCTGGAAAAGCGAAACGAAAGACCTGGCCACATGTGCGCGGCCTGGCCTTGCCCTTTCGCGGTGTACGTTGCTGCAGTTGCTATCGGGGGCACGTGACTTTTTATCGGCGGCGAACTCGCAGCCGCACGGGCAGAATCGTGCCTCTCGTTCCCTTTGATGCACCGCGCACTGTTTATCCAAAAAGCCGTCTCAGATGTGGCCGCGCTGGCGCCGGGTCTTATTTTGCGGCGGTGGTAATTCCTACCGGCGGCATGTGAAAAAGTCATCTTAAGACGGACACAGAACCCGCGCACCAAAACGCGCTGGATCGGATCGCTTTATCAGTGGCGATGAACGGGAAGGCGCAGAGCAAACCAACGCCGCACTCGAGCAGCGAGCACCCGTGTTCTGACAAGCTGCACTCATGTGTTGCATTCAACACTGACGGGAAAGCGTTTGTTTGCACTTGTTTGGATAGTCGTAAATGTCCAAGCACTCCAGCACTCCGCTGGCACATCAGCCGGCGAGTCATTTCGCAAAACATTCGACAGATGGCGCCTATGCATTAGAGCGTCGCTACGCAAAACTGACGAGAAGCTCTACTAAAACTCCCCTCGCGGTGTTTTCGTAGCGGGACGCAAAAATTTAGCGTTTAGCGTATGAAAAGGCAACAAACGCTGTACTAACACTCTCTATTAGCAGCAAAATTCACTATAGCAAAATAGCGTGCGTACGTGAGGCCGCAAAATGGCGGCAAGTAGCGCGAGATGGAGGAAAGGTTTTTTGTGCTTCCGATGAACCAAGTTCTTTGCCCATGTGTTTTTAATACGTCAAGTGGTTAGCACGTCGCCCTCACGCAGCTCTGTATCGTCGTAACATCGCTGACTGTCCGAACGAGGCTTGCAGCTAAGCCATGGCAGCGACCGATGTGTGTGTGTGTGTGCATCGCCTCCTGTGTTGTGCACGCGTTCGTTTCGCGATGAAATGTGACGTTGTACTTCTGCGGGTGGACAGTACTTCCCATGGTCTGGATTATCTTTCTTGAGCGGCGTACGACTCAACCTCGCATGGGGTATGTGCAGTGTGCCTGGCTAAATGCCTTCTCACCTTGCGCGGCAGAGTTAACTTACTTGCTGTTCGTCCCGCAAGACCGGGCGCGACGTGTGAGTGCCGAATTACGACGTGCAGGAGGAAGCAACCGATCGTCGGTCAGTCGCGGTTCAGGACTTGCAACGCATGTTGTGACGTTGTGTTCGTTCGAAACACATCTCTGGATTGTTTGGAAGTTGAATAAAATGTATGCGTCAAACCCGGGCATTCGGCTCAGGGCGTTCTCTGCGATTGCACAGAAAGAAGTGCCACGGGCTTCGAACGCTTTCTTTATGGTATGTACTCACGTAAGATATATCGATGTCGGTGTATGGCCGTCATTCAATACAAACGGTTAAGCATTTGTTTACACTTGTTTCGTTTGTCGTAAAATGTCCAAGCACTCCGGCACTCCAGCTGGCAGATCAGCCGGCGAGCCGATGCTGAGCAGACGACACATCTCTTTGCCGGAAGTGCGCTGAAAAAGCTGCCCAATAGCAGGATGTCTACCTCATGACGAACATCTGGGAATCGATGACGTACACATGTGAAGATGGCGGCGTCCAAAAACACGCAGGGAAGGGTGAGAAAAGGGCGACAAACTTTGCAACAAAAATGTGAGCTTTCCGCTGCACGTAAAAGTGAAATACTTGGCACAAATGACGTTGACGACCCAATCTAACGATTGCGCTAGTTCATTTAGTGTGCTCAAAACGCCTTTGAGGGCCCCTTTAATATCACGACCTCACAGATGCCTCTTTCATCCCATACAAGGCGCTAAACAGTCCTGGATGGAAGAAAATGCGATGACAACATCTAAAATAAGTTTTAAAGATACGGGAAAATCTGTCGTTGATGTGTGCCTAAAGGGGCCGTGATGACAAAATACACGTTTTGGTCACTGAAAAGACTGCTTCGTCACAAGGACAGATGATGCGAATTCAACGGGGACTTTTAACAACTAAGCTAGATTGCAAGAGGCAGATGAATCAATGGCGATTTATCTCCAACTTCTCGTCAGGACCTGATGACGTCCCAAACAATTTGTGTGATTGGCAGCCTCCGATCAAAGCCACCGTTAAGCAACGTGCCTGTATGAATATAATGGGGCATCTACTTCATTTTAAACGTTCCAGTTGCAGGCTAACGTGCGTAAAGTGCATTGTTAGGCTAATCGTTCCTTAGACGTTATGGTTCTCAACTCCGCAAGAACAGACTGTGGACGACAGCGAAAAAAAGACAAAAAAAAGCAGTTTGGAGAGGAGTTAGAAGTAAGGGGCAATACATTTGTTGGCTGTATAGATGACTTAGCTACACTCTTGCATCCACGGACTCATGGAAAGTGGGAACTGGTTCATCGGAGGGACGAAACACACGAGTTACCGTTCGCTGGTTAACCGCCTTCACCGAGTGCAAGGACGCAGTTTTATTATTACCACAGCTACGTCGGGGCTGACGGCATTTAACACAATGTTTTGAATTTTTTAATTATTACTATCACTTTAGGGTTGAAAATATGTTTTGGGATATATTGTGGTTGGCTGAGCTACCAAATGCTTCATTTTTTCACAGTACACAAAGTTATACGATTTCTTTCTTCAAGGGCGCTTTTTTCACAGCTCTTCGGTTATCGGTTATGATTCATTTAACTACACCTACCGTGTGAAACCTGGGTTCAGGAGCAAGCTACACCTTGTCACGGCTTCCTCAATATGTTTTATGCCCGTTTATATGTTCATACATAAGGGAATTCCAGGGTACTACCGCCATTAAGTACTCAAACGAACATTACCACGTTGGTTTATTTTAGTCATTTCCGTTGCACTAATTTTTACGAAAACGAATAGAAACACGTTAAACACAGCGGGGAAGACAGGTGAGATAACAGCATAACAAAAACAAATAATCGCGGCTTGCGTGGAGACTCGTAGCAGAACAAACAAGATATAAAAAAAGATGGAGGCGCCGAGCAAAATAAACAAGATATAAAAAGACGCTGGCTCGCGCTTCGGCCGGCTCGTCGAAGCCGCGCAGGTCCTGGTAACTGCGTGAAGTCTACGCTTAGTTGTGAGGAAAGAAAAGAAAATGAAGAAGCGGCTGCCTCGTCCTGTTTAAATCCCCCGAACGTTATTTCGGGGCTTTGCTCCCGCTGCCCGCATAAGCCGCTTTGCGGACGCTGGCAAGCCCAAAAGGTGGTTGACGCCGCTGTGGCTAGCGGTGATGTCTCAACGTTCCGCGACTTTCGTAACTCCATGCGTTGCCCCATTTGTCTGAATTCTATTTGCCCATACGACTTCATTCGCTTCCACCGAAGATGCCTCGACACGAGTTGACGCTCGTGGAAATAAACTCATGTAGTACTTTTCATATCAAAACGCAGACCTTTTTCGTCAAACGAGAATGAGGATTCCTCACGGTGGATGTTGTTGCGCGATTGATTATACTATTCATATTCCCTGAGCAACTCCCTGGGGGACCTCTGCTATTTCGTTTTACAGACAACGCACTGATTTGCCGCCTGGAAATTCGTTTAAAGATGACCTTTGTGAGGCTTAACTTCACTGCAGAGCACCGACATCAGTGGCCATCGTTCAAAGCGTATTCATGCAACATCATGCAAAGCTAATGAGCTGACCGCTTTGGTTGTTGCGTCTAAAAATTACCCAGATCAACTTGGGCCTTCCGTTTCGCGTTCGTATACTCTTTGCTAGACCAGACTTCCTTTGTATACGTGCTCTAGACGATCGCAGGTCGTTGCAACGTAGCCATGGTAACGTCCGCAGCTAAGGAGCTGCAAAGGGGCTTCCAAGTTCAGGCATCCATTGGCCCCAAAACGTAAACATTTTAATAAGGTTTTGAAGTAGTAAGCATTCTTAGGGGCAAGAAAATACAGGACCTAAAAATCAGTTCGCCCAACAGATGCACTGCAAACCCAAATCACACAATTGACACAACACAATATTGAAAACAACGCCTTCGATTCAGTGGAAAACTCACAATCCCCTACCCCAGTAACCTGCCAAGATGACCTTATCCAAGATCTTAACACAAATGCAAGGCCAGATAACCATCACCATAGATAGTATTAATGCCCTGCTGAAAGAGCAGTCAGAACCATACATTTCCGCATCGACCGCATGAACGGAACTACGAAGTTCAATTAGAGCAGCTAGAGCGCCCTCGAGGAAACAACGCAAAAAAGCCAAGTAACGATAGCTGTCTGCTAACCTAGATCAAATGTGATTACCTTACAGCGACCTTTACAGCCTTTCTTTGCAGTCCTCCTAAGCATCTGCTATCTGGGTTCAGTGGCCTACTCAAACGCGCCACGACCAGAGGAAAACACTGTCCGCTGATTGTTTTGGGGGATTTTAACGCACCGCACATGGTTTGGAGCAACAGATGCAACGCCATCAAAGACATTGCGCTACAAAAGACAGAACAACAACTTAATTTTGCGCTTCAATACCACCCTCAAAACCAAACTACACTAGGCATCAGTGTTTCCCGAGACACCACCCCGACCTCATGCTTAGCAATAATATCAAGGACACCCATTGGGAATGTATGCCCCACAACGCGGGGTAGTGGCCAATACGTCCTTGCATCAACGCTCAAAGGCAACTTGCCACCCACAAGCCGCGAACTGCGTGTAGCGTTAGCGCTTTCTTACAAGTTATCCGCTGCGTGATTCCAGCTCCCCTTCCCCTCAAAAAGCGTGGTACAAAGAAGGCACCTGTACTTTGGCTCCCGGTCGAAGCGTATTGAGGAACTGCGACATGCTGCCTTTGTTGGGGAACTGCGCGGGCGGTCCGGTACCGTAGATCTTCACCATGATGTCGAAGCTGCCGCGTTTGTTGCAGTGAGTGACCGGAGTGTAGGGCCTCATGACAAGCCGGCCACCGATGCGGGCGTACAAGAGCACGTGCTCGCCCGGTCGAAAGCCTAGCCGCTGCAAGAGTACAATAAAAGGTGCGAGGTTGAGCTTTTGCCCAAGGAATTCGATAGACACAAAGCGCTCTGTATGCTTCGTTTTGAACATGTGCGCAGCTAAATTCAAAGTTGCTGCGTTTAGCGTCTGCTACCGACTTAAACTACAAAAGGTGTGACCTTGAGAGAAATTTAACGTTGACTACGCGTAGTGCGTTAACGTAGTCTTACCGTCCACTTTCAAGACGACTGTGGTGCTCGAGGAGTAAGCATCGGGGTAAAAATGGTGGGACACAAAATCGCGCTCTTTTCCGGATGGTGAGAGTATCGAGTATTTATGAGTTGACTAGTGCCATGACCCTCGATGTGGCTGCAAAGGCTCGTTAGAATCAGCTCTCCAAAAGTCTCTCGACCACCCAGCCTGCAGCATTTTTTATTAACAAGTATACTAAGGCGGCGGTCATCAGGTTAAACGAATACTATTTCGGGTGACTACTGCGGAGGGCCTGCGCCAGAAACAAAAGGCATGGTGAGAGGGAAACAAAGGCAGGAAAGAACCCCGACGCCCGAGGTGATACCGTACACGCCCAAAGGTGACACAACGTCAAGAAAAAGGCGACTATAAGCAGAATGTGCCTATCATCTTTATACAGCCCGCCCAGGCTGTCGAGGTTGTGTGCCTGCATTTCTGGTGAGGTATGTGGCCCGTGGGAAAATGCACACCAGGCGCTACATGGATTGTGTGGTGGTGACTGTGCACGAGTTGTCAGTCAGCTGCGGTAAATCTAATCTAGGACAAATTTGTCGCTGTGTCAACGACCGGATCCGGGAGCATAAATTGACGTTCACAACTGCGTGCTCTGACTGTGCGACCTTTAGGGGTGAAGCCCCTTTGGGGTTCGGGCTGACGGCTTCTCCTGTCGTCGTCGTCGTCGTTTCATGTAGTCACGGTACTAAAACATCAAGACACACGTTTTCCAAGGCCTCGCGGTAGGACGTAACGCGTACTGAAAGAACCATGGAGGAAAGAACACACCGGGTCATGGGCGTTGGCAGGGGAGTGCAAAAGGGGCACTTCCCTCCCACCCACACCACTTCATCACAATTGCCCCGCCCCTTCGCCCTCTCCCGTTTCCCCCTCACTACAATGGGTTTGCCCCCTCAAGACAAAGTCCTGCCGACGCCCATGCACCTGACCCCTCGTTTTCCAACACCTCGCGCTACAACGTTTATTCTGCATGGGCAAAAACGCGTACTAAAAGAGCACACCGGTACACTCGTTCTCCAACGCCTCGCGCTAAAACGCAACGCGTACTAAAAGAACACACTGGGCCACTCGTTTTCCAACGCCTTTCGCTAGAACGTTTCATCTCCGTGGGCAAAAACAAGTACTAAACGAACACACCGGGACACTTGTTTTCAAGGGCCTCGCGCTAGAACGTAACACGTACTAAAAAAAAACACACCGGGACACTCGTTTTCCAACGCATCGAGCTAGAACGCTTCACCTCCGTGGGAACTCCCACCTCCCCTCGCGGGAACCCCTGTGTAGATGCGACGCATAGGCGGAGCGGCGAAGGGACCGCGTTTTATAGCGCGCATAACGTTGAGGGGACTGCGTAAGCCGGTCCCAGTCGACGACGACGTTGGCGTACTTGTAAAGCGGCGTGGACTCTAGGTGTTTGAGCCAAGCGTGGATGTTGCTTCGCCGGAGAACGGCACACCGGTTATATGTGCAGCGCGCCCGAAGGAGAGGAAACCGCGGAAGAGAGAGTACTGCACATGCGCCGGCCCCAGCACGTCTGCCGCGGCTATGACGCAACGTGCCGCGGCTATGACGCAACACAATCCAACACAATCCACTTTAATCCAATCCAATCCAATACAAGCCAAGCCAAGCCAAGCCAATCCAATTCAATCCAAGCCAATCCAATCCAATGCCCTTCGCGAGAGAGTGTTCGCTATCGGAGAGGAGAGGGGGTGAGCGGCGGAGAGCGCAGCTGGAGCGGCGAGGAGAATGGGGGAGGGGCGGACAACGCCGACGACGCCGGAGGGACAAGGCGAGTGAATGAGATGCTCTGCATCTAAAAACACGTACTAACTGAACGCACCGGGACACTCGTTTTCCGACGACTCGTGCTAGGACGTTCTTGTTTCAAAGACACGAGACTTTTACAGCAAAGCTGTATGCCTCTACCCCTAAACGTTTCATCTTCGTGGGCAAAAACGCCAAGGCGCCAAGAATACACTGCATGCTTCGCCCTTCCCGGGTTTCACGTTAGTGGAGATGTCCCGGGATTGTTTTGTGTGTGTTGAAAGGTGCTAGGCCGCAGCCGCGAAACTGTGGCATGCGAGGTTTTGGAGGCCTTTTACATAGAAAAGGAGGGCAAGTGCGGTCGAGGTATTGTACCGCGATCTGTAGCGGGACACTTTCTGGGTTTCCGCCGGGTTGATGTGTGTGAGCAGGCGCGCCTGTGGTGTACAGGGCTATGATTTCATGAAGTTTTTTTTTTTTTTTTCAAATTAAGCCAGTTGGTAGTGACCGCTGGTCCCGTCTATTTGTCTTTGTGCCGCCCTTTCAACAGCAGAGCAATTTCAGTTCTTTGCGCCATCCATAAACAGAAAAGAATACCAAGAAAATAAAGAGCGCATGTGAGCACCCGTCTCGTGAGGAGTGCCTCGTGTCGTCCATGCAACGTGAGGGGTTCTCAAAAAGGAAAGACAAAATACCGAGCGCACTTGCCAGTCAGCGTTCGAGCCATCAGATTCGCCTTCAAAACGTCACTCCTTCCCCATTGCTACGGGCAACGAACGACCTGCGCTCATAAAACTCGGAACCACTGCGACGGTGGCACCAGAACTCGATAAGACTCTGCGCCGCGCACATGGGGGATAGGGCGATCAAAGAGGTTTCGGACGTCCAAAGAAGAGGCGGCTTATAAGAAAGGGCGCCGCGCTACCAGGCGAGAATGCAATCGCTCAGTAAAATAAGTAGTAGCAGTGTAGGTCTTCAACGACGAGGGAGCGCTCGACGAGGACTTTGCGGCGGTGGACGACGAAATATACGAAGGCTGAAGAGGGAACTCTTAGAGTAAAGCACTTATATACTTTACTTAGCGTTTGATTTGGTCTTCTGCTGACAAGCGCCGTATATATACACAGGGTTAATGGCTCTCAGTGACCTAAATGGCGCTCGTACAGTTTATCTTAGCATGACGGACAGAGCTCTGCTGTCACGTCAGACTTGCACCGTTGTTGAAGCTGGCTTTGAATTTTTGCGCTGTTTTTGTGTTAACACAGTGAACCAACCCGCCCGGCAAAGAATTCCATATAAGCACAGGTTCGACTCCGAAGCTTGCTGCTCGGCGAGCTGGGGGAGTCCTATGCCCTAATAGGTGGCTACTTGGTGCATGTAATAATATGTTTAAAAAAGTTGTACGAGTCGAAGTGAAAGTGCGAAGTGAAATTGATAAGCGTGTTTCCGCAGGCAAAAGGATAAGGCAGTGCGCATGGCATTAAAAATTAATTGAATGTATCGTAGTGCACAAAAATCTTTCAGAAAACGTGAGCATCCTGTCCTTCTCCTTCGCGAACTTGAAGCTAATACCCCTGTCACACGGGCATTTTCAATCGCGATTGAGTCGATCCGGATGGAGCTCAGTCCTCGGGCACCTGCTAAACGGCAGTTTTCAATCGCGATCGAGCTCGTCCCGCTCGAACTCAATCCTGGTTTCTCTCAAGTGCGATCGAGGCTTCCAAGCGTGATCGCACGAAAGTGCGATACTCTCGTCCCCACTTAGTAATGGCACCGAAGGTAACAACTTCTTCAACTAACGCCACAAATTGGTGAAATAACTTGACCCAAATGAACGTGCAGTAACATTTACATAGTTACGTATACCTACGCCCGCGCGAAGTTACCAGATGGCGGCCACAAGTACACTGGTTATCGCCATCTGGCGAACACGAGCGCAACCCGTGCACCTTCTCAATCGCGATTGAAACGGCCGTGTAGCAGCCGGCAGTACGCCGAGCGCGCTCGAAAACTCGATCGTGATTCACTTCAATCTGATTGAAATGCCCGTGTGACAGGGATGTATAAGACCAATGCATCCGCCTTGATCCGGTTTTAGGGTTCCGCGACTTGGCGTTTCTTGTACGTTCCTCGTACGCCGTTCCAACGTGCTTAGCGCCCTAACCGTCTCAGTGGACACGCTCACTCACCCTAGCAGCAGCGCTGGCTGCCTGTCTTTCCATTAGT
>CM023456.1:115077332-115144907 GCA_013339765.2 Haemaphysalis longicornis | reverse complement strand
GAGTCTGGGGTCCGGTTTTTTCCCGGAACTTCCGGCCTGGTCCAACCTGGTCTGCCGGGCACGTGGTCTCTCCTGCCAGTGCGTCGTCGCTGCTCATCCGCATGTCGGACGAGACCACTTGGCACCGGCGCGCCGACCATGGGAGGCCTCGCCTGGCGACCTCAGCCGCCCCTTCAGGAAGCCAGCAGGCAGGGGAGCCAGCTTCACCGACCGCTGCCAGCACATCACCAGGGGCTGGTGCTACTCGCGCCACTGTGGCGCCACGTGGAAGTCCTGCAACACCGGGAAGGCTGACAGCTGGTGCGAGAGTGACACAGGTGGCACCCAATGCTGCCACAACTGCAACCTTAAGTGCCCAGGCAGAGTGCGAGACTACGGAGGAGACCGCCAGACCGTTACTCGCTGGGGTGACAAGTGTTGTTTTGTGTTTGCGTAGGACAAAGAAACTTGGGGGTGAGGGGTGTGACAAGTGTGTGGCGCCCCCCATCCCTGATATTTGTTGGCCGCTAAGTTCAGTGGCCCCACCAGGCTCGGTGGGCAACATTGTGTGTGGCCGGACAATAAACACCGCCGAGCACGGCTGCTCGGGGGTCAGTCACCGTCACCACCAGCACGCTGCATGTCGTCTCTCGGCAGGAGGGTATCCCTACCCTCCCAGGTTCACGAACGCGGGGCTAAATCGTGACAGGTACCTCCCGCATACGACGCGAGTGCCGTACCTCTGAGCCATCGCTGCGGTTAAAAGTTACGACCCCTTCCACCGGGGCATTTCCCGACAAAGTCGGGTAATTTCCCAAGCACGAGATCCCCTGTGCAGGGGGTGCTGTACCAATTTTACTGGTTAGTGCCCAGCGGTACCGAAGTACTCGCCACTTTCTCGTACCCGATGGTACAAACCGGCGTGGTGTTACGGCGGGTTGTTACGCCTCGATAGGACGCCTCATCTGAAAAATGTACACTATGACCAACTTCCATGTTTCGATCCGCGGAATTTCCTTCCTAAACGCGACTGCGCTACCTGCTGGGCAATACGCCAGGGCTTTATTTGATTTTGAACAAAACTTGCTTGTAAAGCTTTATTGTGTGACGCATTGCGCAAGTGCCGTCCGGAGCAGTGAAACCGCACAATTGCGTCATATTTCCGGATGTGCCAGCGAAAACTTGTTGTGGTGTTTTCTTAACGCACCACGGTGGAATCTTCAACGCTTTACATTGCCCAACATGATATGTGGGGTCTTTCTCAGTAAAATCCGCCGACTTCTCGCAAAAGCGAATCTGGCTAAGGTTCCCTGCCTGATACGTTGCATGGCGGTCAGTAATGTAACGCTATTCATCGCCGCGAAGCAGCGTGGAAGTGTTTTCCAAGTAGGTTCTACGACGAATGCTCGGGGGCGTTGTTCAACGTCAGGCAGGTGTCAGGCATTCTCGCTAAGGATTTAGAAGCATGATAAATGCGACTTTGTCTGGCGAACGTTGCCGATAAAGGGAGACAGAAAGGCGATATGGCCTCGCATATGCAGAGTAATGGAAGCCCTCGAGGTAAGGGGGCAGTGACTGGGCGTTCGACTAAACGAAAAACCGACGCCATCGGCACTCTTGAGCCCCTCAAAAATGTCCCACCAATGCCAGTCTTTCAGAGCACGTTTTGAGAGTTTTTGTATTCAGCCTAGTGTTTTTGGTACCCCAAACGTGCCGCCCGAGCTGCCGAGGTCGCCGAGAAAGTCGCAGTTAAGAAAGCCATCCTGCTTAAAAATGATTTGCAAGAGTTTCCCATTAGTGGTTCAAGGGCCAAATGGGGACCGCCACATTTCACTGTTGTTTTTTCGGTTGTGAGGGTCTCTCACTAGGACAATTCGTCGAACAGAATTTTGTCAAACCAAAATTAACAAGAAATAAGAAAAATAAAATTGTTTGAAATTAACTGACAAAATCAAAGATGTTCATATTATACACCTCCCCCAAAACCGGAGAATAAACAAAAAGAACTTCGCAAAAGAGCTTTGAAAATACGCATAAAAATACCGTAAATGGACCAACTCTCCAGTACGCCTTGATTCTTCGGAAAAAATCCCTAATTAGCGATATAGAGGCACTTCATCGCTATAATAGTATATATTACATCAGTAAAGAAAAGAAACAAAAGAAAACTGAAAAAGAATAAAATAATGAGACATTTTTATCTACTCCTAGCATAGTAAAGAACTCACACTGTTTAACAAATCGTAATTTTAACAGCATAGCTGTTAACAAATCATAATTTTTTTCTGTCCACACCAAGAAATGTCCAGCGCGCGCACGTGAGCGCGTTCCTCGAGGCGACCCCAGGCAGTTTAAAAAGAACGAAGAAAATGCCGAGCGCTCTTGTGTGCGTGCCTCGCGGCGACCCCCAGCGTCTCCCGCGCACGTTTGTCAAGCCAAGCGTACCCACTTTGGGAGATTGGCCAAAATTGGCCAAGATTGGCCAAAAGAAAAATCTCCTGCGTTCGCCGTATTCGTGGCAACACTTCTCGGAACGAGAAAGACACGTCATAGCGTCAGTGCTTCACTTTAACAAGACAAAGTAGCCTTCCCTTTGATAGGAATTGATCAGTACACAGAATGTGATGACAATGTTGCAATGCTCCTCCTCAAATGGATACTAGCAGCGTAAGCGTAGGCCTTCTGCATCGTCTTACTAGTGGGGTGGGAGATGCAGGTACTTACTGTGCAGGTACAAGCGACACCTCCATTTTCCCACAACGTCGTCGGCAAGGCCACCATACATTCTTAGGTAACGCCTACTTGGGACCTTGCGGCAAACCGTTGGGCAGTTGGTTTTCAAGAAGTGGTTCGTTTTTATTAAAGTGCAGCCCTGAGAGTTGCTTTAGTCTTCTCCTGTCTTCATCAGGGCTGTGGTAGAGGGTCTGACTGAAAAGGATATATTCTGTAAGCAGCTAGAAGCCTCCTCGTCCACCTGTACGCCGCCTCGTTGCCCAGCTCTCCTCTGTGTACGGCACCCCTTGCATCTGCACATCTGCACCTTTTGTATTCTTTGTAGTGTTGAAGGCCTTTTTTACAGTGTGCAGCTCAGTGCTCCCATCTTAGGGCTGCTATGTAAAACTTTTGACTGCCGTAGAATCGTTTTTCAATGTGGAAATAGTTTTTGGTTTAGTCGTTTCTTATTCGGGAATTCCAAAAAAACCCGGTCGATGCCAACAGGAACGGCCCGTAGCTCCGGCTGTAGAGTGGACGGCGTCTTACTAAGTAGTTGCGTAAGGTGATGGTGTCAGCTGAAACCACCCCTTACCAAATATAAGTAATCTACGTGTTTGGATTTTATGGTGCCCCTCTTAAGAGCCGCATCTTTTTGGGGCCGGTTTAGGGCGCAATAAGGGCGGTTGCTTTCGTTTTATGCTGCGGGCCGTAGCGCTATGGGTTGGGTTTCCATACTAGAGGTCTGCCATTACCGAGAATGCCCTGCCGAGGCCGCGCGTTTTTAAGTGCGAATGCACTTTATAAGCGACCCTGAATTCCGTTGACCGCCGTCCGTCCACATAGCAACAGCTGCGGGTGCGCGCGCTCCTCGTCTTCCTTGGCAACGGGGGGAGATGGGCGCGCGCTGCCTGGCCGCTGACATGGCACATACCCACGTGGGGGATTGGCCCAGGAATCGGGCGTGAGAAGGGCTAATGCACCCGCTTAAAGGAGTACTGACACGAAATTTCAAAGCTGAGATCCGCTCTAGCAATCAAGTACAACGACAACACAAATAGGTGTCTGTGCATGGCACATACCCACGTGGGGATTGGCCAGGAATCGGGCGTGAGAAGGGCTAATGCACCCGCTTAAAGGAGTACTGACACGAAATTTCAAAGCTGAGATCCGCTCTAGCAATCAAGTACAACGACAACACAAATAGGTGTCTGTGAATAAATGCATCTTTCTTTCTTTGTAGTTGTGTGTGTGTGTGTGTGATCTCTTTTTCCGCGAACATTACCGAACCGCGCAAATTCAACTCGTGCATTCGCACTTTCACATTCTTCCCCTCGGGGAAATGCGGGGAAATGTTATTTAGTAAGTTGTCGATGACGCCGAGAATACCCTGTAAAGAAACGCGGTTTTCAATGACACGGGTAAAATGGCTCAGGTACAACAGCAGTTGTTTTCTGTTCTTTTTCTTCGCTACAGGATTGCCATTCTCGTGCTCACAGGGTGCGCAGGTTGATCGCCCATTGGTTGATCGCCCTAAAAAGAAAGAGCATACCCACGCCGGGGAATGGCCAAGAATCTTGCCTGAACAACGCTCAGTGGAGCCAACGGTAATGGTAGAGGGGACTGGTTCCTTCCGTCCGAGTACCCTTAGCCTTTTATTGCAGTTTTGGCAATGAGCGAGTTTTTAGATGTGACCAAAAAAAGAAAAAATTGTACAAAAAACATGAGAATATATCTGTAGAGTCGTAAAAAAACAACTCAGGGAGATTCCTGGCTAGCAGGAAAGGCCGTGTCTAGAGTGCCGTCCGACAGCATTATAAGCACTCCACTATATCGACGTCCAGCGCGCTGTGTAACAGAATTGCCGCGCCTGGAACTCATGGCTCTTGATAACGTGAACCTTGGCAACCTAACCTAACACAACACAACATGACCTAACGCACACAAAGAAATCACTGAAACACCAAAGCTAACGTAGGCATAAACATTATATTTTAATTAATTAAAGATAAAAAAAGCCGCGGCAAGAGCCGGTCTCGAACCACCACCCTTGGGATCAAAAAGCTAATACGGATCCTCTACACTACAACGGACGACGTTTATGCCGGTGCCAGCCTAGTCTTTAATATTCGAATGGCGTAGGACGGCAGTCTAGCCATGCCTGCAGCAATCAGCTAGAGTGACATCGGACGGCACTCTAGACACTGCGAGCAGGAAAACCGCGATGCCACCGTAACGAAAGAGTGAAGGGCCAACACATCATTCTGGTGGCCAAACTATAGGACAGAAGAGTTGAACACCTGCTGTGGACTTCCTCAGGCCTTAGAGACGCCGGAACGCAACATCTCCGAGTCCAGGGCTCCATCCTGGGAGACCACCAGATCTCAAGCGCTGGATATATGGGGGCCCGAGCACTGGTCTCTTCTTGGATGCTTGCATGTAATGGGGGCAGTGTGGTACCTACTAAAACGTTTTCTTATGCCATAGGGCAATCTCTCCAAAAAAAATGCAATGACTAACGAAGCCATAAGTGGGCATCGTTGGTCGCCCGCGTTTAAAGTGGCGAATTTTTTCAATAAAGCTCAGTTGGAAGTTGCCGCTTGTGCCCGTCGCCTCCTCCTGTCCATGCCCCTTTTGTTGCACTACACTAATTCATGGATTAGCGTTACCAACTAGCGCAAACCCAAACTCTGCTAAGCCTTTAATGGGACGCGGAAACTATGAGAGATAGATTCTGTAGTCGGACGTCGCAAAGAGGGCGTGGTCAATAGTTTCTGGTTCACCCCCGACAGGGTATCAGGGAGATGCATCCACACCAGATTTGTGTAAACAAAAATTCAAATTGGAAAAGCTGCAATGGTCTAAATTAGTCATTGCTACCTTGTATTTGCAACGTTTACAGAATAGTGGATAATGAAAGATATGGTTAACGTAAAAAACGTAAACGGGAGTTGAAGGTAAAAACGGGTCTAATATGAATACAGTCTCACACGGATATATCGAACTTCAAGGTGTCGCGAGATAGTGCGATATATCGATCATTCGAAATTAAAATTATGCCCATCGGAAGCTTACCTGACAACTCCGCACATCCGTGTGTGCTTTTGAAGGTCGTGACGAGCGGTATATAGCTTGCCGATGTTTTCCTAACAGCACGGAAAACTCGAACCACAGCGCAACGACCACATCCCTTTATTTAACCTGAAGAGAGTAGTTCGCTTGCTTCATATTCTGCGTCATACGGTGCACCAGAGTGTCTTCAAGCTTACTAACGCTGTTCAAAAGAGGAAATCCGGCGCTGCGTACTGTGCCCCAACTGTGGCGAATCTGAATACTGACGCAAGCTCGGCTGCAGTAGGCGATTGGGACGTTGTAAGGGCCGGTAGTAGGGCTCGATTCTGAAGCAAAAAAAGATGTCCGTCACAGCGTGCACATCGCCGATAGCACTTAGGAACTCGTGTGCCATTGTGTCATTCTGATTGGCGCTTGGGAATTCTGGTAGCTCCCAAAAATCACTTTCGAGGCACTCAGCGCAGTTGTTTTCGGTATCAACACCTCTCGTCTGGAGCAGCGCAATAAAGCTGGTTTGCACACGACATGCACCGGTACGGCCGGGCTGCGGCCGCACTGCTTTCGCCTTTACGTCAGGTTCGATGCGCAGTATCGTGCTCAAAAAGTCCAACCTGGGCGCCGGCGGCAGGAAAGAACGGAACACCACAGCGAAGCCAATTTGGCTTTCGAGGCGCGTGAATTTTCCCGCCAAGCCAACAGCGCCATTTCCAGATCTCGGATGGTCATGCTGTGAAATCGATTTTCAAGGTTGAGAGCGGCAGCTGGGCAAGCCATGAGGAGCGCGTTCAAAGGTCACGGAAGAATTTACACCATATCTGAGCCCAAAGTCTCCCACGCGTGGGGACGTCTGAGAAATTTCTCAGAATCAAACCCAGACATAAATCGACAGTTTTGAGCGTGCGTTCTGCGTGATACGGATTCCCTGTAAGGGCTGCAATTATGAGACGTTCCTACCGGGTACGTTTTGTAGCAGCAATTGCGGGTATAATTACCAACAACGCGTTCTTATCGAGAAAGTACCACCAAAGGCGGGTGCAGGTTCTTCCGCGTGGCTGCACACATTGGGCAGCGGCGGCCGCCAGATGTCCTCCGATCTGCGGTGGCGCCCCTCGCGGTAGCCTTTGTCCCCAAACGAAATCTGGCCGGGAGTTTTACGACCAAAAAGAAACATCCTCCTCGCGAGGGGCACGATCAAATGCCGAGCATTTCCGGGGGCGCACGACGTTAGGTAGTTTGCGTTACGTTAATGTTGTTGCACTTGTGGCAACTGCTGACGAGAGAGCGCGGCGATGAGTGCGCTCTAGCCTCGCCGACACCCGCCTTTATCAAGCCACGATCGCGCCACGCGCGTGCGATGCTGCCGTCACGATCACGCCACAGATGTTGATCCCGCGACGCGCGCGCCCCCACCTGTTGGGCGCGAACCGACCGCGGAGAGAGCGCGCGATGCGAGCGGAGAGTAGGCGAGGAGGAGCGGGGCTGACGAGAGAGCGCGGCGATGAGTGCGTTCCAGCCTCGCCGACACCCGCCTTTATCACGCCACGATCGCGCCGAGAGGGCGCACCTGCGAGCGATGCGGACTACTACGGACGCCTAGAACGGGTGACATCGTGAGTTAAAGAAATGCTCTGCATTTAAAATTCTGCCAGGAATGCAGCTGACATCGTTTTACCATTCTGTACCTGCCGAATTATGTCCACTTTCGTCGCTAAATCTAAAGTGTTCCGTTTTCCGTGACCATGGCTATGAAACGCGTGCCTTGGGCAAAACAAACACGCATCACGCCACATAGGTGCCCCTGCGCGAACGAACACTAAAAACCGCTAAAGCACACAGAAAAACTGCCGTAATCCGAACACTTCCCCCAATAGTAGCGTGCCAGCAGGTGTTGAAGCATGGAGGAAGAAAAGTTTGGTGAAGGTCATCGAAACGACGCGGCGACGCCTTCTCCCGCATCGCATCTCCTCCATCAGGAGTAGCGCACTTGCGGGGCACTTGCGGCATAGCTTTCGATATATCGAATGTGCCCGTGATCGGGAGTTCGACAGACGCGTACAACAGCGCTAGACGTTTGTATGGGATTTCCAAGGGAATTTTCAGCCTGTTCGATATAGACAATAATGCGATATATCTGTGCTGGACAGTAGACGAAAACTATCAGCAGCGCATGCGACTACCAGAAGGCTCCCCAGAGAGAAAGACAGATTACGGATTGGCCACTCTAAAACAAAAAAAAAAAAAAAATTCCCCGCATTTCCCGAGGGGAAGAATGTAAAAGTGCGAATGCACGAGTTGAATTTGCGCGGTTCGGTAATGTTCGCGAAAGAGAGATCACACACACAACACAACTACAAAGAAAGAAAGATGCATTTATTACAGACACCTATTTGTGTTGTCGTTGTACTTGATTTCTAGAGCGGATCTCAGCTTTGAAATTTCGGGGTCAGTACTCCTTTAAGCGGGTGCATTAGCCCTTCTCACGCCGATTCCTGGCCAATCCCCACGTGGGTATGTGCCATGTCAGCAGGAACAACAACAAGAATGAGCCATGGGGACGCGGCCAGGCAGCGCGCGCCCATCTCCCCCCCTTGCTAGGAAGACGAGGAGCGCGGGGCACCCGCAGCTGTTGCTATGCGGACTACGGCGGCGGACGATTCAGGCTCGCTTAAGAAGTGCATTCGCACTTAAAAATCCTACGTACCCATGCACCCATAGTAAAGTAAAGTCGCCTACATGATAAGAAAAAAATGTACAAAACGTACGTAGAACTCAAGTTTACCCGCCACGGTGGCTCACTGGCTAAAGCGTTGTGCTGCTGAGCACGAGGACGCAAGTTCGATTCCTGGCCGCGGCGGCCGCTTTTTTTGATAGAGGCGAAAAGCAAAACGCCCGTCTGTACGAGATTTCGGCGCCCCGATAAAGACCCCCAGGTGGTCAAAATTAATCCGGAGCCCTCCACTACGGCGCGCCTCATCGCCTGCGTTGCGTCGTCGCGTTAAACCCCACAATCGATCGACCGAGTTTATGCGCATCGTATATTTTTCAATGGTCATCGTCACCTCGTCGACGAAAGAAATTGGCGAACAAGCTAACGTAGGGGTTATATTTTCCGCCGAAGTTATCGGTAACGCAGCACGTCGGCCAAGAAGCTAAACGCGAATTATCATAATTTTCGTCGTCGTGTTGGTGTCTCCGGTGTGTGCCGCGGCGTCGCAATGCAGGGGTGTGTGTTGCTACACTACTCAACGAAGTTCGCCAGTTGAAGCAGTGTGGTATCAGTCAAACTAGCCGACAGCTGCTCTGTGCTCGTCCGCCAAATGTTTTATGCACCAGATGAGGATACCAGATACTGCATCCTCAAGGAAATTGAGGATGCAGTAGAGCGGATCAAGTTTTCTTGCATTTTGTTTCGTTTTTCCGTGCGCAGTTTCGCCGTGCGCGTAAATGAATATCATGTCTGTATATCTCGTTTTCAACAATACCACGTTTACTTGGGATAAAGCGCTTGTTTTCCCTTGATTCACTCATGGCATACCAACTAGCTCGCATCGACACCGTCATTCAATAAAATATATTTTACTGCATGCAAAAATTGGCGCTTCTCAATAACCTGTCATACACCCTTGCGGCCGTCTCAGGTGTGAGACTTGCAGGCGTCTGCAGACTGAGTGCATTGTTAATAGCACAGCCAGGAAATACAAGAAGAAATTTTTGGAAGATTGTATTATGCGATGTACGTTGAGCAACGTTAACACGGGCTTCGTGCAAGGTTCAGTAGCAGAGCACCTGGTGCGGTTTGTAGCCGATCTGCATTAGCGCCGGCTTAATCACGTCGTTTATGAGTGACGGCGGTCCGCAGCACAGCACCAGAACGCCGTAGTCCGGCGTAGGCAGGTACTGTTCCATGATCTCCCGGCTGAGGGGACCGGCCTCGTAGTTCTGTACTGCGTCCTCGCTAGAGGGCGGCTGGCTCAGTACATGGCAGATGCTGCAAGAAGATGCAACGCCGAAATTTAAAATCTCCAAGCACTAACCAGCCCGGTTCCATGCTTACATCTACACTTCAACTTGGATATAACGAACCTCTTTATAACGAATTCCTGGATTTGACGAAGTTTTTCATTACCCCATTTCCCCCTGCATTGAAGCCCAGTGTTTTGCGACCTCTATATAACGAAGGAGTTGCGACGGTTAACCTTGATGCAACGAATTCGCTACACTGAGGAGTCACGGTTTTTTGCCCTTTTTCTAAAAAGTCAGCTGGTGAAATGCGCCAATTTGGCGAATTCGGCCCCTGCTGCAATCTTTCGTGCGTTTCCAGGTGTGAGTGCGGTGTCGGTTATGTGGTTGGCCTGCCTGTCGGCGTGTAGTCGCGTGTCTCCACTGATATCTGTGGTGTCGGTTCGTCGGTGAAGAGTTCTGCTGACAGAAAAGGAAATTTGAAGTTTTGTCTTTTCAAGACAAGTTCACAGTTTTAAATGCCGTTTCCGCCGGCGAGAGAGAAGAACGTCACCGCCCGGTACAGTGTCCCAGCCAGCATCCCCTCAACAATTTTGAGTGCGGAAAAGAGCCGCAAGTTCTCAAAAAAGGCGCCTTTTTAGCATGCGTTTGGTTCTTAAAACGCGTTAAGGCACCGAAAAGTAAACCAGAAGTGATACTTTAGGTACGTTTGTGAATACCGGGGCCGTGCAGTATCAGCAGGTGCAATTCCCGCAGTTTTTCAGTATGAAATATATGCTTCAACAAGGGTGAGTTCAGCATCACTGATGTCTAGCATATTGGTTTCTTTTCGGCTTCATTCACGCGAGCTTTAGCTCGAAACCTTCATGTTAAGAAAACATGAATATAACAAAAAAATTCGCATTTTTGTCAACCTCGCGATATCCATGTTTAATATTATTTTGCAATGCATGGAGGTCGCAATCTTGCAAACGAGGCACTATTCCTAGAACATGGAGGGCGGCTTCTAACCATGTTTGGTCGATTTCCAGCGTGTCTGGGTGCTATGTGTGGACATCCTTATGGGCATGAGGCAGCCTGCTTCTTGCATCAAGCAACCCCCGATATCTGCAGAAACGAACCGGCCTATTAGATCTTCTTCTATCCGCTGACCGGGAAGGCGCCAAATGTTTGCTTTCGGGAAAAGTATGCGGTAGTGTTTCTCGCAGCGTATTTATGTACCCAACGTTGGAATGAGGGCATTTGATAGTTACTCGTTCGCTTGTTCGGTCGGTGGTACGCACAAATCAATCGCCTTCGTTGCCGTGTTTGCGAACATGACGTATTTACGAAATATGCTAGCACTAAAGTCCCATAATTGTCACCGTCCTCCTCTTCGCCGTATGGACCCTCCGTAGCGCGAAAATATATTTCAGATGCCGTCTTCGCCTAAGCAGAGGCCATTAGCCATTGAGTTTTATGGGTATCGCCCGCCGCGGTGGCTCAATGGCTAAGGCGTTGCGCTGCTGAGCACAAAGACGCGGTTCGATTCCCGGCCACGGCGGCCGCTTTTCTGATGGAGGAGAAAAGCAAAGGCGCCCGTGTGTACGAGATTTCGGCGCGCGTTAAAGGTCCCCAGGTGGTCAAAATTAATCCGGAGCCCTGCACTACGGCAGGCCTCATCGCCTGTGTTGAGTCGGCGCGTTGCGTCGGTGCACGATCGATCGGTGTTTATGCGCATCGTATATTTTGCAATGGTGATCGTCACCTCGTCGACGAAAGAAATTGGCGAGCAAGCTAACCTATAAGGTTAGCTTTTTTTTTTTTTATAGGGGTTATACTTTCCGCCGAAGTTGTCGGTAACGCAGCACGTCGGCCAAGAAGCTAAACGCGAATTATCCTAATTGTCGTCGTCGTGTTGGTGTCTCAGGTGTGTGCCGCGGCGTCGCAATGCAGGGGTGTGTGTTGCTACACTACTCAGCGAAGTTCGCCAGTTGAAGCAGTGTGGTATCAGTCAAACTCGCCGGCAGCTGCTCTGTGCTCGTCTGCCAAATGTTTTATGCACCACATGAGACTCGAGATGTATCTACCAAGTGCCGTTCTATTGCGAAGCAATATATGTCTAACTCATTCAGTTTTCATTCCGGTAAATCCGCTTTTCTCGGTGCCACCCCTGCGCTCCCCTTCGCCACCACCCACCCCTCTTTCACAACCGTTATTCCCTTGGTCACCCCCAATGACTCTTTCACAAGTTGCGCAATGAGCTGATAACAACGGTAGCCACCTTATCAGATGATTGCGGAGAATCAACAAAAGCGGGAATGGGCGTAAAACGTGCTAACCCCGAACATGTAGCCGCCGTCATTGAAGCCTCAAATCCTACCTCGTCGAGTAGCTGCGAATTCCTCCCGGATGAAGAGCAACTTGGTCTTTTGGTTTGCCGACGCGAGCCCTCAATTCTTCTCCAGCTTGAAGGGGTTTCCGCGCGACATTTTCGCCCGTGTATTTCACGCCTAAGCAAGGGACCACTCCCGGTTCGCCGATTTTTGCGTGCCCGGATTGGGGTGGAAGGAGGAGAGGTGCACGCAGGTGCAGGTAGGCTACATGCCGCTACCGATGACATGCGCGTGGTGCTGGTAGGGGATTTAAATATGGAAGTCTCACTGCTCAATGCGACCTGCCAGCTGTCCTACGTGGTCGAGCGGTTTGGCTTTGGGTTGATATTTTACGCAAACAATAAGATTCCCACCACGCGGTACGGAAACAGAGAGCTACGTGTTTGCCGCTGGATTAAAGCTCTAGCCTTCCCTTGTTTTAACGACGCATGTCGTGCGCTTGGAGGAATAAGGGTGTGAATTAAAGGATCGCCTGCAGAACACGAGCACGAATGCGTAGAAAACGACAGAAAGCAACTCCCACCACCATTTCCGCGCAAAATTCTAGCACGTCGAGTAGCAGCGAATCCCTCCAGGATGAACAGCAGCTTTTCCGCTTGGAACGCCAACGTGCCAATATTTCTTGTTTAGCTTAAAAGGTCTTTTAGGAGACATTTTAGACGGTGTTTTTCACTTCTAAGCCCGCGCACATAACCTGTTACCGGTTTATACAGGCATAGGTTCGGAATGGAGGGAGGGGCTGAAGGGGGGGGGGGGGGCGTGCACTCGCATCTATATGTTTCATGCCTTCACTGGTTACATGCCCGTTGTTCTGGCGGAAGGTTTAAACTTGGACGTCAAACGGCCCGATGCGAATTTGCGGTGTCCTCCTTGGTCAATCGAATTGGATTGGTGTGTTACAGACAGTAAGACGCCTACCTCGCGGGAGGCAGAGAGCTCCATCTTCTTCCACTAGAATAAATCCCGAGTCCTTCCAGGTTTAACACAACTAATTGGCTAGCAAGTATGCTCACTCGCAAATATCAAGCAAACATGTTTTGTTGCATGCATTCTGTGGAATCGGTTCAGTTTCACATGTAATGCTTCACCGAGTGGAAGAGAACTCAGTTTCTGGTGTGGTTGTACTTCCTAACCCAGGCTAAATTGGGAAAACAGCGGCAAATGATTCTTCCACTTTCTCAACTTGATAACAGCCCGTCAGAAATGTATACAGAAGCATCTCACAGAGCTGTGGCGTCTTTTCTTTCACTGCGTCCGTTGGTTTGTTGTTTTTTAACACGAAAGTGTTTTATTTCAGGATACATGAAGATTTCACCGACGTTGTATCCGTCACGGTAATGACGCCAGTACAACCAAGCAAGCAGCCTGTAAAGTGTGCACCCCTGCACAAATGTTGTTCTTGCGTAGAAGCAACCTTTGATACTAAAGAGTACGTTATACTTAGGGTTGTTCGTTTTGGGGTTTCATATTTTAACACGAAAGTGTTTTACGCCGAGATGCACCAAGATTTCACTGACGTCATATCCGTCACGGAAATGACGCCAGTACACCTTTGCCGAAGCGACCTTCCGGCAGGACGTCGCTCACCAAGCACACCCGCAAGACAGCCGCCGACCCGCAAATCATACTCAGCTGCAGATTTCGCTGCACGTTTCACTTTCGTGTTTTACCGATTCCTATGACAGAGGAATCAACCACAGTTTTTTACGCTCTTTCAGTATAACAAAGAATTTATGCAAATTGGCGTACTCATATTCAGCCAATAAAACAAGAAGTCGCACTAAGAATAATTGGCATGCCTGAAACAGTGAAGCTTCCGTTTGATCCTAAGCAGCGACAACAGTGTCTTTCTTTTTCTTGAACTAACCACTTGGTCGAGGACTAAGAAAGACACACCGGTTTCCTATCAAGAGAGTTCCTGCACAGTTCTCTTTGTGATATACGAGATAAGTAGGAGAGTAAAGGACCGTTTCTTGTGTAATCCAATGTTTGCGGCAGCTTCGGCTCCCGGAAGGATTCCAATTTTTTTAAGTAACTTTCAACCATGAATTCCTCTAAACAGAAATCCGCATGTATGAAATAAAAATTTCCCTTCTCGCTCCTGAGCTCTGACAACCATCGAATGTTATAATTTTCAGTCGATTTCACGCGAAGAAATTTTGAGTAATTGAAAGTGTACTTCAAGATGGCAAGCAAAAAAAAAAAAAAACACCAACGCTTACGTGAGTTCGTTTTGGTAGTTATATTCGTGTGTCCGAGTTCGACTGAACGCGCGGGCGTCACTCGGTCAGTAATATTAGCCATCATATAGCCATCTTATGCCCTTGACTTGCTGAAGGCTTGACCTTTTCGGCAATCTCCATCTTATGGCCTTGACTTTTTCTCGCGTCTACGCTTTCCTCCCGAATCTAGTGGTAGAACTCTCCACGTCAAGGCCATTGGGTTGCTGTGAACGTAATGCTTGTCCCGCGTTGAAACAAGAAAGCTGGCGGCTAGTTGCACGCTATCGTTCATTGATATATTTATGAGGCCTGCAGAAAAAGGCGACAAACATGTCAGCTTGATGGAGCCGCAGGACCCCACAGTAACCGCTTTTACAGCAGTTACAAAAATGTGACATGTTCTAACAATAATGTTGCTTGTTACAACTTAAGGTTGTCGCAAATCACGAGGATAACGTGACAACGAGAACAAAACAAAAAAAAAAACAAAAATTGCGCCCACCTCCCCGTGAGGGGAACCCTGTGTAGATATGCGACGCATCGTGGGGTTCACTTGGTGTTTCCGTTGGATTGATTCTGAAATCGCGTGAAACATGTCGGGAACGCGTATGATTATTACGCGTATGATTATTATGTTTTATGATTATTATTATATTGGCCAATCTTGGTCAATCTCTCTAAGTGGTATGCTTGGGGCTTCGCTGTCACAACGACCTTTACTCCATCATTGTTGCTGTAAGTGGGAGCTTCTTTTCTTTTATTGCAAGTGTTAATCATTGCCCCATCATGCATTGTATCAGTAGCTTCTTGACGTAGTTTGAATGAGTCAAGGATATAAGGCGCGTTCGTACCATTTGATTCTGTCTCGGTTTTGTGGCGCAGTGGGAAGAGCACCATGTACCGCGCGTTCCGCCCACAGGGTCGTTGGATCGAAACCGGGCGCCGCTAACTATTATTTTTTTTATAGCGTATGAGGAGGGGTGTGGACGAGAGAGGGGCATCGGAGAGGAGAGGGGGTGAGCGGCGGAGAGCGGCGGAGAGCGCAGCTCGCGCGACGAGGAGAATGGGGGAGGGGCGGACGACCACAACGCCGACGCTGCATGGACAAGGCGAGTGAATGAGATGCAGTCGCATCTAAAAGACGTCGGGCACAGTGATTAGTATAGCTAGCATCAAACACAAAGGAAAGAAATATTGTGGGTACGGCGCGTGGATGACCGTGCCCAAGTGAAATTGACATATACAGTTAATGTAATGAACCTCTATGTAACGAATTCCTGGATTTAATGAAGTTTTCCAATTCCCCATTGCCACCGCCAAAGAAGCCTATGTGTTCGCGACCTCTCTGTAACGAAGGAGTTGCGACGGACAATTGAATTTGATGTAACGAACTCACTAAGCTAATTAGTCATTGTTTTTTGCACTTTTACTGACAAAATCGGCCAGAGGAATGCGCGAATTTACCGAGTACTAGCCCTACTTTAATGAGCCAGCAGCTATGAAAACGTCTATAATCGCCAAAAATAGATTTGTTCATGATGATGATGATGATGACGGTGATAAAAAGAGCCGATAGATTCTTATGGGAAATGCAGCACCACTTTAGGTTTTGCTTGCGTAGCGGGACACCAGGTGGCAAGAGTAACTACACTTCATTTTTTTTCGCCCGTGCAACAATCTACGGTGCGTTCCTACGTGTGAGTGCGATGTCGGGTTGAGATCTAAGTTTTGAGGTGCTAGGCCTGCCTGTCGGCGTGTAGTCGCGCGTCTTCATTGCTTTCTGTGGTGTCGGTTCGCCGGTGATGAGTTCTGCTGCCAGAAATCGAGAAGTTTTCTCTTTTCAAGACAAGCTCGCATTTTTAAATGCCGTCGCCGCCCGGTACAGTATCCAAACTGGCAGCCTCGCAACGATTTTGAGTGGGAAAAAGAGCATCCATTTTGAGAAAAGGCACCCTTCCAGCATAAGTTTGGTCCTTGAAACGCGTTTGGAACCCTGCCTTCTTCGGAGCTCCGTGTAGTGCCTCAGCTCGCGTTCAAGGGTGAGTTCACCTTCACCGGTGTCTAGCATTTTGATTTCGCTTCTGCTTCAATGACGCAAGCTGGATGTGACGAAAAAGTGCCAACTTTTGTGAACTTCGTTATATCCAGGTTTAGCTGTATACGGACCTGAATTGGTGGTCGAAACCCTTGGCGTACTCGTCTAGCTCGAGGCGCGCGATGATGTCCTTGTCGCTGGTGTTGACGTCGATCATATAGACGCGCGTCTGGTCGATGTCGTCGGACAGAATGTGGCGCAGCAGCTGCAGCATCGGAGTGACGCCAGTTCCGGCCGCCACGAGGCCCAATCGCGTGACCAGCGGCAGGTGCCCGTCGTCTATCAAGGCGAAGCGCCCACGGCCCTCGTACACGAATCGTCCCTTGGGGCCCTGAATCTGCGAAGAGCAGCGGAGGCAGTACGTCAGATGTCATCGAAGAAACTCTCTTCGTTCGCTAACGAATTGGAGCTAATTGTGTTGTTTTAAGGCTGAGAAAACTGGTTTGCAAGAACAGCACTATACGTCACTTTCGATGTAAACATCTGCAACTGCGTAAAATCGAAACTATGCAGCTCTGGTTGCACGCACCTTGCATTTAATACCTTGAGAGCAGCCCAGGCGATGGCGCGGAACATCTTCACTCATATGAGCCTAGTGCACGTCTAGCGAGCTGAGAGAGAGAAACTCTTTATTGAAAAAAAAAACTGTTTCGCAGATGTACAAGATTGCCTACATACTACTCTTTTAAGACGGGGAAAATGGGAGAACGGTCATCCAGGGATGATGACAGAAAAAAAGAAAAATGACAGAGGATTCAACTATGTTGTGTTGAAGCAGGAATCCGAACATTATCGGTATTTTTATCGCATGTAGAAAAGTATTCTAACGCGTGGTACATGTGGGAACGGTAAGACCATGCCACAAACCTAAAATGGTTTATAATAAGTCATTGATCGTTAAACGTGGATATGAAGAAGCTGACGAAAAATCGCAATTTTTCGTTACATGCAGGTTTTCGTTACATGCGGGTTTCAAGTTAAGGTTCGCGTGAACGAAACAGACGAAAGCAAACTGCTAGACATCAGGGATGGTGAACTCGCACTTCAAGGATTTGTTTCACAGTGAAAAAAAAATGCGTCATTTACGCCTGCTGCTTTCCAATCAACTAAGTCACTACACGGCACTCCAAAGACGGAAGGTCACTTATCCCCGTATTCTTGAACGTAACTTGATTATCACCTTCGCCTTTTGACATTTCTCGTCGCCTTACCCTTTTCAAGCACCGAACGTTTGCTGAAAGGGCGCCTTTAGCGAACTTTTTGTTGCCCGTTGCCCCGCTGAAAATTGTGGAGAGGGTGCTAGCTGAGGTACTGAACCTGGCGGCGACGTTCTTATTTCTCGCCGGGGGAGACGGCATTTAAAATTGCAAGCTTGTCTTTAAAAGGCAAAACATCTCGTTTTCTTGCCGCAGAACTCATCCCCGCCGAACTCACACCAGAGATGGCTGTGGAGACGCGTGACTACACCGACACCGCACTCACCGTGACCGACACCATGACCGACACCGCACTCACACTGGAAACGCGCGGTTGTTTGCGGTGCGGGCGAATCTCGCTAAGTTAGTGCATTTCTCCAGTCGATTTTTCAGAAAAGTGCAAAAAACAATAGCTCATCAGCGTAGCGAATTCCTTACATCAAGGTTAGCCGTCACAACGCCTTCGTTAAACACAGAGGTCGCAAACACAAGGGTTTCAATGGGGCTGTCAATGGGGACTTGAATAACTTCGTTTAATGCAGAAATTTGTTACATACAGGTTCGTTACATCCGGGTTTAACTGTATCATGTTGTTTAGAAAAATTGATCTAGCTTTCGCGTAAGCGGGGGAGTGTAACAAGAGCGTCTCAGCCGTCAGGGGACGATACAGGAATCATAGTTGAGTCCGAGGAGGAAATAGTAGCCATTTGCGTACTCTGAATTGAGCCCGCGATCATGGTTCGTTGAGTCCACGCTAATGGTTATATTCTCCTCGGTGTTCACTTTCCCTGAGGCTTTAAACCACTTTTAACACCGAACAGCGACGCCGGACTTCTGCGCGATGATACTGATGCAGCTCGCGAACAAAGCAAGGCTCGGGCTGCGGCGGGCGCTTTCGGGGCAATCATTAAGTTTTGTTCTGAATTTGTTTTTTGGAGGCATCCAAAAGGAATGCTCATTCAGTTGTCCATACGAGAAGAGGCACCGACGCTGGTAAGCTTATAGTGTAACCTGCGACAGAAATAACAGGCAGCACTGCGGTACTCGCACAACGTGATCCGAAGAGTCAGTGGTCTCGTAGACTTCTCACCGCCTCCCTCGTTCCTGAAAACGTTTGCCAGCGGAAAACGGGGGATAAGGCTTCTTTCGCTTCCTCCCCCATCTGCGTAGGCCAATGATCTCCATGTGATACGTTTTAGCATTGCGCGGATGTTACATCGATCGTCTATACATTTTCACGTTGTACCTCCCGCGCTCCAGTGTAGGCCCTCGGTGAGGTCTTGGTATCATGGGCTCACGGGTGCCTTTTTCATCCCATACAAGGCACCAACAGCACTGGGTGGAAGACAATGCGATGGCAACATATAAAATAAGTTTTTAAAATATGGGAAAACCTGTCGTAGATGTGTGCCTAAAGGGGCCATGTTTACAAAATAGACGTTTTGTTCACTGAAAAGACTGTTTCGTCACAAAGACAATGATGCAAATTTAATAAAGGACTTTTAGATGTCAAAAATACACGAACCAATGGCGACTCATCTGGAACTTCTCGTCAGGACCTTATGACGTCACAAGAAGTTGTTCGTGTGATTAGCGGCCTCCTACCAAAGCCACCGTTAAGCAACATGCCTGTACGAATATAATGGGGCTGCTGGTTCATTCATTTGAAAGTTAACGTGCGTAAAGTGCGTTGTTAAGCCAATCGTTGTACAGACGTTATGGTTCTCAACTCCGCAAGAAAAGAAACTGGACGACAGCGAAGAACAGACGGCACCACATGCGCAACCCGGTGCGAGTGAGCAGAAGAAAGCAATTCGGAGAGGAGTTAGAAGTAAGGGGAAATAGATTGGTTGGCTGTATAGATGGCGTAGCTACACTCTTGCATCCACGGACACATGGAAAGTGGGAACTGGGCATCGGAGGGACGAAACACACGAGTTACCGTTCGCTGGTTAACCGGCTTCACCGAGTGCAAGGACGCAGTTTTATTATTACCACAGCTACGTCGCGGGCTGACGGCATTTGACACAATGTTTTGAATTTTTTAATTATTACTATCACTTTCGGATTGAAAATATGTTTTGGGGCGTTATATTGTGGTTGGCTGAGCTACCAAATGCTTCATTTTTTCACAGTACACCAAGTTATACGATTTCTTTCTTCAAGGGCGCTTTTTTCACAGCTCTTCGGTATTTTTCGGTTTATGATTCATTTAACTAACACCTACCGTGTGAAACCTGGGTTCCAGGAGCAAGGCTACACCTTGTCACGGCTTCCCTCAATATGTTTTATTGTCCGTTTATATGTTCATTACATAGGGAATTCCAGGGTACTACCGCCATTAAGTACTCAAACGAACATTCCCGCGTTGGTTTATTTTACCTCATTTCCGTTGGCACTAATTTTTACGAAAACGAAGTAGAAACACGTTAAAAACAGCGGGGAAGACAGGTGAGATAACAGCATAACAAAAACAAATAATCGCAGCTTGCGTGGAGACTCGTAGCAGAACAAAGCAAGATATAAAAAAAGATGGAGGCGCCGAGCAAAATAAACAAGATATAAAAAGACGCTGGCTCGCGCTCCGGCCGGCTCGTCGAAGCCGCTCAGATTCTGGTAACTCCGCGAGGTCTGTGCTTAGTTGCGGGAAAAGAAAAAAATGAAGAAGCGGCTGCCTTCGTCCGGTTTAAATCCCCCGAACGTTATTTCGGGGCTTTGCTCCCGCTGCCCGCATAAGCCGCTTTGTGGACGCTGGCAAGCCCAAAAGGTGGTTGACGCCGCTGTGGCTAGCGGTGATGTCTCAACGTTCCGCGATTTTCGTAACTCCATGCGTTGCCCCATTTGTCTGCATTCTATTTGCCCATACGACCTCATTCCCTTGCACCGAAGATGCCTCGACACGAGTTGACGCTCGCGGAAATAAACTCATGTAGTATTTTTCACATCAAAACGCAGACCTTTTTCGTCAAACGAAAATGAGGATTCCTCACCGTGGATGTCGTTGCGTGATTGATTATACTATTCACATTCCCTGAGCAACTCCCTGGGGGACCTCTGCTATTTCGTTTTACAGACAACGCACTGAGTTGCCGCCTGAAAATTCATTTAAAGGTGACACTTTGTGAGGCTTAACTTCCCTGCAGAGCACCGACATCAGTGGCCATCGTTCAAAGCGTGTTCATGCAACATCATGCAAATCTAATGAGTTGACCGCTTTGGTTCTTGCGTCTAAAAATTACTCACATCAACTTGGGACCTTCCGTTTCGTGTTCGTATACTTTTTGCTATAGCAGATTTCCTTTGTATACGTGCTCTTGACGATCGCAGGTCGTTGCAGCGTAGCCATGGTAACGTCCGCAGCTAAGGAGCGGGCAAACGGGAGTCAGAGTTCAGGCGCCCGTTGGCTCCAAAACTTAAAAATTTCAATGAAGTTTTGAAGTAGTAAGCATTTTATGGGCAAGAAAATACAGGACCGAAAAAAACGTAAATCACACAATTGACACAACCCGTTATTGAAAACAACGCCTTAGTTCAGTAGAAAATTCACAATCCTCTACTCCAGTCCCCTTCCAATTGACCTTATCCAAGATCTTAACACAAATGCAAGGCCAGATAACCCTCACCATAGATAGTATTAATGCCCTGCTGACAGAAGCAGTCAGAACCATACATTTCCGCATCGACCGCATGAACGGAACTACGAAGTTCAATAAGCGCAGCTAGAGCGCCCTGGAGGAAACAACACAAAAAGGCCAAGTAACAATAGCTGTCTGCTAACCTACATCAAATGGATCTACCTCACAGTGACCTTTACAGCCTTTCTTTGCAGTCCTCCTAAGCATCTGCTATCTGGGTTCAGTGGCCTACTCGAACGCGCCACGACCAGAGGAAAACACTGTCCGCTGATTGTTTTGGGGAATTTTAACGCACTGCACATGGTTTGAAGCTACAGCCGCAATGCCATCAAAGACATTACGCTACAAAAGACTGAACAACAACTTAATTTTGCGCTTCAATACCACCCTCAAACCCAAACTACACTAGGCATCAGCGTTTCCCGAGACACCACCCCGACCTCATGCTTACCAATAATATCAAGGACACCCATTGGGAATGTATGCCCCACAACGCGGGTTAGTGGCCAATACGTCCTTGCATCAACGCTCAAGGGCAACTTGCCACCCGCAAGCCGCGAACTGCATGTAGCGTTAGCGTTTCTAACAAGTTATCCGCTGCGTGATTCCAGTTCCCCTTCCCCTCAAAAAGCGTGGTACAAAGAAGGCACCTGTACTTTGGCTCCCGGTCGAAGCGTATTGAGGAACTGCGACATGCTGCCTTTGTTGGGGAACTGCGCCGGCGGTCCGGTACCGTAGATCTTCACCATGATGTCGAAGCTGCCGCGTTTGTTGCAGTGAGTGACCGGAGTGTAGGGCCTCATGACAAGCCGCCCACCGATGCGGGCGTACAAGAGCACGTGCTCGCCCGGTCGAAAGCCTAGCCGCTGCAAGAGTACAATAAAAGGTGCGAGGTTGAGCTTTTGCCCAAGGAATGCGATAGACACAAAGCGCTCTGTATGCTTCGTTTTTGAACATGTGCGCAGATAAATCAAAAGGTGCTGCGTTTAGCGTCTGCTACCGACTTAAACTCCGAAAGGGGTGACCTTAAGAGAAATTCAACGTTGACTCAGCGTAGTACGTTAACGTAGTGGTACCGTCCACTTTCAAGACGACTGTGGCGCTCGAGGAGTAAGCATCGTGTTAAAAAGGTGGGACACACAATCGCGCTCTTTTTCCGGATGGTGATAGTATCGAGTTTTTGTGGAGTTGACTAGTGCAGTGAACCTCGATGCGGCTGCAAACTCTTGCTACGCTGTCGTTAAACTTGGGGTATTGAAGACTCTTTGGAATCAGCTCTCCAAAAGTCTTTCGACCACCCAGCCTGCACCATTTTTTATCAACAAGTATACAAAGGCGGCGGTCATCAGGTTAAACGGATACTATTTCGGGTGACTACTGCGGAGTCCCTGCGCCAGAAACAAAATGCATGGTGAAGAGAAACAAAGGCAGAAAATAGCCCCGATGCCCTAAGGTGATGCTACACACCCAAACGTGACACAACGCCAAGAAAACGGCGACTATAAGTAGAATGTGCCTATCATCTTTATACAGCCCGCGCAGGCTGTCGAGGTTGTGTCCGTGCATTTCATGGTGAGGTATGCGGCCCGTGGGAAAATGCACACCAGGCGCTACATGGATTGTGTGGTGGTGACTGTGTACGAGTTGTCAGTCAGCTGCGGTAAATCTTATCTAGGACACATTTGTCGCTGTGTCAACGACCGGTCCGGGAGCATAAATTGACCTTCACAACTGCGCGCTGTGTGACTGTGCGACCTTTAGGGGTGAAGCCAATTTATGGTTCGGGCTGGCGGCTTCTCCTGTCGTCGTCGTCGTCGTTGCATGTAGTCACGGTACTAAAACACCAGGACACACGTTTGCCAAGGCCTCGCGGTAGAACGTAACGCGTACTGAAAGAACCATAGACGAAAGAATACTCAGGAGAGGCCCCTAGCATCCCAATGCATTGCGAAAAGTGTGAAGGAAATGACGTCATCTTTCTTGAGCCCATAGACAGTGTTGCCTAGCTTTTTACGGCTGCGGCGGCTAAACCTGGAAAAACGCCACGGACAATATTTTACGGCGCTTTGACTGTGGCTTACTCGCTGCGTTGGCAACACAGCGCGGCAGCCTCTGGGGCGTCGTCGTCGTCGTCTGCAATCTGTGCACTACAGCTGATTTCGCAGCGTTTATTCACTGCCATTTCCTTTGTGGTCTAATGTTCCTTCGAAGGCAACATCCGATGGTTAATAATTGGCGTGGTCAGCGAGCATAGTTGCCGTTATATTGAGGCGATATCTCGTCGATTCGCGCAGTGGTTTTCCATCCATATCGGTCTGCCGGTGAAAAGGTGCGCTGTTGGCAGCTTCGGCAGCGTCAGGCCACTTTCTGCGGTGATTTGCTTCAGTTGGGAATCTATTCTCAACGAACACAAGGCAATTGAGGCAGACACGCAGTGCTTCCGTTTTGCTCGACAGGACAGAGAGTGCATGGGCGAATATACTTACCTGTGAAAAGTGGTGCCCAATAGGCGAAACCACGAGTGTGACCAGCAACCCGGCACGCAACAGTGAGGCATCTTGCAAACTACTCCACTTATTTACGTGAAGTGAGATTAGACAGTTTTAGTTTCACGAGTGTACAGAGTTCACGCCCGCAAACGTGAAAAGCTTACGTAGTCCACGCGCATGTAGTTTGCAACTTGTACGCGACGACGGTGCCTGGATGCCTAGCGCCATCTACGAACAGACACTGCAGTAGCCACTCGTGATCCCGCGAGCCTGTTGCTATGACGACGACAAACGCTACTTCGCCAGGCTCAAGAGCTCAAAAATCGTCCTTCTATCTCAAAAACGAAGGCCGTTTCTCGATTGAAACTTTGGGTGAGCGTTAGAATCGGAAAATTGAAGGCGAAATCAACAGCTTAGAACATGACACCGCACCGAGGAATTACCGACGAAGCTGTTTTCGCCGCGAAGCGGGACGGCAGGGCGCCGCCATGTTGGTCAAATCAAACCGGAAACCGCAGAGGAGAGTGGGAAAAAGTGCGGGGCTCAATGGGCTCATCGACATGGCGGGTGTGGCTTCACAAACGTGACGTCAGGGCCTCTCCTAACCTTTTATTTCCTCCATGGAAAGAACACAACGGGTCATGGGTGTTGGCAGGGGGGTGCAATAGGGGCGCTTCAGCACATTGCCCCGCCCTCTTCAGCACATTGCCCCGCCTTCTCGCCCTCTCCCGCTTCCCCCTCAACACAATGGGTTTGCCCCCTCAAGACAAAATCCTGCCGACGCCCATACACCTGGCCACTCGTTTTCCAACACCTCGCGCCAGAACGTTTCTTTTGTATGGGCAAAAACGCGTGCTAAAAGAGCACACTGGTACACTCGTTTTGCAACGCCTCGCGCAAGAACGCAACGCGTACTAAAAGAACACACTGGGCCACTTGTTTTCCAACGCCTTTCGCTAGAACGTTTCGTCTCCGTGGGCAAAAACAAGTACTAAACGAACACACCGGGACACATGTATTCAAAGGCCTCGCGCTTGAACGTAACACGTACTAAAAAACACACCGGGACACTCGTTTTACAACGCATCATGCTAGAACGTTTCACCTCCGTGGGCAAAAAGGACACTCGTTTTCCCACGACTCGTGCTAGGACGTTCTTGTTTCAAAGACACGAGACTTTTACAGCAAAGCTGTATGCCTCTACCCCCTAAACGTTTCATCTTCGTCGGCGAAAACGCCAAGTCGCCAAGAATACACTGCATGCTTCGCCCCTTCCCGGGTTTCACGTTAATGGAGATATCCCGGGATTTTTTCGTGTGTGTTGAAAGGTGCTGGGCCACAGCCGCGAAACTGTGGCATGCGAGGATTTGGAGGCACCGTGCATAGAAAAAGCGGGCAAGTGCGGCCGAGGTATTGTACCGCGATCTGTAGCGGAACATTTTCTGTTTCCACTGGGTTGATGTGTGAGCAGGCGCGCCTGTGGTGTACAGGGCTTTGATTTCATGGAGTTTTTTTTTTTTTTTTTTTTCAAATTAAGCCAGTTGGTAGTGACACCTGGTCCCATCTATTTGTCTTTGTGCCAGCCCTCTCAACAGCAGAGAAATTTCAGTTCTTTGCGCCGTCCATAAACAGAAAAAAAAAAATTGGCTGCGTATCTGCTCCTTTCGTTGCAAATCTCGTCAAAAGACGATAGTCTTTGTAGACATTTGCCATGTAAATGCCCCCCGCCTTCCCCCCCTTTGCTTTCCCGTTCACCTCTCATGCTGTTCCTCTAGCCGTCGCGCTCATTCCAAGGTAAACATACTAAAGGTTTGCTCAAGGCGATTTGAATTTACTGCGTTCCACTGCTACACGGGGGGTTCCTCGATGCTATAGCGCTGCACTACGGTGGAGACGCGCTTGAATCGAGGCGGCCGACTTCAAGGTTTATAGAACCGCGTTGCCGTGCTCCACGTGCGCTCCAAGCAGAAAGTGAAACCTAGCTAGTGGAACCTTTCTTTGCTGTTGCCGCGTGATTTCTCATATGCCGCCAGGAGGTGGCGCAGGCAACAGCAGGCGGTACGTGTTGTTCTGCAGTAGATGTAGAATATCATTTGCTGTCGATAAACCAAGCATCCAGGAATTTTTTAATAAAGAAACACTGTAAATATCCCCTGTGTACTAATTTCCTGTCTTATATTTGGGTAATATCTTTTTCTTGTTCAACAAAGTTGACAAGTATGAACATATAATCGGGCTTAGACGTTTACATTTGGCTGTGAGCATATAAGACTATTGCGAAGTCAGCATTTTACTTTGGCCGGGTGGCTGAATCGGGTTACAGACAGACAGACGGACAGACAGACAGAGAGACGTACAGACAGACCAAAATTTCTGGGTTTAAGTAGCCCAAGAAAGACTATCGTCTTTAAAATACGAAGAAAATAGAGAGCGCATGTGAGCGCCCGTCTCGTGAGGAGTGTCTCGTGTCGCCCATGCAACGTGAGGGGTTCGCAAAAAGGAAAGACAAAATACCGAGCGCAGTGCCATTCAGCGTTCGAGCAGTCAGATTCGCCTTCAAAACGTCACCCCTTGCGCGTTGCTACAGGCAACGACCTGCGCTCATAAAACTCGGAGCCACTGCGACGGCGGCGGCAGAACTCGATCAGACTCTGCGCCGCGCACATGTGGGATGGGGCGATCAAAGAGGTTTCGGACGTCCGAAGAAGAGGCGGCTTATAAAAGGAAGGGCACCGCGCTACCAGGCGAGAATGCAATCGCTCAGTCAAATAAATTAAGTAGCAGTGCAGGTCTTCAACGTCGAGGGAGCGCGCGACGAAGACTTTGCGGCGGCGGACGATGAAATATACGAAAGCTGAAGAGGGCACTCTAAGAGTAAAGCACTTATATACTTTACTTTGCGTTTGATTTGGTCTTCTGCTCATAAGCGCCGTATAAATGGCTCTCAGTGACCTAAATGGCGCTCGTCCAGTTTATCTTAGTATGACGGACAGAGCTCTGCTGTGACGTCAGGCTTGCACCGTTGTGCAAGCTGGCTTTGAATTTTTGCGCTGTTTTTATGTTAACACAGTGAACCAACCCGCCCGGCAAAGAATTATATATAAGCACAGGTTCGACTCCGAAGCTTGCTGCTCGGCGAGCTGGGGGAGTCCTATCTATGCCCTAATAGGTGGCTACTTGGTGCATGTAATAATATGTTTAAAAAAGTTGTACGAGTTGAAGTGAAACTGCGAAGTGAAATTGGTAAGCGTGTTTCCCTGAGAAAAAGGATGAGGCAGTGCGCGTGGCATTAAAAATTAATTGAGTGCATTATAGTGCACAGAAATCTTTCAGAATACGTGAGCATCCTGCCCCTCTCCTTCGCGAACTTGAAGCTAAGACCAATGCATCCGCCTTGATCCGGTTTCAGGGTTCCGCGACTTGGCGTTAGCGCCCTAACCGTCTCAGTGGACACGCTCACTCACCCTAGCAGCAGCGCTGGCTGCCTGTCTTTCCTTTAGTTGCCACCAGTACGGGCATTCCGTCCCCACCTTCGTCATATATGGCGCACGCACTTGGTGCAGGCTTGCTTCTACAACGCATTCAAGTGCTTGCGAGAGTCGCAGGACCTGTCGAGGGATCAGCTGGCCAGCCGCGCTTCCACTTTCCTCCCTGGCAACGGCGTCAGCGTTGCGAAGGCTGCCTCTTTCAATGGCTCTTCACTCTTTCGTTATGTGGTCTTCTGAATCTCGCTACGCTACAGAGCGACGCGTATCGACGTAACTCAGGCATGAATAATGCGACTGGAGGCCCAACAGAAATAATTCATTCTCCTCTGCGCTACATTCAACATTCGAATGAGGACCGAAAAAAAAATCGATCTTGCACTGCACATTTCTTCCTTTGGCTGACCTTTTACGGCCAAATGTAGGTATATTCACTGCAAGGTAGAGAATCTCGCGGAAGGAATGAGGGGAGGAGGGGAGGAGGGGGGAGGACGTCTATACTCGGTAATGCAGGACGGTATACAGCGGTCACATTAGCGTTTTCAACGAAGCCGAACGAGCTCAATATAATTACCGTAGTTACCCGCATGGAGCGCATTATTTTAAATCAGAGCATTCTTTAACCACGAGACCCTTTAGGCGTGTAGAGTCCGCATCGCCGCGGGCCCGCCCTCTCGCCGATTCGTGCGTATGAAAGGCGAGATGTCCGGCGGCTGGACCTACATTATCATTCGCCAGTTGCTCTTCGCACTCCTCCTCGCCTAAGTCGTCCTTGCATCGCTTGATCCAGCAGCAGCATCCTCCGACGGTTCCGGTGGTCGCGCCCAAAAGGTGGGGGCCACGACGTCGCGGGATTCAACAACATCTGTGGCGTGATCGTGACGTCAGCATCTCCGCCGTGCGCGATCGTGGCGTGATAAAGGCGGGTGTCGCGAGGCTGGAACGACTCAATCGCCGCGCTCTCTCGTAGCAGTTGCGCAATGCAACAACATTACGGTAACGCAAACTACTTAACGTCGTGCGCCCCCGGAAATGCTCTGCATTTGATCGCGCCCCTCGAGGGGGATGTTTCTTCATCAGGAAAACAACTACCGCTGCGGGAATCGAACCCGCTCCTCGGGCACAGCAGCGCAACGCTTACCCCATACACGACCTGCTTGCCCACTACCGCCACACTCGTTTCGTATACGCCCCTCCCCACCGTCGCTCATACAGCAGAGGCCCGGACGTGGCGCCGTTTAGCCTCCTCCATACTTTTTTTTAAAGGACCTCAAGACCAATATCTCGACATTCAAGGCACGTAGTTCTCCTTTATGAACGAGGCAGAAAGATACACAGGACGGGCGCTCCTTTTGCACAGCACTCTGCCCATCGGCCATTTTAGCTGTATTCGTTTTATGTGCAGCGTATATATGTTGCAAACCCCGGCTGGGTGCCTTTCTTCGATTTTGAACCCTTGTTTTTTTTTTTTTTTTTTTTTTGCGTTTTCGCGTGATCATTTCGGCGTGACCTTTTCTTTGAAGCTGTTTTCAGGTGCCGTTGCAAGTGCTTTGGAGATACCAAACACGGGAAGCAGAAAGAAATAGACAAGACCTACATTTTCACACTAGCAGCGCTGGTTCCACGGCTTAAACATGACAATTTTTCTTTACAAAAAGAAAATCTTAGGCATATTGTAGCAAAGCATTATTTTACACTATAAAAAACACAGCGGTCGTTACTCGAAAATTCACGCCTGAATAGTTTATGGAAAAGAAAAGACCACGAAATAAAACAGCACGTAGGTGACCCAGATAAAAGCGCAACATCTGCTCCAGGGGCACCAAACACAAAAGAAACAAAACAAAGGCAAGGACGCTGTGCCATGCCGCCGATTGTAGGGTGTCACATATGCTCAGTCGAATTAAACTCCCCATATTTGTTTAACTCGCCTCGCCGATGTTTCGTTGGACAAGCAAACTCTGGGACGTCCTGCTGCAGTTGCGTTATTACTACGTAATTCCGGATTCGCTTTCAAAGTTGTGTGGAGACACCTTGATTCGCTACGAATGCCCCTTTGTGACACCTTTGTGATGCATCGATCATACTATGGTCCCACTATAACTTGACTAGAATCTGAAAATTTCTCCCTACCCAGTGCCATGCTTAGTAACCTAAAGGCATCCAGCGAGAGCCACCATGAATCATTACGCAAGTGTTCTCGGCTTTCGCGTGTATATCCGTGCACTTTCGCGCCACCCAGCCAACAGAGATGCCCGGGACATTCTCGTTGGCGGTGTTCGAGATGCGTGCGCTTGGCGAGGCTACTGCGGGGACGTGGACGTCGCCTATGCCGCCGTTTACACCAGTTTAGCCGCAACGCAAACTAAAGACTTCCTCGCCCTGTGCTTCGTTAAGAACACGCTAGGGGCCGCGACCAGACAACGCCGTCAATTTCCAGCGCAAACTTTAACGTCCACTTTCAAAAACCGCAGAACGGAATACTGGCCTGCCCGGAAAAATGTCTACGGCATGGACCTTCTTATAGCTGTTATTCGTCTCACTCATCACAGCCCATGACAACAATTTGTGGTTCGATGGATCACTTGCTGAACGTTTCTCGTTAGGTCTAGTCGTTCAAGACATGATTACCAGCGAAATACAAAGAAAGGACGAGAGAGAGAAACACTGGACGAAGCTAGACTTCAACTGCATATTTATTGCTTAAACACGCAGACATATATCTAACGAACCGCTCACGCGTGCGCACTAAGCACATTAAAACTGCGCACAAAAATACACGCGCAAAGTGCTAACCTACTCCTCTGCAGATAATGAAGCTTCTTATCCGAGAGTGCCATGGATGGTGTGCTTATGTCGTCGGCCTCTACTATTTCTTACTGAAAGGGCTTCAAAGATTTTCCTCTCTTTCTTGGTTTCGAAGGGACGGAGTACCCTCGTCCTTTAAAAGCGAAACTCTCTACGCCTCACTGATTGCGTTGGATTCGCGCTAAAACACACCGCATGAAAGCCAACTTTACACAATGGGTATCACAGACCCATGATGATGATAAGCGAAGGCACGTCAAGCGTCTTAAGGAAAAAAAAAACCCTTCCCGGTCGGAATCATCATAGAGTTTCTTACAATATAGCTAGAAGGGAAACTGGCCTCAATGGGCGTGATGGGTAGTTGTGGATTCGGATTGGCGCTCGATGGCTCGCGGAACTTACTATGGATTGCAGGCAGTTTCGTTTTCGTTTTGGATTTACATGAACGCATTTGCCTAGGCGGGGTGTTGGGAGGAGTGATCAAAAATACGTTTCTCCTTGAACTGCATGCCTCGCGTGCACTGACGCCGCCCTGAGTGGAATGTTTTATAACCAGAGTTGCGAATTGGGTGGGTTATCAATGCATTGCCGCACAGCGAGCATGTAAACACAAATGACGGCGCTCTGTGCGGCGAAGTTGTCTGCTAATTAGGAGTTGCGGCGCTGCTCATTCGGCAGAGCAATGCATTGTCAAAGCTGGTCAAAGCTGACGACGGTTGCGAATCACTTGGAACAGCCACACCTTTCGTGCGAACGCCGGCTCCTACGGCGTAGAACAGCAGCACCGGCGGCTGATAGGAACGCAGCTTGATGTATGTCACTATATAACTTCTCCAAAGGTAATCGGTTTCTTTTTTCTTATGAGCACAAAAATTCTCTTACTATTACAAACCACCAGCTCCGAAACTTTTACAAGTAGTTTTTAAAGAAGTCCGCGTCCTGCTGTAGTTGGCGAAAAATGGCAAACCTGCTCCACAAACCTTCTCGACTCCGCGTATGCTTTTTATTTAAACGCGCCGTTTTATTTCGTAAAAAAAACAGTTTTTCGTCACTAACTTTCTTGTTTGCCATGTAATTTATAAACGGAGAACCGGCAATAAGAGCTTTTTTGTCAAAAAACACAATTTGCGCAGCCATAAGCCCGTTTTGATCCTACGCAATCCGGTTCCACAACTACCCATCAAGCGTAAGCGCCACTGCCATGTTCGCGTTGACACTAGCGCCAGTTTCCCCTCTAGTTGTTATTGTATGAAACCTATGGGAATCATACCTAGGTCCTTCGCGTTACGAAGCCCACATCAATCCCATTGCGCCATTCCTACACTTATTTATTTATTGCCTGACTTGGCATAACACAGTCACATGCTCAACCTGAGGTTGATGTAAATAATCGCCTTGTCTCAGTTTGAGCAGACGTTAACATTTGTGCAGTTTCATTAGAATGAAATTCATGCTTTTCACTACATCGTCATTACACCCCTGCACGCGTGAAGTTCTTTAGAAGCATTCACACATTTTCAGTGAAATTATTAACCATAGGGCACCAGCGTACTCGTTGTCTCGTACAGCTTTTCTTCTCCCCATATGGCGTGAAGGCCGAGCAGGAAAAAAAATCATGCGGTATGACATCGTGTTCTGTGTCAAGTTACGTATTTCATAAGGTGTTACTTGTAGATCTCTGTGAAGAGTTCGCTGGAGGACATCCCCCCCCCCCCCTCAAAAAAAAAAAATAAGAAACACCGCATCAAGCCATCCACAAAGACGTGCCGTACATTTTCTGGCTTTTTACATAGCTTGTAGTCGTATCCCTAGCGATAAAACATCCCCGTTTCATGTCAACCCTAGTCAAAACTGGCAATGTCTGCGTTTGTAGCTTAAAGACAACCGCCATTCCGACACGGCCGAAGCACAGCATCGTGTTTTAACACCGTTCTCGTAAGAAAGGACTTCGATATTTTGTAGATGGGCGACAAGAACAGTTCCGGTGTACGGCTCGCGAGGTGCCCACCTCCCGTTACCCGCCAGTACTGCATGCCGCTCGGTCCTCCCTAAACCTTATATTTACGCAGCGTCCGGTTTGGCCGATGTAACGTTTGCCGCACGATGGCCAGATCCTTACGTACACCGACTCTCGCACCGCATGAATAAGGGTGCCGGGAAATGTGGCGTTTCTGTCGCTTATTGCGGCTCCAAAAAAAGTTTGAACGCATGTGCGGCGCTGTTAAAATGGCCGTCCTGTGTGTGTGTCTTTTTCGGGCAAAGCCCGTGTTCATTCACCAAGATGCACCAACTCGCCCAACAACAAGTTCTTCTGAATTACAAACCTGCAAAGTGAACCACTCCACGTGTTTTGTTGGATACAAAACAGGTGCGGTTTATAGGATGCCGCTATTGTGTGGATCTCGAACTCTGCCGGGAAAGTACGCGACAGCAACGGAGCACTGCGTTCAGCAGGAGTCCTCCAGAGTGCGCGGGACGGCACCTGTCCCGCTTTCGCCTCATGAGGTAAACGGTTGAAGGGACCATCAAGACAAAATAACCTTTTCTATTGAAAGAACTACAATTTGATAGCTCACCAGCTCCATTCAAGCCCGAAACACGTTTTTTTAGCCGAAGATACGAAAAAAATATTGAACACTTCAAATTTCGCGCCATAGTGACTAATAAGGAAGGTGGCGTGTTATGGTCAGCACAAAACATTTTATTAGTGTGCTTACTGCCGTTAGATTTCAAGTGATGCGGTAAAAGGGAACTACCGGACTCATATAATCTCCAGTCATGTTTTTTCTATATGTAACCTTTTACTTCAAGACCGACAACTTAAGTAACATCATGCGAATAGAAAAGTTTTACAAATACGTACAAATGTTTGCAATGACCTAGTTTTCTTATACGGACTCCTGTCTCAAATAAATACCAAAACTCAACATGCTTGCAGCTAACACCATCTAGTGAAAACTAGGTGAACCAAATGTGTTTTTGTTATTTTCTTTTCATTAACGAACTGTTTTTCGAAAAAAGCAAAAAACCATTAAAACATTTCTATGAATTTGTAAACCTTTTCGCAATGGTAAGCAATGCTTTTTAAGCCCGCTTCATGAATTAGTAAGTCTATATGTTCCCTTATAGGTGGGCCCCCTTACGCGGCGGCCCCAATCGCAAAACAAGTTCTGTGACGTCATAGAAAAGTTCCGGGAAAAAGGCTAGGGGTCGCACTGTTAAGTATGTTTTCTTCGATATTTCGACTATTTGCTTGAGGTTAGCGATAAAGTTAGTTCCCTTGTTATTTAAAAAAACACCGTTTTTAACAAACGAACGTGCATTTTGTCTTCATGGGCCTAAGTCTTGCCTAGGCACTGGATCGAACGCCTGGTACACATTTACGTCGCCCTGGGGGATAAGAAAGCCTCCCAGGACAGCATCGATAAACACGTGAGCTGCGTGTCGGCACCCTTTTTCGGCCAAAAGACGCCGCGGTAACCCGCCACTCGCATTCTAGACTCGCAAGGGCATCATTGTTTCTGCGACATTTTGTTCATGCGACCCAAACCCAGACGTACGCCCCTGCTCCCCTTACAAAAAAGCTTTTTTTCATTCTGTAGACGTTCTGTTTACATCCTACCCAAAATTTATTGCTATCCTACTCTTTACATTCTATTGACAGTCGTCTGTAAAAGTCTACTAATGTATGTTGACACCCGTCTGTTGACTGTTGTATTGAAAGTCTACTTAATTTAGTTGACATTTGTCTGTTGAGGGTTTTATATAGAAAATCTACCTCATTTTTGTTCATTTGTCTGTTGACGGCTTCTGTAGGATGACCACTAAAAATGTTTTGAACGCTTTGGCTCAAATTGAATTTAACGAAAATCTTTTTTCCCTTTCCCGGGGCCTGACATCGTGTTCTGTGTAAAGTTACGTATTTCATAAGGTGTTACTTGTAGATCTCTGTGAAGAGTTCGCTGGAGGACATCCCCCCCCCCCCCCCCCCCCCCTAAAAAAAAGAAACACCACATCAAGCCATCCACAAAGACGTGCCGTACATTTTCTGGCTTTTTACATAGCTTGTAGTCGTATCCCTACGATAAAAACATCCCCGTTTCATGTCACCTAGTCAAAACTGGCAATGTCTGCGTTTGTAGCTTAAAGACACGCCACTCCGACACGGCCGAAGCAGCATCGTGTTTTTAACACCGTTCTCATAAGAAAGGGACTTCGATATTTTGTAGATGGGGCGACAAGAACAGTTCCGGTGACGGCTCGCGAGGTGCCCACCTCCCGTTACCGGCAGTACTGCATGCCGCTCGGTCCTCCCTAAACCTTATATTTACGCAGCGCCGGTTCGGCCGATGTAACGTTTGCCGCACGATGGCCAGATCCTTATGTACACCGACTCTCGCACCGCATTAAAAGGAGCCATGAAGAAATGAATGGACAAGTTTTGTCGCTTATCCGAAAGAAGTTTAACGTGTTTTATAGTGGCCCCTAGCGTGTGTCCGAATGCAAACGACCTGTTGCTCACTGAGAAATTCAACAATCTAAGTTAAAAGTTCTGATATTTCCACTGCTGAAATCGCGTGTTTTTGTTGGTACAAAACATCGTTTACAGACTCGCCGCTAGTCTGCCTAGTGGATCCCTTGAACTCTGCACGGGGAAAGTACGCCTTACAGGGAGCACATCGTATACAGCCTGTGCGCTTCGCCATCATGAGGTCGGTCGAAGCCGCCACTCGACAACAATGACCTTGTTCATAAAGCGTACAATTTGATCAGCCCAGCCGGATTCAACTGGCAAGTTGATCATATTGTGCATGCTGTTTGAACAAAGAACGATTGTTGACCGTTACCAATCACGCACGACTTTCAAAAGGCCCCCCGAGCGTTGGCATGAGGTCACGCGTTTGTTACGTAAACTAAATGGCGCCACCAACAGCACCCTTCCTCGTTTCTTTTCTCTTACCTCTGTTTGTTCTGGAAAAATCGTTCCTGAAACAATGTCGCTCGAAAAAGAGTAGAACGAGCCTTTCAATGCACCTCGAGCGGCAGTTCCCCCGAAGCCAGTTTCTCAGCAAAGTGTCCCAGTCCACCTCACGGTATCATTACATTGCTTCGAATACCTGTTTTCCACCATCAAGGTAAAAAGAATGTGCCTAATTGCGCAAATAGTGTCAGCAAGTTAAAACACCTAATTTGCGTTTTTTGCGACGCCATGCAGGCTTCTCAGGCATATAGTTCGGCGGGAATGCTAGTGGTCGCGGCCATCTTTTTCCTATAAGCCTTGAGCGACTTCTTAAAGTGTTCGAGATCTACGGAGTTTTTAAAACGACTGGTTTCTCTTCAGGTCCTTTAAAGGTGCCGGGAAATGGTTTCTGGTATGTCCCAAAAAAAGCTTAGCGCATTGCGGTTTAAAATGGCTCTGTGGTTTTTTTCGGGAACGGCACGCCAAGGCACCAACTCCCACACAGTTTTAATACAGACTGCAAAGTGAACTCCCGTGTTTTGTTGGTCAAACGGTGCGGTTTTGGATGCGTATTTGTGATCTGATTGAGGGAAAGTTGTCAGAAGGGCCTGGTTGGCTCCGCTTTCCCCTCGAGAACGGTTAAGGGTATCAAAAATAAAACTTTTTTCATTTGGACCACAATTTGTTAGCCATAGTATCAACCCCGAAAAGTGTTTTAGCCAGATCCAAAAATTTGAACAACTTTCAAATTTCCCGCCATAGTGACATAATAACGGAAGAAGTGGCGTGTTATGGATCAGCACTAAAAACATTTTTATTAGTGTGTTTACTGCGCGTTAGCTTTCAAGTGATGCGGTAAAAGGGAACTACCGGACTCAATATATAATCTCTCAGTCATGTTTTTTCTATATGTAACCTTTTACTTCAAGACCGACAACTTAAGTAACATCATGCACGAATACGAAAAGTGTTATAAATACGTACAAATGTTCGCAATGGCCTAGTTTGTTTATACGTGACTCCTGTACTCAAATAAATACAAAAAGACTCACACTTTCTTGGCAGCTAGCGCCATCTCGTGAAAACTAGGTAAACGAGAATGTGTCTCTTGTGATTTTCTATTTCATAACGAACTGATACAGTCCTAAAAGAAGCAAACTATGCGATGAACAACATTTCTATGGATTTGTAAACCTTTTCGCAATGGTAAGCAATGCTTTTTAAGCCCGCTGGTCATGAATTAGTAAGTCTTATAGGTGAGTCCCCCTTATAGGTGAGTCCCCCTTACGTCGGCGGCCACCAATCGCACAAACAAGAATCTGTGACGTCATAGAAAAGTTTCCGGAAAATGGCTAGGGGGTCGCCACTGTTAAGTATGTTTTCTTCGATATTTCGACTATTTGCTTGAGGTTAGCGATAAAGTTAGTTCCATTGTTATTGGGACAAAACACCGTTTTTAACAAACCGAACGTGCATTTTGTCTTCATGGCCCAAGTCTTGCCTAGGCACTGGATCGAACGCCTGGTACAACATTTACGTCGCCCTGGGGTATAAGAAAGCCTCTCCAGGACAGCATCGATAAACACGTGAGCTGCGGGTCAGGCACCCTTGTCCGGCCAACAGACTGCCGCGGTCACTCGCCACTCTTCATTCTAGACTCGCAAGGACATCATTGTTTCATGCGACATTTTGTTTCATGCGACACAAGCCGAGCACGTACAGCCGGTAAAACGCTTGTCTATAACAGCGATTTCAACTTCAACCAGCTACATCCGAAAACTGCCGAAACATACTAGTTCCAAACATGTCGGAGGCAAAAGCGAAGGGCTAAGACTTCAGAATTCCGCAGTAGTTTTATTCAAATCGCGCTCCGGCGGGGCAGGATAGGGCTGAGAGTACGAACGCGGTGTTATAGACAAGCCTTTTATCGGCTGTACTGCCCACATAACCTCAGTTCTCGACCACTCGCTTGCTTGTTATTTGGCAATGCTTATTGCCAGCGTGGCTCAACATGCAGCGTGTGTTTGAAGTTTTAGAACAATATTTAGCAATGAAAGTTTTTTTTACGAAGAACTACCACATACTCGCTTTTTAATCTTCACCGCCATTGAATTGTAATGTGCGGCAACATTAAAGCCTGCTTGGTAAAAAAAAAAAAGTTTGTCTTTTTAAATAATAGCAAACAGGACGTCCGCTTCGCTCCTCAGACTATATGGGTTCGGCCACACTTATATTGTCCAGCGCTGCAGCTCTTATCACGCAATCAACGCCTAAAGCCAGACACTGTTGCGGGGGCGCATCATCAACGTACGGTAGTAGAAATTTTTAGATAGCCATTACACTTCGTTATAATCCGCAACGCGGAGGAGCCCAAACCCCTCCGCAGAAACGCAACAATAAACAGAGAACATTTTATTTTGCCTGCAAAAGTATCTGGAAACGGAGGAGAGGTCAAGCGAATTGCCAAGTTGTGTACACTCCTCTCCATACTATACAGGCCGACATCTCAATATTTGAAGTCGCTTAATTAAAGTTTTGATTAATTAGAAGCGGTGGGCTAATCCGGGCAATTGGACATGCAAATAAATGGAAGAAATTGCTGAATAATTCGAAGCTAGCACCCACTATATCGGTCAATTGGAACTTATTTTGAGCAAAAAACATCCAGTCATCCAAACATCCAAAAAACGTCACTTTCTCGATAAAGTCAGTATATTCGAGTGCAACAAGAGCGCCGCGTTCTGCGCCGATGTCGGCTGCCATCGAAACTGAGGATCGGCGGGCAATTCGAAACTCCAGCAAGCATAGTGACCACATATCTCTTATGAGGTCCTCAACCTTTGTCGCCCACAGACGCCGTTTAAGAAGCTTGTGGGGTGGACGCTTCAGGTTCGATTTTAACGCGCAGGTCTCAACTATCATGGTTACCCGTGTCGTATACGCTCGACTTGGCTACGACAGTCGAAATTCCGAACGAAATCAAGAAGGGAGACGTTGTTGCGGACTTATAAAAATGCTGGGCTTGCGCTTTTAGTTGCAAGTTTGGTGTCAATCGCAAGTGCGTTGCAGCCCCCCGTGAAAGTTCGTATAACGGAATATGTTTGGAAATATTAGTGAGTCGAAACGAAAAAAAAAAAGGCAGAGTGAATTTTTTTTTACGCACACCCTTAACTTACCCCAGATGAATGGCGGCACACACAGCGTAGCAACAAATGCGAAGTTAGCGAAACCGTGTTCCGAAGGGGAGCTAAGTTACCAAACCAACGAACTTGGAACATGTCGGATAGATTTCTTCACTGTGTAATTTTGCTACACTTCTCAAAAGAACGGCTTGTAGTGGCTATCGCTTCGGCGCAGATTATGGGCTAGCTAAACCCAGCCGTCAAGTCTAAATGCCCGTTGACACCTGCGACTGAAAGCGACGCGATTTCTGTCGCGGCGAGAAAAATTGGTCCAGACCAAACGACAAAAACGATCGCCGCGCGACAAAGCGACAGAATTCCGGTCGCTTTCGTCGCAAGTGGGAACGGACCTTAAGCCATGGAACCGAGCGTCGAGTTTGGGCTTAGAGAGAACGGGCCTTGGTCCACGCGTCGTAGATTCGGAATTTACGACTAGAATTCATAGATTGGGGCGTGTTTCGCATTATTAGGCTTTTTCTAACGGCAGGCACTTCGTGGAAGACCTTACAGAACTGACTTCAATGAGTATATTGCCTGAAACTTATCTTCTAATTTGTTTGCTTGTGTCGTGCTTTCAGCGCTTGGCCACGTCCGGCTCTCTTGTTTTAAGCGAAGCGCGGGATTCCTTTTTTTGTATGATACACCGGCAACCTTATTTTGACGCGGGAAGGGTGTTGTCTTACTGTCACTATTCTGGTTAAATGATAACGTTTTCAATTTAAATCGATGTTGGCGAAGCTAGAGCACAACAGCTAAACGCTTGAAATGCGTGCTAGCCTTCGGCTTGGGATACGCCGACGCTGGTCTGTGTACGAACACTTTGTTAACTGCTTTTTCTCAACTTGTGCATTCCTTTGGGCTTATCGCTGAGCCCAAGTTCACTCCTATAAACGTTCATCCTACGAGAACCTCGCTTCCGAGTTCCCTGCGCGACAATACTTCGTTTCTCTCGCAGCCAGCAGACAGCCATAGCCGCTCACCTGCTGTGGGCCTTGCAGGGCAAAGCGAAAGAGGCGTACGTCGTGGGTGACCCAGAAACTTTGTTCAAGCCGCACAGTGTACGGGACTCCCTGCTTGAAGAGCAACACGTCACTCGTCAGGGCAGCGCGGATCTTACGGCGCCAAGCATCACGCCGACGGCCAGAGCCCCGACTCCTGCGGCGACCGAGGCCAGGGTGACCAGAAGCGAACGGCGGGGCACGGTGAACAAGGCGGGGGGCATCGAGTTCGCCATGCTGCGGTCCAGCATCCTCTTCTCCTTCTTGAGCTGGCGCAAGCAGAGATGCGTTGTTGTTGTTGTTGTTGTTGTTGTTGTTCCTTTTTTGTGGCGCATACCCACTTGGGAGGATTGGCCAGGATCGGGAGATATATTGGGGCTAATGTGCCCGATTTAGGAGACTAAATTTTGGAGAAAAAAAAATTGTTGATCAGAATAATTGCACAACAAATACAGGAATTTGTAGAAGAAAAGTGTGCACTATGCAGGATTTTGCAAGAAAAGGCTATCTGGGATTTTGCAATAGGCTGTTATTTTGTCTGTGCACAAGAAGAGCGGCTAACAGGGTAGGCGCCTAGTCTCTGAGACGTAGGTGTGGACGGCTGTAACCAAATTGACCGTAGTCGCGTGCTCGTTGTTGTTGTTCCTGGTGACTTGGCACATACCCACGGGGGGGATTGGCCAGGAATCGGGCGTGAGCAGGGCTAATGCGCTGGCTTAAAACGCCGGAAAATTACGAACCTAGTGATTTTTACGCAGAAAGAGGGAAAATAGAATTGGTTGAAAGTTGAAAGTAGAGCTTGGTATAGAACAGATGAGCTTTTTGTGCCGGAAAAAAGTGCATGCAAGAATCAAAGCTAACAGGGCAGGCGCCTGGTCTCAGAAACGTATGCATGAATGGAGAAAGGCCGGCCTAATGATATAAGCTCCCGGCAGCTGCTCTGTGTACATTGTAGCAGCACTAAGATTTGTTTACAGCTTGAATAAAAAAGATTGTGGGGAATAAGTTACACGAGGCACTTAAATCTGCTTGTTTGATTTGAACGCGGAATCATAGGGCAGTAGCACTTGGTTTACTTGGCATGACCCTTTCGCGACCGCTGTCATACACCCAGGCAAATCCCCGTGAGTGGGCTGGTAAGGATTACGGGTAGGTATGTTGTCGTCCAGCCATGCCTAAATTGTATAATGGGGCAAACGAGGAGGTCATGTTTGAGAGCCAATCTACTACACTCCGCTTGATGCACAGGTTACAGACGCAGATAATGCGTCTAGCGGAAACTGGAAGAGCAATAATAAGGCGGCTTCGCACAAAGACGGCCTCCCATGCTCACACTGCGCTTAACACTCTGAGAAGTTTGTGTCATTCGTGGCCGGGGGAAATTCAGACCTCAATACCGTCATGGTCTTACGAGAGCCTCCAATGTCAGCTATATGTTCCTCACATGAGAGTCAAGAGAAACACACCAGTGGAAGCCGCCAGATTTCGGATTCTTGAACACCTAGAGAACTCTTACCAGAACCACCTTCAAATTTTTACGGATGGCTCAGTCAAACCGTACAGAGGAGGTAGTGCAACGGCGTATGTCATTCCTGATTCGCAGGTTTCCTAGGCTGCATGACTGATCATGTAGTGTTGTCCACTGAAACCGAGTGCATTGCCATTGCGGCTGCTTTGCGGAGCCGCAGGAAGTTGTAATGCTGACTGATTCGAAAGCAGCGCTACAACTTTTGTAGCGTGGGATCCCCACGAAAAGGGTCTGTCAGCGTTCTTTACGGCTTGTGCAAGAACCAGCAGCCAGGGTTTCAATGTCGCGTTTTCAAGAGATTCCATCCCATGTTGGCGTCAAGGGCAGTGAGGCTGGGGATCAGATGGCACGGAATGCGCTGTCATTTGCACCGGCTGTTAAAGTTCCCGCCGATCACTGGAACGACTTTAGGCGAGCAGTAGTCGACCATTCCAAGTCTTTGGGAGATCCCTATCATCAGCCTTGCGTCACAAAGGGAGTTGAGAGATCGGAAGCAACTTTGCTGTATCGCATCCGAGCGGGCTCAGCGAAGACCACAGCATGGCTTTTCAAGGTGGGTATCTTAAGATCGCATCTGTGTTCGCCATGTTCAGTGATAGGGGAATAATTAGGTTACGCTCGGGCGGGCCAATTGCCGGCATATCAAGGCAGGCTAACACGGACTGATACCACCCCTCCCCCTTTCACCATCCCCTAACAGCACCTGCTACCGTTATTGGCGGATACCCTTTGGCGAGTATGGGACCAGTTCGCAAAACCATTCAGAACTGTGTAATAATAAGCTACGAATCTGTACTGCGGTATCTTTTAGAACCAAAATGACACGCGTGATGTGGGAGTGAAGTATCTCCATTGTAAAGCATTAACGGACCAAAGTATTACCATTGTTTTTTTGTCTTCAATTCACGTGGGCCGAATTCGATGTATTTCAAAGCCGTGTTATCGTCATTGGCCAATCCTTTTCATGCGTCACGTAACCAGCTCTAGGACTATTACTAGTTACGTACTTGGAAGCTTATTTCTGTTATGCCACCTGTATATAACCAGTCCGCCAAACACGCGATTAAAAAGTAAATGACCGTGAGGGGAAGCCACATTGCTTTCGCATTAAAGCTACAACAAGGCTGCCTCTAGCGTACCATCCGACGGGACTCTAAGTACTCCACTATATCTACGTCCACTGGCATTTTGTAAAAAAATGCCTCGTCTGGCACTACACTGCTCTACCAAATGCAAAGTAAGATAACCCAACCTAGAGTAACCTAACGGAACTTAGAATGACCTAGCGAACGTAAAGCAATCATTTAAAACGCAAGAAACTATACCTAAGCCATAAAAATTGTAATTCGATTTAAACGTGAAAACACAATCAAGGCAAGAGCCGGTTTCCAACCATGGTCCTTGGCAGCCGGACGCTATGACCGAACCCAACACCTCAACGACAGACGCTAGGCGGTTCTAGCATAGACCTACATATTCCAATGTCGTCGGACGGCACTCTAGCCATGCCTGCAGCGCTGAGCTAGAGTGCCATCGGACGGCACTCTAGACACTGCATCCCGAAAAAGCGGTTAGAGATTAGTCTAATCACAGATTATTAGTTTGCTGTCCAAATGAAATCAGGAACTCTTCGGCGGTTCTATTGGCCAGGATATGGGCATCCGAGAACTGCTGACTTGTATTTAATCATCGATGAAAGGCGGAACTACAGGACCTGGTGGCCTCACTGCAGAATTTTACCAAACACCTTGTTTTTTTCTTGGTCACACTTTTACTTCATGTTTATCGCGGGGCTGCCAAGCGCGGGCATCTTCCACCTGTCGCGGAGTGACCACCTCGTTGCAGTTGAGCCACTAGGGAACCGAGCCGTCAGACACCCTGGTGGAACGTTTTAATGGCGATGACTGAAAAATTTACAATGATGATGATACTGGTGCACGCTCTGCTGGGGGCGATGTGCGGATGCAAGAGCGGACGGTCTCTTCTCCCGCCTCGTCGCCTGCCAGTCTCCGGCTGCACTTATCGGCTGCACTTATCGTCATGACAAATTGCGTAAAGTAGAAGGATATCACCCAATTTCTTAATGCAATGGTAACCGTAAAATATCTGAGAATATTTTGTCCAACGAAAGAATCATTGAGCTCCTGTCAGCGATCAGCGACATGAGACATCGTTGGGCGCTTAATTTAGACTGGGATTCACATTGCAAAATCTATACTTCATTGCGTAACAAGAAGCTTCAGTAATAGTAAGCCTGACTACAAACATATTGTGCGAGTCACCAATTTCGGTTTCGGACTCAACAGGATGTCAACGTACCAGCCCATGCCATTCGTGCCTGTTATAGAATGACGCTATTAAAGCGATAGTCAACAATCGAAAAGCACAACCAGTTTACTTTCTTTCATCGGTGCGTCATGGATGTCGTTCGTCACCGCTGTATTTTTTCTTGTTCCTGGAACCACTATTTGCTCGTATAATACAGGAGAATAATGTCCATGGGTTTACGCTAATGTCACTCCAAGTGCGAATTCTAGCATATGTCGATAACGTAGCCTTCTTTTGGACTGAGAAGGCAAGCTGGAGAGAGTTCATGCAATTGAAGGAAAATTTTGCGGTTTTAGGTGTTACCTTGATATTGGAAAGCAGCTGTGGTCTTCGGTTGGGAGCATAGGGTACTGTACCGATTATTTCGCCGAGATCAATTGGAATGGCGACGGGGCGTAGGTCCCTTCTTGCGATTTCACAATACCGATTCGCATTATTCGGCGCAGGCTGTGAAGGTTCACTGTCAAACGAAACAGTAGGGGGGCCTTAATGCAAAAATCATTAGCCTTCTTTTTTATGTGTTACAGAAATTATATTACTCACGTCTCAGGATAGAGGTTTTTCACCAGGTTTTCGCAACATTTTCTTGGTGTTCGTGCAGCCAGCCCACACACCGCGATACCTTTTTCTTTCAGTTAAGTTTGGGGAATTTGCGCTTGCCTTCATATTTGAACAGCGATGCTGTTTAAGCTGGTGGTTGTGCCGGCGAACGTGCGCGGAAAAGCCTCGTCGAGCGATGGCGTCATCGCGCGCGCCGGCACCACCGTAGCTTTGCCTCGCCACGCTTGGGCGGGACTCGTGCCGCCACCGGTCGGACGCACGATACAACTGGTACAAGCACGGCTGTGGGAATACGTCGCAGGGTCGCTCGCTGTACCGCATTTTGCAACGAGTGGTGCAGTTTGGCCAATGCAAAGAGAAGACCTATTGCCAAAATTAAAGAAGCCAAAATGCCCCGAAGCGATAACGTTAATCAACTTCCTAATTAGTGTCGCACAGGCCAGACCACACAAGCCCAAACAAGGCCACAGAACGAGTTCAAACATTTTTAGCAAACGCTTGTCCCGCTGCGCCTTCCACTACTCTTGGAGATTCACCGCACAATCGGTGGGCACGTGTACATTGTACATGCTTTAATATCCCAGTTAGAGGAAGGGGAGGGGGGGGGGGGGGGGGCTCGACTTCCTCCACATGATTTTTCAAGGCATTAAAAATATGTATAATAAATACGTAACTATTCACTTGTAATATAAGTAACTAGCAACTGAAAATACAAAACTATTAACTGCAAAGAACAATAAAATCAAAATAATTCATAAAAAGATATCTTCTCATGTTCTGAGAATTGTAGCAGATTCGCTTTCACTGCTTGCAATTTTCCGCATTGTCTACATGCAAAGAAATAGCACTTAAAGAAGTATGGAAATGTAGAACAAATACAAACATATATGCTTAACAAACATGGAGGCATGGAACATGGACGCGAAAAGTAATTGAAGTAATGAACTAATTCATCTAAAACTAACAAAGCACAGAGCGGACATCATAAACGTGAAAAGCACGAAACAAAGAACTTGTCGGTGGACGTCTTATTTTAAAGTAGCGTTGTCATCCAATCACCATCATCATCATCATCATCATCATCCTACTCAGGTCCACTGCAGGGCGAAGGCCTCTCCCATTGACCTCCAACCACTCCTGTCCTGCGCTGCTCGAGTTTGGAGATTACCCCTGAAGTTCCGTATTTCATCCCTTCATCGTGTTATTGGCCTTTTACTTCTGGACCCATCTCTTGGTATCCACTCTGTTACCCTAATTGTCCACCGGTTGTCGGTTCGTCTGACTACATGGCCAGCCCACGTCCATTTCTTTTCTCTATTTGGACTATGACATCTTCTACTCCAGTTTGTTCTGATCCATGTAGCTCGTCTCCCGTCCATGAGTGTTATTCCTAACATTATTTGTTCCATGGGCCGTTGAGCAGACTTACGTTTGCTTCATAATTGCTTAGTACGGTGGCGAATTTCAGCTCCGTATGTCATTACCGCCAGTATGCACTTGTTCTACATTTTTCTTATGATGGACAGAGGTAGCTGGCTTTTCATTTGGGAGTGCTTGCCGATTGCTAGCCAACCCATACCTATTATACGCCGAATTTCTCTCGTGGTTGGGGTCAGCACTAACCATGTGTCCAAGGTAGTTGTATTCTTTCACGTTTTCTAGCGTTTCGTTTCCTAAGCTCAAGAAGACGTTCTGGGCATGCTTATTACTCATTACGTTCGTGTCAGCCACATCTATATTTATTTTTAGGCGGAGTCCGATGTCCTTAGCGCACTGGTTTCCGGCGGTGGCCATGCTGGCATGAAGGTACTGAAGCACCCAGGTTTGCGGTTTCGCCCGCTAGGTTGTCCTGAGCAGCGTCTCTCCGTGGATGAAGGTCTTCACCTCCGTGGATGAAGGTCTTGCATAGAAGCGAGGCATGCCAGGCGGGAACCGGCCATGAAGGGAGAGTAGGTGCGCTTTCCGCATAGGATTTCTGAGGTTCTAGAAAAAATCTTAGGATAGTTTCCGGAACAGGTGGTTGCCTCGCAACAAAATTCCAAGGGGGGGGGGGGGGGGGGGGGGAAGATGGAGGCTGAAGCCCTACAAGCACCCCCCCCCCCCCCCCCTACGCCCCTGGACCGTGTGTCCATTGGTCTTTAAGGGGTAATGACGACACCACGCAGAAACTTTTGCCGAGGCTCTAAGAATAACCACGCAAAAAATCTTGCCCAGTCTTGAAGCATAACCACGCATAACCTAAGCCGAAACAAGAATAACCTCGGTGGGGCCGCCAGGTTCGCTGTTTGCCCAGTCTTGATGTCACTAGTGCTAAGCTGCCTTATTTTTTTTTTTTTGGCAGCTTGTTTCTCCTTTATTCTTCGTTTGGTGTGTTCAACATCCGTCCCTGAGAGCTGTACTCAAACACGTCTTGCCCATTTTTCCCCTGGAATTATTAATGTGTAGCGTTATTTGCCGCGTACCTCAATAGCCAAGGCCGCGTCCTGCATTTCCACAAGAATGCAGATTTAGCGAAAGTAACACCCTTAATCGTTAAAATAGCGTATATGTAGACAAGTGTTCGGACAGAGTTTTGAAAAACAAAAAGAAACAAATGACATTTTCGAAAAAAATGATCTGACAAAACAACAAATATGCATCTTATACATCTACGCAAGAAACCGATGAATAAAAAGAGAAGCCTGCAAAAGAACGTTACAAATACGAATAAAAAATTGCGCCCACCTCCCCGCGAGGGGAACCCTGTGTAGATGCGACGCATCGTGGGTTCACTTGGTGTTTCGTTGGATTGATTCTGAAATCGCGTGAAACGTGTCGGGAACGCGTATGATTATTATGTTTTATGATTATATGATGTTTTATTGGCCAATCTGGTCAATCTCTTTAAGTGGTATGCTTGGGGCTTCGCTGTCGCAACGACCTTTACTCAATATTGTTGCTGTAAGTGGGAGCTTCTCTTCATTTTTAGAAATGTTAATCAATGCCCCATCATGCGTTGTATCAGTAGCATCTTGACGTAGTTTGAATGAGTCAGGATATAAGGCGGTTCGTAGAATTTGATTCTGTCTCGGTTTGTGGCGCAGTGGGAAAGCACCATGTACCTCGCGTTCCGCCCACAGGGTCGTGGAATAGAAACCGGGCTCCCACTAACTATTATTTTTATAGTGTAGGGGGAGGGGTGTGCACGGACACAACGCCGTATGCAGGGACAAGGCGAGGGATGGATGCAGTCGCATCTAAAATAGAGTAAACGTATTAACTCTGCAGTATGTCGTGCATTTTAAAAAAAAAAAAAAAAAAAAAATACTTCGCGAACTAAGTGCACTTCACCGCTATAATGGTACAAATTCTCATCATTGGCGAGAAGATACACAACAAAACTTAAAAAGAATAAAATGATTCGGCGCCTTTTGCTGTTCATAGCCATATGTGACTGCAAACAACTCACTCTTAATAAGCGGCATAAGAATGCTACGCATTAGTGGAGAATTCCCTGAATTTCTGCAGATGTCTTGTCATTGTTAAACGTTGAAGCGCCCGGTAGCCCTTCAGGTTTTCTGAGGGAAGTTCTTGACATTTTCTAATTCGAACAGGCTCATTTTAGTCTTGGGTATGACCTCAATGATTTCCACGAGTATGTTTCAGATGCCCTCTTTTGTGGCATTTTTCGCATTACTTCATGTCGAGATCCCTGCCTTCAGTACCGATACAGGGACGTCCTGAAGAGAGCGAGTAAAGTTTGTGTGCCGCCAGGCGTTAAAGCGTTTTTATTTAAATTGCTTGCATTCAACCCCAGTAAAACTTGGATGCAGGACCATGGTATTCTTATAAAAATTCAGGAAAGCTTGCACTCACGCGCAAGATTGCTTGACAAAGCTGTTGTAGGGGAGGATTGCCGGATACATAGTTAAGTTTCAGTATCATTGTTTATTTGCATAGTTGTGGTGCTAGTAATCGTCGTCATGTGCATCGAAGAGGTCGTCGCCTTCTTTGCGGCTAGTGGTGGATGCCAAGTCATCCTCAGCATTGTAGACTTCCACCAGGTCTTCGTCATCGCCCCGAGGCAGCGGTGGCGGGATCTGCAAGTCGTCTCGGGAAGGATTGGCACAATCGTTGCCACGTCTCCAGTTAACCGCAATGGCTTCTAGAGAATGCGGCGGCCCCGGTGTCCTCTCCCAAGCAGGTGTCTTTACATCTTTAGCATTAGCGCTGGAGTTTCTTTTTTACATGGGCGGTAGCGCCTGACGACAGCGGTGTTTTTTTTTATTTCTTGCTTAAAGGGGCACTGACACAAAAATTTAGCATCTTGTTTTTTTCGTTGCGATAAGTAGCTAGTGACCTACTTATAACCTGTAGAAACCTCATTTGCTTCAGCGTGCGACGGTTGTTTAATTAGAGGGATTTTAAATGCGGCCAGTCGCTGTTTCGGTTTCAGCGAGGGGCGCGAAACGATGGATTTTGTGGATTTTTGTGTGAACAAAGCTGACCACGTGACCGTCGGAGGGATATCACAGAGCAGAGCCGCCGTAGCACTGTCGAATCCGCATCGACGGCAGTTTCTGCGAATGCCCCCACGTACTGATCTCGTGAGGCGCTTAATTAAAAAGCGACCGTGGATGTGACGCAGGCGCTGCGAGTGCAAATGCTACCGCGGCTAAAGAACGACGCGCGACGCTCGAGGCGGTGGGTGGAAGACGCGCGCTGGGAGCAGCCGGCCGGTCTGCCTTCAGGTCCGCCTACAGATGTGTTCGGCTCAGCACTGCGGCGGATATTCGAGTGCCGCTCTCGTAAGCGGTGCAGATGACAATTTTTAATGCAACCCGCCATCGCATCATTAATTCCTTTCTCATTTAAGCCACTATGGTCGGGACTTGGGGACAATTTCGTGCAGCGGTAACAAGCTATCACTCGAGCTATCGAGCTACCTGCGCCGGCCTGGGCCACTTCGCGGCCGTGGCCGCCGCCTGCACAGCGACCGTGCGGCTAGCTCAGTGGGCTTTTCGTGCCTCCGGCGCGTTTTTGCATCCAATGGTAATAAACAGTAATAGAAACAGAGTGCCTGGAATCGCTGTAGAACTTTGGTCGCGGCCAGCTGCCCGAATTGGCGGTGAGCGCGACCACGGGCGGCGCTGCGAATCGCGCCTCCGTGACGTCGGCTTAGGGATTCTCGCATTTGTCGTCTGCTACACTCGGGCTCGGTCTCCCTGCTGTTTCTTTGCGCGAGGTCGACGTCTGGTGCTTGTCCGCACCAGATTTTGCGTGTGCATAACTTTTTATCATTATAATAGACTTAAAATCGCATGCACTAGGTGAAGCGTGAGTTAGAGTATAGTTTTGGGTACTGCTACGGAAGAAGCATTGCCGGCGTCGCCACATTCCTTGCGAAACCGGCCCTCTGTAAAGCGCGAGGTGTCTGAGCTACGCATCAGCTTCTTTATTAAGCAATCTTTCGAATAAAGGGACAACCAGTTGATAGCAACTGACAACAGCGAAAGTACAAGACCAAAGCCGAATCCAGGCTTTCGGCGCTGTCGACTTCGGCAGACGGCATTACGATTCGCGATAATTATATGCAAGGTAAAACAGTTTTTGTTACCTTGCCGACTGCTTGAAAGTATTGTATCACATCACTTTACATTGTCGTGGCATGAAATATGTCGATATGCACTATGGGCTGCGAAAACCGTAGGTTGAGTTACACCAGGCTTCTAGCTAGTTTTCATGTTTATTGATCAAAATGAGTCCCGTGTACGGTAAAGATACAGTAACACTATGTTTGTTCAGGCCTGCAGGGATATTTCAGTACATTTACCACAGCTATATCTTCCCAATATTCAGATATGCGTTATAGGAAAGTTGTACTCAAGAGGAGGAAGAGGAGGAGGAGGATCATGAGGAGGAGAAAACTTTATTTAACACTAAAATCGAGCTGATTAGTGGGCCGGGTCCTCAGTCCAGACAGGAGAGTAAGAGCAATTTTCTTCCATTCCTAGAACGCCATCCTGGGTAGACCAGGATTTCTTTACGCCTGGAAGGGTTGGAACACAATAAAGAGCTGCTTGGAAATATTCATCGGTTTCGATTCTTGTAAAGTATACACGTATACTATTTGTTGGCTTCTTTAGCGAGTATACCAACCCTTCAACACCGTGATCATGTCATAATCGTTCGGGTTGAGAGTCAGTTCGTTATGATAACGATGGTTACGATAGAAATTCGTAGCAAAAAAGCCACCTTCGAGCACTCTAGACAACGTTGCCTCGTCCGCTGGAGTAGCATTAACCTTCTCATTGCATTTGCATGTAAATAAACAACGCACCCTGTGGAAATGCTCCTTTTTGCACACAGCCATAACTAAAGCCAATTTGTGAAGAAGGGAAGGTATGCCATACAGCCTGAAGAAAATATCACCACGATCTTTGTGAGCCTCCCAAACACCCCCAAACCTACTGATAAGACGCTTGTGACGGTGCAGAAAAATTATTGCGTTGGGCACAGAAAAAAAAAAATTCACTGATACAAGTCAACAGCAACGAGAGAAATAGAAGACAGCCGCTTTATTTCCTGATGTGCGATGCGTGTGTAGGGGTCCGCTGCTTGCTACGTAGCATCAGACTGTTGAGTCTTCATGAGAGCGTCTCAAAAATACTGTAGAGAAGCCTACGCATTTTGAATACTTATCGAGGAGCTCTGAGCGCTGAACCTCGCGAATAAGCTAGAAAGGATGAGTTACACATAATTTTCTGACCGATGCCCTGAAAAAAAAAATGATCTCTCTCTCATAGTGTGTTCTAAACTCGTGGGGGATACAGCTTGAAATTATTCATAGCTGTGAGAAGCTGGCAAAATAACTGAATTACTGGAAATACGCTTTTCAATGCACTAAAGTATCAAAGCGGGCGTTTTCTAGCACAGGCGCTGCTGCCCCTCATGAGCGGAGTGTAGCAGACGACAGAGGCGCGCGTCCCTAAGCTGACGTCAGAGCCAGGGGGCGCCACTCAAACATCTCACCGCCATAGCTGACGAAATCACGGCGCCTCCGCCGCCAACGATCGGGTCGTTCGTTCTCGAGAGCAGAAGCTCCGCCCTCCGGCCCTCCGATTGGAGCGGCGAGCCGGGCGAGCCCGCGTAAAACGCCGGTAGTACGGAAGCGGCAAACACAAACTCGTGACGTGTTTGGATGTTGTTTATTTACAATTGCGCGTGGTCCTCTGCTGGCTGCTCGGTTGCGTTTCGCACACTTCAAAATTGATTTTAAATATGTTCTAGGCTGTATTCGCCGCTGATATTTTGCAGATGATGTATATGTGTTCCCACCAATCTATCTCCGACGTTATCTCGCCTTCAAAATTTTGTGTCAGTGCCCCTTTAAGCCACTCCGCGAGCCGGGGTCCTGACTGTCACCGCGAGGCGTGCGCTCGCAAGCCCTCGGCATTTTTTTTGTATTCTTTCTGCAACGATAAACTTTCGGCTTGCACGATACCTCTTCTATTAAAGTTGGTTGACCAATCACCGGCTGTGTGTACAGCCAAGGACAATGGATAACTGTTTTCTAGACTGTATGGATACTGCCTCTTTCCGCGACATTTTGACATGAACACTGACAAAAGAGGTAAATAAATATCCAGCCATCCTGAATATGATTTTCCTGTTTGGATGCCCTAGGGAATCTTAATACGACAGCCTAGCTTTAATTCGTCTATACGATTTGCGGCCTTTCGAGTTTCCACTGTGCGAAAAGCTTTCCCAGTCACCTAGACCAACACAGTCGTTTTTCCAAGAAACGGTGAACATAATGCCTGCAAGACACACTACCCAGCTGGTTCCTCCTTTTAATACTTCAGCGTGTTTGCCAAATTTCGATGTACCTGTAGTTGCCCACTTTTAAAGACGATAGTGTTTCTTGGGCTACTTAAACCTAGAACTTTTGGTCTGTCTGTCTGTCTGTCTGTCTGTCTGTCTGTCTGTGACTCGTTTCAGCCACCCGGCCAAGGTAAAATAGATATTGCGCAATAGTCGTATACAGGGTGTCCCAGCTATCATTCACCAAGATTTTAAAAAAGAGCAAAAGCGTTACTTGAAGAAAACCTAGTGCGTAATATTTGCAGTACTGTGGAGAAGCCGACAGTAATTTTTTCGTTAATGAGAGTAATTAATTTATTTTAATTAGTTATCTAACTCAAAAATTACGGTCCTGATCACTAAAGTGTCAATGAGGCGCTTGTAGGTATCCACGAGGGGCATCTAACTGCGGTATTTTAAGCGACGAACTAATTGCGTACTCATTTATTCTGGCTGATAAAGAAAACCCGCGAAATAGGAAAAATACCACGTGACGGCGCCTCCGCGCGCATCGTAAAGCAATGCCCTCAAACACGCTGCCGCTCAGTTAGCCAGAATAAGATAAACAAAAGTAGGAAAGAAGAAATGCGACCGAGTTTGCGCCTTATCTGCCACACGCGTACCGCGAAACTTGGTGCTGCTGCTCCTTCAATGCACGCCATTATCAAGGGGATGCGCTGTCTGTTCGGGCGGGTGACAGGAAAAGCAGTTGCTTTCAATCCACTTATTTGGGGGCGCTGCTTTACGATGCGCACGGGAACGCCGTCACGTGGTATTTTTCGTATTTCCCGGGTTTTCTTTATCAGTCAGAATTAATGAGTACGCAATTAGTTCGTCGCTGAAAATACCGCAGTTAGATGCCCCTCGTGGGTACCTACAAGTGCCGCAGTGACACTTTAAGGATTAGGACAATAAGTTTGGAGTTAGATAATTAATTACTAATTATTAATTAACTCTCATAAACGAAAAAAATACTGCCCGCTTCTCCACAGCATTGCAAACATTATGCACGAAGTTTTCTTCGAGTAACGCCATTGCTCTTTTTTTAAATCTTGGTGCATGATAGCTGGGACACCCTGCATACTAACAGCCAAATGTAAATATGTTCATACAACAACAACAAGACATTACGCAATTATAAGACAGGAAATTAGTACACAAAGGATATTTACAGTGTTCCTTTATTCAAAAACTCATAGATGCTTGGTTTTTCGATAGCAAATGATATTCTACATCTACTGCAGAAAACCACCGCCTGCTGCTGCCTGTGCCACCTCCTGGCGGCATATGAAAAATCACGCGGCAACAGCAACGAAAGGTTCCTCTAGCTAGGTTCCACGTTCTGCTAGGAACACACGTGGAGCAGGGCCACGCGGTTCTATAAACCTTGAAGTCGGCCGCCTCGATTCACGCGCGTCTCCGCCGTACTATAGTGAACTAGAAATATTCTAGTTCACTATAGCCGTACTGCAGCGCTGGCATCGCAGTTTTCGTCTACCCAACCTCCATACAACAGGACGTGGCGAACGCCGCAGACCAGCGAGCTGCTTGCATCAAGGTTGCCAGATGTCAAATCCAAAACCCCATGGGCTTGAACAACTCCTTGCTTTTAAGTTGTCTTCAATAAAAAGCAAGTATTGACTAATAAAACTTTATATGAATGACCTAACTATAATATTTGTTTATTTGTTTATTGTGAGGGCGGTATTCCTTTAAAATTGGCGTCACAGTTAGCACAAAAACAATCAACTGGCCACAATCAGTGAAACTGTTTGTGTTGTCCGTTTGCTTGCTAGCTTTGCAGCTACTTAGAAGTTTTGTGCGCTGTACTTTATTGCAAGGACCATCAATTGTTCCATTCCGGCTACACTTTTACCCACCGCGGTAATGTGGCACTTTTCTGGCAGTTGTCTGGACACGTTGTTCACTAGAAAAGAGCCGTACACGAAAAAAGGCGCGAAAGGAGCGTCTGCTTTTTGGCTGCTGAGTGTGCAGGCTCTCTGCGCGGACAGGAAGTAGAAAGCTGTGATTGGACGTAACTTTAAAATACAGTTCGACGCTTCCGGACGCTTCGCCGCAGCGCGTCTGATATCTAGCCAGCGCAGATCGCCTGCGAACAACCGTTTTCACGACGCCGGCGGCGCAGCGGCCGCCGCCGGGCGTTGTTCGCCGCATATTCGCCGACATTTCGCTGCATGGAGGTCAGCTTTTAGCGCTGCGACGGCGCTGCCGTTCTCTGGGGATCGATCGTGTATGTTCGAGTCGACGCAAAGAGAACCACAGCCCAACTTTTAAGCATTTTTCACACTGGGTAGAACGGGGTTTCATTTCTTTTCTTTTTACTTGAAAGCACAAGGAGTAGAATCATCGTTTGCTTATAACGCCTGAGTTCTCTCCCCATGGCGCACATAATGATTAAAATTTATGATGATGAGCAATTATACATGTGAAGGTGGATGACCAGCCAATCTAGGTGACACAGAAATTTGAACAAAGCTAGGAACTCTCAAGGAAGTCGTGCTGTGACCAGCCTTTCCTCAAGAGTCACTCGATCTTAATAGCTGGTCTGGAATTGGGATAGACGCATGCGTTCGCGATGGAGAGTCAGGGAGTCGTACTTTTAAGCAGAAAGCTTTCGCACGTCCCGCGAAATTGGAAAATATCTGGACTGTTATATATGCACGTCCATATTGGGACTAGGGAAAAGTGAAACAAAGATGGAGGGCAGCAGTTAAAGCAAAAGCCGAGAGAAATGAAAATAGGCAAGCAAACAAAAATCTCCTACACGAACGCTTCGCGCTTCTAATACAAATGCAGACACCGGAACACCGCGCGTTAAGGAAAGCTTCGTGCTACGGAAAGCTTCGCGCTTTTGCATCAAGCTGAGCAGCTGAGTTTCTGCTTCACACTCATTTGTTGACACACCCAAAAACTGCGCAACGACCAAGCCGTAAACAGCTCCTCTGTAAAATGGTGGTGCTGAACTGGTCGAAATAAGGCCAGTTTGTCGCCCTGTGTGATTCGCGTGATCGCACACTCATCAAAAACAATACGAAAATGGCTGCGAAGAACTCACCGACGTTAGACTAAGCAAAATATTACACCACAAAACTAAGGAAAAAGTGATACTCACGCATTCTCGCAACACAAGGGAAATAAATACACAACTGTTGTTCTGATGCTGGCTTACACCTGTGCTCCTATCGAGTGCCCCATTGCAGATACAGAGGGCACATTTGTAACGGAGCGTTAAACTGTCAATTGAAAGTTTCTGGGTAGCACAAGCATTAGCCTCGCATGGAACTGCCGGCTCCACATGGTGTCAAATCCACAGATCACCACTACCTGTCATAAGTCCGGTGGCCATTATACGCCTCGAGCTTCGCGATCGCTGCGCCGCCTGCCGCCGCTTCTCCGCGGCGTTGACGGGATGCGCTGCGTGGCTGATAGGGGCTCGTGCAGTGTTTTGGTTCTGTTTCGCTTCTTTTCGCCTTTCCGCGCCCTAAAAAAAACTTGTTATGGTGACGTCTATAGGGACCGGGCAGCTGGACGGGTGGCGCCACCACTCGGCGCTCCCCTCGTCAGTGGAATGAGCCGGTGCATTGGACTACACAGCCTCACGTTGTTTTTGTCGTGTTTGCTTCGGTGCTTTGTATGTTTTGGTGGCGTTGTGAGCAGACACGTGAGATGAAACGAAGTCTAAACAGATGTGTTGGGTTCTTAGATGCAGTAATGACTACGTAAGCTTGTCAGACGCTTCTAAAGTTGGGTATCGGCTGCAATGGCATGAGCACTTTTTGCAGCGATCTGCGCTTGGCTACACGTACCCGTTCTGAGTACGAATAAAACTACTATTAGTAGTATTATTTTCTTCTTAAATGCACTAACGGCTACGCAAACTTATTGGATGCTTGTAAGGTTCGGAATTGGCTACATTAACACGAGCGCTTTTTGCCGCGCTCTGCGCCTGGCTCCGCGCGATCTGTGTAGGAATAAAGCTTTTAGCAATATTATTATTCATTTCTACCACTTTAAATTATCTTCACTGGTTTCGATGACTACGGTTTCAACGCCAGCCTTAGCGCTGGGATACCTCGATACGTGTGCTTTAAATAGAAAGGCACCTGCATACGAGATGGATTACCTTGTAGCCGTAGAAATGTTGCGGTAGTTTACACTTTCTGTAACCGTGAGCTTTGTGCCTTCGGTTTTGGTGGGCGACACTGTGACAGCATGGGATCCTGAGAGCCGAAGTGGAATTCCCACGTTTGTGGTGGTCATTTTATCAAGAGCCAAAGTTATTCACCAACTCAACAGCCCAAGCTAAGAATCATCCCTCCTCCCCTTCCCGTTTTACCCCCTGCGTAGAACAAAGGCTGGCACCGATAGTTAAAAAATGTGGCAGTGTTAACGTCAGCCGGTGTTTTTTAATGCTTAAGTATTCTTACAGAGTACCTAAAAAATCGTGTAATGCCTGGTGAAGACACCAAAAACGCGCGACTAGTTGCCTCAAATATGGGCGCATGAGCCCGAGTCCTCCACCGCAGACACATTTCCGACACGCTAGAAAAAGTTTAGATTTGGAGAGGTGGCATGGAAGTTCAAAATTAAACAGAAAAATCACCTAGCCCTCCGTCTAATGATTATGATGGTTGAACACAAAGCTTTCTTCGTACGAAATCGAATGGGAAATGGTCAGTCAAAGACGCTGCGATCAAAAGACCAAACTGCGTGCTGGTCAAATTCGACGCTTAACTAGTCAAAGTTTAAATCCAGAAGGCAACCAAGGAAACCCATACGATAGAGCTCTGCGATAAACCATCATCGTCGTTAGACGGAGGTGTGCATGATTTTTCAAGCGTAGGAGACAGCTTGTAAACCGACCGCAGCATTCAGCTGTGAAGCTGAGTACAGGTTTCGGGCACCCTCCTGTCTTGCGTCCTTCAGCCACGCAGGAATTGGTTTTTGAAAAACCATTTACCAACTAGCCAGCAGCCATTGCAATTCTTGTAAAGCAATGCTTCTCTACGACAAACAATAACATTCTACCGATTCTACTATCATGCGGTATTTATTCTATCAACGATTCCCGATGACTGTAAGAGCACTTCTGTGAAATTAAACACGTTTCAGCCGTAGGTAATGAAGATACGGAAGCGTCGTCCGTCACAATTTCTGTTTTGAGGGAAATCTTCAAAGACACCCTCCAACTTTGTCTTTCGCTTGTGCACGACGTCGGCGCCGTTTCGTCATCAACTGCCAAAGGCCAGCGCCGCAGCATTCCTAGATCGGTTGCACACACCGGCTTTGAGGGAGCATTTAGCGGCAATATACTCCTCGATTCGCGAAACTGCATGCAGGCATGAAAAAATTGCATGAGGCAACGAACTTTCACTTCCAGCTTGGTGCATTGAGTGTCGTCTGCTATTTGTAAATACTGAGTATGGGCGTAAATAACACACATGGCACGCCTCGTAAACGTCACGTATACGCTCAAGATTTACCGATCTGAAAAATGCACGTGGGGTTACGTTCGCTTTGCAAGCCGCACCGCAGAAAAACGACAGAAAGCCATGCACAACTACGCTGCGCTGTCCGCCACCGGCATTCCACTGACGAGCGGTTCGCCACGGGCGGCGCTGTTCGCTGAAACGACGGTGGTGCCATACAACGGCCGCCCGGTCCCTATAGGAAAGGAGTACGCTTAGGTCACTTAAAAAGCAGCTGCGTCTTCGTAGAGTACGCGATCACCTGCAAGAGCTACCCTGGGACGCGGTTCTGCGCGCTTCGTCGCCGCTCTTCCGGGCGTCGGCGACGGCAGCAACATATCACCCGTGTCACCTCCAAAACCAGGGTGTCGAACCGGAAGTTTTTCGGGTTCGGTTCGGGTTCGGGTTCAAGCCTTTCGGGTTCGGTTCGGGTTCAGTTCCGGCGCACCATTCTGTTCCGGTTCGAACCGGTTCAAACGGGTTCGAACGGGTTCGAATGGGTTCGGAGAAAAAAAAAGAAGCAGGCGTGTTTTTTCCTGTTAATTTTTTTTGTGCTCGGTTTTCATTTCCTTGTCAGGTTTCCTTGTCAGGTTTCTTTGTCAAAAACGAAGCCATAATGTAGGTTTTTTTGTGCAAATGTTTTGTTTTGGCCAAAAATAAGCAACCCTGCAACAATTTTTTCAACTTTGTTGGAAATCTTGAATGCTTGCAGAAAGTAGTCAACCAACACAACCAGCACTTTTATCAGGGAGTCGGAAAGTCCCTCAGACAAAAAGTACTGCTCTGTCCCCATCAGATAACTTACAAACTGTTTTAAATAATTTTCTCTCTTCCGAAGTCTTGGCGTCCTTCTACCGCTGGAATGACGTCATTACAGCGATGTAGCGGCTATTTGCCGGCTTTCCTTAAGTTGCGACATTAAAATGAAACCACAACAGCGAAGCAGAAACGGAAGGCGTATCTGCTGGGACGAGCAAATCCCGCACTGCTTCTCTGTGCTGGCAATAGCTATAACTTTTGCAATGCTTCCAGATGCGAAGATAAGAGTGAGAGCATTGATCTAAAGTGTTGAAGAGTTCCTTTAACTATAAAATGTACGGCAAAATGTTTTCTATGGTAGGTCCATGATTACAACATTAACTGAAGCGAAATAAAAAATTCGCTCGGACACATAAGACTGCGTATTTTTTTAAATTTGAAAGCCCGGCTTTTTATGGCCGCAAGTTTATTTTTATTGATTTAGTTTCTTTCATTTTTATAATTTAACTTAATTTATTCTTGGATCATAACACTGCAGTTTTATACCCCGCAGTTGTTTTCTTGAGGAAGAAAATGACGGACGATTACGACACTCGCTAATGCGAAATTTGAGTGCAGCGCGAACTGTAGTCTTCTCGGCGACGGCGCATAGATGCTGTGCCTCAGGAAGTGATCGCGTCATCAGCTAATGCACGACAGCTCGCAGCATACTCTGTCGTTATCTCGTAAGGGGTCGTCACTGTGAAGCACGTCTCGCACGGTCACGGAATTGCGCCCTCCCACTTACACTTTCGTTATACTTGCAACCTCCGTTTTCCTGCCAGCTCTATCTTCGGTGGCGTCTTCGTTCTCTCGGTTACAACGAGTCCAACGCTGAGGGACTACGCGTGAAACCACAGGAGCGGGTGCTTAAAGGCTGCGCTCTAACGCATGGCTCTACGTAGCCGCTGTGCAGCCATCTGATCCCCTCCCTTCATTGACAAGTGACATGCCGCACATCGTCTCCAAATAATGCGTTCTCGCCACAGTCTTCTGGAAGGCAAACAGGTAGCCTCCTGACCAGTGTGCAGCACACGGGTGCCTCGGACGCCTCCCCCTTGGTGCATCTTCGCCAGATTCTTCTGGTAATGGGCAGCCTCCCTGAAGACTGCCTAGTGCCCCGTCCTACTAAGCAGACGACCCGTCCGTCCACAATCGTTTTAATGCGTACCATTCTTTGCCCACAGCCAGGACCATGTAACCCCCTTCATTCCCACAAAAATACCGATTTCGTGGGAGTTCCACCTGTAATCGCTATAATAGCGTAGAGATAAATGGTCGCAGAAAATTTTTGAAAAACTAAAAAATAAAAAAAGTAATAACCGAAACTGGCAAACCGTGTGACACCCTGCATTTCCACAATAATGAGAATTTCGCGAAATTTCCACCTGTAATCATTATATAGGGTAAATGGAGATAATTAGTCGAACAAAATTTATAAATGTAAAAAATAAAAAAAAATGTAAAATAATTGCGGAAACTTACGAACCGTGTAACACCCTGCATTTGCACGATAAGGCGGATTTCGCGAGTTACAAATGTAATCGTTATAACAGCGCAAATTGGAATAATTGGTTGAACAAAATTTCGAAAAACTATAAAATAAAAAAAAATATTAAGCAATTAAGAAAAATGGGGAACCGTATAACTGCCTGCATTTCCACAATAATGAAGATTTGGCGAATACTCCATTTGTAATTATAGCAGCGTCAATTGAGATAATTGGTCGGACAGGATTTATAAAAACCAAAAAATTGGCTGTCGAAACTCGCACTGAGGACAAGCGGCATCGGAATGCTACGCATTAGTAGATAATTGTTTGAATTCCTGCAGAAATTTTTTAGTACCCTGGAGTGTCGCCATGGTACAGTATTTTGCGTCTCCGCCGCCTCCCCCTCCGCCCGGGCGTCTCGTGGCGGCCCGCCCCTCGTCCCAAAATCACGCATTCTCGCAGGAATCGCCTGCCTGGCAGGCAGCCAGGCAGGCAGGTGGTTTACTGGCGAGCGGGAAGTCTTTTTGGCGCGCAGGAGAGCCTGAGCGCGCAACATCTTTTTTTGTTCCACCAAATGTCTAGGCACGCACGCGCGCATGCACCCCTGTTTTCGCACAATGAGGCAAATAATTTTGCATTTAAATAAATTGATTGGTCTGCTACGCTTTTCATGTACAGCCGGTAAAACGCTTGTCTATAACAGCGATTTCAACTTCAACCAGCTACATCCGAAAACTGCCGAAACATACTCGTTCCAAACATGTCTGAGGCAAAAGCGAAGGGCTAAGACTTCAGAATTCCGCAGCAGTTTTATTCAAATCCCGCTCCGGTGGGGCAGGATAGGGCTGAGAGTACGAACGCTGTGTTATAGACAAGCCTTTTACCGGCTGTACCCCTTGTTTTAACGGCGCTTTAGCTTTAACACGAAATCATTAGCACTGCTAGAAGTCGAAAACAGTCCCGCGTCGGCGTCAACCTCCGACTGTCAAGCGTGGCTGGTGGCGTTTAAAGCGATTCCTTCTGCTCATCTTTTATATGCTGACGTACCAGTTAGAAAGAAAGAACGGCTTTAATGACTCATTTGACGCCGCTACAGGACGGCATTGGATAGGCAACCACCGGAGATACGAACTTGCTAAATGGCACTTCAGCGACAGGTGAGAGCGGTTGGGCTCTACGAAAGATAATAGCTGAGTTTAGTCACAAGCAGCAGTAATTATCCCTTGCAGAGAGAGGGAAAATGAACTTTAATTAAATCGAGGAAAAGTTTCCGAGAGGCATCCTCATTCAAGGGGTAGAGTCGACAGTCGTTTCCATCAAGAGAAACTGATCTTGCAGGCCGGAGCTGGCCAAGGCTCTCTCCCAAATCTCTATGGAAACGTGTAGGTTGGGTGGATCTAGGGTGGACTTATCGCAGCCGCCTACTGTGTGTATGAGGTTCCTAGGCTCCCCACAGAAGCGGCAAAATGGAGAGAATTATATCCCGTCAAAGAGGTGAATACTGGTGATGTGTGGGAAGGTGTTAATCCGCAGTGCACGCAATAATCTTTCCTGGTTTTTCGCTAGCGATTTGTGCGGGAAAGAATGCGTTCTACGGGAGAGCCTATAGTGCTAATTAATTTCCTCGTATGTATACAGGATGCATGCGTTCAGGCTCGGCTTCATCAGCGCTGGCTAAGCGGGTCAAATGTCCAGCCACGAGGTTGGTGATCTTGTCTGCCGGCGATGCCAGTATGAGCTGGTGCTCATACAATCCTGGCTGGTCTCGTTGGCGGTCTCTGCTTGTTCATTCGAAGTGTTGTAACATGCAATAGACTGTTGGCAAAGTTGTTATTAGACAAAGTTGTTATCTTGGCAAAGTTGTTATCTGTTATTAGACTTTTGGCGGCCCTTTGGCTAAGCGCACGTGCCATCGCCTCTTCCTCAGCTTGGAAGGGGCTGTGTTCGGGGTTTGAGATGCTACACCTGTGGAAGGCTGCAGAACGGTAGCACGAAGAAAGAGAACGTATCGGAGAATGCTATCGGGTGTATTTTGCATCAAACCAGTTGATCGTTCTTTTTTTTTCTTTCAGTTTAGTTGCTTCCTAGTCTTACCTCATATATATGCACATTTTGAGAACCTTTTGGTGAATATAAGACATACATTAGGCAATTAGTTTTTAACTTCATTGCGAGATTTAAATCTTACGCGAGAAATAACATAAGAGCGTAAAACATGCATAAAAAAGGCATTTTATAGCATTCAGGTGGTCGACACATAACTTTCCGGCTATTTTGTGCGTAACTAAATTCCCTGATTGGTCGAGAAAGAGAACGCTGCAAAATATACAAATGCCAAGGACCCCAAATCTATCATGTTTGGTCCAACCCTCTAATCGGCCTTAACAGACCCGCTAATTCCTCTCATCCATATTAATCAACACCGCAGTCCTACTAATTCACATTAGTTCATTCACTCATCTCACTAAACCTCCCTAGTCTACCCGCTAATCCGCGTTAATCGACTTAAATCCATACATCGAAATGCTATCGCATTTACTTTAAAAGTGAAAATGAGAAGGCACCAATTTTTTTTTTTAATTCTCATGTTCTCCTAGGGCAGTAACCAAATGACACAACGGTACTGTACAAGAAAAAGTGATGGTGACGTAGAGAAGTGTGAGTGTTTGTGTCTCAGTGCTGTTTTTATATAAGTACCCACTCAAACTAAAATAAGTGGAAGATACGGACTTATTGTTGATGGTGTCCCGGAAGGCCTTCACAAGCGGACACGGATGCATTCGAATTAACAACATGAAAACTTCACCCGATTTTAAACACACTGCAGATAGAAACCATAAAGAATACCCCATGATATGTTGCCACGGAATATGCGTTCTAACTTAAGTTATTGAAAATGCAAACAGATAATTTGGGGAGATGGGCAATAACTAAAGCAAACTAATAGTGTATACGGACTTTACATTAAATTTAGGGTAATAATAGGAGGAGAACCTTATGGGCCTTGGGAACTGCAGACTATGCAAAATATTGCGTGGTGCCGTCTGGCGAATGGTAAAAATATGAGTTGGAAGTAGCGCTTGTCCCTGTGTCATTCGTCTTGTGTCTAAATTTGCTGCGCTTTAAATTTTCACTATGGAGTACCAACTAGCTCGAACCCTCACGTTGTTAAGGTAAAAATATCTTCGGATGCAAGGTAGGGTACCGGGATGGAAAACTAGAAATCACAGCTTTGAGGCCCCGGAACCGGTTCGGAACGGTTCCTTCAATTCGTTCCGGTTCGGGTTCAGTTCCAAAATGGCGGAAAAAATACGGTTCCGGTTCAGTTCCGGTTCCGGGCAAAAATTCGGGTTCGGTTCCGGTTTTCGGTTCGGTTCCGGTTCCGGTTCGACACCCTGTCCAAAACATCAGGCACAAATGAATTCTACTGTCGCCTCGTTTAGACCTGATACTGGCACAATGAGAGGTTGGCTTCATTTTGCAGCGTGGACAACGAACACGCGCCTTCGTTTCGAATATGTACGTCGCAGAGAAATGTGTTTCGGGGATGTGATTGCCCAATCCCGGACAATAACTAATGCCTTTTATAAGAATATAAACCATGCGAAAATGTTAAGTAAATTCTAAGCCTGTGCGTCGTTAAATATGTGCCCACACACACCATATAGCAAGAACCAAGGCAAGTTAATGAAACCACGGGAAAAAAATGCTGTGCAAGTGCGGAATTAAGGAACATAATAGCAATAACAGAAATGAAAAAAAAAAATTTCAGCTTCTGACCTGCTAAAGACGTTCGTCGAAACTTAAGCCAGGTAGGGTTCACTAGACCAACTATACGCGAACTGCACTGCTTTTCGCGGGACATCGGGGGGGGGGGGGGGGGGGGGGGGGGGAGGAGGAGAGGGGGACGCTGTGTACAAATGCGGAGCGGAATCAAGCAATGAACAGTATAGTAATCCCACACACAAATCTCGCGTTCACTTTGCTTTTGTTTTTCTACTTCAACGAAGAGCTGATCGTACTGCGGACGCATTTTTGGAAGCATACAGGGTGGGCTCAACAAGCGATGAAAGGTGTCGTTGGAAGAGTGTGGTATGCGATAAGGCCCTCTGATTTCAGTTTCTGGTTTATTCTGCAGGCTCCCTGTGCCATGTGACGATATTTCGAAGAACTATTTAGTCGCCGACGCGGATTATATTCTAAGCCCGTCTCCACTCTGCTCGCAGAGGATATATGTAGCAGATGAATGTTGCCGGGCGCTCACCTCACGACAAGACGACTCTGTCGTGTGCTGATCCCCGAGTATAATTCTGCATTATCCATCGTACTTTCGTTTAATGTTTCGCGAAATTAAGACACACTGGCTTGTAAATGGCGGTGATCAATATCTGAGGTATAAATTGGCAAACGTAACTGGCGTGCTGTCAGGTATGAGTGCTCCGCTGATTATATAAGCGCACAAAACCGGTTTAAATCGTAGTGTATAGCCGTAGTATGAACATCTGAGGAACCGGTGGTTACGGAGGCACGGCTAGTAAATTCAGGTCAGTGTAACTACAATCGGCTCCATCATACGCCGGTTCCGCGACGCTGGCCTGTGGCAGACACCTCGCTTATACAGACCGAATATACCACACTAAGATCGCGTCAGAAACATTTACACTCTCGTAAACACACCCCATTTGCGAACAGAGTGAGTGCTCCACATAAACATAGATTTCAAACGCCTGCAAACGTTAAATCTCAGTCGTTAACGTGCCGCAAAAGCAGCGGCGGCAATGGGGAGCGGGGCGCGGACTCCCGCGGCTGCTTTCAAAACGGGCCGCTAGGGGGATTTCAGTGGCGCCCCTACAGGCCGCGCTCGAGGCGTATAGAGAGAGAGAGAGAAACAACTTTATTAGACACCGGCTGTTTGGGGACGTGGCCTCTCACATCGTGACCGAGCGGCCCTAGCCAGGGCTTACTCGTAACCCATCTGATGGGTCACTTTCAGGCCTCTGGTTATCCAGGGCCTCCGTCACCAGCTGGACGGCCAGGAGTTGAGTGTTGTAATCGCAACTCCGAGTAGCAGTTATGAACTGCGGTGGGATCCCTTTTTCTTTTGCTTCGGTTGGATGAGTTCTACAGTCCCATAGGATATGAGCCGTAGTAGCTCTTTCACTAGCACACCACTTGCACTTATCACTTGCGTACACTTTCGGACACATGTGTCTAGCGAGCACTGGAGTAAGTAACGAGTTCGTTTGCAGTTGTCTGTGGGTCACTGCTTCTTGTCTTGTAAGTCTTGGATGTGGCGGGGGCATGGTCCTACGGCTGGATCGATACCATTCGAGGACCCCACTGTACGTGTTGATCGTTGAATCTTCGTCGGGCTCCTGTTCCGCAGATGGAGAATCCGGACATCCCGACGCGTCTCGACCGGTTAGCGCACGCGCCGCCTGGTCCGCCTCCTCATTGCGGTTGCTGTGTCCCTTGGTTGAGTGGAGAAGTCCCATGTGCGCTGGGAACCATTTTACCGTTGTGGTCACAGTTCTGGGGGGTAGGGCACCGCACAACCTCACAGCACTCTCAGACACGTTGTTGTTGGCGTAGCTTAGGATTGCTGAACGAGAGTCACTAAGTATCGTGGTGCACTTAGGGTTAGTGAGCGCTAAGGAATGGCTACTTCTTCTGCCTGCTGTGTTGTTTTAGCCCTAATGCTGCCGGCGGTGAAGATTTCTCCGGTAGTGGCGGCTATGACGACGGCAACATAGGTGTCGGTCCGATCCGGATATCGGGCTGCGTCCACGTAGAGAGCGCCCGTGTCTGTTCCATGTGTATCGATGAGGGTTCTAGCCCTTGCCTTTCTCCGCTCTGCATTGTGTTCTGGGTGCATATGTCGAGGCAGCGGACTAATCTGCAAGCCGCGCCGTATGCCTTCAGGGAGTACTGTAGTGCTTTCCTGTTCTTTCGGTGACTCTTGTCCGTGGATTCCGAGGCGTTTGAGGATGTATCGTCCGGTGCGGGTTTGCATTAGCCTATTTCGCTGAGCCGTGCTCACCGCTTCTTCAATCTCTTCGAGGGTGTTGTGTACCCCTAGTTCTAGTAGCTTGTCCGTGCTTGCGTGAGGATAGAGACCCAGGATTTCTCTGTACGCCTTGCGTATAATAGCATTTAGCTTCTGCCTCTCCGCTGTCTTCCAGTTATGATATGCAGCGACATATGCAATGTGACTGATGGCAAAGGATTGCATCAATCTGAGGAGGCTTGCCTCTTTAATGCCTGATGGTCTTGTAGACACTCTTCGAATGAGCCTGGTGGCTGTGTTGACCTTTGTCGAAAGTTTGCTTATGGTTTGCCCGTTGCAACCACTCGCTTCTATTATCAATCCCAATACTCGTAAGGTTTTGACATGTGGAATGGTGGCTCCTCCCTTCGTTTTGAGAGTGATGATTTTAGCCGTGTCCTCCTTCTTGTGCCGCTGGTGGGGTGGTAGGATCAGTAGTTCCGATTTGGTGGGTGAACATGAGAGGCCTGTGTCTTGTAGCCGTTCTTCGATCACATCGATTGCTTGTTGCAGCGAGGATTCAATATGTCCATCTCTGCCTCCCGTCCCCCATAAGGTGATATCGTCGGCATAAATGTGCCTGAAATCAGGAAGGCAAGCGAGTTGGTTGGCCACATCAATCATAACGATGTTGAAGAGCGTTGGAGAGATCACTGACCCTTGTGGTGTTCCAACGCTTCCGAGTTGTTTCTTTGGCAGCTGCATGTCTCCGGCGGTGATTGTTGTGGCGCGGTTTGACAAGAAGTCTCTGACATATTCGAAGGTGCGTCTCCCCATGTTGAGCCTGGAGATTTGTCTTAGGATGGCCGAATGTTTGATCCTGTCAAAAGCGCTCTGTAGGTCTAAGCCAAGTACTGCTTTGTTATCCAGGGAGTTTGTGGGTGAGTCGATTATCTCCTGCTTCAGGAGTAACATTGCGTCTTGCGTTCCCAGCTTTTGCCGGAAACCGATGATTGTATTTGGATATAGTTGCTCTTTTTCAAGGTACGCTTGCCATCTGTTTAGCAAGACGTGTTCAAGGACTTTTCCGACGCAAGACGTAAGCGAGATGGGTCGTAAGTTGTCTATGTGTGGGGGCTTGCCAGGCTTAGGTATTAGCACCGTCTTAGCCTCCTTCCATCGCTCAGGTAGTTTCCCTTTTCTCCAGCATCTATTGTAGTAGTTAGTGAGTGCGGCTATGGCCGAGTCGCTTAGGTTACGCAGGGCCTTGTTTGAAATACGATCCGGGCCTGCGGCCGATTTACAATTGATGGTTTGCAACACTGCTCTCACCTCCCATTCCTCTATGTCTTGGTCGAGGAGGGCGTTATCTTCTCCCGTGTATTCCGGGAGGGTTTCGGTGGGGGAGGTCGGTAGGTATTTGTTGTCCAGTCGCAGTCGTAGCTCTTCTTCGCCAAGCTCTTGTTTGGCCCGATGGAGAATGCGTTCAAGCGTATGTTGCTGCGCCCCCTTTTGGGTTTTGGTCTCGTCCAGGAGGTGTCGGAGCATTGCCACGTACGGCTTTTGTGCATCTGTCCATCAGCTTCTTGGCATATTGCCCGCCATTGCTGGCGGCCGATAACCCTGCAGTGATCTTCAATTTCCCGATTGAGTGTTGCTATACGTTTCCGAAGTCTTCGATTGTGTCTCTGTTTCCTCCATCTTTCTTGTAGGGATCGTCTCGCCTCCAGCATGTGCGCCAGGCGGCTGTCTGCTTGGGTGGCAGTACCGTCAAGCTCCACGTCCATGGTAACTGCCGCAGTCGCCCTATTAATGGCATCTGTCCATTGTTCAATATCATCAATTTGCTCGGGGATGCTGCTGAGCGTTTTACGAAAGGCGTTCCAGTCCGTTATACTCTGCGTTGTACCTGTGCGCGCTTGCGCCTTTGATCTCAGAGGCACGGTGATCTCAATGATGTAATGATCGCTGCCTAGCGTCTCGCCTGTGTTCCTCCATCGAATGTTTGTGCCCGCATTGCCGTGTGCTATTTTGGCGAATACCAGATCGGGGTTGGTGTCCCTTTGTACTGACGAGCCAACTCGTGTATATACACCGGTGTCGTTCATTAGGTGATATCCAGCGTTTGTGATCTCCTCCAATAAGCTTCGTCCCTTGACCCCGGTCCTGGGGTATCCCCAATCGGTGTGAGGTGCATTGAAGTCCCCGCAGACGAGCGTAGTGCATCTTCCGGCTAGCTGGATCGTCTTGTGAAAGAGGGCCCTGAATTTCTGTTGGTAGTGCTTTGGGTTACTATATATGTTGACCACAAAGGCACTCTCCTTCTTCTTCTTGCCCGTGACAAGTTCTACCGTGCAGTGCTCGATGGCGCTATTCGCCAGGA
>CM023456.1:114729832-115072332 GCA_013339765.2 Haemaphysalis longicornis | reverse complement strand
GGCATTAGGTATTACTTTTCGGGACTGGGGAACGTGTTGGTCTGTGAAACGTGCCACTGGTGTCTGTTTTTTGTTGGACTGTAAGTTGGGTGTGTGCCGGGAAGTAGACATGGTGAGAGAGGCGGTAATGTGTGCCAGTTTCATTGTACGTGGTCATCCGGTACCTAGCGGACCTCGCGCCATGGTAGGTGAGCGAGCGAGCCCTGGCTCGGATGGCGAGTTCTCGATCCATGCTGTGGGCAACTTCATTCCCCCCCCGAACCAGCTTGCGCCGGAGCCCAGACGGAGATGAAATGGAGCCTGCATTTCCACGATATGAAAGACCCACCACGACAAAAGATCCACTGTTAAACAGAAGTTCAACTGTTGAACCTTCAGGGACGTAATAGCTGCGAAAGAGGGGGAGGGGAGGTGACGCCTGCATGACCGATCGTGACCTTCCGACTGGTGAAGAGCTCCCGCCGTCCTTATCCTCGGTGCGGTGGACGCTGAGCGCGCCTAAAACGAATTTCCCGCGAAACTGACTGACAATCCATAGTGGTTTCGCAGTAAAAATGGTTTGTGAAGGTCGACTACCATGGAGATTTGCAGGTTTATTGAGGCTGGGGAAATGGTGAGACAGTTTAAACGGAGGCAGAGTTGAGAAAAAAAAATCTAATCAAAGACTGTGAGGTTTATGAATTGCGCAAAAAAATTGACAAGCATTAACATCTTCAGCCAAGCTAAGAAAACGGGCGTCACAAATAAAAAAAAATTGGCCGCGTATCTGCTCCTTTCGTTGCAAATGTCGCCAATAGACGATAGTCCTTGTAGACATTTGCCAAGGAAATGCCCCCCTTTGCTTTCCAGCTCACCTCTCATGCTGTTCCTGTACCGTCGCGCTCATCCCAAGGTAAACACACTAAAGGTTTGCACAAGGCGATTTGGATTTACCGCGTTCCAGTGCTGCAGGCCGGGTTCCTCGATGCCAGCGCTGCAGTACGACGGAGACGCGCGTGAATGGAGGCGGCCGACTACAAGGTTTATAGAACCGCGTGGCCGTGCTCCACGTGCGTTCCAAGCAGAACCTGGAACCTAGCTAGTGGAACCTTTCGTTGCTGTTGCCGCGTGATTTTTCATATGCCGCCAGGAGGCGACGGTTTTCTGCAGTAGATTTAGAATATTATTTGCTATCGAAAAACCAAGCATCCATGAATTTTTTAATAAAGGAACACTGTAAATATCCCTTGTGTACTAATTTCCTGTCTTATATTTGCGTAATGTCTTGTTCTTGTTCAACAAAGTTGACAAGTATGAATATATAAACCGGGATGAGACGTTTACATTTGGCTGTGAGTATATAAGACTATTGCGCACTAAGCATTTCACTTTGGCCGGGTGGCTGAATCGAGTTACAGACAGACAGACGGGCAGACAGACAGACATACAGACAGACCAACATTTCTGGGTTTAAGTAGCCCAAGAAAGACTATGGTCTTAAAAAAATTTTGCCGCATTAAACACGGAGACGAAACAAACGCGTGCACTATAAGCACACGGGAGCTCCCGAGAACCACAGGCCGTTGCTGCCAGCGCAAAAAGGGAATACCAAGCAGACGCAGACTCTCCATGAAATCTAAAACAAGGCGAAAAGTTTAATCACAAAAGAGCTCTTAATAAAATGCTAAACCTCCGTCAGGGCTACCCGGCGGGCGAAGTTAATAGTCCGCCGGAGGCTTTAATCCGTTCAATGGAGGGCGAGGCGAAGAAGGCGGCTGTTTGCTGACGCGCTGCTGGTGGTGACAGCGACAAGGCCGACGGCAAATAACGAACGAGGTTGGGGACTGATTGCGTCGTCATTTTTGTCGTTCACGTGATGACAGTTGCCTGCTTCGCCCTTGTCTTTCCTAATCGAAGTGCCCCGAGCTAACCGACCGGGTGCTGCCACTTTTTTTCTTTTTCTTATGATTGCCTGTTCCGCTCCTCCCTTGTATACGACTGCCGATTATATGCCTGCAGCCAGGCCGCAGCGCTTGCTGCATTTACTTGAATAAGCACTGTAAATTGGAAACCCAGGTTCCGGACGGGCCGAAACTTACGTGCGTAAGGACAAGAACTGATGCCCTAGGCAAGTAACGGGCAGCTACTAACTTCCTGATTTGTATGCCTCAGCAATACATAGGAGTGGTCGGCCTCATTACCCGTACGCTCACTCTCCGCGACATTAACCGTGGCTGCCACGGCGCTACTCCTTCGGGACTTCAGCCAGTAATCATGCATGCTAGCCAGCATTCAAAAGATTGGACGCAGAATTCATCTCGGATGATTGTCTTTAAAGCGGCCAGACGATAAAATAAAAGTCTTGTTTTATTAAATGAGTGCTTTGATTAAATAACAATGATACCAATTGCATTGTGAGTTTCAGAGAAATAATTTACATATTAAAGGGACCCTGCAACACTTTCGATAAGTGCTCTCACTCCTTTTCCTTCGCGTCTGGAACCATTGCGAAAGCTATAGTTATCGCCAGCACGGAGCGGCACTGCGTGATTTGCTCGTCGCACCAGATGCGCCTTCCATTTCTGCTTTGTTTTTGTGGCTTTATTTTTAGAGTTGCTGTCGAAAAGCGTTCATTGCTGCAATTGAAGCAAAAACCGGTCAACAGCCGCTACATGGCCTCAGTGACGTAATTCGGGCCGTTGAAGAACCTCAAGACCGGGAAAGAGAGAGAAATATTTTGAGCGAGTTTACAAGTCATCTGATGGGCATAGAGCAGTAATTTTTGGCTACGGTGCTTTGGGACCCCCTAATCTAAGTACTGGGTGTGTTGGGGGACTACGTTCTGCAAGCATTTAACACATCAAAAAAAGTTGAAAAAAGTGTTGCAAGGTCCCTTTAAGGCGAAAGCCCTGAGAAACCATCGTTGTTTAAGTTGTCCAGTCAAGAAAACGACCGCCACTGCAAAGAGTAAACGAACAGAAAACACATGAGTGTCCTGACAGCGCAGGGGAATAAAAAAGCTGGGGGAAGGCGTGCGCACCGGGCTGCGCCTTAAGTTCTTGACGGAGAGGGCGAGACGCCCACGCATTCCTAAATATCCGCCAATGGATTTTGAAATGTTTCTTAGATATATACGGGGAGGCAATGGGAATTGAGCTTGCTATTTGGGGCAGAATTTTTGCCGCTTTAAAGAATGATTGTTATTCACATGGCTTAAGGAACGCTCCGCTGGAGCAAAAGAGAGAAGGGAATAACCAAGCAGCCTTTTTCTGCCTCTCCTACCTGTTCGAAGACGTCAAATGTGCCCGCTAGAAATGGAACTGTGAAGTTTGTTCTCTCTCATTCGAAAGCCCTCACCCGAAGCTCGCACAGAAGAATAAAATAAAACGTCGTTCGTGTGTACAAACGTTCCTTGCTATTTGCGATTAGTCCATGTTAACCTCTGCAAAAGGAAGGCCATGCAAGAGCATAAAATATCTGCAGAGATTCATACATTTGTCTACTAATGCGTTTTCTTACGCCGCTCGTCTATAATGGGAGTTCTTTGCAGCCATATTCGGCCATAAATAGGCGAATACGTTAGTTAGTTTTCTTTATCTAATTTTTTTTATGTTCGCCGATTTAAAAAAAATTTTGATCATTACAGCGATTAAGTGCACAGTTGGTTCGTTTTCACAATTTATTTCTAGTTTTTGTCATGATTTTCCAGGCTTTTTTTGTATAGTCGTAGTTATTTATTGGAAAAGATGTAGAAGGTGCATATTTTTGAATCCGTCAGTTGATTTATGTAGGACTTTTAATTTTTATCATTCGGTATATTTTCGTTTTTGTTTTAATTCTGGCAGACCTAGATCTATTATCGCCATTTACGGTATTGTAACGGTTAAAGGTGTTAATTCCGCAAATGACGGGCGTTACATGGTAGGCGCTTTTCGAAATTTTTTCATTCGTATTTCCAACGTTATTTTCCTGGCTTCTTTAATTTAGTATCCGTTTTTTTTTTTTTGGAGATGTGCAAGATACATATTTTCGATTTCGTCTGTTCATTCGCGTAAAATTTAATTTTTTTCGGTTTGGTTTTCACAATTCCGTTTGACCAATTAGCTTCACTTAAGCAGGAAACTCATGTCCGTCCTATGAATGCGGTTTCCCACGCGGCGCGGCAAAACATCTGGCAGAATGGATGTGCGCGGGAATGGAGGACGCGGCGGGCCATCCGGCAGCCAAACCGGTTCTCGGAGCGGAGACGCGTGCGGGGACGCGTGCTTTTCCGCTCGTGTGTTCGACCCTTTCCGCCACTATAACAAAAAAAATGTTTTACTTCCACCAGTTATGCATTTTTGTGGAAATTCAGGGCATTGCACGTTTGGCCAGTTTTCGCTGTGTTAACAGCGGAGCGGCTTAGGCCGACACAAATTCGTCCGGCGTAGACAGTCTAGAACCCCGAGCGCACGTAAAACGGGATTCACACGACGGAGAAATCCTGTCTTTCTGGCCCGCGAGGCACACTCACGTGACCGGTTTTAGGCTCCGCCCCTTGGTGGGGATCGCCCGCGGAAGCTCCGGGAAAGAAAAAGCCTCCGCATGTTTTCACTCGACGGCAGCGGCCCTCCGCGGAGAATAGAACCTGTTTTGGGCACGTAGGTGCTATGGGCGAGCGAGAGCAAGGGACAAAAAAGCGGTTCCGCAGTGTGCACCGCCGAGATTCCCCTTGCTTCCTCCGCTCGGCGTAGCTCCGCATGCACGTGTGGATACGACGCCAAGCCCGGCAACCTGGTCATGTGCTGTTGACGTAACATATCCGTCCGCCTCCGCGCGCCTCCTCCTCCGTCGTGTGAATCCCGCTGTAGCAACCGGCGCTCTACGGGTCCGTCGCATTGAAGACGATGACGGGGAATCTGTCAAGAGACGGCCACCGGACTAGAGTTACTCAATATAGACAGTTGCGAAACTCCGCTTCAGAATCCGGTGGCGCTAGCCCCCCCACTCGGTGGAAGCTGAGGGGCAAGTCGACGCGCGCGGCACCTAGGAGATCCGAGAAGAACTTTTGGAACTTTATATTCAAAATTCTTCTGTAAAATAAAAGATTGCTTTCTAAATTAAAACACAATAATTACGTAAAATTACTTGTTTTGCGGCTTTCTTCTATGATTTACGGCAGCAGCCGCAAGCACTTGAGTACTGCTTCAACGTCCTGCCGACAGACGACAGGCTAGTCAACTCCCCGTGCTTGCCCCGGCGCAGGGGGCAACCGAAGACCGGCTTTCGATACATTGAGCCATGGGGAGTTTCGCAACTGTCTATATCCAGTAACTCTGCACCGGACCAGCTGACGAAGAAGTGGAGGTGCACGAGGCGAGGACGTGCTACAAGAGGATATTCCCCTACCGGCTGGGCCGTCGGAGACGACGACAAAGGGATGACGACGATTGCTACTGAATAAAACTCTGTACATACTTTCATTTTCTTTGCCGTCCAAGCCGGCTTTTCACTGTTGGGGTCCGGCTGCTCCTCTCTCGGGATCCGCTGACAGTGTGGGAAGAAGCTAGGGCAACCCCAGATGCTGCTGTTTCCAGCCTTGCACCACTAGTGCACACCGCACCAATTTTATTTTTAAGTGCAATGCACTTCTTAAGCGACACGAAACCTGCGTCCACCGGCATGTCCGCACGTGGAGATGGAGCGCGCTGCACTGGCCGCTGACATGGCACATACCCACGTGCGGGGTTGGCCAAGAATCGGGCGTGAGAAGGGCTAATGCACCTGCTTAAAGGGTACTGACACGAAATTTCAAAGGGTGAAATCCGCTCTAGCAATCAAGTACAACGACAACACAAATAGTGTCTGTGAATATATCATTTTCTTTCTTTGTAGTTGTGTGTGTGTGTGGATCTCTCTTTCGCGAACATTACCGAACCGCGCAAATTCAACTCGTGCATTCGCACTTTCACATTCTTCCCCTCGGGGAAATGCGGGGAATTTTTTCTGCATTCAAGTCCTCAGATAAAGGTATCATTCTGGGCGCATTGGTACTCCATAATTGTACCCAAATAATTACGCAAGAATGAGCGCGACGCAAACGAAATTAGGACGGACGCCCACAGCGCGTTGCGCTGTGTGTCCCCGTTCTCACTCCGTCTGTGTCCCCCCTTTTTTGAGCAACTATTTGGTGCAATCAGTCTTCAGTTTTTAGAGGAGATCTATCAGCTGCATCTTTTTTATTCCGTCAGTTCATTTTTGTAAAGTTCTAATTTTTTTATTTCTGTATTTCTTGTTATTCAAAATTTTGTTCGACCACTTGTCTCTATTTACGCAATTACAATGATTAAACGTGTCGCTTCCGCCCATTATGCATTTTGGTGGAAATGCAGAGAGCGGAACGAATGGCCAATTGTCGCCATTTTTTCATTCGTAATTTCAACGTTCTTTTCCGGGATTCTGTAGTTTAGTATTAGTTCAGCCTCGAAACATTTGCTAACTGGGGAAAAGATACGGCGCGGTCTTCAAAAGTTAATGTTAGGAGTAATTCATTATTGCTCTACGGATCTAGATAAGACAGGAAGACCAATAATACGATGCAGGGATGAAATAAAGAAATTCGGGGGCAAAGAATGAACTCGAGCGCCGCCTAATCGCCGCGGTGGCTCAGTGGCTATGGCGTTGTGCTGCTGAGCCCAAGGACGCGGGTTCGATTCCCGGCCGCGGCGGCTGCTTTTCTGATGGAGGCGAAAAGCGAAAATAACCGTGTGTTCCCCAAGTGGTCAAATTAATACAGAGCCCTCCAATACGGCGTGCGTCATCGCCAGCGTAGTGTCGGCGCGTTGAACCTCATAGTCCATCAATCAATCTGTCAATCAATCAATCATTCAATCAATCAATGGAGCACCGCAGGACAGGAGCGGTTGAAGGTCAATGGGAGATGCCTTCGTCCTGCCGTGGGCCTTAGTAGGCTGTTGGTGATGATGATGATGATGACTCAAACTACCGTGATAAGCAATAAATCCAATTAGTAAGATTACCTGATCAAATATTATTTCATTACATTGGTAAGTATACCACACAAACAACTGAATTACAGTAATTTCGTGCTAGTAGTAGTATTACTGCCATGTATGGTGATGTCTGATCACTGCCGCGCACTCGGAATTTATCAGGTCTTTTTCGGCACGAAGGCGTCTATCTCCCCGGGAGATGGTTGTATGTCGGGTTGTGGCGTTACACACTCCGTGCAGGCCTTGGCGGCTGGCGGTCTGCGTTTTGCCGTCGTGTTCGTAACTGTTGACCGTCCCATATTGGCTCCCATGTAAGACCCTCTGGGCTGGGCCTGTTCGTCATTGGGAATTGTTATCACTTTCTTTTTTGAATCAGCGCTTTTTGGTGTAGTCATTCAAGACGAGCTCAATTCAGGAGGAAGCCATTGCCTGGGTGTGCTGACAGGCTGCAGAGGTCATGCAGTCTGCTGATAAAAAACAGGTACTAATAAGAAAAAAAACTATGAAGTATTCAAAGAACAAGCCTCCTTAAAGTTACCAAAGTATTTAAAACAGTATACAATCCGGCCTTAAACATCATAGCTAATGTCCCACCAATTCATCTGACGATCGAAAAAGAAATCGAAACATTTAACATACTTTTCGCCGGAAAAATGTTCATCTGGAAAAACCGCGCTTTTACGGGAGACCAAATAAGTAACAAAGCAGATACATGGCAGCTGCATCCAGCAGATAAGATATCTTTCGCCTATCTTACCCAACCAATTTGGCAGACAGACTTTGTAGTATTTACAGACGGCTCGCAAGATAAAACCGACATAGGAGCAGCTTTTATAATTCTAGACAAATCCGGCAAAATATAGAAACCAAACAATACAAACTTCCGGAGTACAGCAATAACTTTGAGGCAGAAGGAATCGCGATTTTAAAAGCACTTGAATACCTCCAAACTAGCTTCAAAGGTAACGTACAGTTGTATACTGATAGCCTATCAACCCTAAAAGCAATTAGCAATCCAAATAATCGGAACCCAAATATATTTAGAATTAAAGAAATGCTAAACAAAATAGCAAAACAGGTCAAAATAACGTTAACTTACATTAAAGGTCACAGTGGCAATGTCGGTAACGAAAAAGCGGACGAAATGGCTAAAAAAGCAGCAAAATATGGCGAAAAAATTGACTGGCCTATTTCACTACAATTTATCAAAAAACAGCTCAATATTAACCTAAGAAAACATTGGAATGTTGAGTGGCAACAAGAAGGAAATGAAAGCTACACATTCCAATGGATAAAGAATATTTACAAAATTCCGGACCACTTTCCCACCAATTATTACACGTCACAGTTTATCACTGGACACGGTAGATTTCCGTTTTATTTTCATAGGTTCGCCATTGCAAATAATAACATATGTAAATGTAACCTACCAGCAGACAGTTTTGATCACTATTTACAGGACTGCCCAATAAAAAACAAACACAGAGAACAACTTCTTGATATCCATAGAAATTATCTCGTAAGAAGGAAACCGGAGCTAATAAAACATACAAAAACATTAAAAATTTTAGAAGAAATGACAATACTAGTTAACGCTAATATTCAACAATACTAACCCCTCAAATATTTTGTCACAATTTCACTCACACGCAGAAACAAAGTCAGCGGCAAATAACGCGATAATAGCCTTTAGATCTTTTGTATTTACCATTGTTCTTTAGTAAGTCATTTTCTGCGTAATCATCTTGTTTAATTACCTTTTTACGTTTTTTTTTAATTTTACATCCATACATCCATTTTCAATGTATTTAATTTACCCGTTATACCTCGGTGGAACGGGAAGGGTTTCAGTTCTTGAGCCCGTTTTAATAAAGTCTGCTGATTGGCTGGCGGGCCGCCTTACGCTTATGACTGGGGCGGAGCAAAGGCAAAACGATAAACTTACGTAAAGCTTGAAGCATTTCCTTACTAGATGATATTTCAGGTGTCTCGGACGCTTTTCAATTTCGGGAGCGCTTACAGGTCAGGGGAACTGAGGGAAGTATTTCTACTCCTTTCCCAATTCAGCAAAGACTTAGGCGTACAGTACCACAGTTTCTACATGAGCACACGCTCCGCGTAACAGAAGCTTGCACATTCCCGATCGTTTGGTAAAATGGAGAGTAGCAGAAGGTACAATGGATAGACGTTTCCATTGTTAAAGGAGCACTGACACCAATTTTCGGCGTTAATATTATTGCACAGTTCGCTTCCTTCACTCAACAGAATACCCTGGCTGAAATATGAGCGGCCTGCGACGCGAAGAACATAGCTCAATGGGATCTCATTTATCGCGCCGACGGAGCAGCGCGCGGAGCGGCACTCAGCAAATTGACATAAGCGTGACATCACCCCGTGAAGCCAAAAGAAGTGACGCGACAGCGCTCGTCAAAAACTCGTGACGACACTTCACGCGCGCGGCCCCACGAGCGACGAGCGGGCGCATCACCCTCTCAAGCGGGCGCCGGTGACGTCCGCACAAAGCAGTGAGGTCAGGCCGTGATTCCGTCATATGCACCGTTCGGGATGAAAGCGCGGGAATTTGAAACAAACGATTTTCAGGCCGTTCAATGCAATCAACTATCGCGCGCAGAAGTATTTGAAGTGCTGTTTCAGGTTCGCCAGACCATTAAGCATCAATAAAAGCAATAAAAGTGTAAAATAAAGTTTTCGTGTCAGTGCTCCTTTAACATCATCTGTTCGGTTGAGGCGATAACACCTTAACTTGAGATTACCCGAATTAAAACATGCAAGAAGAAATTGAGTAAATGAGCTAGAACTGGATCAGAGAAAACAGTCGGACAAAATACATTACGCTATATTTGACGCGCTGATGCGCAACCATTACATTCACGACACGTGTGGAACGGCTATTTAGAAGTTGTTTTTTTTTTTGTATTTTCATACAGTGAACGATAGAGCACGGAACGCGCGACAATGGGATCTGAAAGGACGAGAAAAAGCTATCCCCGCCCTTAAATTGTGTCAGAAACGGAGAGCATACGTGGTGACTCGTGAAACGTGTCCTGGGAATCGCACATGTCCATGGTTCGGGGAGAAACAGCGACGAGAATATGCTCTGTGCGCTGTCGGTGGCCTTGCAGAACTAAGCCTGTATTCATATGAAAGCATTACGTGCACCAGGAGGCGTAAACCCGGATTTGTACGCAGCTGAAGTCCCAAATATTCCACGTGCCTTCAGCTAAAAATACACTAACACTGGCAGGAACGTGAATTCAATTTATATGGACCCATGGTGACATTCCAGATGACTAAACCACTGCTGTACACCAACGTTACGCAGAACCAAACTTTCGAGGCACGGTTATGTGCTTTGAAAGTGAAAGCATTACAGCTTCCCGTGACAAAATCTTACTGCTACATCGTGTGCGGGTGTGTCATGTTGGTTGCACGAAATTGCCGTAATATGGATTTGTGGATGTAGTTCCCAATTCTCTGCAGACTGTTCGCATATTATTCAAGGGTACTGCGCAAATAACGATAAAAAAGGTCTCCAGAAGATCACGTCAGATTCACCGATTCCAATTTGGCTGCTACGACTAGACCAATTTCTGCGTACCCAACCAGCGGTTCTGGCAAGTGAAGATAACATCTGCCATAAGAGGCTCACGGCTCATTCAACTGTAACCTTTCTCATGATGCTTTCGCATTCAAAGCACGGGAGTGAACCTGAGGGCCCACAGTATTAAAGCGAAAGCTTTCTTAGTAGGACCGACAGTGTTCTGTCAAAAAAACTGACGCATCTCTCTGTAGACCGGTTGGTTGACCGGAAAGCTCTGATAACATTTTTGGACACACGGCGCACGCGTGAATTGGGCTTCCAGTGTGCCAATGCGGTTACTTGAAAAACGCGAAAATTAAACGGTTCTAGATAAGGCCATACACGCATCGATCATGAAGGAGGAGTTCAAGTAGTATACCTTTACCTCCTAAATAAACTACGTGTCGGCATACACGTAAATGGTTCGTAGATGCGTTTACTTAGTGCTCGAAAAAATCGTCGCGTGGGTGAGTTCCTCGTTTGCGATTTGAGTCTTCCAAAGCATGACGATCGATTGTACGCACGTCCAGCGAAGGTAGGCCGTACTTTTGGCTTTCGAGCTTGTCTTTTAGCAAGGAATGGTAACTTTTATTTTATTATGAGATCCGGCTTTAAGCCAAGAAATGCTTGCTATTGTTTGATTGCGCTCCAGTCCCTGGAACATGACTATTTTAGCTGATGTCGCCTTCTTTTTCATTGCGCAAAAATATTAATAACCATTATTATGCTCCATTTTGCCTTTCACTGGGCCTACCGACATACAATCCGACTTGGACTTGTCTGTGTGCATTTGCCTTGGTTGCCGTTAAAATAAATTTACTGCCTCATGTACAGCGTTTTAGTCGGCCACTGGTACCCTGTTAAAATGCGCTCTATTTTTTCCCTGGTATCAGGAGCTTACACACCTCTGTTTTAATATTAACATCGTCGCCATATTTCCCGCAACAAACGGTCGTGATACGTCGCCTGCTAAGCCTTCGAAAATCTCCCACGGCGCGTACGTTTAAAAATTCTGAACGAGGCCAAGTAAGCTGAACAGCCAGCGTATGCAAAAAGTAAAACGACTCCTAAATAGGTTGCTTCAATGTGCGGGTAAAACCCGGCATTGCTAGCTGTTTAATTCCGCCCCGAACAACACAAACAGGCATTATTGTTCCTGGAGACTCCGCCATCAACATACATAATTCTGGTAACACAATGGGGCAGTTTTCTGCAAATAAATTCTTTCCGCAAAGAAACATTTCGCTAATCGGATTGACATAAAAGCAATTCCCATGTCGAGGCCAAAAATACCATTGTAGCGACCCAACTGCGAATGAAATGTAAGTTCCGCTTCAATGCCAGACTTCAAAGGGTTGATTCAACGGAAGTTTGAAGAGCGCGTTATTTAAGACAAATGGCAGGACAACTGCAGGCATCGCAGGAAATTACTGGACGCCGTTCGAAGAGGCCCCGCCCCCATCACAAGGCCGCACGGACGTTATTCCTAATCACCCCATTTAGGCGGCTCTCAGTCGCACAAAACGAGGCGACCGCTTTTCGAACTCAAGTGCAAACGTTGCCCGCATCCAGCAACCTCATTTTCGCGTGGTGAACAGTGCCCAAGTATTCCTCTGTGAGTAGCCCACAGCACCAACCATTTAGCGCCATGTATTTGCGCAAAAGAATGCATAATTGCAGAAGCTAACACATTATTCGCCATGATAATGTAAATGAAATAATAATGTAATTGTAAATTGATCACGATAAATTCAAATTGGCAAGAGTAACGAAAAATTGAAATGAAAAATGTCTATCTTGCATACCACCCTCACGTGTATGTATGCATGTATAAACAACATAAACACTTTGGCCCCACTTTGACCTCGCTATTCAATAAGGCGTTCTTTCCTGGTGTTAATCCCGATACTTTGAAAATGGCACGTGTCGTTCCGACATACAAAACTGGTGGCACGAATGAACTGCGGTAATTACAGGCCAATTTTTATTTCAAGTTGCTGAAAAGCTAATAGCCAAGCGATTGAGACAGTTTCTTCATAAAAATGACATCATTTCACCGCATCAGCACGGTTTTCGAGAAGCTAAGTCTACTACATCGGCAATAATTTGTTTCTGACAATTAATCATGGACATTAACAACACTGAGTGTCCAGTCGTTGTTTTCGTGGACATCAAAAGAGCATTTGATACTGTTGACCACAATATTTTACTCAATAAGTTACAACAATATGGCATTAGGGGTGTGGCTCTCGAGTTCTTCAAGAGTTACCTCAGCAAGTCGCCACCAAGCCGTAAATATAGACCTACATACCTCAAGCTTAAAAGAAATAAACAGGGGGGTACCGCAGGGATCCCTGCTAGAGCCCTTACTATTTACACTCTCTACAAAGAACTGCCTAATTATCTGCGTAGTGCCCAAGCTTGTGTACGCCGATGATACGGCAATATTAGTAAAATACAAATCGTTATTGGATGCCGAGTGCACTATCAGTAATGAACTAGAAAGTATTCGCAAATGGTTTGTATCTAACAAACTCACCCTGAACATCTCTAAAACTAAATATGTTGTGTTTAGGTTCTCCTTATAAAGCACACAATAGTATACCAATCACAGTTAGGTAGGTTATACCGAAATTGAATCGTGTTAAAGAAATCTCCTACTTAGGTGTGATCCTAGACGAAGCGTTTAACTGGAGGCCCCACATTGACAATCTTAGAAAAAAGCTGCATTATGCTTGTTTTATCCTGACCAAAAGTCATCGCCACTTCGATTTTCAGACAATACGCACTATATATTTTTCGATATTTCACTTGCACTTGTCATACTGAACAGAAGCATGGGGATTTACTTGCAGCACGCCCATTGAGGCAATTTTGCGGCTTCGAAAAAGAGCATTAAGGCTAATTAATTCCGTAGGTCCCTGCTATCCGTCAAAAACTTTATTCATTCATGCTTATGTAAGGCCTTGTATGTGCAGAAAAATGCATAATGGTCAAACGTAATGAATGTATTTGTCCATAATAATGTGAATGTATATTATTCCGAAGAAAATTTCAAAAAAATAGAAAAACTGAAACCTAGAAAGTACTAGAATTAAGGTAATGAAATCAGAAACATCTATATTATACATTTGGCTCTTGCTATCAGGGCAAAAATAAAGTGAAGCCGAAAAGGAAACAAACAACAAAAAAGTCGTTAGAAAGCATCAGGATGTATCCTCGGTATTCAATGGCGTGGAATGCATGCAGGCAACCAAGTGTGCGCCGCCTTATCTGTGTCCAAGCGTCTGTTGCTAGGCGACGTTATGCGCACGGCCCGCAGATCAGGCACCCCTCTTTTCCTCCATGCAACCGTGTGAGTGCGCCGTCAGTCGTTACGTCGGGCTCCGCGGGATGGCGGCACTGGTCCGTGCTAAGCACGACTGTGAAACACATGACTGTGTTTCACGTTACGAACTCTTCGCCGAACACAAAGTATTGCGTCGAGTTCACTGTGAGTGCGATTAATAACATCTCTGTTGGCGCCACAGTTTGGAATTCCGATTGGAACGGAGCAGATGGACGAACGCCGGTGTCTTTTTTTTTTTCAGCGTGCGGCCGCAGTGGCCCAGGCTGCGCCGTGTCCGTGACGCATCGGCCATGTCTGTGGCCGTTTCCAGTGTTGCCAAGCGAAGAAATTCACAGCTGAACTTTTCGACGAATACCGTCCATAGCGCCTTGTATGCGCACAAAACTTTATAATTGCCGAAGATATGAGACTTAATCTTCGTAATAGCGTAAACGTAGACCTTTGGTATCAAAAATAAAAACAATATTAACCAAACTCAACACAAAGTCGCCCAAGTGATCCCAATACAGTCCACCACTAACTAAAACGACGGAAATCTGGCTGTAACTGAAATCCCAGTGAACCCAGACGCCGCAATAGCGTTTCCGTATTATTAGACAATTCTTCAAATACAGGCACATTTTTATTGTTGGGAGGCTAACTGGGAGGCTAACAGCCATGGCTACCTTGTAAAATGATAACGTTTAATCTATATCTGACTATTGCTGCTCTTGCCTGGCGTTGCAACGTTACTCTATCTTCAGTATATATCGTGCCACTATACGTGCCATTACGGGCCTCCCGCGACACACAGAGTCGACCTCCTGGAGAAGGCTTCACCGCTTCCACCCCTCCACATCCTTGTGGAAGAGACAAAATTGCATCACCAACATCGTCTTGACCTTACCCCTCAAGGGAAAGCTTTCCAACAATGGCACCACCTAAACAGCCACACAGATATCGCCAATATGTCACCTGCTCTTCCACCACGGGAACGCCCGGCACTCGCCCTACTTCGTCGCCGCCCCATAGAGCGACGTCGAAGAAATGTACGGAAGAAGTACATTGCCCAGTTGGCCCACGACAAAGGCTCCGAGGAGTTTGACATATTTACAGATGCAGCTATTAGCGGCATGAGCGCAGCAATAGCCTGGACTTTCCCCGAAGACCCAACCCTGAATGGATCTCGGCAGATCAGCAACACGTACGGCCTTACTGACGATGTCGAGCTATTTGCCATTCTTGGAGCACTCCAACAAATTCAGATCTCCCAGCAACCCGAATATCAGCAGTACTGCATCATTACCGATTCACACGTTGCCCTCCAGGAACTCAACAAGGCTTATACCCATAATCTCACCGCCAACCACATTATAAGCACAATTCAATCCTTGCGCGGACAAGGCATTAATATTCGTCTGGCTTGGACACCTGGTCACACAGCTGGAGCGACTGGAAACCAGCAAGCACACAACGCCGCTAGAGAGTGCCTTCTTTCGACTCCTTCCCTGGCTACCGCGCCCGCTGACGAAACTTCGCCTACATCTTTAGCCTGGTATCAAAAAAAAAAGACGACAACTGCGGTAACAAAGTCAACGGCTGCTCCAAGAAGCTACCCCCGCAGGCTTTCTCCCTGCTTCAATATCCCTCTCTCGGCAGGGCGAAATCTTTGTTAACAAGGCATGCGCGGACAACGCCTACGCTCCGGACATTGTTCGCAAATGGTACCCCGGCAGCACATCCCTTTCATCCGCAACTACGTGCAATTTCTACGGTGCCGCTAACACCCTCCTGAAGTTGTTTCACCTAATATGGTCATGTCCGACATTCCAAAGCGGCCGAGAATATCTGGTAGCCCATTGCCCACCACCACGTCGAATACGGAGCACCTGGAGCGCCTGCGCTCCGATGCTATTCTTCTCAAACGCGTAGGAATTTATTCCCTTGCCAGTGGTCTTTACAAAGCAGTGTAGAGCGGTCTGACAGCCCTATTAGGGCCTGCAAACGGACAAATTGTGTTTAATAGGGCACATGAGACTTTCATTGAGGCTTTCGACTCACCTTCCCTCATCTTCCAATAACCCCCCGGGGCCTCAGGCCTATTTCTAAATAAAGTCGTTTCATCATTCGTATCATCCAGAACCGATCACTGGCGCATTCTTAATGAGTTTTCGAATGGCAGTCAGAATTTTCATAGCTGCTTTTAGATTACCTTCACACAGAGGGAGTATACTTCTATGAATGTATTCGAGCGAATAAAATCAAGCCTTTTGCACTAATGACAATTAATTCATGCGTTCCAGAAATTGTAGCCTGAATATAACTGCAGCGGCAGCGGTACTGACAATATCCATGCATGAAAGCGTAACTTTAGACGCCTTCGATGTAACTTGGTGCTTCTTTTTTGTGAAAGGCATTGCAAAGAAAAGCGAAAAATGTTTACTGCACCTATCTCACCAGTGGCACTCATCAGTTTGTGAGCTGATGAGTGCCACTGGTGAGATAGGTGCAATAAACATTGAGTTGCACTGATGAGTGCAACAGGTCAGAATATTGGCTTTGTTAGCTTCAGTCGTTCTAGTAGGTGTGCTAGAAGGTGCCGGTGGCGGAATCAGCCAACTGTGAACAAGCGCCATGGGTCACATTTTTAAATAAAGCGGAAGTTTTTAGGGGATATGAAAACAAAGTTACCTACACGGTGGCCAGGATAAGAGCCGGTAACAGGCGATGGTCTGTGTGAATAAGTCGAGACAATCATAACGTCGCTGTTTCGCTATAGCAACTTAAAGCAAGAGATTTCTTTGTGGACTATAATTGCGAAACACCGTTATACTCAGACGCCTGAATTTGGCTCAGACCAAAAGGTTTTAATTTGACAGATTACACAACTCTGTGAATAATTTCCAGAACATTCCATTCCATCTCATTTAGGAGAACCCCTTCAAGGATAGGGGGACATAAGGGGAGAATTTGAGGAATTTTAAAACGTGTTTTAGCTAGAGACAGTAGTAATTTAGCACACGGAGGTGCATTTGCCGCACTCATATTCGTGTACTCTTACGAGGCATTGATCGTGTTCGGCATTGATGGCATTGCAGTCACATTAATTAGAATGATCGACGGTCGCAATCGCTTTGCCACTCACTAATATATGGAATGCACAGTCATAGAAAAATGAAATTCGAACACAAAAATATTAATCAGCACACACAAATAGCGCGATTTCTTGCAATGCAGATCAAATGGACATGTGGCTTAGCTACAGTACCAAATTTGGGAAATGTGGCTTTTCAAATAAAGCAATAGCGCGCTATTATTTTGACCTCCACGAACAGTTTTTTTCCAAATTTGTGTGTTCTGCTTCCTATTTTTTTGCTCGCATTTCGTTTTTTCATGACTGTACACAAAAAATGTTCTTGTCCTGACAAGATACATTTCCAGTAGGTATAAATGCTACCGGTAAAATGTAGAGAGCGAAGTTCAGCTATTTCCTCCATTTGTCTGGTGTTGCAGAATGCGCACTAAACACCCACTAATGTCTTAGTATTGGCTATCAATAAAATCGCAGTAGTGAAGTGGCTCTGTTACCGGTAAAAAAGGCTGTCATCGATAATACAAGAAAGAAATTAACAGCGGTTCTCATTTTTTATTGATGTTAATGTTTTCCTTTGGCAAACTGTGATGCATTGTTTAACCAACCGTATAAATTATGATAAGTGCCGTTTTAGAACAGCTTGAAGATTGCCTGTCGCATCGGAATTAAAAAACATTTAGCCTTGAAATAAAAAAAGGAAAACAAATGTCAGTGCATAACCTTTCTTCTGCTTATTTTTCCGAGGGCTCAAAACTTGGTGAAATTTTTAACGACCTAACAAATCGAAAAATTGTGCTCGCACGTAATCGCTAACCTCGAAGGAACGGGAAAAGTAGGAACTAATCGCCTTATGTGCTGTCAATTTCCGCGGGCGTTTGATATATGCTAAGTTTATGCGTTTATTCGTAAGGCCGTGTCGAAGATTAGCAGACGATTACAGCAAGGAGATGGAATTATTCTACATACAGCACTGGCTGGTTTCGCAACTTTTATGCGCTTCAGAGTAAGTTATCAAAATGTTATCATCAATCGCATTTACATTATTGTAAATTATTACCATAATTCTCCTTCAATGCCGCATAAGTTGCCCTCACCATAAACTTTGTTTTGCTGACTTCACCACGTTACATGGATGCTTGCTGTGGAGTACTCTCTAAAAAGCAAGTCTCGATGGTGGGGACATTGGCGCAAACATTCCGAACAACTTGGAAAAAACAGCACCAAAAAACGATATGACAGGGAGTAAAGACAAACACTGTGCTGAACTGCCAACTGAGGTTTATTTAGAAGAACAATGAATATATACTAGAATCAAAAACAAGGAGCAGAGAAGGAAATACATAACACAAACACGCAACGCAAAAAATTGAAGTTCATTGTGGAAATGAAAGCAGCCACGTGTAATGCGTTGATCATGATCCTAGGTATCTTATCTCCCTGTCGTACAACTCGATAGAGGGTGTGCTCACGCACCTATCTCCCAACGTGTGGATGACGAAAGCCTCGTGAATCTCCCTCGTGCGTTGCTCGCGATACCGCTCCAGGATGACGGTGCATCATGCATCAACTAGCCCGTCTCAGTTCACTTGTGCATTCCGAACAATCTTCCATTTGTTTTTGCCGCTTGGACTGGTGATGGTGATGGTCGAACAGCGCTGTTCCGTTCGGTCGTCGATTTGCAAGTGTTGTAAATGATCGCCTGCGCTTCTTGCAGAGAAAGCACATCCTTCCTTGGGTCACAAGCAGACGAAAAATGCGGTGCCGGTCACATTCTATGGCCTTACTTGAACGCAACTGTTATAAAACTTTTGTGAACATGACTTTGTGCTTTGTAATGTTTCAGTAAAACTGACTGTAACAACGAGCGCGCTTGATTGCACATGTACCAATTTGGTCTTTACAAGTAGCTCGAAGTTATTTAAGTGTATGTTTTCAGAATTGTTAAACAAAGAGGCCCGTCAGAATCTCCAGAAAAGTTAAAATTTCAGGATAAGCATTCGTGGATAAAATACTACTACCCCTACAAGGTGAGGAAGAATTCAGGCCGACAAGGGGGCGCTGTCCTAATGCGCTGTGTTGACTTTCTTCAGTTTTTTTTCTGTAAAGGTAGGAATGCCACTTCAAAAAGAATTTTACAACAGTTGAATCTATTGCATATGTTCTGTAAATACCTCAGCCTTTTTTTTTAATCTACGTAAGCGCTATTCTTAATACATGCAAGAACTGATTATTCGCACTGAGATTTTTTTTTTAAATTTCCGGTATAATCAATTAGTTTAAATTATTCAGTACAAGAAACATTTCTTGCTGTGAGAGTAGTATACTGCTCACAAACAGGGAGTTTTACTTTCTTGCGAGTCGAAGCAAGTGCGAGCCCCAAAAATTACCATAATCAAGGCGTTCGAAGAGCTACCCTAAAGTCTGCAGATTATGAATGCAGCGGGTCTCCTTTCCTGTAATTCCCTTAAAATACTCCCGGTACCTTTCGTTTTGTGCTTCAGCCGCAGAGTGAGGTGGGGAACGCGGGAATTTTACGGCCTTGCGTTAGCCCTTACATTAGGCCTAACGTAAGGCGTTGTGGTCTAACGACGTTAACCGGAACCTACAGGTTGACATACGCTGCTTTCAGCGTAGCTATGCCCAACGTTAGGCTACCTAAATTTAAGCCTAATAATGGTGAACACGCATACCCGCAAAGGTGTATTGGCCCGCACTTACTTCCGGCGTTTTTTCGGTTTGCGCGACTCCCAAAACTCGGACAATCTAGCCAACGTAGCACTTACTAGGAGTAGTAAAAAACGTTTTACTGAGCCGGCGAAGTGGGAGTGGTTCCCTATTGCAGGAATCCATGTGATGAGCGGGTAGCATGGGTCCCTTTGAAATTGCAACCCATGGTCTCAACAAACACGACGCAGCTGCAACACGCAGCATACGCCTGAACGTCGCCTACACGCCCCTTTTCCGTTTCAAGCTTCAGCAGACCAGCTTACCACTTTGTCAAGAAAGCGACTGTACAGAAGATATTCACCTCGTCATATGTGTGTGTAAATGATATGCCCCACCCAGACTCTCCTTGAATGCGACTTTGGGCAAGCTACCCACATCTCAGCAAGATTTGTTGACGGGCTAGTTGGTCTGATACTTGAAACGCCATGAGGATTGCGCGGAACGACGACACAAAGAGACAACAGGATGAGCGCATTTTGTTGACGGGCTAGTTGGTCTGATATTTGAAACGCCATGAGGATTGCGAGGAAGAACGACACAAAGAGGAGACAACAGGAGGAGCGCACCACACATCTCGTATTACGCACACTATAGCATGATGTTCTTGGCCCCTGGTCATGTGCAACAATGCCTTCACGTGCGACGAAAGCCTTTCTCAGCTTCCTCCGCAGTTCAGGCCTAGTTCACATTCTTTAACAGTGCGGAACCTTGATGCTACGTACGCTGCACGGCCGTGTCCATCACCTTTCCGCCCTCAAGCTCTGCGGGATGTCCAAGTGAATATTTCAGGCGTGTGTTTAGCAAGACTGCTATGCTAGCGCTGAACGTGCCGTGCTCGCGTGCGGTCACTCCGCGGTTTCTGAACTGCGCGCAACTTGAAAGCGAACATTTTATCGAGTGTGTTTTCCCATTTATTTTTTACGCCCAACTGCTGAACTCTCTCTCCGGACCTCAGGATGGTTCATTCCTTCTTTTATTTGTGCCTTTCTTTGTTCCTCTTGCTTCTTTCTTTTAAATGCGAATGCATTTATTAGTCGGGGGTTGTCTTGCGTCCATCGAGCGGCGTGCGCCTGCATTCCTCCAGCGCGAGCGCACGTGAGCGCGCGCCTCGTAGTTCTGCCTTCGTCGTCGTCGTCGTCGTATACATGCGAATGCATTTCTTAGTCGGGGGTTGTCGTGCTCCGTCGGCGTGCGCCCGCAGGTGTTATCTCTCCGCGCTCAATGCCGAACGCATGCGCTTGAAGCGAGCTGTACTAGTTTGCTCGAAGCGGCAAGGACGGCGAGTACTGCGGTGTTAGTCTCGTGTCTAACGTGTATGGGAACTTGATATCGCACGCCGTTGCCACGTCTCCCGTTCGAGACACGTCTCCGTACAAGGACTTGTACACCCTTGCCTACACCGGAGACGGAGTCTTTGTGGTGACCGTGTACCTCGCGCCCAACCTTGCTCGAGACGCCGTTGCCGCGCAGCTGGACGCGGCTATGGAAAGTGTGCGCGTGCGCTCCAAACCCTCTGACCCCATAGTCTTGGTTGGCGACTTCAACGTTGACGTGCGCAAGAAGAGTGGCGAGTGGCTGGTCGAGTACATGCAGACCAGGCACTCTATGCATTGTCTCTCTGCCGGCTTCGACACGTGCCCGACTACCATTCACGGGAGTTGCATTGATCTGGTCTTTACGCGAAACTGTGACGCGCGTATGCTTCTCAAAGACCCTTTGACCATGCACTTTAGCGATCACAAGGCAGTTAATTGTGGCCGTCAGGTACAACGATAACACAAACAGGTGCTGATGAATAAATGATTACGTTCACACTCTCGTCATTAATTACGCCATTACTCGCAACACACTCATCGGTGCACCCAATGCGTTCGCATTTCTGCACGATTCCCTTCGGGGAGGTGCGGGGGAATTTTTTTTTCTGTCTTCCTTTTCACTCGTCTCATTTTAACCCCTGACTTAGCATGTTAGGCTATCTGCTGATCATTAAACTGCGTTCTCTCTCTCTCTCTCTCTCTCTCTCTCTCTCTCTCTCTCTCTCTCTTCTCTCTCCTCTCTCTCTCTCTCTCTCTCTCTCTCTCTCTCTCCTCTCCTCTCTCTCTCTCTCTCTCCTCTCTCTCTCTCTCTCTCTCTCTGGAGACCAAAAGTGTCTGGGCATCCGGTTCGCTTCATGGTGATCAGGTTCATTTGTGGCGCATCCCACTCCCTCCCTTCAGCCTATTTCCCGCCCATGCTTTTTACCCACTTCATTTGTAAATTTAAATGTAAAAACGAGAATAAGATAAGAAAACGAAAATAAAATATTGTCTCGGCGGATAGTACGTTTTCTATTTTTTGCACCGGTGGAGTGTAACACCCCCCGAAAAATATTTATGGCTACGCCACGGGTGGGAAGGGTGGATGGAAGAAGGAGGGGGTCGGGGTTGTGCTTGAACTTTAATATGACGTGAGGAAGAGTTCCGGGTTTTAAACAGAACTTGTATTCGACAGGAGATTGCCTAGAGAACATACGATGAAGGCGGACTGGGCGAGGGAACGTATTGCTCTGCAGTCGGCGAAGTAGTGATTCTTCTTCTTTCGAGAGTTTTGTATATGGAGTAGGGAAGTGCTGTGGTTCTGACCGGTAATATTGAGATAGTATCTTTGAAAGTGACTAGAAGGACGGACGAGGCGGTCTCCTCAGTAGTCTGGAGGGACAGGGCGCAGGCCTGCTGGGGGGCAAAGTTATTGCCCATCAATGAGGAATGCCCACGAGTCCAGATGAGGCCTGCTGGTGGGCAAAGTTATTGCCCATCAATGAGGAATGCCCACGAGTCCAGATGAGAGTGACTTTTCGGCAGGGTTGACGCTGCGACAGTATTTTTAAAGTTGAGGGGGCCACCCTCAAGGCTATGAAGCTTCTGCAGGCTGCTGAGATCTGTGATGATGATGATTGGGTTCTTCGTAGCTCCTAGTGTAGCTTTGTTGTTACGAAGCCTCCTCGACGTTAACGCAGAGCAGGAGCCTTCACAGCGAGGACTGGCCCCATTTTCACTAGACTGTTGCATCAAGATCGCCGGAACCATGAATTAGCCGGGAAAATGAGTCCGCGGGTGTGTTTCTAACATGTAATACGAAATGTTACATGTAATACGAAATGTTGATTCTGAATAAAACAAATCACAATCAAATTTCCGGGTTTCTACGCAACGCCTGTTTGATCAATAACCGCGTTGGGGGCTTACTTCGTGCGTAGGTAGATTCAGAGCCAACGGCTGCGCTACACGGGAACGACGCAAAACACACAACATAGCGGGTTGCATTTTACAAAATTTGTTCCAAAGGCTCAAAAACAGTGGAGCACTTCGGATCGAGCGTTTATAGACGTGAAAACTACCCTGTATACAGCTGCGAACGTCGAGGGGTCAAGCGAGGTCTAGATTGAATTCTTTCTTATTTGCCTACTGCGAGCAACCGATACAATCGCAGCCGGTCGATTGGCCCTGGCTACGAAATGTCGCCACGTGCGGATGTTATGGACGTACGGGTACAGTACTGGGATAACGGCAGCTTGCACGGAACTTGGGGATCCAAATAGAATCCGTTTTCCGCAGGGTCGCGCGCATGCGTAGCGTCAGCAGGATGTGTTTTGACCGGAAAGTGCCTCCTGGAAGCAATTTGTATATATAGGAGCAATCGATGTAGTGACGTCTATCTGTGTGAACGGACAAGTTTAAAGGAAGCGCGAGACCTGGTTTTCCGCAGAACCACGTGGTTGACCAGGTGGTTTTTGCAAAACACGGTCGCGATGTGGGGTCTGAAGTTATCGTAACCTACTCTCGGCCACATACAGACAAAAAGAAGTGAAAAAAGAGACTAGGGAGAAAAAAAAAACTAAAGACCCTTTCATAACAGAAAAAATGGTTCAAAGTTCAACGCGAGGCTTCAACCCTTGCAACCTGAGTAAAACGTGCCTTCATATTTCCACGTCAACCGTATTCATATTTATTCATGTAACTAAAGTTATTGTTTTGAAAAGAATGTCCGAAATCCAAACTGCCTCGGCCAGGCCGGAGTGGTGCAATTGGATACATGGTGGCTTCGTAACGCGAGGGACCCACATTCGATTCCGGCCACGAGAAGCGTTTTTTAGATGCGAAGCATCTCATGGTCGGGGCTGTGTCCCTCCCTTGTCGTTGTCGTTGTTGTTGCGCCGTCCACACCCCCACTGCGCATGCTCGGCTTGCTGAACGCCCGGTCCCTTCTATGGCTCCTGGAGCGACAGTGTTGCCGGTGCCTTCCTCGGCCGGCACGAGACGAGCACGTTTCCCCTTTAAGGGCTCCTGGAGCGACAGTGTTGCCGGTGTCTTCCTTGGCCGCCACTAGGCGAGCACACTTCACGCGCCTTCGACGTTTCATCGTCGTGGGCAGCGGCGTGCGTCGAGGAGTCTCGGCGGGCTGTGATTACAAGCAGCCCACAACCATCCGGGGAACGTGCATCGACCCCATCTTCAGCAACTTTAGGGTTCATCCACTACAACAGGCCTTGACTATACATTTCATAGACCTAGTTCGATGCCTTTCTCACAGGAATAATTCAAGAGAATTTGAAAAAATATCAGAAACCCACAATGCCTGTTATTCCTACTCGTCAAATCGGCCTCGTCAAGACAAAATACGATTACGATTGTAGGGTTTAACGCGCCGACGCAACGCAGGCGATGAGGCGCGCCGTAGTGGAGGGCTCCGGATTAATTTTTGACCACCTGGGGATCTTTAACATGCGCCGAAATCTCGTACACACGGGCGTTTTTGCTTTTTGCCTCCATCAGGAAAGGGGCCGCCGCGGCCGGGAATCGAACCCGCGACCTCGTGCTCAGTAGCAGAACGCCTTAGCCACTGAGCCACCGCGGCGGGTAAAGACAAAATACTACTCCGAAACAGTTCGGTCATCATTGCCTTGCTTAACTAGCTCAGGATAATATACCAACGTGCACCATACATACATATTCAAAGATACTCTGGAATTTATGCTTTTTGTTGGCAGTACTCCGAGAGCGACAATGATTAAATGAAAGAAACTGCATGCGCGGCTGTGGGAAGTCTTCTGGGGAGTGGATGAAGTATGTGTATATTAAAATCCCAGATATCTCAATATAACAGCGTAAAAATATAGGCCCTTTGAAGGACCAAGAACACAAATGCTGACGGTCAACTTAGCACTTTATATTGCGACTGCGCATGTGACAAAATTCCAGTGGAAATGCAAACAATAATATTAAACCGTGAGACAAGGCAAGACGAAAAACGGGGGCTGTGACAGGGAAAATGAAAATTGCTTGCTGCGAACAAAGATTCAGTATAGTCGGGAAATAAGAACTATAAAAAACTTTTAAAAAGAAGCATTAAAATAAAAAAAACCTTAAGAAAGAGCTATAAAAAACAATAAAAAAGCGGCCCCAGCAAGGCCATTATTTAAGCTGTGCTAAAGGTCAGGTACAATTAAGCGCCGAGAAAGGTCACTCCAGCGACGAAGAAACCAACATACGGGAATCTGACGCAGGCGCTTCTATACAAGTGGTGGGGGCTTGAAAATGTCACCCTCCTTTTTTCGCGCCCATGCTCTGATTCCCGTCTTCAGGCTATACAGGGCCGTCACAATGAAGCACCCAGCTCACACTTAACGGTAGATTTGATTGTTACGTGTGCGTTATATTTTCTTGTTCTGATTTCAGCTTTGCGCGTCATGAACTAACTGAAAAATGTCGCTAAGTGCCGTGACCAAAAGTTTCATTTTAAAATACAAACTGCTTAAAATTTGGTAATAGACGCAAATATTACTAGCCACGTATAATCTAAACCTCCTACCATTAGAGGTAAAAGCTCCAACATCAATATTTAACAAAACACGCGGTCTGCCGTATACCTTACATGTTTCGAGAGATGCGTTAAAGGAAAGATGAAGAGAAAACACAAGTTTGGTTCATTCAAAAGATTGTCTCGTTAGAATCATACTGACACCACTTTTAACGCAAACTTCGCTCAAATAAGGTACATAATTAGGAAAAAAGTGAATGGCCATGCGACCCACTCGCTCATTTCCCGCAACAGAACCTATGATGTCATACCAGACAGCTTTGCGATTGGCGGCGGGAGGCAAAAGCAAACATAAATTAGGCAGAGCTTATAAGCTTGCCGAACGAGCTATTTGCGCTTAAATTTAGGGCGCATTCTTTTTAAAGCCCTAAGAATGGTGGGACAAACAGTGGAAGTTACGAAAGTACACGTAAACATAGAAGTACCGATGCGTATACTGCTGTTGGTACTGCGCGCACTATGCTTGATTTAGCTGCGCAGGACTGCGGGGCTTTGGGGTTGTGTCAGACGACACTGGCCGATTGACGCAAGCGACGATGTCTTACGTGACCGTGTTTGTCGAGCGAGCAACATGTTTCACGAAACGATTGTCTCCATGAACAAAACAAGCCAGGTACAAATACGTTCGCAAACAAACCAAAGGCAGAGAACGGCTTACCTCGGGGTGGTGACGCCATCTAGATTCATTAACGGTAATCAAGGCCCTGTGATGTCATTGCAGACCACGAAAAAGCACGATTTAGCGGAAAAATCAAAATTTTATCCAGGATTAATTAATTTCTCAGTGAATAAAGGATCGTTTGCATTCGGACAAGCGCTGGTGCACGATAAAACACGAAATCTTTCGAACAACACAAACTTGTGTTTTGTCTTCATGGCTCCTTTAAGTTAGGCATGATAATGAATTTAGAAAAACTGCCTATCAGTAGTAATTACCTCAAAGTTGCACAATCAAATCCACAAGGTCGAGGCGGAATTCATCTCCATTTTTTAATAACATGGGAAGCATTGTCTTGCCCAGGAAGATTTCCCGTTGAAGTTCTTGAAATTTCTCGGAATTACTTTTAATTAACTCAATTAAATTCCTCGCAATTGCTATAAATTCCCCTTCAACTGCTTAGAATTGCATGGTATCCCCCTAAAATTATTCTAAATCACTTGGATTTACTTTAAATTCGATTAGAATTACTCGACACCTACTAGGGATAACATGTATTTACATTACTTTGAATAACGTAGGACCACCTGGACGCAGAGGGTGGCTTGGAGTCAGTTAGTTTAGTTGGATAGTTGGTGATTTGGTTTGTTAGTAGTTAGTTAGCAAGTTATTTACTTATTTAGTTAGTTGGTTAGTTAGGTTTATTTATTTAGTTATTTTTATTTATTTAGTTGGTTCGTTGGTTGACTAGTTAGTTATTTAGTTAATTATTTATTTATTTACTTGGTTGGTTAGTTAGTTGGTTAGTTAGTTTTTTCAATTATTTTTTTTTATTTTATTTAGGCTGGTGGTTGGTTAGTTAGTTAGGTTAGTTAGTTAGTGTGTGCGTGCATGCGAGAGATTGAGGGAGCGAGCAGCGCGTCTTCTTCTTCGGCCGCCTCGGCCAACGGCCGCTTCTTCGTACATATTGAGAGAGAGAGAGAGAAAACATTTTATTGAGCATCTCCTTAGGTCAGAGGATACTCGTGGCCGCAGGCATAAGCCGAGCGGCGACGTCGGTAGCTCGGGTGACCAGGTGGTTCTGCACGCCTGGGTCCGGGCTACGTAGTAACTCGGGTAAGGCAAAGGAATTTTCTCGCATTAACATTGGCCGCGTATCTGTTTGCTCAATTTTCCAAGACCTTGTTGCAAATGCTCTTGCTTACCTAACCAGGTTTGCAGCTTAAGACCAGTACGACTGTTTGCGCTTGTCAGGCAGCACTGAGGTGTTATATTCCTTCTTCAGGGTGACAGAAATGATCGATCTTAGCGCGCGATAGTACACGAAGCACGTCCTAAGACTTCAGACTGGCGAGATATTCGGCGCCTTCACGAGGTTTTTCTGCAGCCAGGCGAGCCCACAATGCCCCAGCTTTCTTTATTTTCCACTCTCCATCTTTCGGTCTTGCTTGGTAACAGCGCAAATAAAACAGGACACAAAATGGAAGAAGGAACGGACACAGCGCTGACTTACAATTGAAATTTTATTGCGGTTGCCAGCGGTTTTGTAGGAACACTGGCAATAACAACAAAAAGAAAAAAGTAGAAAAGGAGAAGGATAGAAAAGTTTTTATACATGATAACATGAAAGGAATAGATACATCACGTACTCCTTGGCATGTCACAATAAGAATTTTGGGAAGGCAAAAACTCACAGTGGTCATGACGAACGAGATAAGTACAAATGACGTAACAAAATCATGGTCGCAATCGAACCGTGGGACAGGCCTAAGTAATCTTCATTTACCGGGAGGGGTGCGCTGCGCCAAGTACTGACACTCCTTATCTGAGAGGGAGATAGATGGAATGCTTACGCATTGTTGTCCTAACTTTAAGATTTCGTTGGCTTCTAAAATTTCCCGCACGATTTGGTTGTCATGCTTCCCTATCACTATGCTCTGATCCAGCGCCGGCCGACATTTGGTAACACAATCGCGGCAATGTTTGGCCAGTGTTCCTACAAAACCGCTGGCAACCGCAATAAAATTTCAGTTGTAAGTCAGAGCTGTGTCCGTTCCTTCTTCCATTTTGTGTCCTGTTTTATTTGCGCTGTTACCAAGCAAGACAATGTACCAACTCGCCCAGTCGTCTGTTTTGGCTCCATCTTTCGGCCTATCCCGCAATGTAAAGTTGCGACAAGGAGACGAGCTTGTTTTGAGACCGTCTCCAGAGAAAAGCGTTTTTAACCCTTCCTGAACCGTTGACAAGTATGGTCGTCATGAGATTTTGTAACAAAATGACCGATGACGACTATACTCGTCATCAACAAAAAATTACACCATCTTCCCACGTGGGAATGCAAAGCCTGAGGGGGAATGCAAACCCTGAGGGGATGCAAAGCCGTGCAATCTGGATCAGCTACTCGCCGCTGGCGTTTCAGAGCGGCTTCTCGTTCTCGAAGCGAGGAATCCGCTGCTCGACGCTGCCGTTTACGTTCGGCGTCGCGAGCTCTCCTCTGTACAGCCTTGTCTTCGGAGGTGCTCGCGTTTCTGACAGTGTGCTGGGTGGGCGCTAGTTGAAGGTGTGCCATGCCAGTTCGCTTGACGGAATCGTTGGCGTCCATTTTGCAGTCATCGGACGGCGCAGTACCGAAGAGGCAACTGAGCGGAGCGCGGACCAGGTTTATTTGCAGAGCAGAGGGAGTGGAGAGGAGGAGCAGCGCGCATGCGAGTGATTGGACAGCTGGTGTAGAGAGGGGAGAGAAGGAGCAGCGCGCGTAGCGAACAGGTGGTGTGGAGAGGAGGAGCAGCGCGCGCTAGCGAACAGGTGGTGTGGAGAAGAAGAGGGGAGAGAGAGAGGTGTTATCACAGGTGGTGTGGATAGGAGGAGAGGTGCGGACGCCGGACGAGGGAGGGCCGACTAAGAGATGCTTTGCATCTAAAAAATCTGTCACACAGGAAACCAATGATCACTATACCCGTTGTAGTTCTGTTTCTCGAAGCTAGGTGGCCCGACTTGTCCATGTTGTGCCATTATTATTATGATTATTATTATTGTTTTTTCAATAGACATTATTGCTCCCCCTTCTCCCGTGTTTCGGCTTTCATTGCATTGCCGCCTCTGATACCGCGCTACCGCGCATGCAGCATGGCTGCCTCTCCGAAACGAGACGAAAGAAGCGGGTAAAATGACGTTTTTTAGACGATTGCTCTTCAGACGACAGCTCTGTAGAGTTTTGTTCGGATACAGAACGTGTAGCATGCTCGTCTGCGCCGGCATGTTTTCGCGGCCATGCGTGGAATCCGTCTTTGAGCAATCTTTTTTTACACAACTAGCGAAATAAAGGAACGTTTTTTTTTCATCGAAATGATGGTGCCGTATTATTCAGTAAAAAAAATCTCCACAAATTGCGCGAAAAAGGTTTTTTTTTCGGTAAATTTGCTTCACTTTTTTCTTTTTTCATGGTACGGGAAGGCTTAACGCGAAAGCATTACGTATCTCTATTTCAACGTAATGTTGTCCAGAACAGAGTCCTGTAAAAAAATTCAAAGCCCCCTTCATCTAACAAGAAAGATGTTTGAAATGCAGAAATTTAGTAAATGGGTGTTTGCGATTGATTTGTTTTAATTAGATTTATTTAGAAGTTTGAATAAGCTTAGAGTATGAGTGGATCCTTAATCTTTTACACATCGCTGCTTCGATCGTGTCAGAATGGCGCAATCGGATACACGTCGGCTTCATACCGCGAGGGACCCACGTTTGACTCTAGCCACAGGAAGCATTTTTTTCTTTTTTCAACATCATCATCGTCATCACGTGTCCTCATAATGATGATGGATGATTGTAGGTTTTAACTCGCCGACGCAACGCAGGCGATGAGGCGCGCCGTAATGGAGGGCTCCGGAATAATTTTAACCACCTGGGGATCTTTAAAGTTCGCCGAAATCTCGTGCACGCGGGCGTTTTCGCTTTTCGCCTCCATCAGAAAAGCGGCCGTCGCGACCGGGAATCAAACCCGCGACCTCGTGCTCAGCGCGCAACGCCTCGCCACTGAGCCACCACTGCGGGTCATCATGTGTCCTCCCAATTATGTAAGTTGGCTTTCCTGCAATGCGTTTTGGTTACAGACACCACCATCAGACAGACAAGAAAGATTCGCTTTAAAAATAGGTGGTACAGGTAGCGAAGCTCGAGCGGGGAAGCGCGCGCCGGGATAGAGAAGCGGTTAGCGCCGGAGGAGTATTCTTAGACAGCACGAGGGACCGTGGCACCTTCTGAACGCCCTTGTATACGTCCCCGTCTGGGAAGAGAGCGCCATCACTAGGGTTGGCGTGCATCAGGCCCCAGTCGCTTGTGAGGAAGGCCGGGAAAGCATGCCACGGCGGAAGAGGGTAGTGCAGCTCGAAAAATAGCTCGCCGTAACCGCCATCGGGAGGAAGGGGCTACGGATGAAGCTGCGCCGGCGGCTCTACGAGAGCAACATACAACGTTCAACGTTTGTCGACGGAAGCTGATCAACGAAAGGTACAACTAGGCATTCGCCTTCACATTCTTAGAACGTTCTGAACATCTCCCGCCATTTTTTTTCCTGGCTGTGACGTATATGACGATCGCGCGTTAGTGTCACTTGTTACGAGTTGCGCTCCATTGGAGATCGCATGAGACGAATACACCGAACGGTGTTATCAGTCTCATGCATAAACGGGCAGGTGGCGCTGCGCTCCTTAAAATTTCTCCGCGCCTTCATTCATACGCAGGAACCAAACGCTGACGCTCGTCCATCATGGTAGACCGAAAAAAGCTAGTGCTTTTATTTTAAGGCGCCAGCAAAGTGTGTCCAAAAAGATGGCTCCAATCCACGCTGTGAAGGTGGCTGGAAAACAAAGCTGTTAATGACACCCACAATAATTTGCCCACGCGACGTCACTTGAATGCCCACACGTGGCTCTACAAAGAGTGAAACCAGTGATTCTGCCTGTCGTTGCCTAGAATTCGCAGGGGCGGCGTCCCGAACGCAGAAGCGTCGGCTGCGGCCGGGCTAGAGCGGCGGACGCCGCCGCTGTAGCCCGGCAGCGCGTCGGAAGAAAGAAAACGGAGAGGAGCGTCATTCGAAGGGTGATACAGCGGAACCTAGGCATCCTGATGTGCTAGCTCGGGGCTACACCACCGCGCGACACAAGCGCGGACACCGAAACAATTCGGCATGTGAGCTTAGTGATTCCCATTTCTACCGATTTAAACTAGTTAGTTTAGTGTTTGAGAATTGTGAGAAACCTGAGGGAACTCTTATAATCGCTATTTATGAGAACCAGTTGCTCCTTTCGCCTTTTGTAATACCTCTTAAAACACAACCGAATCGGTATTCACCAATTTATAAAACGGAGTCCATGCATTCGTGGCAAGCAGTGTGCAAAAGTTAGTGTTTGTTTAGCGGCCAGATGTCTGTATGTGGTCCCTACATCTTGTTTTTCTCTCCCTGCAAACCAATATTCACTATCTCCGCCGTACGACCACTTAAGTCCGTCGTTTTCGGGTTAGGAGGTGCTGTCGAACAATTTAATCCAGCCGTGCGAAGGAAGCGCGCAATGGACGACCAAGCTGCGCCTAATAGGCCCAAACAAACCGTCGCTAAAGCAGACGACAAAGCAGGGTCTCTCCGATGCGCCCGCCGGCGTGAGCGCGCGGGGACGCTGGGTAAATTCGCCGCGCCATCTACACTGTGCTTCCGTGAGTGAAAACCGCCCTTCTCTCCGCAAGCCGCGTTGGGAGTTTCTTGACCCGCGCGACACGAAAAATCGTTGGTGGTATAGTAGAAAAGCTTCGCTTTAATACCTGCTCACCCCGCTGCAAATGTCACTCAAAGACAGTAGCCTTTTGCTTCCCCTGACACGTAACTGCCTCTCATCTCTCTTCCGCCTCCTCTCACGTTCTTCCCCTCCCGTCTGTCTCCTTCCACGATAAACATGGTGGAGGTTGGCTCAAGTTAGTTCATTTATCCTGCGTTCCGCTGCTCGCGCTGCTATCTATGGGAACCTTCTCTTATGTTGGGACTTAATTGGAATGCAACCTCGAGTCGTAGGCTCGGAGCGAGCCCTGTTTCTATTTTAGGTGGAAAAATTGTATTCAGCGCACTTTTTAAAATTTTCTACCGCAATATCCGAGCACGCTTCCGCCCTTAAATATAAAGAGCAACTGCTAGTGCCAATAACGCATTGAAGTTTTGCTTCAATATGCCTACTGGTTTTTATTTTGCTCAAAAACGTTGGAAAGTATGAAGTGTGCTACCAGATTTTGTAGTTTGAAAAACGTCTTGCTATATAAACATTTCGTACAAGAATTCTTTTAACTTTTTGGCCGGCTGGCTGAATCGAGGGGCAGAGACAGACAGACTGACAGATCAGGAAGTTATTGCTTAAGTTTCCCAAGAAAGACTATCGTCTTTGAAAGGTCATTGAAGTGCTAAGCTTAGCCCGATATCCTTTTGTTATTGGGGCCACACTTGATCTTATTCTAGCGCCACGACGCATATTGCTCATAAGATATACACTGTAAGCCATTACATGGCTTCATGACTTCGCGTTTTTTTTTTTTGCTAAGATGTGAGGGAGCTTGCTTGCTGTTCGCAACTTTGCGTTATTATGCTCTATATCTAATATGGGGGTATTTTGTATACCGTATATACCTTCGTTATAGTTTCAATGGTCTCCATAATATTTCATTTGCAATTTTTCTCGTATGTACAGTTTTGTACTTGAACTGAAAACGTAGATTCAGAGATCAAGTTTACAACCGTAACTGGACGATTACTTAGATGTAATGAGACGCTCATTGCGTTGCTTCCCTCACAATTTCTTTTTCATACACGTGTTTACTTGTAGCCAAAGCAACGGTCCCGGCGTTTTGTCTCGTTTTGCACCCACATAGAAAAATGGAAGAAAGGATAAATTATATCCTCAAAAGGAGCCATTCACATTCTCAGTTACCGATACGACCTTTGCGAGAAAGCGTTCTTCACCTTAACGGATACTCTTGGCATAAGACTGCCCAGGAATCTGGCAGTTAACCCTTTCATCGTCCTCCAACGGGGCCGGCGCATTCTTCAAAATTGGTTTCTCAGGGCGAGCCTGCCGTCGGCGTAACCTTCGAGGTTAAGCAGGCACTCCGATAAATGCCACGATGAGACGCAGAGAAGACGAGGTTATTACCACTCAGGGTTGCGCCAGCGATCACGCAAAAATAAACATTGGTCGCCGACCGGCGCGCATTTTTCTCTTCCTGCCCTTTCCGTCACGCAAAGCCCGTTGGAAAATTACTGGGGCATAACCCGGATGCCGTGAACGGAGGAAACTAGATTATCCGGCCTCGACCTTCGCTTAAGAAAGCGGTCACGTTTCTTGCATAGCATTACGACGGCCACACGAAAACAGAAAGAAGAAACCGAACGAACTGGCAAAGGCATCGAATACGTGGCCTTTGTCGCGGGGTGAACTTGGCTCCTTCCTCCCTGGCGGCATGAACCGGGAGCATGCGCCGCGCAGCCTTCGACCGAGCAGAAATTTCATCGTCTGTGGATGCTGAGCCGGTGTCTCTCGTAACGAGTGCGAAGATGAGGAGAATGAATGAACGACGGCAGTGGTGAAAACTAAAACGCGGGACAGAAACAACAAAGACCAAGGGAGAGGCGGTGGAGGAGGCCTGGGCTGCCGAGGCCGGCCGCTGCAAGCGCGCTCGTAGCAGACGATCGTAGCAGACGATCCGTCTGGCAGCGGGCGCGACCAGACGACGAAAGTGGCTGTGCGGGTCGTTTCTGCTGCGAAGAACGCGTCGCTCCGGAGTGGTGGCGTCGTCCGCAAATAGCAGGCAGTATTCTTCCCACGTGCGTCGGCCACGCTAGTGCGTGCTTGTGAGTGTGTGCGTGTGCTTTGTGAAGTGATCTGTTGCGGTGCCGTTGACGACTTGCCGTGTCCGCCTCCTGTCGGCTGCCTTTTGAACGGCTTGACGGGATTTTGGGAGAATTCTCGCTTGACCTTCGGTTTCTCAAAAACCGCGTCATCCCTGCGAGCTATATAGGAATCAGCGTCCACTATCGGCCACGACGCAGGCACGCACCCCGCGACAGAGAAGGTGAGCAGAAATATGTCGGTGAAAAAACAAAAATACTCATTTTCGGCTCCTTCCGTTACGATCACATTTATAACGACCGGGGATGGTTTTCCATGCGCGAAAAATTGTGAATGCGCTGCGATTTATGCTGACTATATTTCGGTACTGCTAACTAGCGATCAAGACTAATTTTCGCATCATTGTTTGTAAGGAGATTATGCATGTTGGCTCGACGGAACAAAAGTAAAAAGAAACCACTTGATGCGTGCGCATCAGTGTCTAGTGATGCTCAGTTTAGAATAAACGCAAAGACCATAACGGGGTGTACAAAACCAGGACAAGGTACACATCTGTGAACAACCACCTGGATATACCTGCAAAATAACGATAAAAACAATGACATACGTGGAATTATAATCAGTATGCCGTAAAAATATGATTACGTACACTACAAAGCTATACGGTGTGAAGGACCGCCGCTTCGCTTGTTCCTATTTCCAGTCTGTTTCCGTTTTCAGGAAAATTTGTTGAACGTACGTAATCGTGCTGAGGGACGGGAAAGAATAGCTCACATCTGTTCCAGAGTTAGTTACATGTTGGGATTCAGCTTGAACCAAGATTAAGACAAACTTTAAGGACTACATGGCACGCCGCTGAGTAACAACAGAATTTTTCATGTAAAAACACAATTACGCATCAAAATGGGCCGGGAGGTCATTGACAGAATTATCATAGTGGGCTGCGCAGAAACTCCTTTGATGAGTATATCTGTGTTTGCTTCAGTAAAAATTCGGTTGGTAGTCAGCGGCGCGTCCTGTATTTTTTGCCTGTGGTCTAATTCGAAGCTGCTACTTGTCCGAGGGGGAAGAAGGGAAAGGGCAGCGGTAATTGCTTTTGTAGAGCCAACGTGGGCCCCATTGGCCTAGAAACTTGGCCGTGAAATTGGATGGTGCACAGTTTGGTTCCGAGAGCATTTCGTAGACGTCCTCTTTCAAGGGTATTTTCAAAGCACTACTGTGAAGAGTTCACCGGAAGCGACAGTGAATAGCCTCAAACGTTCAACGTACGAGGTCTCGTTGGCAGCATACGACATGTTGCGGGAACAGCTCCACCTGTGTTCGTGATTTTTTTTATTCTTTTTTTGTTGTATACGACGCAAGGGCGTTGCACGCTTCGCACAAAACTTGGAACGACCTGCTGTCATTCCTGGACTGAAAATCGCATTTCATATATTTGCTTCTCATTGTCGTATGACAGGCGCAGAGGAATATAAAAAAGTTGAGGTCGTCTGGCCCGTTTTTTAAACTCGCGGTGGGAAGAATCCTTGAATACGGGCTGACCTCGGCGTCTGACAAAAGGAGTGTATGCGTTCTTGTTCGTAGTGCACATAGATGGCTTGATTCAGCGGCGCAACTGCAGAATAAAATCGATCCGCGCAAATTGAAGTCAAACTGAACAGTTCGGGGACGAGGAGGGCATCTTCACAAGCATCAAATTTGTGAAACGGGGCGTAGGGACTCAGTTTAGGTCCGTCCATAGTTTTTCATCTGTGCCGCAAATCGGGTTGGTAGCGAGCAACCCTGCCCAACAAGCGAAATGGGACTTCACGCAAGATCGATGGACGGCACGTGTGTCCCCCTGTATTGTGCGCGCGTCGTCAGCCGCTGCTCTGACATTCATCTCTTTAAAAAAATTTCCGTCGCGGAACGAAATTTGTTATCGAACGATCAGAACTCCATTCCGCCGTTAGAGCTCTGGCATACGAGGAGTTTATAATGGAGCGGCCGCCGCTTTAAGGTGAAAACGTGTTAATCGAAGCGGGAAATTCTAAAGTGCCAAAGGTACCACGGGTTAGCACTTAAACTCGTCAGTTTTCTATACTTGTTCCTAAATTCCTAGTGTGGCTTAGTTCCCATGAATCATAATACAAACAAATGGTAATAAAAACCGTACCCTTTCCTTTTTTCCAATTTCTTTAAAGCGCTACCATATCTCAAAACTTCCAACCCGACAATAGGGATGAGCGATAGCTTTTATAGAAACAAGGCAAACCTTTGTCGATTGCTTCTCTTGAAGTGGAGATGTCATCGGTCACGGGCACAAAATTTTCGCGCCGTGGACCAGGGTTCCGGTGGTCAGCACACGCTGGCTCGTCCAGGTGCGAGCTGGCCAGCGTCACCTTCCTGTGCTCATGGGATGGAGTGGTAATCGGATGGACGAATCGGCTGTTCTTGCGGCCAATGTGGTGTTATATTCATCAGTATTAGTCGCTTCAGTGAGGACATCGGTTTCGCGCACTTCGCTCGGCTTGCAATAGGCTAATGAATGTATGTCAGGCGACCGGGATTGTGGTACCGTGCCCGGTTTCCAGCAGAAGATTCTGCAAGGGAAGGGGGGGGGGGGGTGGAGAAACGGGTCGCGAAACTAAGAGTAAATCTCTATTACCTTAACTTGCAATGCAAGATATAAATTAGCCTCCTCATTGACTTTTACTGTGAAACTCAGGTGTTTTTACGACATCGACCACAGATCCGTGAGGCGGGTACGGAATACCGCGCCCTCCCCCTCACCAAGTTCGTGCGGACGTCTGTGGCTGCGGAGGCGATTAACACGGGCTTTGAAACCTGTGTACCGCCGGTCGCAACAAAGCACTGCCGCAGTCTCCTAATCTGCGCAGTAAACTTTCTTACCCGTTCCTTCGCTGAGAAACTTCAGTTGGTCCGTTTAATTATGTGTTTCAATTTTTCACTGGTACACCTTACCTCAAAAAAAAAAAAGGACGTGCATGGCATCGTCTACGCTGACAAGTGGTAAATATTCGCACGGTTTAGGGTTTTCTGCGCACGGCGGTAAGACGCATTGCATCGTTATGGTCGTTGTACCGGCAACAAATGCGGAATAACTGCTGAAGGATTTACCCCAACGAAAACTAAACGAGAAAGGTATGGATATATTGCTATCTACTAGCACTTGCGGTCGCCCCAGCAATCATGCGAGCACTCAATTTCTTACTGTTTAGGGATCTTTACGCTTTGTTTTCCAGGAATTGCCCCCCCCCCCCCCCCTGTACCTCGCCTAACGATATCCTAAGCTCAGTGATAAGTATAGTAAGGACCGGTCTGGAGTGAAAACACGAATTTCAATCGGGAATCAAAGCGTGTAAACAACTGTTTCTGTCACGCTACAATGCATTTGCCATCCTTTTGGCTAACTATCGAAGGGAGCTTCGCTCCCCTGTCTGGTTTATGGTGCTCTCGCGACCTAACATTCGAACTCAGTATTAGCAGCTGCACCCCAAGCCGCTCCCGTCACTTATGCGCGTTGGCGGCGAAGTCAACGATACGGCACAAGGCGACCGAACATTACTCCCGAACGAGGGTGTTGCTGAATGGAAGAGAAGAAAATATTCGGGTAGTTGCTCACAGCGCTAATGTAGAAGGGCTGAAGATGGAAGTGGCGTATGAGAACTTACTCGCGGAAGAAAGTTCATCATGTGCACAGCAAACTCAGGGTCTTATGCGTCACGATATATGGGTAAAATATAAAGGTGGGGGACACCCCTCACGCATACAGAGGTGATAAAAACTGGCTGCGTATCTGCTCCTTTCGTTGCAAATGTCGACGAAGGACGATAGTCGACTGGCGCCCCTGCCAAGTAAAGGCCTCCTTTTTTTTCCCCCTCACCTCTCATGCTGTTCCTCTCCCGTCTCGTTCCTCCCAAGATAACACGCTAGAGGTTTGCTCAAGTAAATTTAAATTTACCGCGTTCCACTGTTCCAAGTCGGGTGCCTCGATGCCAGCGCTGCCGTACGGCGGAGATGCGCGTGAATCGAGGCACCCTACTACAACGTTTGTAGAACCACGTTGCCCTTTTCCACGAGTGTTCCCTAGCGGAACTTGTAACCCATCTAGTGGAACCTTTCGTTGCTGTCGACCGTTTGATTTTTTAAAATGCCGCCAGGTAGCGCGGGCAACAGCAGGCGGACGGTTTTCTGCAGTTTATGTAGTATTTCATTTGCTATCGCACAAACCAACCATTCATGATTTTTAATAAAGGAATACCGCAAATATCACTCATGTATTGATTTTCTGCCTTATATTTGCGTAATGTCTTGTTCTTGTTCTACAATGTTGACAAGTATGAACATTGACGCCGGACTTAGACGTTTAGATTTGGCTGTGGGTATAAGGACTGTTAAGTAGATTTTATTTCACTTTGGTCGGGTGGCTGAATCGAGTCACAGAAAGACAGACAGACGGACAGACAGACAGACAGACAGACCAAAATTTCTGCGTTTAAGTAGCCCAAGAAATACTATCGTCTTTAATAATGATAACTGATAGTCGGGCAATGATATTCCACGTGTTCAATGATAGCCCGAAGATCAAATCTACGGGCACTGTAATTCAAACCCGCGGGAAAATCAATCGTGTCTGAAGAACCATCGAATACTTCATAGTGCAGAATAAACGTCTGGATTACGCATAGGTTCGGATTCCTTTAGAAGTACGGTGCGCTTTCGCAGTCAATGCTTCTGTGGTGTGGCATGGTATGGTAGGTGAGCGAACATTCGAAACCACGACGAACTGTAGCTCGCAATGTCCGAGAGAACGGAAGCCTGTTAAAAACTTCGGTAGCCCCGAAAAAGACAGTGAAATAGATGTATAACAAACTTTCTTTCGCTCGCACAAGTGGAGTCATTGCGTGACAGGAATGAAAATCGCAGCATGTCTTTCAATACTGTTTGCCGGCGGTGTATCAGCTAAAGATAATCACAGCCCCTTTCTTAAGAGACAGGAGGTTAAAACGCGAAGTGTTCTCCCATAAAACCGGAGTCAGTCCAAGTCAGTCCAAAATCCAAACTGCTTCGACCGTGTCAGCTTCCGAGAGCGTATCTAAGTTTGTTGTAGTGCAGAGAGCAAAAGACCACGTTCCTGAGCGGCTCCCAAGGGTTGAACCCCTGATCACGCTTAAATAATTTTAATGACAAAGCCGGTCCACTGATTGTCTTGTTGCACATTACACGTTTCATCAGTAAATATTGTTTAGTTGCGTTGGTGGCACACTAAGATCTTTAATCTGTAAATATTGTTCAGTTGCGTTCGTGGCACACTAAGATCTTTAATCTGTAAATATTGTTTAGTTGTGTTGGTGTGCCTACCTGATGATCTTTTTTGATAGATATGTTTTGGATTGTGTTGGTGGACACATATGGATCTTTAATATGTAAATATTGTTTGGTTGTGTGGTGTTTAGTGCGATGTCAGATACAGGTAGTAAAAACAAAACAAAAAAGGAATGGCACAATCGGATAGACGTTGGCTCCGTAGCGTGAGAGACCAAGGTTCGACTCCGACTACGGGAAGGGTTTTTTTTCTTTTGAAGAGCTTGATTTGACTTTTTGGAAAACCAGTGTGTAAGTTGACTTTCCTGCAAGTCATTCTGGGCCTAATGATTTCTATTTCGGGCTTTGACTTCGGACTTTGAAGTCATTGGCTTTCGACCATCGCGTTTCCACCGTTTTCACTGCACCCACCACGGTCATCTTCGCCAGAGAAAGTTGGCTTTCCTGCAGCGGGTTTAGGTGTGGACGGTACGGCATCAGGGAGACAGAGCAAGCTTCGCTTTAAAACAACAACGAAAGCCCTTATTGCCATGTTCACGCAGCCGATCATTCACGCATCTTCCGGTTTGCCCAATATACGAGCGACCGCAACGAAGCGGAATGTCGTATACACAACTTCCTCGGTGCACTCCCTAAAGCGCGTGGCGTGATGCTTGGTAACGCGCACGGTTTTGCAGGCATTCCACTTCGTTGCGGTCGCTCCTATATTAGGCAAACCGGAAGATGCGTGAATGATCGGCTGCGCGAACGCGTAAATACACTGAAGACACGCACGGGAAGTAACCTCGCGGTTCATTGCGCATCGTGCTGTTGCTTGCCTCGTCTAGAAGAAGGCGCCATCATGAAGCGCAAAAATGCCGGCACGCGGGAGATATACGAAGCGGTTGAGATTGCTGTAAGGGATGACAAGTGCGTCAGTAAGCCGTCGGTGGCCTTAACAGTAAAAGAGATAAAGTACTTGAAAGGGTGATCTGTGATTGTAGAAACGACACGATGGGATTGCGTTTATCTTATATTTGTGTAATTCCTCTGTTTTTTGTTCTGTTTTGTGTGTGACTAACGTATTTATTTGCAAGACGCAATAAATATGCTCAGTCGTTTGTTCAGCGCTTGTGTGTGCTTCCTTCCCTAGTAGTCCTCGTGTTTTTGCGCTGTTTTGAATGTTCAGATTGTCTGAGCTTATAGATGACTTAGGTATACACTTTCGCATCTGCCAACACTGGTTTAGAGGGAAAGGCGCATCGGAGGAGGCGCTAGCTACGGCGTGAAGCACAGCTGAAGCGACGACGGCGGGTGGGGGTGATGGTGGTGCGGGCGGAGCAGCGTCGATGTAGCAATGGTAAACACAAACCCCACGTTACTTCGAAATGAGTAAGCCGCGCGTCGGAAGTACTCCGGTGGAGCAGGCAGCTTGCGACCGGCGACGCCGAGGGCGGGAACGGAAACAATGATAAAGTACCAATAACGCGCAAGCTATGATGAGAGACTGTGATGAGTAGGATGAGATGTTCACAGGGTAAACACCAGCAGCGCGTTACAGTTTCTCTGGTTCATCCATCCGTACCAAGTCCATAGACGCAATTTCTTTTTCTTTTGGGGGCCTTCTACGCCTCTTTCTCCGGCGTGAGCTCCACAGTCGCCTTGCGAGCATGCACTCGCATATCACTCTACTTTTATCTTCCCAAAGTACTGGCGAGACCATTTTTGTTTTCTTGAAGAAGTTGTAGACGCAATCCTTTTTTCTTTGTAGACACGTTTTTGTTTTAGATACCAGCTCGCATTACGCCGTAGATATCTCTCCGCCTCGTCGATCGATTCTCTGTTCGCTCTTTCGCTATACAGACAGATGTATTTCACACAGCCCGGAAAGAGTGTCGAACAACGCGCTGGGAATATGGGGGAAAACAATAAAAAACATTCTACTTCAAACAAATGTACCCTTCATCACTGAAGGAAATAATTGAATACACCAAGTGATCTATACAAGCTTGTGTGCTCACTTGGACAGACTTCCGTCATAACAAAACTTGAGTACCTCTTTACTCACGAAACCCTTGAACCCGTGAACACGTAAAAGCATCACTACCAGTTCAAGTGATTAGGGACTTCACAAATGTTGCAAGGACCATATAACTCTTAGCTGTGGCTTCTCATCATCGTCTCCGTCTTCCCTCTTTCTCTTCTCCCCACCAGGACATTCATACTCCCCCCGACAATAAGGGTCTCTCTCTCTCTCTCTCTCTCGACTTGATACTTCCTCGCTAAGCTCTAACGGAGGGCTCCAAAGCATGCCTCCAACGACAAGTTGTGTGTAAACCCTGCCATAATCACTTAACATCTTGCTATGGAATTTACGTGGGACCATGGAGCATTGTTTAATTCTCCGTACCATTGCCATTTGTTTGAGGGGTGGCCTGCAGGGAACCGTCAACAAAAAGCTTATGTATTTATTTGTTGGGGAAATAGACATATCTATTTACCCCATTTTCAACGGCATTTACAAATTCCGCAAATGTGCATGCTGATCGGGCTGCACTCAATCTCGAAATGCCTCATGATCGAGAGCTCTGTAGAGTCACCTCGAGGTCCGAAGTTGGTTCCTCGAGAAGAATCTCAGCTAGTGCACTCGGTGCAGTTGCGGAACCTGGAACAGCCCTGTCTGTACTTCCCTGTTTGACTAATGTGCTTACTTACTTGAGTTTTAGTTCTGAATGGCGCGTTGCCCTACTGTGCCCGACTCTGCTTAGCGGATTGCCCTACTGAGGAGTGTTTAACGCGTATTGCCATAGGATTTAACTTCGTTTAATAGTACTAATAATAATAATAATAACAATAATAGCAAATAACAATAACGATTCGTAAAGGAAGAAATCATATGGGACTCTACTGTGTTTTTCCTGCGTGAAGGATCGAGTAACGTTTCGGGTAGTATCTGCATATTTATTCACTGTTCGTTTTTGGATTTCTCAGAAAAAACAACGCTTCTTTACACAACGCAAAAGAATTACCCAGAAGTTTCAGTATTACGCAAGCACTAGTTAACAGACCGCAGGGTGCAAAATACCCGTTAGGCATTTTAATAAGTGAGCGTTTGTGTGGGTAATTTAGAGGAGGCTACCCTCGCCGCTTAAAGTGCCGTATATTCGGCTTCTATGCCGAACCTTCCCATTCCAAAGAAACTACTTTTTCGAGAACAGTGTGCATGGGCACGCAGCGTATATGCCGCTGAAACGAGCTCATAAAGTGGCTTCACCTGCTTGATGCGCGTATGTGTTACTTCTCGACCGGTAGTGCGACCTTGTCAGAGGTGGAAGTTTTAAGAGCGTGAATCAGACTTTGGATTGTTTGTTGACAATGCCTTTTTTTTTTTTTTCGTGTGGGTCTGCTTAAGGGCATAAATAACGTTTTTCTGCCCTGAAAGAACCAAAAATGACTCACGCGTGAGTGTTCGCGATTCCCATTTCAAAGCCGGGGGTCCCTCGTTTGCATCCCCTGCAGTTTCGAACCGGTAAAAGCACTTTATTTTGTATGCTCTACACCGCGCATGCGCCATCAGACTGGTGACAAACATATGACGCGTTTTTTTTTTCGAAAATAGCCAAATCCAGAAACCATAACCAAGTCAGATAAAACTGCATTGGCAGTAAAAACTGCTGCAACTATCGTTTCAGAAAGGGGTGGCAAGGAAATAGGTGAAATAACGCCCTACATACGTGTACGCAGATCGTAGTTCGTATCGCAAATGAGCAAGATCCTGCTGCTTCATGGGTCAAAATTAGCCGAATCCGATTGCCCAATGGGAGTTTTCCTTTGGCTTGACTATTTAGTCTGTTTCGTGGGTGTTTTCAGAAAATATTTTTGATTTTCGAAGCTGGCTTATCAATTCAGACGGCAATGAAGAGATCGGCGAAAGCTTTTTTTCCCTAGATGTTAACGACGAGGTGAACGGAACGGGTGAACGAAATGCAACTGAGAGATGGGAAACAATGATTTAATCTAGTCTCTCCAGTCCCTAAAGAGTAAAGCAGGTTTCCCCAAATTTACCCTTTTAGTACTTGACTAAATAGCCGCTGCTTACAAGCACTGGCAAATCTTCTCCCCCCTCCCCCCGCTTCCCTATGAGAGACGCACCCCTTATTAGGGTGAAGAAGAAGATATGAGCGGCCTTCTTGAGAAGCGTTTTGGAAGTTCATGGCAAGGCAATGGAAAGCTTGCTTACTTCGTGAATTCTGTCAAGCGTGCCTGAGAAAATTATCCGAGGGAAGAATTTGAAAAGAGCTGCTAACGGTGCCAAGAGGACTCGCCTGCTCCCCAGTGTATAGTTTTACTGTTCTTGAAGCCCTTTTGCATATGCTTAATGCCTTTCCCGCCACACCTCAATCGCACCAATCTTTAAGCCAATATTTAAATAAAGTTTTCATAAGAACGCCGCATGGACTTGAATGTTTCAATTCAATATGAGCCAAATCTAAACTTATCACTTCAGTATTCCTGAAATTTCCCGCATAATTTTTAATAACTTGTGACCATAAACTTCCCCTAGCGGACATCTAAAATATATCACATAATAGCTTTGGCAGCGTTGCATTTACGTCCGGTAACAAACTTCCGCTTGTTTGTCAAATTCAAATTAGGTGAATCTGGCTCATTTCGTGAAAAAACACCTCATATGGCAACGGACACAAGGTGTTGCCCAGCGGTGACGGACGCACCGACACTGCGGCTAACACTTCCTGAGAAAAAACTACCACCTCCCCTCGCGGGAACCCCTGTGTAGATGCGACGCATAGGGGGGTTCACGTTGCAGCGTTGGACGGCGGAGGAACGGCGCTGGAACGATGGAGCGGAGCGGTGCAGGCACCGCGTTTTAAAGCGCGCATAACGGTGAGGGGACGCGCCGGCGCCAGTGCGTCTGCCGCGGCTATGACGCAACACAATCCAACACAATCCACTTTAATCCAATCCAATCCAAATCCAAGCCAAGCCAATCCAAGCCAATCCAATCCAATGCCCCTCGCAGAGAGTGTTCGCTATCGGCGAGGAGAGGGGGTGAGCGGCGGAGAGGGAAGCTGGCGCGGCGAGGAGAATGGGGGAGGGGCGGACGCCGACAACAACGACGCCGACGCGGGATGGAGGGACAAGGCGGGTGAATGAGATGCGTGGCATCTAAAAAGAACAACGGATAATCGACTGTTCCTTGTTGTCACTGCAAAAGACATCCACTGATTTTTGTGTCCCATGCACCACCGGAAACCCGAGATTGAGGACAAATCCGCATCGGGGAAAATGCCACCTGCGACTCTTTTCGGAGCTTTTAGGATTTCTCTGAAAGCGTAGAACCCTACACATATTTGCGGCTTTGCTTTTTCGGAGACTGGTTTCGGCCACTTGAAAGGTGTTCGTGCCGGTCTATTTTTTTTTCTTCTCGCGAATTCCTCATTTCCTATGAGCTTTCATTTTGTGATTCGAGATATTTCCGGTTTCCTAGGTTTTTGCTTATTCGGCGCTACATCTAAAGATGGGTCGTTTGACACGCAAGATTTTGCACTCCTTCCAGAAAAAAAACTTCATTATGCATGCAGTTTTTTTTTAATAAAGCGTCTAAAAAAAGCGTCGGTCACTGCAAGTTTCTCAAGTGTATGCAGGCACATTTTCCTTAGCGTGCGTCCTTGGCCGAAGCCCGCTTTTTCCTGTTGAATGCGCGGGGAATAAAAGATTCCTTTTGTGCATTCGCTCTGAATACTTGGAAAGTCAGCGGTTTCAATTATGCGAGGAGAAGGGAGGGCCGGTCGAGACGTGACCACATCCCAAACGGCACGAATTCTGCCATCGTCACGTAAGCCAGCATATTGTGAGCGAAAGCTGAGCAAGAGAGAGCGGGAGATAATTTTTATTTTGAAACCTGTGTCCAAGAACTGCTCGGCTTCTTGGTTGGGTTACAGGGACTATAGTCTTGGCTATAGTACTGGCTGTCTATAGTCCTGGCGTGTTTTTAATGTGGTTCACAAGCGTGGTCCAATAGAGCTCTTCAACATCCTTAGGGGGTGTGACCCATGCCTCCCAGGAGTCCCAGCAAGTAGGGCGCTTTGTGGCAGGAATTGGTTGCAGGGAACATCTCAGGTTGCTTTGTATGTTTGGGCATGTCCAGAGGGTGTGCTCATTGTTGGGGAATTGGTCGCAGTGTGAGCATTTTGGTGTACCTGGAAGCCCGTCTATGTAGCGTTGTATGTGTTGTGTTGGTAGGCGTGCCGGTTTGTGCTCGTCGAATGAAGACAGCGTCAGGGCGGGCGAATTTTCTGGGGTAGGGGAAGGTGGTTCTCTGATCTATGACGTCCCGAAAGTACTTTCTACGAGTCTGATGCATTTCTCGGCGGTGCTCTTTTGGGTCATAGAAGCGAGGCCAGGGTATTGGGGTGCCCGGATCATAGAGAGCAGCTCGGGCTAAGGCATGGGCCTTCTCATTCCCCTTTACATCTGCGTGGCCAGGAACCCATATCACTGTAGTATGAAGCTCGGGGTGGTTACGTGTGATGCTGGCGAGTGTGTAGCGCATGTGGGGGTACAGGTGATTCTCTCGTAGATTGCGAACTGCCGATTTGCTATCCGTGATGATTACCAGTTTTTTTTTATCTTGGTGTGCTTCTATAGCGTTGAGGCTCCAGAGATGTCGAAGATGGTGCGGGAGCGTACTTGGCTACTGCGGAGAGGACGTCGCTATGAAAAGCTGTTATTCCGATTTTGGTGTCTTTGTTGTACGCAGCGTCGGTGTAAATGATGTAGTTCCTGGGGAAAATGTCTCCCTTTTGTAGCGGTTTGCCCTGTCAGCGCGGAGACTTGCCTGGTCTGGACCCATAATTTTTGGTATGGGCTTCAAGGTTATGTTGGCTGGACATGACCATGGTGGCGGCTCTGGTGGAATATGCTGGAGCTGCGAGATGTTATGGCCCAGATCAAGGAGGATGAGACGACCTTGAGGCGACGTTTGTAGTCTTCGGGTTTGGGCGAGGTGGTAAGGTCACATCGAGTACGGAAGTTAACTCCTCGAAGAGCGTGCATTTGATTCCAACGCAGAAGTAAGAACTAGTATCTCCATCGACACTGATAATTGGCACAACAGGCTATGGTTGGACAGCCGTTAGTAGCCCCGAGCTCTCTTTACCACGCCTGTGAAGCCGTATTTATTTATTCAGAAATCCATGCACCGCTTTATCGGGGGATGCGTTGCGGCAGGGCTAATTGGATGTAATTTTTTCTTGGCTAATTTGATGGTGTCCTAACACATAGGATCCCCTCTTAATTACAACGGGTGGCTGGGAATCTCTGTGGTGAGCTATACGGGACCCATTTCTCAGAATACTGATTTTGTATTCTATGTAGCCATTGGAAATAGGAGATTTTAGGTAAACCCGAATCTTCGAAAAAGCCACCAGCTACCTCCCGTCAGAGGTTTTGGGATTAATATGAAAGCGTAGAACCCTAAATGCATTCGCGGCTTGGCTTTTTCGGAGATTAGTTTCGGGTAGATTTGATGGGTGTTAGTAGCGGTCTATTTCTTTTTTATTTTTTCCTCTTCTCATAAAATCCTGTTTTTTTTATAAGCCTTCGTCTTGTGATTCAAGATATGTTTAGGTTTTAGGTTCACCAAAAAATAACGACAAATTTTGAGAGATGTCATGTTGTGTTCTTCACAGATGCAATCGCTGACGAAAAAACCAGAATGGCTCGAAATGGAGTAATCGGTCTGCCAACTCTAAGTTAGAATTCACTTACTATGACAAGGCGGCACTAGAGGCGCCATTACGACCGCCCAGTCACATTTCTAGGCAGTGGATTCGGTTGGCGGCCGCCAGTCGCACAAACAATATCACGTGACGACAAAAGGGGAAATCGAGAAAGTACCTCGTCTATTTCCCTTGTTAATCAGTTTGATTGTTCCATGTTTGAGTCAAAATCGGCACCTTTCTTACTACGATGGAGCAGTACCTCGAAATGAACCAAACTTGTATTTCGTCTTTTTTTCTCTTCGCAGACACAATTAACTGGCGGCGCCTTGAATTTTATTCTCTTTCTGGCCGAAGCTACCCTTGTAGAAATTTTCGTTTGCAGCAGTTGCCAGCTCACTTTGTCTTTCCAGTGATCATTAATTCGGTTTCCTTCTTTCCGCACGGCTTGTTGAAGGAGCGAGAGGGAGAGAGACAGAGAGAGAGAGGAGAGAGAGAGAGAGAGAGAGAGAGAGAGAGAGAGAGAGACAACCTTTAATAGAAAAAGATGACCACTGGTCACGATGGGGGAAAGGAATGGGGAGGGAGGGAAGAACAGCTGCGCAGTGCCTTAAACAAATTCAAACTATCAAACGACCTCAACGCAAACGATTTACTAAATTCGATTTTACACCCCAAAACAATTCAAAATCGTTTCTTTTTACCATTTCAGATCCACCCGTGTTCTTAGTATTTGTCCGGTTTGTCCAACAGCCAGAACGACGCGGCTGCTGATAACACCTTTTTGATCAAGTAACCGCGCTGGGGGCTTACTTCGTGCGTAGGTTAGGTTCAGAACCAACGGCTGCGCTACACAGGGACGACGCAAAACAGACGAGATAGCGGGTTGCATTTAACAAAATTTATTCCAAAGGCTCAAAAACAGTGTAGCACTTCGGATCGAGCGTTTACAGACGTGAAAACTACCCTGTATACAGCTGCGAATGTCGAGGGGGCAAGCGAGGTCTAGATTGAATTCTTGCTTATTTGCCTACTGCGAGCAACCGATAGAATCACAGTCGGTCGATTGGCCCTGGCTACGAAATGTCGCCACGTGCGGATGTTATGGACGTACGGGTACAGTACTGGGATAACGACAGCTTGCACGGCACTTGGGGATCCAAATAGAATCCGTTTTCCACAGGGTCGCGCGCATGCGTAGCGTCAGCAGGATGTGTTTTGACCGGAAAGTGCTTCCTGGAAGCAATTTGTATATATAGGAGCAATCGATGTAGTGACGTCTATCTGTGTGAACGGACAAGTTTAAAGGAAGCGCGAGATCTGGTTTTCCGGGCCAGAGAACCCGTGGTTGACCAGGTGGTTTTTGCGAAACACGGTCGCGATGTGGGGTCTGAAGTTATCGTAACCTACTCTCGGCCACATACAGACAAAAAGGTGAAAAAGAGAGTAGGGAGAAAAAAACTAATCCCCTTTCATACCGGAAAAAATGGTTCAAAGTTCAAACGCGAGGCTTCAACCCTTGCCACCTGAGTCAAACGTGCCTTCATATTTCCACGTCAACCGTATTCATATTTATTCATGTAACTAAAGTTATTGTTTTGAAAAGAATGTCCGAAGTCCAAACTGCCTCGGCCAGGCCGGAGTGGTGAAATTGGATACATGGTGGCTTCGTAACGCTAGGGACCCACGTTCGATTCCGGCCACGAGGAGCGTTTTTTTATTGAGGCGCCCCACGTTTCATCATCATCATCGTCGTCGTCGTCGTCGTCAGTATCCTCATGTGCGCTTTGAGGAAACCCATTATGTAAATTTGGCTTTCCTGCATTGCGTTTTGGTGTTACGATCTACGGCGCAAGTGAGGCATAGTAAGCTTGGGTTTAAAACCGTGGACAGGCTTGTGATTTACTATCAAGATTCATTCAGATACGAACATTCTTAACAAAAAAGCTTGTAAAAGGGTTGCAACGGCTGTATTTACCAACTCCTCATGAAGTCTAGTACCCCCCAGAACGGTACGTAGGTCCTGCCACTACGTGTGGAACCGAGACCGTGCACTTAGTAACTGCTGCTGGTTTGATACTAAGATTCACTGAAGTAACAAATTCAATGAATTATTGAACATAATAACTACAGCTCTTTTTCCACACAAAATCACGATTAAAAAGTTCTTGCAAATCTAGATGCTGCCTTGTACATGCTCGCATTAAAATGCATAATTCTAAAATTATCGCTAAAATATTTGATTTTTACGACACGCCCACCGACTCCCTCAGGGAACTTTCCACTGCTGGCTATAACAGCAAGATTAGATGTATTTCTAAGGTAACTAAGTAATACTCGCTCTCCGCGTGCATCCCGTTGGCTTTCTTGCTCAATTCAGCTGTTGATTGCCCACGTGTGATGCGTGATGAATGTGTCTATGTCGCGCTGCGCACTCGGCAGATCCACACTGTTGCGTGTAGCTTTTTACTAGCTCATGCATGACCAGTTAGTAAAAGCAACTAAGTACTAGTCAATACTGGGACAAGTAACTGGTTAGTGCTCTGTTAGCAAGTGCGCCGACCTTCTCTTTAAGAGTGAACAATTGCGCAAATTCCTCGTGCGCCGTTTTCATTCTGCGCAGCGACGGAGCTAGAAAACGGTATAGTGCGAAGCCGCGCCATACACGGCGGTGGACCGAACCAAATGCTCAAACGCCAAACGATGCTGCTTACATACCAAAATTGGAGATAAAATCTCGTAACTTATTCATTCGCGGTCCGTCACCAGGATACGCAGCTTATACTGAAAACCACACGGCCCTTGTTCGTATTTGAATACATCTTCATAGTACGCCATGGCTGCCGCTTTCCTAATGGAGGCGAAAAGTCAAAACGCCCGTGTGTGTCTAGATTTGGCAGCACGTTAAAGATCTCCAGGTGGTCAAAATTAATTCCGGGACCTCCACTACGGCGCGTCTTATCGCCTGTGCAGCGTCTTAGCGCCTCACAATAAATAAATAAATAAATAAATAAATAAATAAATAAATAAATAAATAATAAATAATAAATAATAAATAAATAAATAAATAAATAAATAAATAAATAAATAAATAATAAATAAATAAATAAATAAATAATAAATAAATAAATAAATAATATAAATAAATAAATAAATAAATAAATAAAAAATAAATAAATAAATAAATAAATCTTGGTAGTATAATGCAGGCTGAAGACTTCAACTATAGGCATCCAAACGGTCCTATACTGTGCCACCATTTCGCCCCAACAACGCCTTCGTTAAAGAAAAAAAAAACTGCATTTACACAGACACAACGCGTGGGATAACCAACATCCTTGCTCACCGTTTTCTCCCACATAAGCCCTAAGCTCTTTGTCTTCACGGGAGTAAAGTTTCAACAACGTGCTGCGCCTTCCGCATCCTCTAATTTCTCGTCCAATCCGTCCACCGACCTGCGTAAGCTTGATCCTTGTAAGGCCGGCTCTCCCACATTGCCTGTTGTGCAGTGAAACATGGCCCTCTACGAGTACGGGTATACAGCAAACGGCTGTTACTGTCGCTTTACCGGAACTATCCGCAAACAAATCACATAAAAATTACCCACTAAGACGACTCTAACACTGCGCACCGCATTTTCGCCGGTCATCCTACTTCGCAGAGTAGAAAGGCGCTGGATTTTTTTCCGTTGGCTGCTACGGGCTCGTCGACGACACACCGCGGCACAACCGCCATCCAGCTTTCCGGAGTTGTTACACTTTAAACGGGCGATGCAGTTTCCGAACTGCGCGCAGGATAAAATTTGAACCATTCATACAGAGATTCAGAAGCTGCAGAACCAAACCGGAAAATGCCCTCGCGGTTATTCTGTCCTCGTAAAAGAAAAGCCAATAAGAATGTCTCCGGGCTGTTCACTTTCTCGACGCGATTCCGCTCACGTATAAAACTTTATATTACTTCCGTACGCGGCGAATCCGCGTTTTTTTTTTTTAAATAAACATATAAACAAAATGTATACATTGTACGGATGGCGTTTTAGGTTTTGGCACCTGAGCGGGATCACGATATTTTTCTATATTTCTTGCTCGCTGGTTCGAACCGAGAAAATAGAGAGCCATCTCTTTAAATCCAAATCGCTTGCGAGCTTGAAGTCGTCGCCTCTTTGTGCCGCAGATGAAGTGGCATGCACAGTTTTCTTTTTGGTTCCCATGTCACGTCAGTTCAAGGGTGAGCGAGCCAAATTAAATGAAGGGGGGTAGCGCTCGGTCGACTTCCTTGCCGTCCATATGGTCTGCTATCAATGTATATATATTTTTTTCATGGACACATCACAGGGTACTAGCCTGAAACCTAATGCTTCAGCCAAAATAGAAATCTGGAGAATATATGTAATCTGGCAGTAGTTCCTAATGAGATCCCCCAACTTTCGAAGTCTTTGCTGGCCTTCTAATTGTGGGGCAGTAAATACGTTTAACACTGCTCAATGTTTATGTGGAAGCCACATGTGTCCTTATTTGCGATCGCAAACCTTTCTTTTTCCTTGGGCATAAAAGCAAAAACAAGAGCATAGTCTAAAAATAGCTGGGCACTTGTGCAACTTGCCGGTTTTTATCTCCTCACTCTTAACAAAAATGCTAGTAAAAAGTCAGTAACGGGTTAAATTTAGGGTTGTTCGTTTTCGGATTGTATATACATTTTTTAAATGGCGTGTCATTCTCCAAACTGAAAATCAGAGAGCAATCGGTTTTTTGTGATACCATCCAGAAATTCGGGATTTTTCGGGTTAAATTTAAAGATGGACGAAGTGATACGGTCAGTTTATTTTATCAGTAGGTATCACGAGCTACTTAACCCTAACGCCTAAAAATTGGTGTTTGTTTCAAGCTGGTGATCGGGGGGATATCAGGATTTTCTAGCAAATACTCTTCGAAATTTGTCGTTTGTTTGGAAATAGATCAGTAAGGCGACAGCAAAAAAATCAACGATAACTTCCAATAAATGAAGCATTTTATTACAAAAAGCATGTTCATCGATTTTTTGCTCTCCGTGTTTTAAGTGTACATTATCGATCATTGAGCGTATCTCAGTGGGAGAAAGTTCTCTCGACATCACAGCTTCCACTAGCTAGGCACAACAATGTCAGTGCAGCATTTGCCAGCCTGGGGTAGCGAGCGGTAGAGTCATGCCAATACTCAACGAGTTCGAAAGCTGTGTTTGTGGGGCTTGCTTCCAGCAAGGTCCGGTTGAGACCGGCGGACTGTCAGCGCATGATTGTGCAGATCGTTACTTTGAAAAGGGCCATTCGGGGAAAAATCTGGTTTTACCCGATTCTCCTTAAAGGTGTTCGGGGTGTAAAAATAGGGGTATAATCGGATTTTGCCCGAAAACGAACCCAGGTGGTCAAAATTCTGCGCCTTCCACTACGACGCGCCTCATCACCTGCGTTGCGTTGGTGCGTTAAACCTACATATCAATCAATAAATCAATCAATCAATCAATGCAACGTCCGGTGGACATATGATTTGTGCCATGGGAGCCAGATTTTTGACCAACATTTGCTTCCGCGCTAATATATGCTTCATCATGTCCGCACCTTTGACCATGGACATTCTGTTGAACTAAGATTCGTCTTTTTTGAGTAAAGTTCTACGTTTAGAGATATTACTCCACCTGCTGCAAACGGCGTTTTGAACACCGGATTGAACCCTCTGTGTCTCTTGAACGTTGATCCTACCAAAATAGCAATGGTAAAATAATGTCGCTTTATGCCGAGAACAAAAAGACGTCTAGCCGAGTAAAATCTGATTCACATATACAGGCCTAACGCTGAATAGTGCTTGTTTTCAAAACCAGGATTATCACCGTTGCGTAGCGCTTGACCATAAAACATTGTCAACCACGGTTGAAACCCGTGACAAAGAATTGGACAGTGAGTGCACCTATGCAGGCTATAAATGAATTTCCATGTCGTATGCATGGGTATTTGGGACTCTCAGTATGTCGCTAAATCTAGTGAAATCTTGAGCAATTTAGTTCACCAAAATGGAGTGAAAAATGGTTCAAAGTTTCCGTCAGGTCTTGTTACCTTCTGTTCCTTTTCAGAAGCAACATGTCATGAAGGTTTTCTTGTCGGCGCACCCCGCCCGTTCCCCGGGCGGAGGTTGCCCAGAACCACGGCCCTCGATCAAGCGCACCTTGCGTGCGCTTCATCTAGGGGCCGATGCCAGAACAGTAGTTGCCCGGACAGCTTCCGAGTCCCGAACGAGGTCGACGAGTACCTGTACCAGACCAGCTCAGCTTGAGGGTGCTACAGCCATTCCCCGTCGCGACATCCTTAGGGAGCGCCGCGCCGCTGCAGCTCTGAAAAAATCGCCCTGTACCGTCCCCAAGTTCACGAAGAGGGAGACGAATAGCAGGCTTCTGGCGATCAGCTGCCTTACGGCGAAGTAACGCAAATTCTCCTTCGACGCAAAGGACGCGCCGAAGACCAAACTCACGACGCACGTATGGCACATCGCTCCCGCGTACCACACACGCGGCGTCGAGACTCTATTGTGGCTACAATGTTTGCTTTCAGAAAACAAACAAAAGACATTTTAAAATCCGCAAACACGACGTCGCAGCGCGTGTGCCCGACGACGCGGAAGCATTGCCATTCGCGGCCGAAGTCTACGCGGAATTATTTGAAAAATAAAAACCCCTGAAGCAGGTGGTATACGCAATGACTGGGGCGATTCATCGCTAACTACTAAAATAAAAAACACACTTAATCAGCGCATACCACCTGCCTTCTATAGGGTTTGTTTTTGCGGAATATAAATCGCCGTAGACTTCTGCCTGCGAACGGCAACTGCTTCCGCATCGTCGGGCACAAGCGCTTCGCCGTCGTCTTTGCGGATTTTGAAATGTCCTTTGTTTGTTTTCTGAAAGGCAGCCGTTGTACGGCCCTCTCCACTAAGCACACCTTACGACCGAATGAAGAAGGTAGCGCGCAACAGTCGACCGCCAACGCGCAACCGAAACTCAAAGACACCACGCCCGACGTACAGACATCCATTGGCTTCCCGTGTGGTAATGGCAGGCACGGGAGGCGTCTTTTCGGTGGTAAGCCCACCGTTCGCGACGAAGTTAAAAATAGTTCCGACTAGCAAGTTCGGAGGTCCGCACATACGCCCAGCAGAATTCCTGGTAACGCAAAGTGGAACATCGCGCTGCACTATCAACGCCACCATGTGACGTTCGCGATACTCCCAAACTGAATACGTGACGTAATCGTCGAAATGTACTTTCTCGCTTACACTGCTGGAATAGCTGAGTCGCAGGAAAGGTAAATAATATTTTCCGCTATTTACGCCATGGCCCTAAAACAAACCCCTTGCCCTTAAAAGATTTTTCTCTCTAAAACACACCCGGGTGTGCGCGCATGCGCATGTGCGTGCGTGTGTGTACGCTCGTGCGTGCGAATGCATGAGAAATCTCGTGTGTACGCGTACGTGCATTTGTACGTGCGTGTGTGCAGATAAAACCGAGTTTAATGGTTTTCTCGATTTTACGAAGACAGTCTGATTCCCTGCAAGTTACACTTTGGGTGCAGTCTTTTGTAATCTCCTTCTTACGAATGCAACCGGCAGTCCACCACGATCTTTATCGTATTGTATTTTGGCGTATTATGCCTAAATGCATTGTCTTTCAGCAATAAACTCAACTGAATTGAATTTCAGTGTGCTTTCTCGGGTACTAAATATCCTCCTCCAACCTAAGTCTAAACTCACGTGCATCGGAGGCGAACGCGTTATGGCTCCACCTGGCAATACTTATCGAAGGCTTTTTTACTGCTACGTCCTGTTTGCGTCTCCTTCTTCGCTTTCGTTTCTTCGTCCTATGGCGCGAACCGCATCGACAGGCAGAGTGAGTGAGTGCGGGAAAAACGTTTTATTGAGCCGGTGAAGTGGGAGTGGTTCCCTATTCCAGGAAGCCATGTGATGAGCGGGCAGCCTTCGCTCTGAAGGCCAAATGTGTCTGGACATCCACATCGCTGCTGGTCACCGGGTTCTCCCACATCTCAGGGTTGGGAAGGGGGGATGGAGAGAGGGGGAGGTTGGGGATTTGCTTGCACTCTGATGTGACATGAGGAAGAGTACCGGGTTGTAAACAGAACTTGGATTCGGCAGGAAATTGCGTTGGGAACATGCGATGGAGGCGGACTCAGTGAGGGAAGGTATTGCTCTGCAGTCGGCGAAGTAGTGATTCTTCTTCTTTTGAGAGTTTAGGATGTGGGGGAGGGCAGTGCTGTCGTTCGGACCGGTAATATTGAGCACTATCTTGGAAAGTAACTAGAAGTACGGACGAGTCGGTATCTTCGGTAGCCTAGAGGGACAGGGCGCAGGCTTGCTTATGAGAAACGTTATTGTCCATAAATGAGGAATTTAATGCCCAGGAGTCCAGATGAGGGTGACTTTTCGGCAGGGTTGATGCTACGACAGTAGTTTAAAAGTTGAGCGGGCCACCCTCCCGGCTAGGAAGCTTCTGCAGGCTGCCTGAGAATCCGTGATGATGACGGGGTTCTTCGTGTGAATGAGGGCTGATGCGACAGGCAGACTGGCGACAATTTCCTCAGAATCGTATTTCTGAGTGGCTGGCGTGTGCCTGCTCTACTCACGTGCCTTTACGTTCACCCGTCACGCGATAAGACGTCACCGCCGCACACACTTGGCTTCACATTGTTATGCCGGTGGGAACGCGCTCGAGCAGCGCGGTGATAAGCATTCGGCTCCTATACTCTGGAGACCCGCGTTCAATATCCATGCGAACTCAAATGTGCTTTTCATGTACTCTTTACAGCGTTGACCATATTGTCACGAGGCAAAAGACGACGCAGTTGTCTTGAAGTGAAAAAAAACAAGTTTATTGGAGCGAACTTGTGCTCTCCTAACAACTTAAAGAATACAGAGGCGGCGAAGCAGCAGTCAACAAAGTGACGTGCGCAGGCGAGTGTCGGTGAATCGAATACCGCGGCATCCGATCTGCGGGCGTTTATCTTTCGGCGCGAGTGTTTCTCGAACCGTCGAATCACATCCAGAACACTGTAGATCAAAGAATGTTCTAGACTGGTGACGTTAGTTCAATACACTCTCCCTATCAAGGTTATAACACACGTGGCAAAAAAAAATAAAGAATGGAACACGCCGTTCACTTGGACCACAGATAACACCGATAACACAGCCCGGCGCAGCCGGTCGGCCAAAAACAAAACATCAACAAACAAACCCAATGCATGGTTCGCGGCAATATTCTCTACCGAAGGAGAGCAACAATGCCAGTTACGTCTTTTTGTACAATGGGGCCCTTTGACATTCATTTGTGTTAAGAAAAGAACAAAAGAGACTAAAAGCGTCACAGGTGCGGCTTGGAACGCATGCCAGACAAATGTCGAATTCTACTACATCCACAGATCAGGTCAGCATATTTATGAAACCGACAATGCGACGAAGGCAGAGCGTAGGGTAGATACATATCTACCAGGCAGGGTCTCCAATAAAACATTCACCCTTGTGCATCTCGCACGACAGTCCCAGGTAGATTTACATGTCCACGCACATGCGCGTACTCGCTGCTGTGTACGCAGCTGCGGCGCACGGAACGCGGCTGCGTGATGCACGCCGACATGACTGCGAGGAGGCAGGAACGTTGCAGCTGAAATTGCCATCTTGATGGTTTGCGATATCTTTGGAACGGTCCTGTTTGCGGGCCATGCGGGAATCAAAGCTAAAGGAGAACAAAAAATCCCGGGCCATCTCCACTAACGTGCAACCTGGGGAGGGGCGAAGCATGCAGTGTATAAGTGTGTTCTTGGCGCCTAGGCGTTTTGCCAACGGAGATGAAACCGTTGGGGGATGGAGATATACAGCTGTGCTGTAAAAGTCTCTTGACTTTGAAGAACGAAGCTCTCTAGCGCGAGGCGTAAACAAGTGTCCCGGTGTTGCCCACGGATGTGAAACCGTTGAGGCGTAGAGGTATACAGCTTTGCTGTAAAAGTCTCGTGTCTTTGAAGCACGAAGCGTTCCAGCGCGAGGCGTAAACGATTGTCCCGGTGTTGTAGTACCGTGACTACACGAGACGTCGATTACGACGGCGACATGAGACGCTGACAGCCCGAGCCCCTAAGGGGCTTAGCCCCTGAAACATAGAGAACAAAGGACAAAATGTGCGGATAGAGTTATTCGTGCTTCAGGATAAGTGATAGCTATAGTAGAGGAAGTTCCTTTGGTGGAATGGCTTATAGAGAACTTTGTTCCCCCATGGGGTTTCTAACACAATGAAGTGTGTTGATGCAGTTACATCTCTGCCATTGTTTCGTTAGCCCTAGTGATAATCGTGGATGAGTTGGCTTCCGAAAACACTATGGCCGAGAAGACGTCTTGTTTTCTTTCGGTTGGCACATCCAGTAAGCAGCGCATCCCGCATAGCGGGATTACAATAAACCTATTTGTCCTTCTCTCACCTCTGTGCACTCGAGGGCTGTAAGCATCCTCACGTCCGATTATTGTCCAGTCATCATGCCATGTTTCCCCTCTGTCCCAAAGTTGATCGATTGGCTGCACCTCAAAATGGTCACCTCAAATTCTTGTACCAATAGCCATTCGCGTAGACGCTTCCCTGGCATTATCCAATGCCTGTTCACGTTGTTATTTTTCTCACCCATCTGCTATAGGGTGCGTGAGGCCGCGCCCCTATGGGCCCAGAAAACGTCTCCCGAGAAACTCACTCGTCGATGGAAACCGAGATGCTAGAACCAAGGACTTGCTAAACGGGCCATGAAGACAAAATACAAGTTTGTTCAGTTTGAACGAACATAGCCTTCGGTTGCTCACTCAGCTCCATTCCAGTCCCCAAGGGCGTTTTCTAACTGAAGAATACCCGATGGAAATATTTAAAAACTTTCGAATTTCCCGCTACAATGGCACAGTATGGGCGTGAGTGACGTATTATAAGCAAACACTAAAACACAGTTATCAGTGTGTTAATTTAGTGTACGTTTGCATTGAAGCGACACGCTCGACCAGAAGTAGAGGGCTTACTAAAATTATCTGGTCATGAAATACACTAACGTGGCTATCTGGGCGTGTTGGTTTAACGTGATTAGCAGAAGACAGCGCGGTTTACACACGGACACGGAAAGTACTTGACACACACGAGCGCTGAACCAACAGTTTTAATGAAAAAAAGCCACCTATATATACGCACAGTAGTCACGCTTTATCTGGGTTTTTATACACGGTGCATGCGCAGAAAGTCCAATTCTTTTGTAGTAAGGGCTAGTGACGGTGAACTAACGCATGCTTGCCCAAGCCTGTGATAATTCAGTTCAATCTCCCTGTGACGCGAGCATTACTTCTACGATGCGCAGTTCTATAAGGAAGAACAATGTCGCCGTGTGGCAGTGCTGCCTAAATTGAAGCTGAATTAATCCCAGGCTGGGCAAGCATGCGTTAGTTCACCGTCACTAGCCCTTCGAAAAGAATCTGGACTTTCTGATCGCCGTGTATAAAAACCCATGGTAAAGTGATCTGGGCGTATGCATAGGTGTATTTTTCATTAAACATGTGGTCAGCGTCTGTTGTCAATTCTTCCCTGTGCCTGTGAAACCGCGCTGCTCTGATAATCAATCTGGCATTTTTTGACGCATAAAAAAATCGATGGGAATGTGGGGGTACCATGATTAACTACTTTCAAAATATCCCTTACGCGGTTGCGAATTATTTTATTTCGGGGCAAATCAGCGTTTTTATTCAAAAGACGTGTAATATTTCTTCATAGACGCTTTAAACAGCGTGGTAGTTTTTGATCATACGGTAGCTCTGTAGTGGAAGCCACCGTGTCACCAGCGCCGTCGCCATGGAAACGGTGACGGCGCGCTGTTAGAGCGAGAGAGATAGAGAGGAGGGGGCTCCGTTGATTCGGCAATGCGGAGTGTCTCAGCAGTGCAATCGCGCAGGTGCATACCAGTGATGCGTCGCAAGGGCGTCGCTGGACAGGAAGAGCGCGAATTAACGTGCCACCGAACCTCGTCGGCAGAATCACGATCGGGAAGAAACAAAATTTCAGCGCAGACCTAATATCAACACAATAATACCCTAAATCACGGGAATAAATTAGCTTCAACACCACCGCAGTAAAAACATAAAGTGTTCAGAATATCTACGCGTGTATCGAAAACGTCATGATGCAGTACCCATGTCATTGCATGGCCGCTCGATGGACACAAGGTTTCCATCAAGCGGACGTGGTCATTGTTATGTCATCAATGTCTTCACATGTGCTGTAGCCACAGGATCATGCAGCTGCGCCTCCATTTGGCATTAGCGGATGAAGCAATCGCTTGTACTTATTTAGGTGCCCCCAGGAACACGACGGCGACCTTTTACGCCGGGCGGACGGTGCTCAAGCACCGGAGCCCTGGCAACCCTCTGTTTTCGTTCGCAACGTTCCAGCGCACCCTTTGCGAGTCCCTTTCGGGCATGGTGACAACAAAGCGGCTCCTATGTAGACTCCTCGATCAGGGCAGTGTTTACCCAAGTCGGCATACTTAGTCGTTAGCAGATCCGGCCGGTGGTGTCACATGTCCCTTTGCACGGCCGCGCTTAAGCGGTTTCCGTAGTTACCATGCAGGGCTGCAGACCATTGGAGACAATCCGGCGTTTTCTATGTTTGCTGAAAGCCAACAGGCTTTCTAAGGGTTCGCAAATTTCGATTAAAAATTTTCTAGGACTAAAATGTGTGTGTTTTTTTTATTTATTTACTCTTCACAGCGGCGGTCATTGGCGAACAGCAACAACTATAAGGGCGGCTTTTAACAGAAGAGCTTCTAAGCCTAAAGCTTGATCCGGTGGCGTTCGCAGAAAAATACCAAGAAAAATACCGAGCGCACGTGAGCGTGCGCCTCGTGAGGAGCACCCGGCGTCATCCATCTCGACCCTGCCCAGCGTTTGTGGCGTAATCTCTCGCGTGATGTTCTCCTCGCCAGTTCACGCGCGTTCACGCCTGAAGTGGGGAGCACAGACACCGAGTTCGCGCTACAGACGCCGAGTTCTCGGAGCGGGTTGAGGCGGGTTCTATCGCGTGCTAACGGGGTCCACTTTGCGGCAGATGCGAAAGGATGCGACAAAACGATCCGTGCCTGCCCGTCATGCAGAACTTTCAGCGGCAAGTTGGGAAACTCCTGTGAGGTGTAACAGTCGGGTCTCCGACGAAGGGAGAGGGGCCGCCAGCTTTGCTGTTCATCCAGACTTGCAACACTACAGTGCACGCTGCGCAATTTTTTTTTTTTGAACTACCTAAACAACTTTCCACCATTCCGAATCTACGCCACGCCTTTTACGCGGACGATATGACACTTTGGATAAACAAAGGCTCACCAGGCTACCAACAAGATGCCTTACAACAAGCTATCGACCTCACCCTCCAGTATCTCGCACCTCGCGGCCTAACCTGTGCTCCCCAAAAGTCCGCTCTCTTGGTCCTCCGCGCCAGAACGCGTGGTAGACCACCGAGCACCACCCCAGACCCTCAAGTTACTATCAAAGATGCACTGGTGCCGAAAGTGAAAACCCTGCGAATTCTCGACGTGCCTTTTCACGTGGATGGTTCTGGAGCAGCACTCCTCCCACAACTGCAGGGCACGATATCGCAACTTATCCATCTCATCCGGCGAATCTGCACACACCAACATGGACTGAGGGAACAGGACACTTGCCGTCTCGTTCACGCCCCTACTTTTAAGCCGCCTCACATACGGCACCCCCCTACGTCCTGCCTCATACCTCAAGAACAGAGCAAGCTGGAATGCACTCATTCGCCGGGCTTACAAGATCGCTCTAGGCCTCCCAGCTTTCGCCGCCACACAGAAATTGCTTCAACTGGGGCTGCATAACACCCTCTCTGAACTCCTCGAAGCCCAACAGACAAGTCAATTGGCACGCCTGTCCCTCACTCCTACCGGCCGAACTGTCCTCAGGGCACTAGGCCGCCCCCACGCCGAACCCTCATAACAGAGCTTCACCCCCCTCCCTCCCCATATCCGACCCAATATCAAGGTGGCACCAATTCCACGTCACATGCATCCCATATACAACACAGGCCGACGCAAAGCCAGAGGTGCAGCACCTTGAACGAAAGTACTCCTCAGCCCCGGATGCTCGCTACAGCGACATCGCCCAAACCCCATCACACCCCCGCTCGACCCTAGCAGTCACGGACAACGAGGGCACCGTTCTCAACGCCGCTACCTTCTTTCATCTTTCTTCGAACGCTGCTGAAGCCACCGCCATTGCCCTCGCGGCGGCCACCCACACACCCACCACCCACCTAACCATAATCACGGACTCTCAACAAGCCTGCCGATATTACCTCCAGGGAAGAGTACCCCCGGCGGCGCTCAAGCTCCTGAAAGCCATTCGCGACCTACCTACAATAACAATCGTGTGGACCCCGGGACACGCCTCACTCCCTGGGAATGAAGCAGCCCATGCTGCAGCCCGCGAGCTCACTTCCGGGCGTTCCCTACAGGGTCAGGCGGCTCGGACTCTACGACGGCCACTATCCATCCTCTTCCACCCTGCTTCACCGACATCTTATCCCACTACCGCCACACTCGCCGAAAATATCCTCCGCCCCACCCTACCCTGTCCGTCGAAGAATCACGAATCTGGCGCAGACTACAAACTGGCACATACTATAACTCCACCATCCTCTCCCACATCTCCCCCTCACGCTTCGAGTACAACTGCCCGGACTGTCAAGTTCCAGCCACCACTGCCCACCTCGTCTTCCTGTGCCCTCAACACCCTGTTCCCCTCCCTTCCCCTACCCCCGAGCAGTGGGAATGCGCGTTGACCAGCTCGGACCTGCAGGAGCAGCTCAGCCTGATCCAGCGGGCCACGCGAGCAGCGGCGGCGCGCGGCCTCCTGAACTGAGGACGCCACCCACCGTTCTTTTTTTTTTTTTTTTCAATAAACGTTTTGCCTCCTCCTCCTCCTCGCCGAAAGGGGTTCTAAATGTTCGGTAGGGATGGAAAAGCACCTGAACGAGCTCTGCGCCGTCCGAGTCGGTGTGGGCATACTGTTGCGTTAGCGAGTAACGGTTGAGGATGTATTTTCGCGCTACGTGAGAGCCGTCCTCCGTTCGCAGTGCATATTGACAGGCTTCACCTCTTGCTGGCGACAGTGATCGACCAAACACGGTCCCTCGCTTTCAGAGCTTCGGGGACAGGTTACGTTTACGACGTATTCAGCGCCTATGTGGAATTTCTGCAAGGAGTAAAAATCAAAGCTCGTTTCTTACAAGAAAGATACACTAATACCTCGTTAATTGGAAGTAGTGAAAACCGGGAAATATTTCGAGATAAGCGGATTTTAGAGATAAGCAAAGTTGCGCGGGAAGCCAGGAAATATCGAGTTCTTTGCAAAAAAGGCGCTAATACTTACCATCTCCTCAGCAGCAGCTTCCAATCTTGCTTTTCCTAAAGGTTAAAAAAAACATACAAGAGACGTTCACCGGCAGGGGCCCGCGCTCTCCATTGGGTTTTTCCCCGGACGACACACCTTCCATGTTCTAGTACACTGTACCACTGCGCATGTCTCTACCGTCACATAACGGGCCACAGGGTTGCTTGACGAAGTTGATATGCCTTAAGGCTCAGACTCCCGCTCGGGGAAAACATCGGCTTTGTAGTAGGCGCGGCTAAACGAGAAAAAAAAATCGAGGAACTCAGGCGCGGCGGCATCGCGCGAATCGCGTGAAATGGTCCGCGGCGGAGAAATTTTCGTTCCACTCTCAGTCAAGGTTTCGAGATATCCGCAGTTTGGCCCAAAAATACTTCGAAATAAAATGGCAACAAATACATGGGACGTATGGGAAATTGTTCGCTGCCACTGAAAATTTCGACTTAGCCGATTTTTCGAGATATGCGAGTTCGAGTTAACGGGGTATTAATGTAGTTGGAAAGTGAAGCTTTACCTTATGCATCCTGAAGGAAAGTCTGAACCTGAAGTCCAAACTGCTTCGATTGCGCCAGAAAAGCGCAATGGAATAGACGTCGGCTTCATAACTGAGAGACTCAGGTTCGAGTCCGACCACAAGAAAATATTTTTTTCTTGAGCGCCTTCGCTTATCATCGTCATTGTCGTTTCTGGAAACCCATTGTGTAAAGCTCGCTTTCCTGCCGTGCGTTTTTCGGACGGGACAGTCGCCATGAGTGAGGTATTGAAAGCTTCGCTTGAAAAAGAAAAAAAGAGAGAACAACTTCTCCTTCCCTGCGACTTCACAAAGTTGGTCCGAAGCACTGCAGTCAACATTCAGAGACGACAACGCTATCGGCGCGCGCCTGCAGATATAACATACAAATGCAGTCTGAAATATGCCGTATGTGTGCTCGGCCATCGACGCACCCTTTCGACGGTCGCCGCTCGGTGTGACCGTAAATGACCCTCGAGGGAGTTGGACGGGGGCAGGCGTCCGCGTGCTTCTTGGTCCACTTGTAGACGTCTATTTATAGATGAGGTGGTTGTGCGAAGTGGATCGCGTATGACCCAGCTGGGCCGAATTGGCATCCCGCCCTTGAATGGGTCGAGAATACGTTATTCATTCTGGGCGACGCGCCAAGACGATTTAAACTCGCAAACCACGATTGCGCCGTGGCAGTTTGGCGTCGTCACCAGTACCAGCCGTATTTCGTGGCCCTCTGGACACTTTAATGAGGCCTTGAAGACAAAATACAAATTTGTTCAATTAAAAAAAAAACTAGCTTGTAGTAGCCTACCAAGCTTCATTCCAGCAACGAAAGAGGTTGTGTTGATGATTGACTGAGGGGTTTAACTGGCCGACGCAACGCAGGCAATGAGGCGTGCCGTAGTGGAGGGATCCGGATTAATTTTGACCACCCGGGGATCTTTAACATGCGCCGAAATCGCGTACACGCGGGCGTTCTGGCTTTTCGCCTCCAGTAAAAAAGCGGCCGCCGCGACCGGTAAACGACCCGCGTCCTCGTGCTCAGCAGCAGAACGCCTTAGCCACTGAGCCACGGCGGCGGGTGAGGTTGTGTTCTGACCAAGAAACGCCAGAAATATTGAATAATGTTTAAGTTTCCCGCTGCAATGACGTAACATGGGCCAGCAGTAAAACATAGTGCCTCCTCGATTTACCAGTCCTGGATGGTCCGTGGGCAGTCCGAGGACTGCGTTTGGACCGGAAGTCCCATAGGAATACAAGGGGAAATCGAGCACCGGATCGCGTTTCGGGCAGTGCGCGGACGATACGGGACTGATAATCGAGGAGGCCCATAGATATCAGCGTTTAACTAGTTTGCACGTGTCAACTGATATGATCAGACGGAACTGGAGGCTCAACTACGGTCGCCCAGTCATGTTTATTGGCCGTGGCGTGATCGGCTGCAGCCAATCGCATTAACAAGATTCTGTGACGTCATAGCGAAATCGCCGGAAAGTGGGTGGGGAGTCGTCATTGATTCGTATGCTTTCTTTAAAATATCTCGATTATTTGTTTGAAGTTCGCGCTAAAACTGGTACGATTGTTATCGGCTCAAAGTGGTTTTTTGTTTCACCCAACTTGTATATTGCCTTCGTGGCTCCTTTAAAAAAGGAGAGCAGAAAAGAAAAAAGAGAACCGAGCGGTTAAGAACAACAACGACAAAAAAGTTGACCGCGTATCTGCTCATTTTGTTGCAAATGTCGTCGAAAGAAGATAACCCCTGCCACCTAAATGCCTCTTTTCCCTTTTCCGTCCACCTCTCACAACCTTCCCCGCGCGCCTCGATTCCCCCGGGATAAACAAGGGGAGGTTTGCTGAAGTAAATTCAATTTTGCCCCGTGACACGCTTGTGCGCCTTCTATTGAAACCTTTTGTTACTGTAACAAAACCTTTTGTTACTGTTCAACATCTTAGAATGCCGCTCGAGTGGGCACCGCGTGCACTTTTTGTACTGTTGGGACGCATTTCTTTCAAGGCGTGTTCTTTTTTATTTGCTATGCCAAAAAGCAATCATCCATGTATTTCGAAATAAAGGAACACTGCAAATATCACCTATGTATCGCTGTTTTGCCTCAAATATGTCTAATGTTTTGTTTTTTTTTCTCAACAATGTTGCCAAGTATGACCATTGACACCGAATTTAGCATTTTGGAAAGGTTTTGCCTATTATAAACATCTCCTTCAAGAGTCAATTTACCTTTCGACGGCGCGGCTGATTCGAGGAACACACAGACAGAAATACAAAAAGTTTCGCGCTTATATAGCCGAAAAAAGGCTGTCGTCTTTAAAATTACGTTGGAGCTTCGGGTGCTGCGGCAAGAGATATGCTGAAACGGCGAAATTAAAATCGCGTAACGTTATGTAAAAGGAAAGACCCACACTAAACTTTGCCCCATAGTTCACAAGCAGTACATCATATGGAATTTTTACTGAGCATAACAAACAGAAGCCGATCAAAATAAAGTGTCTAGAAATAAGAATTGGGAAGAAATACGAAATACGCAGGAGTCAGTCATGAAGAAAAGGAAAAGGACAGGATAAGAAAACCGGCAAAAAGTGAACAATGCACGCAGCACTGAAGGAAACATTTCGATGCTGCTATCTCCGACATGCTCCTTCAAAGTAGTCACGTTCCTTCTGTAGCAAAGTAACAGAGGGCAGACTGACGCACGTGTCGCCTCTTTCGGTATCGTGTAAGCTTCAAAAATTTCGAGCGTGCGCGCTCCCAAGTAGTGCTTCAGAACTTTAGTGTTCTCAAAAAAGAGGTGAGGTGCACCCACACGTCTTGCAATGGGAAACCAGGTGGTTCCCGGTGCCGACACGTAAGGCATACGCGTGCTCCCTTAGGCGTTCGTTAGACATCGCTTGTACTGTCTTTTTAAAGACGATAGTCTTTCTTGGGCTACTTAAACCCAGAAATTTTGGTCTGTCTGTATGTCTGTATGTCTGTCCGTCTGTCTGTCTGTGACTCGATTCAGCCACCCGGCCAAAGCAAAAGAATGCCTGCGCAATAGTCTTATATAGTCATAGCTAAATCTACCCGTCTATGTCCGGTGTAATGTTCATACTTGTCAACATTGTTGAAGAATTACAAGACATTACGCAAATATGAGACAACAAATCAATACAGAAGTGATATTTGCAGTGTTCCTTTATAAAAAATCAAACATGCTAGACTTTTGCGAAATTAAACACTTCATCAACTGCAGAAGAAGAATTCACTCCGCCGTCGCCTGCTGTCGCCCGCGCCACTATAGCTTCTCGCGCCATTTTAAGAAATCAACCGGCAACAGTTACGCCAGGTTCCACTAGATAGGTTCCACGCTCTGCTTGCAACGCACGTGGAGTAAAGAAACGCGGTTCTATAAACGTTGAAGTAGGGCGCCTCGATTAACGAGCGTCTTCGCCGTACGGCAGCGTTCGTATCGAGACACCCGGTTTGGAGCAGTGGAACGCGGGAAATTTAAAATGATTTAAGCAAACCTTTGGAGTCTTCACCTTGGGAGGAGCGCGACGCAAGATGAACAACATGAGAGGTGAGCGGGAAAGCGAAGGGAGGCATTTACTTCGCAAAAGCCGATAAAGACTATCGTCTTTTGACGGCATTTGCAACGAAAGGAGCAGATACGCGGCCAATTTTTTTTTCGGTTCTGTCGTCTGCGTCCTTGCGCTGTTTGTTCAAACAATGTATAGCCAACTAGCCCAAAACCAAGCCTTACTTAGTTCCATTTCAATCGTGGCGTAGTTGCATTAGCGAGAGAGAGAGAATAAACTTTATTTAATGAGAGGAGTCAAGCGGGCGGTTTCCTCAGTTCAGGACCCCGTTGGAGCGTCCAGCCGCCTCAGCCCGGTGGATCAGCCGAAGCTGCTCTTCGAGGCTAGAGCTGGCCAGCACTTCCTCCCACTGCTCAATCGAGGGATTAGATATCGGGGAAAGTGAGGGGTTGAGCTGGCACTGCCACACCATGCGATACAGGGTGCAGGGCGCGTTGCAGAATTGGCACTGTGAGTAGTATATTGTTGGCCAGAATAAGTGGAGTTTGGTCGGGTGGGGGAACGTGTTGGTTTGGAGGAGACGCCAGGAGCGCTCCTCTGCCTTACTGAGGGAGGGGTGGCCAGCGGGTAGCATAAGCCTAGTGAGCCCGTAGAATTGGGTCACCTCCGAGGCCTCTACCAAACACATACCTTGCTTGTGCTGCGTCATGTTTGGGTCGTCTGCATTTAGGCAGTCAGGGCGCCCTCAAAATGGACATTTTGACACGGGCAGGAAGAGGACAGAAGCGACAACTCAGCCCCTGTTTTATCCGCGCTTTTTAAAGCGAAGCTTTCTTAGTCTCACTGATGGCGGTGGCATAACCAAAACACACTGCAGGAAAGCCAACTTCACACAATAGGAGGGCACATGATTCAATTCAATTCAATTCAATTTGTATTTTTCCAGAAAAAACAACAACAACATTCTGGAAGGGTTCACTGGCTAAAAGCTGAGTATGAACAGCTTGACGGGGCCCGAGAACCCTAACCAGGCATCACGATTCCACACTAAAAAACAAAACATGGTCGCAATACATTGGAAGTACAACAAAAGCGGTATACAAATATAATACAAGCATGTAATTTTAAAAAGAGCACCAAAGAATACGTTTTACAGTGGTACATTGAGAGAAAAAAAAACAATATGAAAGGTCATGTCACAATTTTGAAAATCACCATCCACAAATACCATGAAACACAAAAACAGTTAAGAGGAGAATACAAAATACAGCCACTTAAAGAAAAATACAGTACCAACAAATATTTATTGTTTATAACCAAAAAACGTTCTTAGTTCCTGTTTTGAGAACTTAGAAGTGCATTGATATTTATTGAGTAGAGATGGGAGGTTATGTTGCAATGACTGCAGTTTGTAATTATTGCGAAATTTCGGAAGAAACCATGGCTCACTGCTTCGTGTGTTTAATGCGTTTACTTTAGATGTTAATACAGAAAGACTCATCAAAAAATATCTAAGGGCACAATGCGAGAAATAAAAGGAGTGAAGAATACGGAAATCATATATATATTCAACTCTGATAATGTTATGTTGTAAAAAAGTAGCATGCGTTGGAGAGAGATAATCAAGGTTTGCAATATAACGGAGAACTTTTTTTTGTAACTTAAGTACCTTTTCTAAGTTACCTTTACTAGTTGTTAACCAAACTAAACTATAGTAATTGACCACAGAATGAAAAAGCGCGTAGTAGACTTGCAGTTTCGCTTTCAGAGGGAGTAAACTGTCGACAGCGTGACAACACTTCGGCTACAAGAGAGAGCTTACTACATGTATTTTTTACATGCGTGTCCCAATTAAGGTGAGAAGAGAATGTGACACCAATGATTTTATGTTCGTTCACTATTTCAGTATCCTGTTCTGCATATTTAATACTTTCGTGAAGTCCGACAACTCTATTTTTTGCTCTAAATATAATACTTTTGTTTTTAATGGATTTATTCTAAGAAAGTGGGACCTTGACCAAGTTTGTAGCTTACTGAGAATTTCGTTGCATTTTCTTGTTACACTAATTGAATCGGAACCAGGAATAAGTATTGTGCTGTCGTCTGCATATATCACAAATTTTGCAACTGAATCAATATGCACAAGGTCATTTATATATACATTAAAAGCAAAGGACCCAACACGCTTCCTTGGGGCACGCCATTCGATACGGGTAGAAGACTGGACTTGTGGTTTTTAATATATACTGATTGACTCCTGTTCTGTAAATATGATTGGAGAAGTGATAGAGGCTTACCACGAATGCCACACCAGTGCAATTTACGTGCTAGAACATAATGGTTAAGACAATCAAAAGCCTTACTAAAATCAATAAAAAGACCTAGAGTAAACATATTCTTTTCAATATTTTGTAATATGTATTCTTTAATTGTTAGTAAGGCTGTTTCTGTTGACCTGCCCTTTCGAAAACCGAATTGAGCGTCAGATAGAATATTTTTGGAATCAAAGAATTGTGATATCCGAAAAAAAATTACTTTTTCTAATCCCTTTGAGAAGACAGGCAATACTGATATCGGTCTATAATTGTAACATTATTTTTATCTCCACCTTTAAATATTAGGTTACTCTACTTTTCTTCATCTCGTTAGGAAATATGCCAGATTCAAAAACCAAATTGAATATGTGAGTAAGTGCAGGTACAATTACTGGCAGAACATACTTAACTGGTTTTATTTGCATGTTATTAATATCTAGAGATTTTCTGTTCTTTAAATTCATAAATGTGCTGAATATTTCCTGTTCATCAACGGGATTTAAAAATATGCTTTCGACACAAGCGTTAGAAGAAGTTAGCCCACTCGATGATCCGCTGACAGAGATGTTAGCGTTCACTAAATGATTGTTGAAATGATCGGCAAGTGCCCTACCGGAGAGTTCACAGCCATTGTGAATTATCTTTTCAAGCGCCACATTTTTCTTTCCACGGCCTAGTACATCATTTATAACCTTCCAAACCGCTCCGGGTTGCTTGCCACCAACATCGTCGAAAATTCGCTGATAATATGCTATCTTGGCCCGCTTGAGCTCGGCATTCAATTTGTTTCTCGTTTTTTTAAACATTGTCAGCACTTCTAGTGATCGCGTGTGCAGAAATGTATGATAAAGCTTGTTTTTGTTTTTTATCATCTTGGCATGCAGAGCCGTGATCCATGGTTTTCTTATTTTTTTTGACAGCCTTATGGTTGTGAGAGGAAAGTGTGTAGCATATATTTGTTCAAAGGCTTTGATGAATTCACCGTAAGAAATATTTGCATCTGATATATTAAACAACGGAGACCAATCATGTGCAATAATGTCATTTTTAAACGATTCCAAGGCTTCGTCAGATACATACTGCATAGTATATGGTTCATCGCGGTCATTGGAATTATGGGATTCTAGATTATATGACATGAACACAGGACAGTGGTCACTTACATCAGAAACTATTGTACCAGCTTGCGAGACAAAGGTGTCGATATTGGTTATTAATAGGTCAAGACAAGAGGAAGTATAAGTGGTAACACGTGTTGGTGTAGTAATCAAATTTGTGAAGCCGTTAGAGTGAATAGTGCTCATAAAGTCGTTGGTTACATCGCAATCTTCTAAAATGTTTATATTGAAATCACCTCCACAAATTAGGCGGAAATTGTTTTTGTTGACATATTCCAAAAACCTCTCAAAGAATTGAATAAATTGGGACCAGTTTCCATTCGGGGGCTTATATACGACAGATAGAACGTCTAAATTGTATTTCAAAGTCAAAATTTCAAAATCAGTGGTTATAACAGAGAATTCTGGAACTATATCATAAGTGTAGCATCCTTTCACATATACAGCGACGCCGCCTCCACGCTTTGTTCGGTCGGTTTATAAATAATTTCTATAATCACTAAGACGCAGCATATTACTGTAATTATTATACCATGTTTCTGTTAGCATGATTATATCAAACTGGGAGGTAAACTCGCTAAGAAAATATACTATGTGGTCATTTTTATTACACGCGGAACGAGCGTTAATGTGCAAAACAGAGTTTTGTGGTTTGCATGGAAAATGAACAGAATGAGGCAAAACAAATTCAAGATAATTCATCCCAGAGAATCGAGTGTAACATCAACAGCACTACTCTAGAGCCAGTTAATCTGCTGGCGGGCGTAATAGCACGCGGAGCGAGCTTATCTTGCAAGGTCTGCTTTACAAGAATGCGCACAGCATCAGAATCTTCAGTCTGCTTTGCGAAAACTTTTCCATTATACGTCCACACAGACTTCCAGTGATTGTCATGTTTTCTTTTGACTGCCATTCCGAGCAACAACTTCACTGCTGGACACAAATGCTCGTTCACATATACCGGTGTCGTGTTATCGAGCCCGATGTCTTCATTTGTGAGCCTCTTTTTCTTTGCTTTTCTGAGGGTTGTGTCACGCTATGCTCTAGACTTAAACTGAACAATGATGCTGCTCTTACCGGGGTTTCGGCTGGGTACACGATGGCAGATTTCAATGTCTGTTTCGGCGATAGGCTCTTCGATTGCTCTTCGAGATCATGACGATGATTTTGAAACAAGAAAAAAAAAACACTTCGGGTTGTAGGAATCGAACCTGGGTCGCTCGTGTTCTGAAGCCGACGTCTATTCGATTGAGCCATTCCGATTTTTCTTTCTTTATAACATGGCAGAATACGCTCAGACGTGACAGTACGAGGACTACATACTCAAACAAACAAAAGAATACACTGAAGTTAGCAGAAGCGCATATACATCAAAATTCAGGCAAACACACACAAGCGTAAAAAGGGGGATCCAGTCAGGTGGTTGGTCAAGCAAACTATACACACTATGTACAAACACCAGAGTTTCTCGGAAATATGACTGTTGATCTTGGTGGCTCAGCATGCCTATCAAATAAGCGACACCGCCACAGACGGTACAAACCAATCAACACAAAGATGTCATAGCGCGGGCTCACCAGGATAGTCGAATGGCAAAAATCGGATTGAGAAAGGCGTAATACTCATGTCTTTTCTGAGCGTTCGCTGTAAAATGTCACAGAAAAATAGAGCATCTCTGCAATCTACGAAACAGTGATCAATTGTCTCTGGTCGAGAAAAGGGCCGACAGTCTGTCGACGAAGCTCTAAACAAACCCGGCTCGAGGCAGTTTGTATTTTGAAGCGTATTTGAACGCTTCCCTTTGAACGACGAAGATGTGGGGCGGGGGTGAGGGTGCTCAGCTTTTTCGTGAAGCAGTCGTTTGCTGTCGTCTGCGTTTATACTTATACTATCAGGCGGTCTGTTTGTTGACGCTTTGCCGTTGATTGCAGCGGCTTTGAATTTGGCATTTTGCCATTTGCCTTTTCGCACTCAAGAAAGCTTGGCGCTTCAATCGTCGTCGTCGGTAGAGCGGAGGGGATTTGAACTTTTTTTAACTATAAACCTCAACAACTCACCCAGCTGTCTCCTTTAACTGCGCTGGAGTTTCGCTTTATTTATCCCCAGTATGTGCTCGAAGTCACGCGCCCTAATTTTTACTTTTAGCTCTCCCTGCCATGGTTAAAGTTCTATCAGCGTTGACGATCAAAACGTTTTCCTATGATGTTTAAGTATTACGAGCTTTTGCTACTCCGTCCTTATCCCCCCCGTCTTGTGGTTAACCCGTGAATCAAGCAGCTTTTGCGGCTTTTGCGTTGCTTGGGAGTCTTTTTTCGTGAACTGAGCGCCATTTCCGGCCTTTAAAATCCAGCTTCCGCTCGTTTCCTGCTTTTTCGCGTTTGCTTTTCTATTCATTTATAAGTTCTTGCAATTCCGTTTTTATAAGTGTCTGTCCTGAGAAAAATAACGACTGGTCCCGCGCCCTCGTCTGTCTGCCCACACAAGGGCGGTAAAATAAGACGTGAATGAATCGTCTGAAATCTCCGTCTGTATCGATCTTGCAAAAAAAAAATTTGCCGACTTGTCAGTTAGGTTTTCGATCTTTGTGGGGGTAGTGAATGTGGTTATTTTCAAGAACCAGAGCATTTTTTTTAAATTGCTGTCACTTCTCTTTTTATCGCCTAAGCACAGATACCGCAAGTTGGGCTAGTTGGTGCATTATTGAAAACTTCAAAGCGCACAAAAAACGGGGACAGAGAGGAGCGACACACACACAAGCGCTTACTCGCAACTACCGGTTTATTGATAAAACACAAAATTTATACATGAACACAGATCATAGATTAGACAAACATGGTGCCGATTAGCGTGTGCTCCTTTCCGTGAAGAGTGATAGATGATTTGCTTACACAATTGTCATTATGTACCTCGATAAAGTAAGCCTCGACTAGTTCTATGACATTGCGCTACTGAGCACGAGGTCGCGGGTTCGATTCCCGGCCGCGGCGGCCGCTTTTCTGATGGAGGCGAAAAGCAAAAACGCCCCTGTGTTCGAGATTTCGGCGCATGTTAAAGATCCCCACACACTAAACGTTTTTACACCATTTTGGCCAAAAAGGGTGTAGCATAAGTGGGAAAAGGGTGTTGGGAGGCCTTTCCACCCTTTTTCTTGAATCTCGACACCCTTTTCCTGGCTCTACACCCTTTTTGTGTGAAAAAAATGGTGTTGATCAACTTCAACACCCTTGGTTTTTCTTAGGGTGTTGTAAGGGTGTGGAAAAGGTGTTCAGCTGTTCATTGAATAAGGCCATGCTTGGATGCATAATAGCACTGTAAAGAACAAGACATCCCTTCATATACTTCTCTACTCGCAAGATATTTTCAAACGCAAAAAAATGTAATTGCTCGTGTGCAATGATCGCTCGTTTCCGTATGCGGTGCCCCTCATGCCCCAAGTTTAGCTTTAGCGCGTGAAAGACCAATTTTAACCTTCAAAAAAAAAAAAAAAGACTATAGTCGTGTGGCGAAAAGGGCGTTTACCGACTGCAACACGCTTGGCTTCCTGTAGGTTGTTGAAACGGTGTGAAATAGGTGTTCAGTTGCAAAAAAAAAGAACAACGGAGCTGGGGGTTGACCTAGTTTCTTCCGGATTTGCTAAGTTTTGTTATGTTTGCAGCTTTGCAATGTTCTTGCTAAGCTGGGATGACAGCTGAGGGGTGAGGCCAAGTTTAACCGGATTTTACACTGCTGTTCCAGCAGCTGGGCTGCTATTACTAGTATTGTCCTGCTTTAAAACGAAATCTTTGCCATGCCACGTCTCGCAACGTCATTCATCGCGTCGCAATGACTTTAAGCCGTCCCGGCACCAGTGCGGCAGGTGGGACCTCGGAGGGGCATCGGGGCGTCGCAGATGCTTGCGGAGGGGCGACCCACTGCGGAGAAGCGTCGCAGATGCCTCTTCGCAGTGGATCGGCATCTTCCCTTTCCAAAAAGACGCGGGCTACTGCTGCTGGAAATTTTAACAGCGTAGCTGCTTAAGTTTGAATTCCATCCGTGCCTGGCGTCGCTTAAAACCCAGCGTATTGGAGTGGAGAGAATAAAATCGTAGGCCGAGAAGTGTGAGGGAAAGGGGCGTGGAGGGGAAGAGCTGAGAAGCAGGTGCGGGGAGTGTGCGTTGCGGCCCGGATGTTAAGGTGGGAAGGCGCGGGTTGACGATTGGCTGCGCCTAGAGGACGTAAGCTCTGACGTGCAGGTGTTCTAGTTGAGAGAGGCGGCGTACGCTCGGCGCCATCAGCCTCCGAATTAATTATCAGATGGGCCAAGTTAATGCCAGTGAAGACGAGAAGCTCCGCTGTTTCCTCGGTATTCGTATCTCAATTGCGAAGGTGCCGATTTCTTATTCTTAATTTCGGGAGGACGTTTGTTCGATCAGGGCAATACCAGCTTGCCTTTGTTATGCGCACGGGAGCATATGCGTGCGTGCGCGCATGTGCACGGAGGGGAGCGTCTTGTGGTTGAGTGTGCGTGCTCTCGATTTTTCAGCGAAGCCGTCCATTGCGACCTCCCGTACCGCTTACATATATATGCTGATTCAAGATTTGAAGTTTCAAAACATCCCGCTGGAGAAGCGGTCACTCGAAGGCGATTCTGCCTTGCCACTGCGAATGTGCTTCTTGAATCGAAAAACATGAGCTCTGGATATCCAACGAGCCGACAGTAATGAGGTTGGCTGGGCGCAAAAAGATGAAAGATGTTGCTGGACGTAGCGTTCTCAGTTTAGCGATTACCTTTAGGTGTATGCCGAAAATCGGAAAGTCTCTTCCGTCTGACGTACTCGGAGATATATTTCCAGCACAGCACTAGGTTCTAGTTGGTGGGGATTTACGACGTGAGCAAGATAGGAAAAGTTCACTACATACACTACATAAACAGTACTGTCACGTTATCATTTGAATACTCGGGGAAGAACTGATCCGCTCATTTCAAACGCGCTGGACAGCTACGCATTACCTTATGTTAAAGAACCCTTGAGACGAAGAAAGTATTTTGAAAATTGAATATATATATATATATATATAATATATATATATATATATATATATATATATATATATATATATATATATATATATATATATATATATATATATATATATATATATAATTGGAAAAACGTTCCGGGGTTTTACGCGCCGAAGTTACCCTTTTGGAGGAATTATAAGGTGTGCGTGCGCTTCAAAAATGTCAATTGCGCACCCATTTAGATCCATACGGAGACGCTTGTGAGGCCTCTGGCCAATGACATGCACAGGAGCTGACAGCCCGCCCGCATGCCGGCCCTGCATCCGATTTTGGTCGTTTGCTTTCAGCCGGTCAGAGCTCGCTCCAAATGGGCAGGCTGAAACGGACTTTTTTTGTGTGTGTGTGCGATAGATTGTCCTACGGCATAAGAAAATTTTCATAGGTACAACAATGCACCCGTAACGGGCAAAAATTCAAGAAGAGACCGAAGCTGGGGCCCCCATATCCAGCGCTTGAGATCCGGGGGTCTGCCAGGACGGAGCTACGTGGCTCGGACGTGTTGCGTTCGGACGTCTCGTAGGCATGGACATGAAATGGGCAGAACTTAAAATTCCGCCCCTGGGCACGAGGCGCTAGCGAAGAACTTGGATTAATTTCAACGACTTGGGGACCTCTAACCTGCACCGAAAGCTTTCGACACACACGGGCGTTATTGTTTTTCGCCTACATATGAAAAGCAGCCACCGCGGCCGCGGTCGAACCTGAGTCCTTCAGCTCAGCAGCATACGCAGTTGCCACTGTGCCATCGCTGCGGGCATTTTTGAAGATGCCACCAGAACAAAATAAAACTTTTTTTCAATGTCAAGGAACCAGCCCTTGGCAACTCACTCAACTCTATTTCAGCTGCGAAAGGCGCTTTTTACCCTTAACAAAGAAAACTTAAAGGAGCCACGAAGAGAAAATGCAACTTCGTTTAATTTTAAAGACTAGATTTCAGTATCTCACTCAGGTTCATTACAGCCACAAAAGACGTTTTTTAACAAAAAAAAGCAAGAAGTATTTAAAAACTTTCAAATTTTGCGCCACAGTGACGTGTTATGAGCAAGAATGACGTCATACGGGCCAGCAATAAAACATAATTTTCAGTGCGTTAACTGCACGTTAGCATTCAAGTGATGCGGTCAAGTCATGTCTCGTCACGACAGGTCAGTTAGGCGGCCGCCAATCGCACAAACAAGGTTCCGTGACGTCATAGAAAAGTTGTGGAAAATTGGCAGGGGGGTCGCGACTGCTTCACACGTTTTCTTTAATATCTCCGTTATTTGTTCGAACATTGCGATGATATTGGTATCATTGTTGTCGGGACTAAGCAGTCTTTCTAATAAACCCAACTTGTATTTTGTCTTCATGGCTCCTTTAAGAAATGTTGACAAACTCAAATTTTGCGCTACAGTGACGTAATATCAGCAGAAGCGACGGAATATATGGGCCAGCACTAAAACTTATCAGTTTGTTAACTAGGCGGTAATATTCAAGTGATACGATGAAACCAAACTTGAGGGCCCTATGCACTCTCCCCTGCATGTTCGAACTTGTTTGATGGAAGAATCGAGTCGACGGTCGCCGATCGCGCAAGCGAGGTTCTGTGACGTCATAGAAAAATGGCCGGAAAGGGGCTAGTGAGTCGCCACTGGATAATATGCTGTTCTTAATATCTCGATTATTTGTTTGTGTTTAGCGATAAAATTGGGATCATTGATGTCGGGACGAAGAAACCTTTGTGAAGGACCACTTTTGTACTTTATCGTCCTGGACCGTTAAAATGGGCAATGCAGACAATACACAAGTTTCGTTCATTCGACGGATTGCCTCGTTAGAACCATACTGACACCGTGTTTAACGCACACTCCTTTCAAATAAGCTATATAATTAGGAAAAAAGGGAATGGCCATGCGACCAACTACCTCATTTCCCGCAACAGAACCTATGATGTGATATGCCCAGCCAGGTGCGATTGCTGATTCAGGGCAAAAGCATGCGCAAATTAGGCAGGGCATATAAGGTTTCCGAAGTAGCTTTTTGCGCTTAAATGTAATGCATATTCTTCTTATAGCAGTAAGAAGGGCGGTGTAATTATAAAAGTTACGAAAATACGTGTAAACATGGAAGTAAATCTGTCGGGCAAGTAGGTGCATTATGATTCAAAAAAATAGAGCGCGACTTGGACAACGAGAGTAAAGAAGGACGACGGGACAAGCGCTCTTGGACAACGACTTGTACAACGACCCGCGGGTCGTTATCCAAGTCGGGCTGTATTTTTTTCGAACAGGGAAGCACCGACGCTCACTGATCTTGGCGCTGGACGCACTACGCTTTTTTTTTTAGCTGCACAGCAGGCCGCCGCTTTAGAGTTCTCTTACACGGCACTGGCCGATTGGCGTAAGCGACGTTGTTTTACGCGACCCTGTTTGTCGAGCATACCCCATGTTTCACGAAGCGATGACTTTCTACCGCAACAAAAACAAGCCAGGAGGAAATACGGTTTAAAACAAACCAACGGCGGAAAACTGTCCGCGGCTAAATATTGTAGCGACATCTGGGAGGACGGACGGTGAGCAACGCTGCAGGGCCTAACGACGCGCCGGAAGTTCGTTTGAGTACCCGCCCTCATGACATCAGGCCCGACGCCACGAAGACACACGATTTGGAGGGAGATCAAAATTTTAAACTAAATTGATTAAACTATCAGCGAATGCGGCATCGTTTGGTTCCAGACAAGCGCCGGGGGCACTGCAAAGCACGAAATCTTTCGAATAAAACAAACTTGTATTTTGTCTGCATGGCCCATCGCTATAGGTTCGATGCGACAATAAATTTCCCTGCTTTTGAGATCACCGCTACCTCATAGCACAATCGTTCTTCAGAGGTCCCCGATGCCCACCCCCGCAAGGCGGCGCCGGCCTGTCCGGAGGCACGGTACACCCCCGCCGGTGTCCAGTGCGCACAGACGAGGAAATTGATGGGTGTCACTGTGTCACGTATGTGGGTCGTTTCCCAGGCAGACGAGCTATTACAGGCATCGCTCATATAACGCGCGGCGGCTGCGGCGGCCCGACCCGCACGACAAACGACCGACTAGTAACGCGAACCTGTTCCTCTGAGGGCTCCTCTCGCGCACGCCCTCCGCCGCAGCCTCTGACGCGGGGCAACCCGAGCACGTCAACGTCTGGCCGCCTCGCCGCCGCCGCCACGTGAAATACGGTCGCGTCCGGAAAGGAGCCGCCGGCCATCAAACGCGCCGACCCATCGTGGCGCGGCGCTCGTCGACGAAACGCAGGGCGCCCTCCCCTCCCCTTCACAGGGAGTGCCCCCTCCAATGCGGCATGCGAATCACGCTTACCACCCGCGGTGACATCCTGCGTAGGAATGAATGAAGTCTTTCTTGCAAAAAAGCGTTTCGCCCATTTGAGTAGCTTGATATCCTCCTACGTAAGCAGGGGCGTAGCAGGCGTAGACAGGGGGTGTGTTTCGCCGTGAAAACATTCCCCGAAATTTTCTGAGTGCCCCATCTGACCCTTCGCTCCCTCTCGCGTATCCGCTCCTTTCGCCGCAAATTTCGACAAAAGACGATAGTCTTTGTCGACATTTGCCATGTAAATGCCTCCCTTCGCTTTCCCGCTCACCCCTCATGTTGTCCCTCTTGTGTCACGCTCATCCCAAAGTAAACACGCTAAAGGTTTGCTCAAGTCAATTTAAATTTACCGCGTCCACTGCTTCAGACTGGGCGCTCGATGCCAGCGCTGCCGTACGGTGGAGACGCGCGTGAATCATGGCGCCCTAATTCAACGTTTATTGAACCACGTTGCCCTAATCCACATACGTTCCAAGCAGAACGTGGAACCTATCTAGTGGAACCTTTCGTCAGTGTTGCCGCTTGATTTCTTAAAATGGCGCCAGAAGCTATAGTGGCGCGGGCGACAGCAGGCGACGGCGGAGTGAATTATTTTTTTGCAGTTGATGAAGTATTTAATTTCGCACAAGTCAAGCGTGTTTCATTTTTTATAAAGGAACACTGCAAATATCACTTCTGTATTGATTTGTTGTCTCATATTTGCGTAATGTCTTGTTCTTCTTCAACAATGTTGACAAGTATGAACATTACACCGGACATAGACGGGTAGATTTAGCTGTGACCAGGCATTGTTTCACTTTGTCCGGGAGGCTGAATCGAGTCGCTGACAGACAGACAAACAGACACACAGACAGACCAAAATTTCTAGGTTTAGGTAGCCAAATAGTGCACGTGGGTCGGCGCCTGAAGTGGGGAGCACAGACGCTCAGTTCCCTCTACACACGGCGAGTTCGCGAAGCCGGTTACCGCGGATTCTAGCGCGTGCGGTCCACTTTGGAATGGGTGTGAAAGCCTGCGGACGAATGATCCGGGTTTGTCACTCATGGAGAACTTTCAACGGAAAGTTCGGGAATATATGTGACTTGCAACAGCCGGGTCTCCGGCGAGGGGGGAGAGGGGGGGGGGGGGGCGCCAGCTCTGCTGTTTCTCCAGTTTCGCAACTCTAATGCAAGCTGCGGCAATTTTAAAGACGATAGTCTTTCTCGGGCTACTTAAACCCAGAAATTTTGGTCTGTCTGCATGTCTGTCTGTCTGTCTGTCTGTCTGTCTGTCTGTCTGTGTGTCTGACTCGATTCAGCCACCCGGCCAAAGTAAAACAATGCCTGCGCAATAGTCTTATATAGTCACAGCTAAATGTGCCCGTCTAAGTCCGGTGTAATGTTCATACTTGTCAATATTGTTGAAGAACAACAAGACATTACGAAAATATAAGACAACAAATTAATACAGAAGTGATATTTTCAGTGTTCTTTTATAAAAAGTCATAAACGTTTGATTTTTGATCAACTGCAGAAAAAAAATTCACTCCGCTGTCGCCTGCTGTCGCCCGCGCCATATAGCTTCTGGCGGCATTTGAAGAAATCAAGTGGCAAGAGTTACGAAAAGTTCCACTGGATAAGTCTCACGTTCTGCTTGGAACGCACGTGGACTAGGGAAACGCCGTTCTATAAACGTTGAAGTAGGGCGCCTCGATTCACACGCCTCTTCGCCGTACGGCAGCGTTGGCATCGAGACACCCGGTTTGGAGCAGTGGAACGCGGGAAATTTAAAATGATTTAAGCAAACATTTGGCGTCTTTACCTTGGGAGGAGCACGACGCAACAGGAACAACATGAGAGGTGAGCGGGAAAGCGAAGGGAGGCATCTACTTGGCAAAAGTCGATAAAGACTATCGTCTTTTGACGACATTTGCAACGAAAGGAGCAGATACGCGGCCAATTTTTCTTGCCAGGCTATGTACACGCCCCTTTGCTATATTAAAATGTATAAACGGAAATACAATGGCTCAGCTAAGAGGGAGAGAGAGCAAACGTTTATTGAAGCAATATTGGAGCGGTAGGGTAGAAAAAGTAGGGTGGAAAAAGAAGAGAGTGTGACTTACATGAAGGAGAAAAAATTCCTTAGACATGTCATGGGCGCAGGCGTTCTTGTTTGTTTTTACGAGCGGCGTTTAACATCGCACAAAACATGTCTGGAATTACGACACTGTAAGAGGCCACAGCCACAACTTAGTACAATGAATTAATTGAATTGCGCTTCGGGCGTTTTACGCAGGAGCCGTTCTGGATACCTTGACATCCGGCGGGCAGTTTGAGGGAGCGGAACGATTTAGCTTGCATAGATGTTTTTGAGTTGGCTCCTATGTGAGCACAGAAAAAATGCACCCTACCACAAAGTTTAAGCCAAACGTCGGGAGTCAGCGAGTTTTCGTACACTTGGGCACGTTGCTGCCTTTTTACGCAAAAATATCACTGAACTGCTGAAATTAGCCCGTCTGAAAGTTCGCGTTTTACGCTCGTGCCAGTTGTTTACAAAACCTTACGTAGGTTGACTTGTGTAATCACTAGAGGCCGGATTTTTAGGCACTAAAAAAGCACGTTTTAGGCGCCAGAAATAGGCGGCAAAAACAACGTTTTAGGCACTAAAAAGAATGAAATAGGCCCAAGAAATTTTTAGATAAATGCTAATCATTTCAAGTGAAGACGTGAGCGAACTGTAAGCACGACAGGAAATCCAAAAAATGTCATTGCTAGGAGGCCACAATGGCAGTAACAGTTCAATTCAATTCAATTCAATTTACTTTTCTCTCATAACAAGTTCTATACATTGACCTTAGACGGGGAATTGCCCCGTAATACCTCTGGGCTAATGGCGATCAATTGGCTTAATTTCACAAGCGCATTGCTTATATACATGTTCAGATGCGAAAGTCACTCAAGCATCGCATATTGTGAAACAGGCAGGAGAAACAATACTTGAAATATGGTAATACTGATTTATAAAAGCGCAGAGTTATGTCTGCCTGACGCAATTAAATTACAATAAAGCAAGCAAATATAAATGCAAGATAGACAAGGTTTGTTAAGAAATTAACATGTTGTTACGTGAGAACTTACGTACAAACTTTAGCAATTTTCTACAGGTACCTAATTATACAGGCAAGACCTTTCAACACTGCCAAATACACATACGCTATTCGAAATATAAATATTAAGAATTGTGTTTGGACAGAACGCGGAACCTAGTTTAAGAATCACTATGAAAATTATAGAAACAATAGGTAACTACCAGCATCTCCAGATTTCCGGGTTCAAAATTGTGCCTCTTGTCGCTGAGAATGAGTTTGTACGCGGAGAACGAACGCTCGACGTCGACAGATGTGATTGGTGCGTACTTATACTTGGGGAGATTCGATGGGTTAATTGACACTGGGATCCTACAGTGCTGACCAGCAAGGACTTCTGAAGCTTCTTTAAGGACAACAAACCCCTTGTTTTTGTCCAAGACCGATTGCAGCTTCCCACGTGCCTTTTCGGCGACAGGTCCTTCGGGAATGGTGGCGATTCTTTCCTGGCGTGGAGAATTAGCGCAACGTTCGTAACAAGAGTTTCTCCCGAAATTTTAAGTTTTTTTATACAATCCGCTAAGAACGTGAAGTTGTCGCAAAGGTACGCGAGGTCTCCTGGAAGGCTATTCACGGAGAGGACAGCTTGAGCTTTTGTGACTGCAACACTATCGTCAATTGGCAGGCCGTTGATAACGGCCTTGATGTCCTAAAAGTAGCAGTTGTAGTACTCAACAGCTTCTAGCCACGTTCCTCATCGTGTGACGACGGGTTCTGGCGGAAGGGGCAGATCAGGCAGCATCTCCTTGAAGACGCGCACGCGAGAGGGTGCACTCTCTCGCAGTACTCGAGGATTGCTTGATGCGATGGTTCCTTTAGAGAATCAACCCAACGGAAACACCAATGGAACCACCCAGATGCGTTGCATCACACCAGCGTTCCCGCGAGGGGAGGTGGGCGTAATTTTTCCCCATCACTTTCTTTGCCCCTGACGGTATCATAGTTCCCCTGGGGAGTATAGTTGTGCGTCCACCGCCAAGTCCTGCGGGAAAGCCACCCGTAAAGCATGCAGAAGCCGCCGCTCGGGTTCCACCGGCGCAAAGGGAGGGGGGGGGGGGGCAGTTTTAAAAAGAGGACCAGGTTCAAACCCATAGAATTCAGAACAGTAAATATTTCCAGGTAGAATGAATAAAGGTATCAAACTGCACTCGAAAGCGAAACTTGACGCTACATAGTGCTGATTTAGGCGCCAATTTGAGAAAAAAGGCATTTATAGGCATTTATCGGAGTTTAGGCAACAACACCCAAAATAGGCATTTATAGGCATTATAAAACCACCGTAAAAGCCATCCTTGACCTCCAATTCGTGCTCATATATCGAAATGGGGCGATAGGAACGCAAGGAAAAAAATAGGCATTTGCCTAAAATTCGGTCTCTAGTAATCACTATGTTCATAGGCTTAAGCTTTGGAATCTAAAGCGACCGCCGCGGTGGCTCAGTGGCTAAGGCGCTGTGCTGCTAAGCACGAGGACGTGGGCTCGATTCCCGGCCACGGCGGCCGCTTTTCTGATGTAGGCGAAAAACAAAAATGCCCTTTTGTACGACATTTTGGCGCACGTTAAAGATCCCGGGAGATCAAAATTAATCCGGAACCATCCACTACGGCGCGCCTCATCGCATGCGTTGCCTCGGCACATCAAACCCTACAATCAATCGATGGAATCTAAAGCGCCCTTTTTATCGTCCTTATTTGGGATATCACTTCCCCCTCGGGGCATACGATTGCCGATAAGGGCATCCAGCCATAGAGCTTCGAATTAACGCTTTCTGGGAAGCTTGGAGCTGGGGAAAAAATTTATCTTTCTTTTTTTTTTGTTGAACCCGGAACAGCCGGTCAGCGATAGGAGCCAATATATCTTGAGATAATGACACTAATTTAGCGTAGGCTGTTCCATCTGATATGGCTAGCGCAGTCGATGCGTTGCTTTTGTTCGACGGCAGTAGTCAGTCGGGCCTCTGAGCAGCAGGCAAGTTGGCCTGCATCCCGGCAATGACTTTGGCCCCTGGTACACTCCCTCGGTGAAAGTGCCAACCAACTGAGAACGCTTTCTTTTTTTTTTGTATTACCCACGCTGGGAGAGACACAAGTTTCGAAGCAGCTGGCATCCGCCCTAAATATTGGCACAAACCATGTATTGGGATTGTTTGTATATATTTTGTTTTTGCCGCCCGGCCTCACCGGGCTCTGTTATCCGTGTGCCAACTTAAGCTCTTGTTCCATTCTTTATTTTGATGCCGCACGGATTATCTCTTTTCTTAAGGAGCGTTTCGCCCATCGCCTGGTGTCGCCCTAATGTCCCTAGCCTAGAATGATCTTCTTTGATCTACAACCTTTCTAGATGGAAATCGACGGTTCGAGAAGCACTCTCGCCGAAAGATAAATTCCCGCAGAGCAGACACCGCGGCATTCGATTCGCTGACACTCCCCTGCGCAGGCCACTTTTGTTGACTGCTGCCTCGCTGCCTGTGTATTTTTTGAGTTGTTAGGGGAGCACAAGTTCGCTCCAATAAACTTGCTCTTCATTCAAGCTAACTGCGTCATCGTTGGCTCCGTGACGATATAGTAATGACTGTGCCTTGTCATAGGTCAGCGGCACTTCGCGCTTATCCTTCTGTTTTCTCTTATTCTACATGGCGGCATTAACACAGTTTTTTTAGTTTGTGATATGCGTCACGTCCGTGGTCATACTGCGGGATTAGGTATAGTTGCCGATATAACATTGCAACAACTATCAGAGACCAACGACAAGCGGGTAGACTGCCCTTCGCAATCTAGTGACTCCATGAGCCGAACTCGAAGTGACAGGGTAATCAACAGCACTCGCCGTCTGCGTAACCATCTCCGAAGGACAATAATTGAGAGCCGCGACCATCTTCCCCGTGCACTTCCATGCACGGAAGCCTCGGTGTTGCCGTTCAACATACTAACCGAATCCAAAGCAGCCTCCCGTCATTCTTCCGCGAGCGGATATCGAAGACCCCGCTCAAGACACTGAAGACCCTGCCACGGCTGCACCAAATACATTAAGATATCCGGACACTAGCCCCTCGAGGGTCGGGAGATCGCACATGCCGCTTCCTTCGTGCATACGCTCCTGATGATTACCCAGGAGGGATGAGCTTCGCCTGCCGCTCACACGAAGGAACCCCTCCTCAAGTACGCCGATATCTTGGCACACTGCCGCCAAGAAAGAAGGAAATACCCGGCGCCCCACACAAAACTGACCACGAATCCTGAGGAAACTAAAGACTAGTACATATCCCCGGCACCCTGTTCCACTTCGTTTACCCCGGTAGCGGACGCAGTCATTGAACCAGCAGTAGAGACGGGAGATAGCCCCCCAGGGAATTGAAGCTATAGTACCAAAAAAAAAACTGAGGACATCAGTGAATATTTGACCAACCGAGGCTTGCGGATGACAGTCTTATTCAGTCATCAAATTCTTATTCAGTTAAATATCTTGCCCCCGATAGATATCGGGGGCTAGATATTTGTTGATTCAAAAAATGAACAGAGAATTAAACGCAGAATAAGTATGGGATGGGCTGCATTCAGGGGAAATAAAATATGAAACGAAAACTAAAATTAAAAACCAAAAATGCATCAGTTACAAAGCAGGTAGTTGTTCTTTTTTTTTACATTTTATTTCTTCTATTTCTCACAAACACCAGTCTATTTGGCCCGTAGCCAAAGCATCCAAATAGAGAGTGAAATAATGCAGAAAATTTTGATGGAGTGAAACTTAAACGCTAACGATTACAAATGATTGTACAGCACAATCGAATACAGCTAATTCGTAGCATGCAATATCGGCGCCTAGCAACAGAAAATTTAAAACTGCGATATCCGAAAAAGGCGCACTAATTCAGGCAGGTCATTAGACGACTTGAGCACTACCAAAAGCACTACCAATTGCAACAGTTACGCACTACAAATACAGAGAATTTCTAGCACATTTCAACGCCTAGAAAGATCGTGGTAACCAACAGAGCAGACACAAAATATATAATCCAATTAAACAACGTACACAAAATGAGCTGTCAGAATATATTCTAGTAGTTACTCTGTATTGTTTGGGTTATATAGCATTTTTCGTCGAGGTAGTCGAACTTTGTGCTTTTTAAGTTGCAAACTGCACCCTATTTTTGCTCCTGTAAACGGTAACTGCCGCTCTCTGCAAACATTGTTTGTGAAGGGCAGATTGTAAATACCAGACGCAACGTTTCAAGTGGACCTCGAAAAAGTATAAAGCAAGTATGCGGGGAAAGAGTTATTGTGCCTTATGATATCCTTTGCACAGCTTCCCGTGTTCACTTTCCTCATTACATCAAACGCTAGCGTTCGCGTATGGAGAAATAGCGGTTAACTGGAATGATCGCGCTTGGATCCAGTTATAGCTTTAAAGACGATAGTCTTTCTTGGGCTACTTAATCGTGAAAATCTTGGTCTGTCTGTCTGTCTGTCTTCATAACTGAGCTTTCACATATTCGTTTAACAAAATACCGCTGATTGCCTCCCCTCCCTTGGCTTGGTCTCGCGTGATAGATCTCTCTTCTTTCTTCTTTTCCTGTCTCTTAAAAACTCTTTTTGACTTCGGTCCAGTTTGTTTATTTTTAATTGATGTCACCCGTGATACGTGTGTGGTACGGGTTGGGATTTTATTTTAATTTATAGCCCTTTATTTTGTCTGTCTGTCTGTCTGTCTGTCTGTCTGTCTGTCTGTCTGTCTGTCTGTCTGTCTGTCTGTCTGTCTGTCTGTCTGGCTTTGTCACTCGATTTAGCCATCCAGCCAAAAGTGAAACGAATGCTCGGACGAGAAGTTTATTATAAATGGTGCTTGATGTTTGCGAAAGCAAATAAAAAATACGCGTTAAAAGAATATTTTGACCCTGAAATACAAAAAGAGCTCGCGGGAGCCTGGACTTCGTGGCAGTGTTCAAAGTTCAAAAGCAAGAAAAAGTCCCGAAATATGGCGCCAGCAGTTGAACGCAGCAAAATTGAGTTGACTCTAGCAAACCTCCACCGTGTTTATCGCGGGAGGATCGAAAGGGAAAGGAGAACGTGAGAGGGGGGCGGGGGAGAGAGCCGAGACATTTACAAGGCAGTAGCAGCAGACGACTATCGCCTTTCAGCGACATTTGCCCTGAAGTGAGCAGATACGCGGTGTTTTTTATTCACCGCTGCTGTAATTTTCGAGTGTTCGAGGAAGTATATGCAGCTCTTATATGTCCAACCTCAAGATCCAATGCAATGTGTTGGGTGAGAGTCAATGAATGCGAAATATATCATTCATAAAATTTCTCTATCGAAGTAGTTTCTGGACTGTTGCAATGATTAACATCCGAACGCCATGCCTTGCACAAACTTCCGTTGCGTAGTTTTGCCAATTCAGGTGATTATCAAAATTGGTGTTGAGTTTTTTATAAGAGGATCTACGAAAAAGTGTGTAGTTGTTAACAGTCATTTAAGTAAAGGTTGGTATTTTTATTATGTGATCATATATTTCCAGGATGTAACCATTATTTGAACCAATGCGTAATTCCGGTATTGACATCTGGGGGCAGGAACTATTGGGGGCTCGCTGAGCACCTTGAAATAAGCTTAGGTCGTCAAAACGGGCACGGAAAGAGGGAAGTCACACTTGGAGACAGAAAACAGCAGCGTGGATTAGGGAACAAACTCCAGTGGACGGCATTCTAGCACAAATTAAGTGCACGAAGTGGGGTTGGGTCAGGGCACGGCATGCGCATGGGGGACGCTCGTGGCTCACTACTTGTACCGTAAACAAACATAGGGAAGGGCCTAATACCCAGATGAGGGACCTTGAGTACGAAAATTCGGGAGGAGGAGGGGGGGATTGACTAGGCAAACTCACGATAGGCATGGATAAAGATCTTCAGTAGAGGTACTCGTCCTGGAGTAGACTTAAACAGTATGATGATGATGATGAGCAGGATGATGAGGATGATGATGTTGATGGTACCCCTGCACCCCTAATTCTGTAGCAGTAACGAAAGTCGAGCTAGTTGGTATAATTGCATTCTTCTAACAGCGCTAAGACGACGCGGGCAAAGAAAGAGGACAACCACAGCGCTGACTATCAACTAAAATTTATTAAAAGGAACACAGCATTTATATACACGTATATCGGGTCGTCTGCAATGACTGCGTCCATCGATTAAAAAAACTGCAAGATTTTGTTCGCCCTTTCCCACTTACAAGCCTGAGACCAGAAATTCAACTCCTTATCGGACAGGGATAAGGATGCACATGACCCATTGAACGTGTATATAAATGTTGTTTTCCTTTTAATACATTTTAGTTGATAGTCAGCGCCGTGTTTGTCCTTCTTTCGTTGTCCCCGTCTGCTTAGCTCTGTTAGAAGAATGCCCTAATTCTGTCCTTCACCCGGCACCCTGTCAGCATTAGGTATGGGAGTGCCAAGAAACACCGGACCTCCTTCCCAAGATCACCCCTTCCTACTGGCGACGGTTCATCTCGTAAAACGGAGCAACCACACACGGACCGAGGACGCGTTCACGGCGCACGGTGTGTCGGGTGGTTTTTTTCAATACTGTGTATGTATGATTCTTGATTAAAACACCAGTTGATAGTCCGCGCTTGAGCGTGTTTTGTTTCCTCAGTTCATGTGTGTTTGCGCTGTTTTACGAGATCAATTCACCCCAACTCGCCTAATTTGCTTCGTTACTGCGTTACTAGCGGTAGATGGCATGTCTTGCCAGCCTTGATTGTGAAACTCAGAATGTCCTGGTAAAGACGGCCTGGGCAGCCAGTTGCGGCTTGGGCAGCCCGTACTAAAATCAACACCTGAGTCTCCACTATCACAGAGTCAATCAATCAATCAATCAATCAATCAATCAATCAATCAATCAATCAATCAATCAATCAATCAATCAATCAATCAATCAATCAATCAATCAATCAATCAATCAATCAATCAATCAATCAATCAATCACCAGCCACATGTCAAACATATCCCCAAGAAATCAGGTAGTGTAACTGAGAATGAATGCTGCGGATCTATTAATTCTGATGGTGGAGGATATACTCTGAAAAGTGTTAATGAACCAGCGGCAACGTCAAGCAGGGCGCACCTGGCGGTAACTCTACTGATGATCAGAACGTCTGTACTCGGCGATCATTGCAAAGGGGAACGTACTCGTCTGGAATTTTTGACCTTTCCGGCTAGGGCACAGGTACCAACTGACTCAGAAGGGACGCGTTCGTTCATGCCTCGAACAGCGGCGTTGAGGGCGCGCCTTCCAGTTCCCTCTAGGTCAGCGCCCTTGAGAAATTACGATTGCGACGTCCGGTCACCGATTGCCATGAGCGGGCACCGTCCGCGTGTTTTTTTTTTTTTTTCTCCTTCTTGGCATTGGAGTCCGTCCCCCGTTCCAGTAGCACGCCCAAAGGAACCGCTCAACGCAAAGCCGACGCCCTGTTCTGTGCGTGGAAGCCGTTGCGTGCCCGCCTCTCAAGCAGCAAACAAACCAAGCGGGAGCCGCGGCCTTGGCGCCTCCTCGCGTTGTACGGCGGTGCTTGTGGGAAAGCAGAACTCCAGAGAAGCGGCGGAGGAGCCGCCGGGAATCCCCCTTCCTTCCGTCCGCGGGGCTTACATAAAGGATGCCGCTCTCCACGGCTCCAAGTCCGGGTTGTCGCCATGGTAACGAGCAGCCGCTTTCTCCGGTCGGCGACGCAGGTAACAGAATAAGGGCGCGTATTGGAAGAGCTTGTGTCCGGCTCGAGTCGCGACCTCGGAGGATTATCGGTTTCTTTTGGCAACATCCTCGACAAGGCCTCGTAAGGCGACATTTGCGAGCCGCTAAGCCGAAGGCCGCCGCGATTAGGACCTCGTGCATTATGAAGCTCGAGCGCACGTCCGTGAAGCTCGCCCCGAAGCGGAATTAGATCCGCGCTTCGCCTTGGGATTGTCTGCGGGAGGGGTGATTAGTCGCACTGTGCAAATGGAGATCTTCGAACTTCCCAGTCTGATTTGCGCACCTGATTAACCTAGCTGGAGATGTTGAGTTTATCCAGAGATTGTGGACAACTTTTGGGTGTTTAGTGACGCATTTTGCCTGGACTGCATCTTTATAGCCTCGAGGGATTTAACGTCATTGAAACTAGGTGAATGGTCGGAACTAAAAGCCGATGAGTTTATCATTCGGACTAATCTAGGAGCGAGTTATGCCTGGCCAAGGCACAGCTAGCGAGACTGACGTCATTGCTCAGAATAATACCCCTTACTAGGGGTATTACTTAGTCTCTCTTTTCATCCACTCTCACCAAGCCATCGTCGTGACATTCCGTGTAGGAGAGCTAACACAAACCTTTACTAGGCAAGTCACATTGATTGAGATTGACGTAGAATCAATGTCCGCACTAAAATTTCCTTTGTACTTTTAGTTGCTTACTCCCAGGCGCACATTCATTCGTGTTACCGATGTTTCAGAGGACATCCTGGTGTTGGTGATATTTGGACTCCTAAAAAGTACTTCACGTAATTTGTGCGAGGGTGAATGAATTTTCATTTCAATTTGATTAACCTTCATTTGGATAGCTTTCAGCACGACCATGTCGACATTTGTTCGACGCCATCAAAAGCAAGCAGATACAGTGTGCGTTTCGCTGGAGGAGTAAATATTTAAGAACTGTGATTTCAAAAAAAAAAAAAAAAAAAAAACGTGCGCGACAGTGGACTGGGTAAGGATATCGTTCAGGCTAAACGCACTTTTCAATTCAATAGCGGACTTTTTGTCAGGACGCGGCCTCTAGATCTCAGCCAGGAAAGTGCGGCAATAGCCTTCACCAGGCGTGATGTCTCCAGCTATGAGCTTTTAGCGGCAAGGGTCCCCATACCCTTTCTGGACTCACACCGATTCCTGTGGGGGTCACTTGACAGGTCGATGACGTGGCCCCCGCACGTCCGTCTCCTGAAGCAGAAGCTGGGCCCCTTTGCTCAGGTGTTACGCATGCTGACCCGCGGCTCAGGAGGCTGTTCTGTCGGTCCCCTCTACGTCTCTACTTTCAGCCCTTGCGAAGGACTTCTCCGATACAGCCTCCCAGCCCCCTGCCCTCTCTCCAAGACCAGCACACAGACTCACTGCGAATGGAGCGTTACACTTGCAAATTCCCTCGGCATCAAGGCAAAGCGGCTGTCTGCTTCAAAAAGATCGGCAGGTTTAGTGTTAATTGTCTTGGTCTGCGGTAACTGCCGAATGTAATAAGCCATCACCTGGAGGTACGGGGGGAATAACTAGCCAAGCTGCTTCTGAATAATGTTTTAGTGCCTACTGGGTTATATTGAATTCGCGCCGCCCAGCCGTTCTCAGCTAGCCAACCAGGATTTGGCATCATGCCTACTTATCCCTGGGCGCTCTCAAAGCTTCGCTATAGGACCCCCATGCCAACTATACATCGCATGCCCTGGGAGCACATTGAAACCCTTAGGAGCACCCAAACGCGCGTTAAAATGATAAAAGTGAGACACAAGAAACTAACAGGCATAATTCAAACTCGATGATCGTCTTTATGTGAGAAGCACTGTGTGGCCTGAAAGAATTACGCGCAGAATGACGTGTCAATTATTTAGAATTACAGTCAGTTCCTTCAAATGGCTGGTAAAAACTTGCAATGTATTAGAAAAAATCAAGGCCAATCAACGAGGTGAATGTAAATAGGCCAGCGGAGCTGCCAGTAACGACGGCTTCGCGCCGTTACTGCGTCGGCATTGCGCTTAGTAATGACGGCCCCAGTGGCTTTGCTGTCGCTAAGTTTTACACCCATCGGCACACTCGTGACTACAGTCACATTCCTGGTTCGGTTCACCGGATCGGTGTCACATCGCAAGGCAAGCGTCTCCAACACGAAACACGTAAAACACTCCCTTTTCCGGCTCCGAACATCTACGCTGAAATCACCGACTACGACCACGGGAATAGGTGCCATCGTACCTGATTCATGATCCCGCACGCGAAAGCGTAAATATCCCGTTGAGCGCCGGAGGCGCTTTGCTTCCACACAGCGTTCTAGAATGGCCTCGTCGTCTTGCTGCTTGAGATGATTTGCTTCGCGATCCGCTTCCGCCTTGCACTTTCGAATGGCTTAGATCGGTTTCCTACGAGTTGCGCCGCTGCTGGCTTCCTTTCGCTAGGGCCGAGTTGAAGCGCGTGCTATGGAACACCTCGCGCTGCAAGGGCACGTGCAGCCTCGGGAGGTTTAATGTGGGAACATTAAAAAAGCATATGGTAACTTGACCTGATACAGCTCCGATGTAAAAACAAGCAAGTTGAGGAAGAGGTCATGATGACATGATGTGGTAATGACAAGCTTCATCTCTCTCTCTCTCTCTCTCTCTCTCTCTCTCTCTCTCCTCTCTCTCTCTCTCTCCTCTCTTCTCTTCTATCTATCTATCTATCCCATCTATCTATATCTATCTATCTATCTATCTATCTATTCTATCTATCTATCTATCTATCTATCTATCTCTTCCTTCCTCCCCTCTCTCTCTGTACGTGCGCGCGACTATGATGATGGCAAGATGATGGGGAGATTATGATCAAGAGATTATGATGATGACAACGACGACATGTGCGCGTTTGTGCATAGGGTAGGGGGGGGGGGGGGGGCACGTAGAAAGCGAGTCACCCAGCCTCCCAGCCGGACCATTGAAACCGGGATTAGAAGCCAAATCCCCGAAGAAACAGCCCAGGTTTTTACCAGGATATCCGTAAGCTTGCTCCTAACACCGTCATTTCACTTGAGCCACAGGGACCCCGCCAGAGATCCTCGTTCATGCATCACAAAGAGACCGTACCTCGGGATTACCGCGGTTACGCTCCCTGTGCAAAGGGAGCCTCAATTAATATTTCATTTCACGCAAAAGCTGTAAACCCACAGCATTCCTTGGGAGAGCCGTTAAGCGGAACGCGAAGATTATCTATTCAACTCACGCCCGCTCTCTCAACGTACGGAGTGCTGCTTAAACATTCAAGTCGTCTAAGCAAGTTCAGATCGGGGGAAGGTACGGAAACTCGTTAAACGAGTGCGCATAAAGGGGCAAATACAGCGCGAGAGATGCGCCGCGCTATAGCCTCGGGAGGTACAGGGCAACAAAAATAGAATCCGGCATGGAAGGGAACTACGTGCACCGCTTGCTAAGGCTTTCGATGTAGTTACAAGAGGAACAATGAGACACAAACGGAGGCAAATGTTAAATGCACTGAACGAGCAAGCAAATGCGGTGTGTAAACGCACGTAAACTAACCTACATTCATGTGAATGCCGGTGACGCCAGGGCGTACCTTTCCCATTTTAATACAGCAGAGCTGTTTAGGCCGACTCTAATCCGTCCTTCGTAGACAGAAAACCCTGAAACTGCAAGAAAAAAAAAAAACTGGCTCCAAACCACGCTGTCAAGGTGGTTGGAAAGCAAAGCTCTAAACGACACTCACAACAATTCCCCATGCGACATCACTTGAAGTCACACACGTGGCCCTACAGAAAGACTCGAAACCAGAGATTCTGCCAGCCGTTATCCTGGAATTCGCGGGGGGGCGGCGTCCCGAACGGAGCAGCGTCGGCTACCGGCCGGGCTAGAGCGGCGGGACGCCGCCGCTTGATCGCCCGGCTCGTTGAGTCGGGAGAAATAAAACGGAGAGGAGCGTGTTTCGAAGGGTGAAACAGTGGAACCTAGCCTTCCTGATGTGCTAGCTTGGAGCCTTGGAGCCACACCACCGCGGGATACAAGTGCAGACACCAAAACAATTCGGCATGTGAGCTTATTCCCATTTATACCGATTTGAAATAGTTAGTTTAGTAAGTTTGAGAATGTGAGAAAAGCTAAGAAAATCTTTTATAATCGCTTATTTATCAGAACCAGTTGCTACTTTCGCCTTTTGTAATACCTCTTAAAACACAACCGAATTGGTAATCACCAATTTAGAAAACGGAGTCCCATTCGTGGCAAGCAGGGCGCAAAGGTAGCGTTTCTCTATCGGCCAGATGTCTGTATATGGTTTGTACATTTTGTTTTCCCGCCCTGCAAACCAGTCCTTAATGTATGTTTGCCGTACGACCACTTAATTCCGTCGGGTGCGGGTTACGCTGGAGGTGCTGCCGAACAAGCCGTGCGAAGACACCACGCAATGGACGCGAAGCTGCACCAAAACAGGCCCACAAAAACCGTCGCTAAAGCAGACGACAAAGCCGTACCGCCGACGCCGCCGCGGGCGAGCAGGCACTTCCGCGCGGGGAACGCTGGGTAAATTCGCCGCGCCATCTCTAGTGTGCTCCGTGAGTGAAACCCTCTTCCTCCTCATTCACCCCGCCGCTGCCTCCGACACGTTGGGAGTTTGTTGTCCCGCACTCCACGAAAGAACCGTTGGCTGGTAGAGCTATGAAATCTTTGCTTTAAAAGGACTTCAGCCCCGGTTGTACAGGCATACGCTTAACTTTTTTCAGTCATATCCGCCATGAAACCAGCAACCAAACCTTTCGTCACCCCAAGGGCCAGAGGTGTACGGTCGCAGCGTTTGGGGGCAAAAACTTGGGCAGCTAATTGGAAAGAGAAAGAAAAACTGCATCTTGGTGGTCACAATCGAACCTGGTCCCTCGCGTTATGAAACCAGCGTCTATCCGATCAAGCTGCATCGCATTCCGGGTGCACAGTATTTCCTTGGGGTTCGTAGGCGGGGCATTGGCTTTGGGCTTTGCCGCTGGTTTACTAGCGCGTCCTAACGCGGTACACTTTGGAAGAGATGTGAAAGCCTGTGGGCGAAACGATCTGGGCCTGCCAGCCATAGAGAACGTTCAGCGGCAAGCTCCGAAATCCATGTGAGATGACGACATATGGAGCGCAAAACTTGGTGCCCTGCTTGAGACAACTTGAAAACAACCTTAGGCCAGCTCAACGGGCCATGGAAGGAATAATGATCGGACTAACACTTGCAGAGAGGCAGCGAGCTTCCGGGTATCAAAGAACAAACTAGAGTAGAAGATACAGTCACGGCTTGTTCCCTTGGCTCCCTGCTACATTAACTATAAATAGAACTGGTGGCCAACCCCCTCTCTACGGGTACGCGCCTCTGTGACAAGCCGACCCATAGGCTGGAGGAGAAAGACGAAGACGCTCGCTGATGTTGGTGCGCGTGCTGTTCCTGAGACATGGCAGCTGCATGCCTTACCTGCAACTACTATCCCGTTTTTATTGTAAATACTATTTGTGATTACATCCCCTTCGTTGCCACGTCACAATATCATAGTTCAAATAAAGAGGAAGAAATGGACTTCGGCTGGCCAAGTAATCAGGCGCAATGACAATTGGGGGACTATCAGGGTGACAGAGTGGGCACCGATAGACGGGTCTGTATAGAAAAACAGGAAGGGAAATCATTCGATGGAGGGACGAAATAAGGAAATTCGGAGGCAATGAGCGGACTCGAGCGGGACGTGACAGGACGTGTCTGGAGTGTCGATGGAGGCCTTTCCTGATGTGGACCTAGTGGCTGCTGCTGATGAGGACGATGCAACAGCCGGGTCTCCGACGAAGGGGAAGGGGCCGCTAGCTATGCGGTCTCTCCAGCCTTGCACCACTAGTGGAAGCTGCGCCATTTTTTTTACAACGCGGCTGTAAAGGCTTCGGGAATAATTGGATTCGGGGCGCCAGTAACTGTACTGCGGACTGGGGCATCGGGAAGTGCTTCAAAAGGTGTGGCGACTACAGGGGTGGCGGCGCCGGGTTTCTATCTGTTCATAATTAAAAACTTGCGTCACCGACCAAAGGTTATTAAAATTGCGCATCCTTCCCCGCGGGGTGACCCTGTTAGATGCGACCAGGGAGATTCAACTTAGATTTTCCTCTGGATTATTTGAAATCGCGTGAAACGTGTCCGGAACGCCTTTCAAAACAAAGAAGTCTGTGCGAGATTTCTACTCGCACAAACTGTTTCGAAGTGTTCAGCATCACTTCATTACCAGAGATCCGAAACTTGTCCTGTATGCTTCGTGCCTTTGTCACCGTGGTCGCACCACTGCCTTCCGTGTTTCCTGCCATAAGTGGCGAGCTTCCTTTGTCATTTATTAGCAAGCCTGTAATACATTACCACCGATCATGGGTTTTGTATCAGTAGGCAAATCTTCCTCGACGGTAGTTTCGAATGGTCATAGGATATAAGGCGCAGTAATCAGTGTGAGAACTGCATTAGCATGTAATAGAAGTTATAGCGAGTGGAAAAACGTTCCGGTATGGTACGCGGTACCCGTTACCGGACCGTACCGGAGGCTCGTTTTGGATCGACCAACTCCCGGCCCGCTAACTATTGTTTTTTTATAGTGTAGTTGGGGGTGTGGACAAGCGTATGGAGGGACAAGGCGAGTGAATGACATGCAGTCGCATCTAAAAGCGTAAAAAAGAGACGATTCGGCTTCCGTACCGAAGCCTTTGGTCGGTGACCGCAAGTTTTTAACTATGAACCTTTTACCCGACCAGCCGAGATTTCGTCGAGCTTAGATTTCGTTCCTATCTGTTTTTTTTTTTTTTGAAACTTCATTTGCGTATTTCAAGGGTAACCAAACCACAAATTTAGTGATGTTCCGGAACGCCTTTCAAAACAAAGAAGTCTGTGCCAGATTTCTACTCGCACAAACTGTTTTGAAGTGTTCAGCATCACTTCATTACCAGAGATCCGAAACTTGTCCTGTATGCTTCGTGCCTTTGTCACCGTGGTCGCATCGCTGCCTTCCGTGTTTCCTGCCGAGCAATTTAAGGGGACATAAAGACTAAATACAACTTTATTCAGTTTAAAAGAACTAGCCTTTAGTAACTACCTCACCACCACTCCAGCCACGAAAGAAGCTTTTCAACGTAAAACCCTCCAAAATATAGAAACCTTTAAAATTTCTCGGACCCCCACTTACATGAAGACAGAAGGAAAGCCAGGGTCAATTTCGTACGCAGAAAGTTGGAAAAAAACCAACGTTGTATATACAGCGCTGCCTTTTACGACAAGACCAATGGTCATCGTCGACCAGAAGGAGTAATCAGGGACTGCCTCACATTACGAACACCAGCACAGAGGACGCCGAAACTGGCGCCCTTCTATTGGCCGTAAGGTGTGGAGAATTCAAGGAAAAAGTCTCCAATAATTACCGACTCTAAGAAAGCCGTACAAAACATTATAAATGGCCGAATCCACAAAGGCTCACAAAATTTTACCTCTAAATATCACTAAGTTTCAAAATATCATTTGGACACCGGGACATGAGGAAATTGGGGGAAATGGGGAACGACAGCCAAAAACCCATAACCTTTGGAAAACTGCCTTACACTTCAATACCTGGTGGGAAAAAATTCCGAGGAGGCTCCCTTTCCGGCCGTACCGGAAGTTTTAAGGAATACAATTTAGACATTTCGGAGCGTCACCAGTCCCAACTTACTCATGCATCGAAGTGTTAGAAAGGTTACGGCGAATACAGGCGGTGACGGCGCCGTATTCTATCTGTTTGTTTTAAAACTTCATATTGCGATTAAAGGAGAACACAACCACCAATTTATCGCATGTCCTCGGAACGCCTTTCAAAACAAGAAGTCTGTGCCAGTTTCTACTCGCACAAACTGTTTCGAAGTGTCAGCATCACTTCATTACCAAGATAAACTTGTCCTGTATGCTTCGTCCTTTGTCACCGTGGTCGCACCACTGCCTTCCGTGTTCCTGCCTAGCTCCCGCCCTGATGGCCATGTTATCAGCGCGCTGCATACAAACGGACATGGGTAGACGGGCATAAAAGAATTCCTCAGGGTGCCTTTCGCGGTCAGCAAACAACGTAGTAATCAGTGTGAGAACTGCGCATTAGCATGCTAATAGAGAGTTATAGCAGATCGGAAAAACGGTTCCGGTACGGTACGCGGTACCCGTTACCGGACCGTACCGGGAAGGCTCGTTTTAAGAGTTATAGCAGACCGTAACTACCGGACATGCTACCGTGACTGGGAGCGACTTGGGTTGTACGTCGTTTGGCAATTCTTCGTGAGTCTGTGGCGTTTCCTGTGCTGAAATATTAGTTTTCACTTCTCGAAAGCGCTAAAGGCAGTATTAAAAATATATATCCAACGCCCCTACGGAGATTCGAACTAGCGACTGCGTGAACATGAAGCGGGCATTTTACCTTTACTCCATCTCAATAGATGGCGCCAGTAGGTCAAGCTGGGCTCTCAGTACATACGGCTGGCTGCTTCTAGTTTTTCGTTGTATTTGAGAGTCCCTCGCACTGATACCGCCTGTTCCTCACTCGCCGATTTGTAGACGGGCCCCATGTTGCTGTTAATACTAGTTATGTAGCCGGATCGCCTTTATTTAACCTAAAAGAAGCTATCGTACATGCGTCGCTCGACGACGCAAGCCACGGCAGTTGGGTCGGGACCGTGTTTCGCTTGCTGCTTGAGCTGCCAGAATCGCGCGGATTTCACTTGTTGCAACCTCATTTTTCTTAAACGATCTCATATTTACAATCCGTTCGACTAGGCGTGAGCCAAGCGTACGTCTATTAAACTCTTCCAAAGCGGCCGTCCGCTTTGGAACGACGGACACGGTACGTCTCGGTACCGTCCAGCCAAGTCGCTCCGGTTTACGGTAGGGTTCTGCGCATGCGCGGTGGCGTCCAGACGGTAGACGTTACCGTACCGGAACCGTTTTTCCGATCTGCTATAACTCTCTAATGGCACGATGAAACGGAACTAGAGGCCACTCTACAACCGCCCAGTAATGTTTCTTGGCGGTGGGTTTGGTCGGCGGCCGCCAATGGCACAATCAAGGATTTGTGACGTCATAGAGACGTCACCAGGAAAGTGGCTGGGGCGTCGCCTCTGCAATATATGTTTTCTTTAATATCTCGATTATTTTTCTGAAGTGTGCAGGAAAATTGGTATCATTGTCATGGGAGAGAAGCAGTTTTCTTTACTGAAGCGAACTTGCATTTTCTCTTCATGACCCCATAAGAAAGGCCTAGCGTTAATGTAGTGGATTTCGACAAAACTTCTCGTTTTCCCGCTTTTCCCCCCTATTTCGCATTGTGCAATCTCCCTTAATGAATTATCTACTGCGGTCAGTACTACAAACCACAGGTATATTAACGTCAGCTGTCAATAGATCTTGAACGAGGGATCTCGCAGTGCTCCCAGCGCGTAAGTGCATAGCTAACGCACAGAAGCCCATTTTCGCAGGTCGCCATGACAACCGCCAAGGGGCGCAAAATTGGAATGAGGAAGCCGTCGCGGAAGGCAGTCAATTGCAGCACTTCAGTGCTGCGTTTGCGAAATCTGCGTAGCTGAGGTCATAGCAACCTACGCAGGTATTCGTTGGATTCGTTTGGACTCTCTGCCTCCGGGGAGAGAGACCACTACACAGAGGAGAGAGAGAGAGAAGAGAGAGAGAGAGAGAGGGGAGAGAGAGAGGAGAGAGAGAGAGAGAGAGAGAGAGAGAGAGAGAGAGAGAGGAGAGAGAGAGAGAGAGATTTAAAGAGAGGTTAGTGCAACTTCGTAGCCGAAGTCCGTACTGATTCAGCGACTATGGCTGCCATACCCGTTAGTCCTTCTACAGATCCAGGTTAGGGCAACCCAGCGATGCTTCCCACCGTCGAGGGAGGGGACGAGAGGGAAAGGGCCAGATTTGCAAAGCCACATGTGATGTTGTTCTGTGGTTCGTTCTCCGTGGTGGTGGCAGAGTGTTGTGGGATACAGTGAAAAGTTAATGCGATGAAGTATGGCTGGACAGGGCTGGAATTCGGTTTGAAGCTGACACCAAAAGCCTTCCTCTTCCACTGATAGGGAGGAGGTGAGCGGAAAGGTATTTGCGGTGGGAGAGGAGGTGCGGTAATGCTCCGTGATCACCCTGTACGTGAGTAGACTATTACAGGTTGATGTGGCTTCATAGGAGGCAGTGCTGGCGTCACAGGCTCGAGAGAAGAGAGCTCCGGCCGCGGGCAGTGCTCTATGTGTGCGGTGGGAAGAGGTAGCCGTTGCGGTAGGGCGAGTAAAGTGAACTTGTTTGGGGTTTCGACCGTGCACCCTGAATCGTCTCCGAGCGCGCAACATCCGTTATATTCATGTTGAATGTAGACGTGTTACTCTGCGTGTCCATGTGGTGTGTGTATATAAAACATCACCGGTGTCACTGAATGACGTGTGTTCTCTTGGTGACGAAATTCATGGCAGCTGAAAAAAATATTATAAGTTTGGCAACTCGTGGCTTTGGTTCTTTTTCTGCGGCTCTTTTTCTCCCCTGCAGCAGCATGCTCAAAGCGCGCATGCCTTTGTTGTTGCACATGTGCCCTCACCAGGGCGTACCGCACAGTTTCTCGCAGTGCATTACGTGCTCACCGAGCCATTTAAGCTTTTTAAATGTTCCCGCCACTGCGTACACGGCTGGAGACAATGGGCCTCCTCGATTTACCACTCCTGGACGGTCCGCGGGCAGTCTGAGGACTGCGTTCGGACCGGAGGTCCAATAGGAATACATGGCAAAATCGAGCACCGGATCGCGTCTCGAGTAGCCCGCGCACGATCTGCGACTGATAATCGAGGGGGCCCAATAACCGCGCATGGGTTTCAAGTTGCAACCGGTACGCTGACTCGACGCACAGAATACTGCCGGAGCGATGAGGCTGAGTACCAGAAGCGCAAACGTGCCACTCTTATTATTACGTCATTTTTTAGATTTCACACTTAACTTGGAAATAAATAAACCGAACATTTTATAATGAAAGCATTAATTATGTATAAAGGATATGTTGGAAAACTCTGCCAGTTCTTTCGTCGGTAACATATTTTAAACCGATTTAACCCTACGCGGGCCACGTTGCGCAAAACAACTGGAAAAACTTGGCAACCAACAATATTTATAAACATAAAGTATTATACACGTCACATCAGCGAATCATAAAATATCTGTCAGCATTTGGGACATGCGAAAATTTTACCGTGAAACCTTCCTACAGAACTACGTTCGCGTGCCATGTCGCGCCATGCCATGCGTGCCATCGAACAGCGACTTCGAAACCCCCTGCGGTGATTGGCTGACCACATCAACTAGGATTGGTCATCGATTTCAATGCCTGACAAGCCTAAACACTTAATGCGTAAAAATGGAATGACTACATTCATCAATATTAAAACTGAAACTCTAGTGAACCGCCTACATTTTGGCGTAAAAAAATTCCAGGGAAACAGTTAAGTAGGTAGCCTCGCGAATTGCGAACATTTTAGGTTGGCTACACAATTGCTTAGAAATCTGCAATAATTTTCAACGCGCAGGAAACATGTGAGAAATATTTCGGGCAAAACCGTACCGCATAATAGCGGCATGCAGGGATCAGCTAAGAAGGAATACAAATTTAATTGATCCTTGAAATATGTTTGGATTCACGCCAGCCACTGATTATACCGACAGCTTAGTAAAACTCTGTGTTTCAAAGTTCGCCGGCCGAAATGCTAATTGAGGTGGTCGTGGGCTCATCCTTTGACTTGGTGGACAGTCTGTTGGTGCCAATTTTAAACTTCCACGACCGCAGTACCATTGTGAAGAAACTCTCTAAACGCTCGGCGCTATGAGCAAGGTAAGAAAAGCCCACGAAACAATCAGAAGATACCGCCTGCTTACAAGCACGCGATTGTTTTATGCGCATGCGTATTGTCTTATAGTAGGCGTTCTCGCAGGAACGACTCCTAGTCAGTTCCATGATTGCATATTCGCCATTTTTTTCTTCTCTTTGGTAAATATAGGGTGTTTCAGTAATACCGTGCAGTCAATTGAGAGTGCGCGCTTGTGTCGCGTTCTTTGCTCGGGACCTGCGTTAGTTATCGCCATGACATTGCCAAATGTGTAACAACTCGCCCAACTTCCAGCTTTACTTCACACAGTCAAGAGTGCACTTAAGGCTCTTTGTGGCCCTATCTGAGTTGTTCGTCGCGGTGGAGGCCTGCACGTGTGAAGACAGGTTTATCGACGCAAAAATAGTCGCTCGAACCTTCTATCACCTCTGGAGAGTTCTGCAGACTCGTGCCGGATTTCCGCACGGATAAGCTGTACGTCGCTTCACGATGGCAAACAACGCGAACGATAATATCTCCCGCTTTGTGTATCGTCGAGAACAAACGAAGGCACAGACCATGCCGTCCAACACGTTGGGCATGACGCGATCCACATCACGGGAAAACCCATATTCTGCAGAGCTCTGATGACCTTCGGCTGCTTGAAGGAGCAACCTTGCCACCGCTTTGTGGTTTTTGTTTTTTACGGATATTTTAGGTGCCTAACAGGAAACATTAACTGCATTCGTTCTAAGAACCGTCACGAATATGAATCGAGTATTAACTCTACGTTGTAAAGAACCCGGCGCAATTACTCTTTCACCAGCTACAGCGAATGTGGTAGCTTCGGTCACTGACTTGTCCCAAAGCTTCTACCATAATGCAACGGTGTAAATGAAGCGCACGGTGTAGGTGTGACTCCTCGGCAGAATTTGCGAGCACCTCGTTGTACGTTGATGTGCGGCATTTGATCCGGTTCCGAGTTTCTAGCCGTGTCAACCGCAACCTGCCTCAGGCTTGCAAACATTGCGGAAAAAGTGCCCCCGGAAAGCGTGCCGGGACGACCCGCGGCTGCTTTCGAAATGGGCCGCTAGATGGATTTCAATGGCGTCCCTACAGACAGCGCTCGCGCAGCCGAACTGCGTGATTTGCTCGTCGCAGCAGATCCGCCTTCCGTTTATGTTTTGCTTTTGTGGTGATTATTTTTAAGTGCCTACCGAATGCGTTTATTGCTGCAATTGAAATGAAGCCGGCCAATATCCGTTACACTGCTAGCTCTAATGACGTCATTAGAAAGAGATCTTTTGAGCAAGTTTCACAGTTATCTTGATGGCCTAGAGCAGCAGTTTTTGGCTTAGGTAATCGTGACTCCCTATTCCACGTGGTGGACGTGTCTGTTGAGTACGTTCTGAAAGCATTTTAAGATTCAGAAAAAAAAAAAGCTGAAAAAGTGTTGCAGGGTCCCTTTAACTTGCTGCGTGTGTGCTTGGCGCTTTCTCTCCTCCTCGCTAGGCTATGTCCTCTCCACATCGTTGCGACCGCGTTACCACATTTCGTCCCCATGAAAGCCTCGATAAGAACCGTTTAATCAGTTAATAAAAACGAATATACTTAGAAAGCGGTTTTTTGTGGGTAAATGAAGCTCGTCATAAGTGTGCCAGGCTGATTACCACTTCGCCACTGCGCAGCCAGCTTTGTAGTTCAAACACTCACTCTTCAGTGATCACCTGCATGGCACTTAACTCGAACAACAGCGGATTTAACTAGAGTAAAATCACCGCGGATGGTGTGTATACGTCCATGCGTAAAAACTATTTTTCATAGCGCGTAGCAACACGGGTAGGGTATCAGCACCACAATTGTACATGCCATTGCTCCAATGGACTTTTCTTTTCCTCAATAGAGAGAGAGAGAGAGAGAGAGACAACTTTATTTCTGGTCCGATTAAGATCTATGCGTCGTACTCTTCCGCAAGAAGAATCATGGCCTCAAGATGTCTTGCTTTCGTGTTCACGACCGAGCACCACCTGGCGTACAACACGGCCTGGCCAAACCCCGTTTCTATGCAAGTCGTTCCTCACTTCCGTTGAAAGCGTGGGAGCTCCGAGGGGTCAACTGACTTGAGAGTGTTTACCACCCGCCGGGTCGTCATTCGTAGAAAACACGTCCCCCCACCTCGCCGTACGGGACCATTGTCCTCTACCTCACCGTCTAGCGCTTGCTTGCCAACACTGCTGAAAGTTCGCGCCTCCAGAGGAAATCGTGCCAGACGGATTCAAGCTGACAGCGGACGTGTGTATATACGACACGCGGGCGTTCCTCACGCATGCATTGCGCATTCCGCATCTCCTCGCCCTGTTGCGCTGGGAATACCCACCACGACAAGATTGCGTGCAATCTGTCGGAGGGGTGCCGCATAAACAACTCGGCGCATTTCCGAACCACGCGAAGCGTGAACGGCGAATGTTGCAAGCCCGAAATGGCGCTGCTTCTTGCTCGTTTTTTTCTTTTTTTTTTTTTTTTGTCAGTTGCATGATTCTGCCGCTAAGTGTAGAATCATGGACAAATGAAACGCGATCACGAAAACATAAACCAGAACACACAAATAGCGCGATTTCTTTCCATGCAAGTTAAAATGACGCGTGGCCTAATTACAGTAACAAAGTTCGCTAATGGGCCTTTTAAATACAAATTGCGCGCCACTATTGGACCTCCACAAACATTATTCTTCGATTTTGCGGGTTCAGGTTCATATTTTCGTGTTCGCATTTCATTTTACCATGACTGTACCCTAGATTGGCGGCCAGTTGTTTATAAACGCGACAAAGGGAATGTCGTCGAATTGAACCTGTGGCTTAAATCGCCGAGTAAACGCCTGCTCCGCATTAACGCTAATGGCGCTGACGTGGTTTAAATCAGAAGGGGTTACTTGGAGTGACATTAAATCCTCTCTGAAGGCTGGGTGACGTATTGTTTGTACAGGTGTTCGATTAGTGAAACTTTCCTGTAGAATTGAGTACAAATGCATAAACACACGCTGCATCGGATATCGAATGCGATCTCAAGTATTTTTATACGCTGTGTTATTGCTTTCGTCAAAACACGCAAAGCCGTTCGTAAGATCGGGCCGGCAGAAACGCCAAGGAAAAACAAGACGTGAAACTGGGGTACTTGGTGTTAAATCTTCTGGCATTGTGGGACGATCGGCACGGTCTATTCTCGAACCTTACTTTTGTTTCTCATAAAAGCTGTGGTTAGCCGATATGTGCCACATTTTTTGCAATACGCTGAAAAATGATTCGGGCCTAAATCCAAATATTTCAAGCTGTCGAACACAACATTCTCGAATCCAATACGAATTTGGACGCGGGCCCGTATTTGTATTTGTTTCAGAAATTTTTATATTGCACACACTTAGCACTATCGCTGATAAATATTCGCGCCAAATAAATCTTTAAGCTGTCAAACTGGTGCCAATCGATTTAAGGCGGGACCTATTTGTGATAAGCCTGATTTCGCAACATTGAATTTTTGTAACTCTTTTGTGGTGCGTTTCATTGGAAGCGATGGCTAACTTGTTTAGACGTATGATTAAAGCTGAATATTTTACATCCTATTTTAATTCGTTCTCGTGAGTGAGTGAGTGAGTGAGTGAGTGAGTGAGTGAGTGAGTGAGTGAGTGAGTGAGTGAGTGAGTGAGTGAGTGAGTGAGTGAGTGAGTGAGTGAGTGAGGTGAGTGAGTGTGAGCAATAGAAAAGACAGAAAAGAGCACCAGAAAGTGCAAGACAAAGAGAAAGAGAGAGAGGGAGAGGGAGAGAGATAGACACTGTAAAAAAAATCCCGGGCCATCTCGACTAACGTGAAACCTGGGGAGGGGCAAAATATACAGTGTATAAGTGTATTCTTGGCGCCGTGGCGTTTTGCCAACGGAGATGAAACCGTTGGGGGATACAGCTTTGCTGTAAAAGTCTCTTTGAAGCACGAAGCTCTCTAGCGCGAGGCGTAAACGAGTGTCCCGGAGTTTTTTTAGTACGCTGTTACGAAGCTCTCCAGCGCGAGACGTGAGTGTCCCGGTGTTTCTTTTAGTACGCGTTATGTTCCAGCGCGAGGCGTAGACGACTTTCCCGGTGTTTTAGTACCCTGACTACATGAGACAATGATAAGGACGACGATGGACGATGACAGGAGACGCCAACCGCCCAGCCCCTGAGGGGCTTCGCAAAAATCAGGCCCGAAGGGCCCATGCACTGGAGACGACTAGAAGGAGGTGTAGGCACTACCGCGCAATGATTAGTGCGGTGAACAGTACACATATAAGGTGGTTCTGGCCACTTCCTGCGATAGTAATCCCCAACTTCTACCCCCGTGATGTTAGCAAGTAGTCACGGTAAGAAGCGATGGTGGCTCCCGCGTGTACTCACGTGGACTTGTAATTTCACCGAGGCCACCACGATTTCCAAGGTTTGTAAGCCAGCGACACAGTGAGACGTTATTAGGACGAGTGGGATGGGGGACAGGGGCGCGCCTGCAGGGCTTCGTCTATTACCCAAAGGGTGCTCATCTACGTTATTTCTAAAAGGCTGCCTTCATCACACAAGTTGTCGCCGTGCAGTACATATGGTATACTGACTTCCTGCGGTTACTTTACTGCTGTCAGCAAGACGCGTGTAAATAAGCGTGGTGGCCTCCCCGCATCACTCCGTCGCGACTTCGTATTTCGACCTTAGCCGTTCATTGATTTCCATTGAGGTTGTAAGCCCGACGCAACGCAGGCGTGAGGCGCCCCGTAGTGGATGGCTCCGAGTTACAGTTCTGATACGTTTTCAAAAGCGGGGATCTTCACACAGTTGCCCGATGCAGTAATCGTATACTATTGCCAGCGGTTATTTTACTGCTATTGTCAGAAACGCGTGTAATCAAGTTTGCCGCACCCCTCAGTTTTCGCCTTAGCGACGTTTAAGTCGTACTGCGAACATATACACGTTGTGGAAGTGTTCACGTTCACGTTTTACAGTGAGCCTTTCTATGCCTCACTGATGGCCTCGCTTCGTCCGAGTAAAGCACACTGCAGGAAAACCAACTTCTACACAATGGGTTTCACAAAACGATGATGTTGATAAGCGAAGGCAGATAAAGCGCTTAAAAAAAAAGCGTTTCCCGTCTTCGGTATCAAACATGGGACCCTGAGTGTTATGAAGCCGACGACCAGACGAACGCGCCATTCTTTTTTTTCTCTACTGCATGGAAAACTGTACTTATTTACAGCCTACAAAAGTTATGAGTCATCCAAGGAGATGCGCATCACTGCAGCTAAAATAAGCCGTCCGTCAAAACTCCGGCAAGCAGACGCACGCGTCCAATAGATGCAGCCATTTGTGTGGGTCACTTTGCGCCGCATAAATGCTCCGCACCAACGCAAACTGCTCCCGAAAAATGTACTTCTATTGGGCGAGGGGGTTCCGCGTGCCTGCCCGTCATGCGGCACTTCCACAAGCTATACAATCCCATCACAACAAATATATAATAGGCACTCCAGTAACGTCTCCAAAGTGAGGAACCGAATTGTATAAGGGGTAATGTCCATGTCCTTTTAAGAGTTCGTTGCAACACATCCCAGAAAACACACCGCATCCCTGGCACAAAACAAAATAATGATCAATGGTTTAGCAGTGTATTGCATAAACGGCAATTGTCAGACCAAGGAATAGACATTCCTTTCTCGCGCAACCATGTTGTCACTGGAGTGTTGATGTATGCAGCTTAAAGAAAAACGTTTTTGCATTTGGAGGAAGACACATACGAGTGACAACGCTTCAAAACACTGTCCTTATGGTGGCCAATGTAAGGCTGGCGATAAACCGCACTGGGAACACACTCTCTATAAAGTGTTCGTCAAAAGCCTTCCTGGAAGGGTAAGCAGATATTGCAGGAAAAACCTCGCAGTAAGGAAATCAAAGGTGTCGACCACCTCCTTTAAAAAGCCCCATGGCGGCTTAACAAACTGTCCCTATACGCATAGGTTCCCATTGAGACCCCCACACAAATGTCGCAAAAACTCTATGTAGAGCTTGTACTTTAGAACGCGCACAATGAAGTACTTGCAGCACATAAACAAGCTTTGCGACAAGGAAGACATTACAAACCTGCGCACGCGCAAACACAGAAAGTTCTCGCCACATCCATGCCTGCGAGGCTCGCTTGACTTTTTGGAGTGCCAATGACCAATGCGGGCCGGTGTTTCGTATTTGGTGCAAAAGTACACCTATAGGTATTGAAGTGCGTCCTTATCCCAAGTAATGCCAGCAAATAAGGAGGGTTTCGCACCCCATTCACAAAAAAAAAAATCCCTTTGTTTTGTTCAATATTCACAGCCGCTCCAGACGCGTCCCAAAACTGCCTGGTCAGATTAAGGGCTTCTTGAACGCTTTTTTTATCAACACAAAAATAGGCAATGTCATCCGCGTAAGCAAGGACCTTAACCTCTCAGGATAGTGAGGAAAAACCACGTACTCTTTGACTCTGCTAAGCAAGGACCTTAACCTCTCAGGATAGTGAGGAAAAACCACGTACTCTTTGACTCTGCTGAATACTAAGGCACAGAGGTTCCAGGTTTAAGGCAAACAGCAAGGCAAACAACAAGGGTGAAAGGGGGCAGCCCTCTCTAACAGACGACTTAATCTAAACTGGCTTAGACAGAACGCGGTTGACGACCAGTTGTGTGGTGCACTGTTTGTAATAAAGCTGAATGTCTTTTAACAATATATCCCCTAAATTTGCTGCTGCCAATAGTGTGAATAGAAAATCATGAGGCACTGTCGAAGCAGTCTGGATTTTTAACTTTGACTCTGAACCCGGTTGCATGGGAGGAAGCTCCGCGTTTTAACCATCTCTTTCTTAACAGAAGGGCTTTGGTGTTTTTAAAATTAGTTTGCTCCATAAATATTGTCACGCAGTCAAGAACGAATCAAGGGTCTTGTAAAAGGAACGTTTGTTAGGGAGAACTTGTGTTCCGCAGTAAACTTAAAGAATACACAAGCGATGAAAAGCAGTGAACAAAGTGACGGGCGCAGTCGAACGTAGGCGAATTGAATGCCGCGGCATTCACTATCCAGGCCTTTATCTCGAGTGCTGGTGTTTCTGGAAACATCGAATGAGATCACGAACATTGTCGATCAAACAATGCCCGTCTAGGGTAGTTACGGTAAAGTGGCACCATTTTCTCATCAAACAAGAATTCCATTGTGTCATACGAAAAAAAAAAACACGTACTCCGCTTGAACTAGTCTGCTTTTCGGTATTGGGTACAACTTTTAGCCTTAAAGAAAACATGTCGCCAATTCAGGCCAAGAGGAAGAGAGCCTAAAAAACAGGCACTTTTTATTTCAAAGCAACATGTACCAACTGACCCTTTTGCAAGCCCCATACCGCAACTTGTAACCGTTTCAGACGGACTTTTAATTGCTAGTGAACTGGATTTGTTCCGCAGAAGCTCTGCTGGTTCCTGTTTCCGAGGAAAACTGTACACTCACTTTCCTGCAAGTGCCGTTGCGACTGTCATCTGCCTGCATTCTGATGTGCGAAAGAAAGTGGTGCGGTCAGTTTAGCAGCAGCTTATTTTAAGTGCAGAACACTTTAGGGGCTCGCCTTGTCGTCGTAGCTGGCTCGCTGGACCCAAGTAGAGCCAGACGGTGTTCCGTCATAGCGGCGTAACGCAGAGGCTTCGAAAGCCCAGCGGTTTATATACTCATAAGCATTCGAAGCTCGTGAACCGCTGGCGCTTGTCATACATCTCCCCGTTGTTTAGCGCAAAGGAAACTGGAGGTACATTTGAGGCAAAATATACGTAATTAACCGCCAGCTCCCGCGTTCATTTAGTTGGTAGCGCTGGATGGGTTGGTTTTTATGATAGTAAGCAGAAAAAAGTGCCAGTGCAACGCCGGAACGTGCGGGAGGAAAAACAAGCACAAAAAGAACAGAGCTCCCGCTGGCGCAGTTTTAGGCAGGGGGCGCGCGAGCACTGCGAAGGCGGGAAATTTTAATTGTATTGGGTGGCAGCAGTGAGCGGATAACGGCGCTACAGCCCATTAAGGCGAATCACTGCTCTGCATTTCCGACAGCTTTCACATTGAGTGGAACAGCTTTTTTTAATAGACCAGCGCAGCAATAGAAACATATTTTTCTAAGTTAAAAATCTTACGAACGTGCAGAATATTTAATATATACCTTGAATCTTCCTGAATTTTCACATTTTACGCGGAGTGGTTTTAAAGCCCTAAGTCATATTTCCCCTAATTTCCATAGACACGACAGTCACAGACAAAAGTAAAATACTTTACCAAATATCGTTTATACAAATTGAAACACCACAAAGCCCTAAAACAGACGCGCAGCTGATATCACGTCTACATAAGCTGAGTCTCTCTCGCTAAACAGAAAAAAATGCACCGGCGACGCTGTGATAAGCTATTTGCATCAAGGTTAACACATTTCTTTGCGCATTAAATTGATTACATTTTCTTAAAAAGAAGCGCGTGCAAAACCAAATGGGAAGCTGCTGGCGATCAAGGAAAATTATTGTCCACTGCCCACCACTGTCAATACAAGAGCCTAAGTCGTGATAGAACACAGTTAGCTGCGTGGCACATCGCCCTCCTTTGAGAAATCCATACTAAGTTTCTATTAAATACTTGTGCTTTGTAATTGTCGCATTATTTCTTGGGTGAGGCGTACTTGCGATCGCATGCGACTTATGTGAACAAAAGTGGTCAGTATTTAGCAATTTCCTACTTGAAAAACTCTTTGCGTATCAGCCCAACGTGGGAAATCTACAATTCATCTGGTAATATTTCAATATATATATAGACTTCGAGTATATTGTATAAATGGGCATAGAAATGGCAGTAGCACAATTTTTAAAAACCCAAATAGAGAAATGACACCAGCATCGTCTCCTTTTGTATTATCGATATTGATTGATTGATTGATTGGTTGATTGATTGATTGATTGATTGATTGATTGATTGATTGATTGATTGATTGATTGATTGATTGATTGAACGTGCCGACGCAACGCAGGCGATGAGGGGCGCCGTAGTGGAGGTCTCCGGATTATTTTTGACCACCTGCAGGGGGATCTTTAACGTGCGCCGAAATCGTATTATCGATATTGCTTAGCAGGGTTTGCTTACAGGTTACGTTGAACTCAAGGGGCTGGATTGATGATAGGGAATTTTAACGCGCAACATCGGAATAATCACCGGTGTTTGGCAAAATACAGATCAAAACACCCATTTACGTAAGTCACGTTATCCATATCTTTCGAGAAAACTCTATTATAATGGATTTCATAATTCCGTACTATGGCTGACGCTCAATTTCTTAAGAAGAGCGGCAAAACATTTCGGGATATGTTTTGATAGATATAAAGTAGCGTTCCTTTTGCGCTGCTGTGCACCTGCGTTCTTACGTAACAGGCTATATGTTCCATCGTTTCGCTGTATAAAAATAGAGCAACGCCCGTCTTGTCTTCCCGTGCGTTTGTCATCTTCTTTCATTGGAGCTGTTGAAGCACCTGAATGAGATCACACCTCTTATTCGGTTTCCAGTTTCTAATCCTACATGAGCCGCGACCGCCACCCCAGCATCCGCATGTTTTTCTTGGATTTTATTCTGTTTGCGATCGATCCACGAAACGTCTTGCAACATTATCCTAGGGCAGCATCGCAGCAAAATAGTTTACTCAAGCTTTAGTTAAGCAGGCGTTGGCATCCGCCGATGTCGACACCGCAGACACACCAGCCACGGCAGGTCTCTTTATCCTTCTATTTCATATATTTCGCAATGACAACTCGGGTTTTCTCCGCGTGCAGTTCATACAGCACGCGTAATTACACGCGACGGCCGCGTAACCCGTAATTGTACCCTGATAATAGCTCACTGCGTCGCTTCTTGGACGCCTTGCTTCCCGTTCATAAGCCGGCATAAACAAGATGTGCGCGTCTCGCTGAAGTGCGCGGCTCCGTGCACGCCGAGAGACCGTTTTTGGCGTGCGCGGCAGCTGCTGCGACGCGGACATATAGGCATCCACTCAGAGGTCACGCAGGGGACACGCGTCTCGGCCGCCTGTCGGTAACTGACGTCTCGGGAAGATGAATCGCTTCACTCCGACATGTACACTCGAGTGCTTCGGGGTTATGCAGACAGCCCATTTCCGGAAACAATGACTGGAACGTCTGGGCGGGGTTAATGTTTTTTTTTTTTCGCTTTGCTCAAACAACTCGAACTCCGCAGCAAAAAAAACTAACGGGGCAGTGATAAAAAAAATTAGCAGTGGCTTAGCTCGGCGATGCCAGGATATACGTAGCGTGAGCTAAGGTTCAGCTGGTTATTCTTAGGTTGTTGGTTGTCTAGGATTAGCTGATTATCATGCTTACTGCTGCTAAAACGATTTCCAACCAATCCAATCCAATTTAATCCAATCCAATTTTATTTTATCCAATCCAATCCAGACGCGGGCGGCTCCGGCGCTCCAGCTGTGCCCCGTGAGATGTCACTGCTCCTCGCGCATGCGCAGCACGGCTCTCCAGGAGCCACGCGAAACTGCTCAACCTCGGCCAGTGTATAGCTCACGGTACAAAATAACCGCAGAAATTAAGTGAATGGTCAACTAATGCGTAGCATTCTTATGCCGCTTGTCGAGAGTGCGAGTTTTTTGCAGTCAAATATGGCTATGAGTAGCTAAATACGTTGGAGAATTTTATTCTTTTCAAGTTTTATCTCGTTTCTTTTCGCCAATGATGTAAATATATACCATTACAGCGACGAAGTGCCTTTACTTCGCTGGTTATTGGTTTTTCCGAAGGATCAAGAAGTAGTGCAGAGTTGGCCAATTTACGAAATTTTTTTGCGTATTTCCAATGTTCTTTTGTAGACTTTTGTATTTATTCTTGGGTTTTCGCGGGAGATTTATAAGATTCATATTTTTTATTTTGCCAGATAAGTTTTCTGTTTTTTTTCTTTCTTCTTATTTTTTTAAAATTTTGTCCGACCAGTTATCTCCAATTACGCTATTATAACGATTACAGGTGTTACTTCCATCAAATCTGCACTTCTGTGGAAAGGCAGCGCGTTACACTGTCCTGGCTGACACAGCCAGGACAGTGTAAATTTTTTTAATGAAGGAACACTGCAAATATCACCCATGTATTGATTTTCGGGCTTATATTTGCGTAATTTTCTCGTTCTCGTTCAACAATGTTCACGAGCATGTACATTAACACCGGATTTAGACGTTTAGATTTGGATGTGAGTATAGGAGACAATTGCGCAGATAGTGTTTCAGTTTGGCCGGCTGGCTGAACCGAGTTTGGGTACTCGGCAAAGAATGCCTCGCAATAAAACCTACTTTTATTGAGGGAACAGGCGAGAACATGCAGCGAAATCTGCCTACCATGCAAAAGTCTGTACTCAAGGAATAGTCGGTGGTTATGTGATCGACAAATGACAACCGGACGATGTTAAGCTTTCTCAGCGCATGTTGCGCTCGCATTCCCAAGACAACACATGTCACGGGCCTGGCATGTTCGTCGCTACTTGTAAACGCGTAACGGCCAAGACGCCAAAAATGCATGCAGCGCCCTAGCGCAAGACACGTAATTACAGCGCAAACTGTCTATCCCGTGACTGCTGTAATGAATGCGCGTGGCGTTCGCAAAATGAACGAAGGAAGGAAATAAGCGTTTATTTCCTAAAAGACCAGCTAGAACTTGGTCCTTGCCGAGCCAAGGTGGTAGGTCTCCTTAGTCCAAGAAACCTTGGAGGTGGCTGCCGTCTTCGCCCGGTTCACCAGTTTCTTCTGACTCTCCGAATCCTCGTCGACGAGCAGTGCCTCCCACTTTTCAGCGGTGTCCTGTTCACCGGTTATTTGCGCCTGACAGCTGTTCTTCCGAGGTACAGGCATAAACAAAGAAATTATGATAAATTACCTAGTGTGGGCCACATAAATTTGAGAGACGAGGTTTCAGATATGAAAATTATTTTTAGCGGCGAAACCCCTTTGGGGCTCGGGCTGTCATCGTCTCATGTCGTCGTCGTCTCATGTCGCCGTAGTATCATGTAGTCACGGTACTAAAACACTGCGACACTCATTTTCCAACGTCGCGCTAGAACGTAACGCGTACTAAAAGAACACACCGGGACACTGTTTTCCAACGCCTCGCGCTAGAACGCATGCTGCGGCGTGTGACACAAAGAAAACTTACGGCCCGTCTGTCTCTCTCTTAATTGCTTAAATCCGATTCAACGCAAGAGAGGGCGCCACCCCCTCAGCAAGCTCCCACCGGCGCTTCTCCGGCGCCCAATCAACGCGCGCCGTTTGGCAACAGAGAGACTTACAATCTTTGAATACACGTATACACTGCATGCTTCGCCCCTCCCAGGTTTCAGGGTAGTGGAGATGGCCCGGGATTTTTCTATTGAAAACTCTGGCATTGGCATTACGGTTATTACAGCAAATCAATGTTTTGTAAACGTGTATTTTTTCACCACCTGGCGACCAAGCATATGCTATTTGTTTGAAGCTGATGACCTCAGGTGCGATGTCTACACTCGGACAGTGTAGCTGTTGCGCCGTCAGGCAGCTGATAAATAGCGTTTGGCAAGTGCAACCATGTACCGCTGGTTTCTGTGGCCAATAGAAACACATACACGCGGAAATGGTTGGCTGAAGGTCGACTTAGTGTTTAATCGACTAAATAATTTCCATCAGCACCTGCTGCCAACAAATAATCATAATCAGCGAATAATGTTTTATAAACCAAAAATTGCATTCAATAATAGTTTTACTTGAAATCGAAATTCAGGGCGCCCCTGGATGATGTTTGCTCAATCATATCCCCACGAAAAGCGCTCGCCCTGGGGAAGAGGCCCAGGCGGCACTTAGTGAATGATCTGATCCTCATATCACGGTCAATCAATCGTTCAATTTACCCGAGCAAAACTTCACTAATCACGCAATAATTTAAATCCAAGTTTAAATAACTCAATCTAATTTGTTTTCAATTATTTACTGTTTAAGAATTTTAAGGGGACGCTGAGATTAGCGGCAGCTCTTGGTGGTCATGCCTCAATTTTCATTTCTCCCTTGCTTGCTGCGCTGGAAAGCAAAGCAATAATTTAGATCGCCGAGGGATCTTTCATGGGCGAAAAAAAGTCTCCCGTTTTCCGCCTCCATCTGAAAAGCGGCCACCGCAGCCGGGATCGAATGTTCGAGATCGAATCTCCGAGATCAAGTCTCCGAGATCGAATCTCCGGCTCAGCAGCCGAGGATTACCGGCTTGCTCAGTATGCAGTGGGTAGGATTAACCGGATAGGATTACCCGCGACGGAAAGAAGCCAAAGGCATTTTCTCTTTATTTAGTGACATTAATCTCATCTTGCACTGAGTCTGAACGTGAAGGTGATTGAAAGCACAATAGAATATATTATTGATAGGGGCGCTGGGATAGGTCAGCAAATTGTAATATCGTCCTTAAAAAGGTGTATATTGGTAAAATATGACTTGGGATGTCTCCCATGTGAATTGAAGAGGCAAAGCACCAAGTACATTCCCTGAGCTACGCCTAAAGCAACAAAGGATTTGGAAGAGGAAACATAATTAGCCAGACCAAATAGTTCACATTTTTCATCAGTGGCCATCCGTCTGTTTCTCTTCCGTATTCCGCGTCCCTTCAACTGGTTGTAATTTTTAAATCATAAACCAACTGGCCCAGCAGTCTGCGTCGTTCACTAGTAGTTAGCAAATGATGGAACCAATCCAGCACAAGGACAGTAAAACAAGCCGACGAACTTAGAGTAGTCGATTTGGGTGGGTAACCTTACCAGAATACGTAGCTTCGACAAGTCAGCTCAAAAGAGAGCTAAAATAAGCGATAAAAAGCGTTGAGTGGGGTCACAAAGGACATGGTAACCTTTTCGAAAGTGCTTTTGTTTAATACGAAATAAATTCACAGAATTGTGACATTTGAGTTGTGAGGATAGATTATGCTCCATTAGTTTACAACAAGCGCACGTAAATGAGATGTGACGATGTTTGCTAGTCAGAATGACAGAATCTTCCTCTGGGACTGAGGTAAATGTGCTTATTTTATAAACACGTGACACGGCATCTTATGAAGAGATTGTTCAACGGGGCGGTATATGATTGTGTTGGAAATGTTCTTGGTGCTTCTTCGAATGTCTGTATGGACACGTTCAACACCACCAGCTAAAGCAGTTTTCAGTGATTAAATTACTTTCTTGATGTCATTCGATGCAAAAGTTGCCTCAGAGATTTTGCTATGGTCGGGGATATAATCGTCTTGATGAATTAGAGAATCGAACCCATCGCGTAAAAAGAGGGGTTGCAATGATTGGGGTTAAGTGCACTCCGAAATAGCTTGGATTAGTGCGGAACAAGACTGGTAGACAAACAAAACTAGTTTTTAGCTTTGAGGTCGGCATTTCGAAGTCTTTTGCGAAGGGCAGAATCTATCTTCTAAAGCAGAAGTGAAGATAGAAAACGTAGCTTAACGAAAATGGATTTGACGTCGCTGTGTAGACGTTTCAACGCAGCGGCAAACTAGGTAAATTGGTTATTCCGGAATTATAATAAAGGAGGAGGAGATAGCCTTTATTACAGCAGGAAGACGCTAGGTCAGTGGGGAAGTGGGAGTAGAGGTGGATATTCGAGGCTCCTGGTTAGCTCAGTTGGTAGAGCAACTGGTCTGGAATTATAATAATGGGAATATATTCTTTATAAGTTTTTAAATTTTGCTTTGCAGAGGAACTAATCTCAAGACGACCTCTTCGTGGACAACTCTCTTCAGCACCTGCTCACCATCAGGGGGGAGGTCGTTTGATCTCAACCTCCTAGAGCGCGGACCCGGACATGGGTCGTATTAATAAACGTTTACTCTCCTCTCTCTCTCTCTCTCTCTCTCCTTCCTTCAAACAACAGTTAGGAAAGTCGTTCACGAATGATACGTAAAAACTGGTGAGCACACTGTTCATACTTTCGCAGTTATCCTTATCCTAAAGAGTTGTTGTTTCTTTAGTTTCTTTTTATGGGAGAGTGCTAGATTGAAGACCTATGTCCCGCGAGCCACAACATGATCATTAAACCCAGAAGGCTGTGTTAGAGGTAAAATGTCGTTAAGTGGCCACGGCAATACCAGTTAAATTACATTTCAGTAAGTACCATCGGGTGTGTTGGTGTGCTCGTGGTTTCTGTCAGCCTAAAGTGAGACGTATCGGCGAAATCGCTTTCAATGGTGTTTTTAGAGACAGGCAATTATTGCTGGACAACTACAGCCACAAAAAAGGAAGATTGGTGTATGCGGGTGTGGTGTGGGTATGATATGTGAGTCCTCTCCGAAACTTACCAACAAAATGAAAGTCCGCGTCGGGTGGCCGGAACCCCACACTGATTGCATCCTTTACACTCACGCACGCACGTGCGCACGCACAGACGCGGACGCACACACGTGTGCATGTGAGTGCGTGCTTGAGGGGGGGAGGGAGGGGTGCATCATTTCTCTAGCAAACTGCGCGGCACTTCTTGCCGTACAATTCACTTTTGCAACGCGATTCGCCCACACCGTGCTCACAGGCTCTCCTCGGCATTCACAAGCGTGTCATCTCCGTGAAGAGCGGGCGCTTCGCTCGCTGGCGCTGTTGCCACCCTGCGCACTCGCTGCGTAGCGCACGCGTTTCCACTATCCTCGACCCAGAGGTCACGCGTCCTGGCTTCACTACCGAGACACAGACGAGGCCTTGCAGTGACGCCATCCCTTTTGCTTCCCCTTCAAGTATACATGCGGTTGCGCAGTCCTGTACGCGCCAACGCTCGAGTACTCCGAAGGCTACCGAGGGCTTCCGCTTTTCCCTTTTGTACGTGGTATGATTCCAGTTTGGTACAGCTTTGGAGGGTGGGAACGTACGGGCTCAAGAAGACGGCGACGCACCTGGCGCGCGAAGGAAGCGAACCGTATCGCTGTCTCTCGTCATTGGCCCCAATGACGAGCCGCGGAGACAGGAGACGAGCCGTGGCAGCGCAATGGGCCACAAATGTGAGCAACGCGGGCCTGTATACGGGTCGCGCACACGTAAGTGTAGCCGTCGTGGGTCGCGTTCTTAATGGGGTCACCAAAACGCGGGCGTTCGTGATTACTGCGTGCACACGACGTGGCTGGCGCAGTAAACTGAATTCAGACTTATGTAGGCACCAAAGCACTAAAAGGGGCTGTCACTGTAAGTAAGTATTGTTGAATAAGGCGGACTTAGCCTTGCATAGCTGCCGGCAATTGCTCCGCCTAATCGTCCCCAATACCATATCAAAACTCTCAAAGTCATCACACCTCACTTAGTCTTAAAATAACAGACACACAATGTCACCACACCTCCCTTAGTCCTGTGGACTGCAAGAATCCGAGTAGGAGATGAGACACCTCTCTTCGCACAATCCAGTGGTCCCTAGGAAAAATAATGCCCACTGCTCGAAGGGCCATCCTTAACATTTATCGAGATCTGCCAATCATCTTTTGAAAGGGGGAGCACCCATAGTAGCGTACCGCCCAAAACAACAAAAAAAAAAGTTTTCGCAGATTAGGAATCATGTATCCTTCATCTAACGGCCATGTTCGCCGTTCAAACAAATGTAAGCGTGCGTGGTTTAAAAATGGTCCTAATAACAGAGATCCATCCTATTGTAACCATTCTCGGCGCTTAAAATTCATCGGTATATAACTACAACCGCGCCCTCCCCAAACAAAATGTGCCACAAAAGCTCACTTTTGTTAAATGTCGGAACAGATTGCACGTACCGATTCGAATTTTACAGAGCTGCACGCACACCCGTAATGAGTAGCGGAAGCCAGCCCCATGAATTAAGGAACGCAAGCTTGTGTTAAAAGCATTTTGTCCCAACTTTGAAAAAAATCGAAGCCGCTTTCGTAAGAGAACGCTGGTAAAAACGCGAAGTTCTCTTCCATGCTACCTGAGTCAAAGTTAAAGTCTAACATCCAAACTCCCTCGACCGTGTCGGAATGAAGCAATCGGATAGACGTCAACTTATTGAGTAACTGAGGTTCTATTCCCACCACGGGAAGCGGTTTTTTTTTTTTTTTTTTTTTTACTGAGGCGTTTGATGTGTAAATTGGCTTTCCTGCAGTGCGTTCTGGTGCAATGATGGACGGCACCAGAGAGGTATAGAAGGCTTCCCTTTAAAAATTGAGGTTGTAGTGCGACCTTAGGACTGTGGTCAAATACCGATTTTGATGTAGAAGCCGCCTAAGAGTAGGTTAAACATATCCGATAATCCTGTCAAATGTTGAGCGTAATGACATCGAAGAAGCTAACGTCTTATAAAATTCAATATCAATTCGTCGGTAATCATTAGCAAAAGCGTTAACGCTGGCGTTCAACGTCGTAACACTTTGCGCCCTTGGAGGAAGACCGATTCCTGCATGACGCTGTGCGTATACAGTTGTGGGTATAATGGTAGGATGCTTTGCGCCGGTCTTGGTCAACCGGAGTGTCGGGTCGTTCTGACGAACTGGCTCTGTGGCCGCGCAATCAAGACATAGACAAAACGATTAGGGTGCTTGCGGTGGCTACACATCAGTTGTGGTCGAGTGACGCGAGTTAACCAAACAGGGATTCATGAATTCACTATTGAACGTTTCGGGTGAATTTTAAAAGACTAATGCAGGCGAACCGCTGTCAAGCACCGAGCGGAATCTACCATACAGGATATGAGCAACGGAATGATATAAGTACGCCTCGGTTAATGCAGTCTTTGTCATAACTGATCAGGGAAACATTATGCACAAAACGCTCAGCTTTAGGGCGCGGCGCACAAAAATACGCTGGTAGGAAATGGTAATGCTCTTTCATCATCCAAATGTTGTGCCCTTGGCCCTTCCTGGACATCCTTCTGAATGGAAGGAACAGGTGGCCGTTCTTCCCCATGAACTATTAATGCGACATTGCGTGACGGAGCTCCTATAGGTCGCGAATGGCACTTCTGTTCAAACCGGGTTCGGCTAGTCGCTAGCCTGGCCTCTCATCGTTTACTTCATCGGGCCGGCGATCTATATGATCCTCTGTATGGTGCAGTAATGCGTGAGCGAAACTTGGACACGCATAGAACGCATAGGTACATTTCCGTAACGGCACAAAGGGTCAGTTTTTCGATGCGAGGCGGTGTGTTTGTTGACAGTTCCCTGAGAGATTCTGCCATGGGCGACGTTGTTAGCATAGACGGACAACATAAAGGCCCGCCTCGACCAAGTAAATAAGAGGGAGGTCGCGATAGTCAGAAACAGAAAACAATCTGATCGGAACCGCCGTACGGGACGGAGGGAAGTCACGCAATGTCGCTTTGATAGTTTTTGTGCACAACGGCTGCCCGTTACGACGGTTGGGAGGCCATTTCAGGCATGATCGAGTGCTGAACATTAAAGATTCGCACACTCAACGAGCATAAAAAATGCTGTGTGCGTGCGTGTGCGTGCGCGTGTGTGTGCGTACGTATGTGTGCTTGTGTGTGCGCGTGTGTGCGCGTGCTCGCGCGCGCGCGCGCAGCGTTTTTTCAATGAAGTTATCCGGTTATGAGAATGGTGTTAGCATCGGCGTGGTTCCCTGATCTGGTTGTCGAGATTCTACCTGGTAGGTAATTTCTAATCTATTTGGCAGTGGTTCGGTCGCGTTAATATCCTAGGTGTTTAATTCAGGATATTATAAGGTCCATGTGTGCGGTCACATGCTAAAATTTCAGGATATACATGCAGTAATGACATGTACAGTCGCTTCCAATGCATTCTTCTCCATCATACAAATGCACACAAACTTTACGCACTTGATCTATTACCTCAAACAGAGGTTGCACAAAGTCCAATCACCTGCCAATGAACCCACCGGCTCCATAGCAAAATGAGACCAAAGGTGCTTGTGTCAAGAGGGCCTGGTCACACCAATATTGTAAGGAATGAACAGGGTGACTTTCGGTCGTATAATTGCCCAGCCTCGCCATCACACGCCCATCTCCAAAACAACCCATGGGCCGCACAAATGGCTGCAAGGGAGGACCTTCGGCGCCGAATGCGTGCTTTTATCCCTCCGTCTTCGGTTCTCCTTCCCTTCGACCTGACCAAAATGGAGGAAGTGGTCCAAAGAAGGATTCGGTTGGGGGTGGCGTTCACTCCGGCCCGAACCCACGGATTGAAAGGGGACCACCGAACACGCGGAATTCCGGCATGCTCCGATGCCGCTACCCCGGCAGACCTTCAGCACCCATAATGGATCCACGCGCTGGGAGCCGAGGCATTCGAAGAAAGCATGTGATGGTGGCAGGCCTGGGGTTGCAGCGATACACTCATTTCCAGCGGTGACTCTACGGTCCTGCCCATGTGCCTTGCTAGACTATACCCGGGATGCTAAACTAGGTTAATGAATATAGTTCTCACTTACTTCTTATTCACTAAGCCGTGAGGATGGGATATCAAATAAACGCCAACATAACAACCTCCTGGGCCTTAACCATGGCAGTATCCTGAAGTTAGTGTAGCATTTAACCCGAGCACCCTATTTGTTTCGCCTTTGTTTTGGCAGCTCAGGATAGTTATTTGCGTCGCAGCCCTGCAGTAAAGGTCCTGGACGACATTTCCACAAGCTTGCCCTCTCTCTCTCTGATATCACCGTTTTGTTGCCTTCATAAAAAAAAAACACATCATTAAAATTCGCCTGCAAAACTAGGTTAACTGCTCTTGCCGTCATCTCAAATATTGTATTCAAGCACCATTTTATCGGCTTACGTTCGTATTTTCCCCCTTTTGCTTGCTTAACGTCACTGTGCTTTAACAGTATGTTGTGCTGTGTGCGTGCGATTCAAATGATGCTTGTACGATTTAATATAAGGTTGAATGAAAAATAAGTTACGCGAAAGTTTTATTTTTTTTTTTGCCCTTTGTATGTTCCTTCTGGTACTTCTTGCAGTGGAAAAAAAAATGTGCCCGATACAAAAACACGCAGCGTGCTGAGGCAGCACAAATGTGCCATGCATGCGGGATTGCACCATGCATCCGTGCGGACTGTCGGTCCATAATCCCGAGTTACTGCCTAAACGGCAGGCCCACTAGGAAGCTGTTTGACTGAGGCAATAATAAGCTTTCGAACGGCGGCGCTGTCGAGAGGTCCGCAAACAGCCTGTGCCTAATCTCCCCACCCAGTGAATTTCGTTAAGGCGGCGCTACTGGGAGACCCTCCACGTTTCGCTGGTCTGAAGAGCAAAGAAAAAAAGAACTTCCTTCCGATGTTCGTCTATAGATCTTCAGTAAACCATCGTTAAGGCACAGTAAAGGACAAACGCAAGACAGACGACACGACAGAGCACTTCGTCTTCCCCACTTATTTTTCTATATGTTCTTTTTTTTGTTCGGATAACAACGAAGCTCAAGGTCTTTCCGGCCATTCTCTGCCCATCGAAGGATCCCCTCTTTGAGTGAGGCGCCGCTTATACGAGCGTAAGTACTGATCTGTCTGTCTGGCCGCAGTTCGATTTTCCCGCTCAGGGTCATTTGAATTAACTATCGCGTTCTCGCTCTTGCTTATATTATTCATTAGTACAGCAGTACAGGGACGAGATTTGGTGATATTCATCTGCTATTTATAGCATTTACACTGTAGATGTTTTGGGTTTGGCAAACGTCGATTTGAATTGGGTAGGGAGTCGCGTTGTATACAGGGTGATCAAAGTTACGCCGACAGGTTTTTTTTATTAAATTAGGCGCTTAGATGTACATGCAGACAACCACTACAGTGAGGTTGTGCGCAGGCGGGGACGCAGAATTAGATGGTAATCCTTGATCTCTGTGGCTTAATTAACTAAAATTGAATAATTAACTTTTTAGCGGCTGTGGTAAGCAGGCATGTTTGTATTGTCATTTGGCAGAATTCTTAGCGCATCCATACTCCGAGATACCGAACTGCAAAGTTTTATTGCCGTTCACATAATTACGCATGCTAGACACTGAGTACCGGCGCAAAGCTCCTACCTTTTGTGACGTGCCTGCAGTGAACGCTGTTGTGTTTGACAACGGGGTGGAGGCGTAGGCAAAAGTGATAATTGGCACCCTTTCAGTCTTGGCCGGCGCTATCGCAATATGCAGTAAGCGGAACTGCTATTGAAACAGAACAAAGAGGAGGAGCTTTGCGCCGGTCTTCAGTGTCTAGCATGCGTAACAATGCGAACAGCAATTAAACTTGGGTGTTCGATATATCAGAGTACGGATACGCGAGAAGTATTCTGCCAAATGAAACTGCGTAGAAATAGGATTGCACCTAACTTTTCTATACAAACATGCCTGCTTACTGCAGCCAGTAAAAAGATAATTACTTAATTTTAGTTAATTAAGCCACCGACACCAATATTTACCACCTAATCCTGTGTCCCCCTGGGTGGTGGTAGCGGTGGTCTTCACCTAAAGCTAAGCGCTTAATTTCTAAAAAACCTGTCGACTTAAATTTGACCACCCTGTATACACAGATATAGTTGAGTTGTGGGCTTTTTTTACAACTAGAAGTTTGTAAAATACCTGAGCGTCCTGTAATTGTTGAGGTTTCTGACGTTGCAAAGATGTACTTTGCCGGAGTTATATAAAAAAAGCTGCACAGAAACAGAAATTGAGAGAGAGAAGAGAGAGAGAGAGAGAGGAGAGAGAGAGAGAGAGAGAGAGAGAGAGAAATAAACGTTATTGCGAACATCGTAATGTGGGATGGCGTCCTCAGTACACGACATTATAGACTCCTGCTGAAATGGCCATTTTGCACCAACCGAAGCTGGGAGAGAAATTCCGGGAATAGCCTACTAAACCCTAACATTTTCCCGCCGCTTTTGTTCTTCGTGAGACAAACAGACAAAGAGCGCTTTATTAATAAAGAATAATAAAGAACTTTATTTGGACACAGCCGGGGCAGTAAGGTCGGCGACGTCTTGCCTTCGAACGTTTGTTCCCGTCGTCCATGGGGCGGCCGGGCCCCTTTTGGGAGGGGGTCCGGTGCCGTCGGTGAGATTTGGTTTTGTAAAGACATATTTGGCAATGGGCAGCCAAATTGGTATAATTTTTCACCGTTCCAGTATTCCTTTGGGCTATTTTCGGCTACAATTATTTATACTGGGTGGCTATGCGTTTAGTTCCGTTATACTTTATCTTTTGATTTTTTGTACCAGTGATTGTATTTACCCAATTATGACGGTTCAATGTTGTGACTCTACCAGATGAACGTTTTGTGCAGATAATTTTTACGATACTTGCGTATTTGTTTGCTGTCCGGGATTGTTTTATTTTTTTTCTTAACGAGGAAAGGGGAATGGATTGGGGGGGGGGAGGGTTGTAGGCTGTATTCGGCTATATTGGGCGATGTTTGGCTCCTTCGCGTTTCGCGAGGTTATATTTTCTTTTTTTTCCTTTATTTTGCATCAATGAAGTACAGAAGTACAGTTACGCAGTTATTACTGTTAAATTGATCAACTTTTTCAGTTACAAATTTTTGTACAGCTACAAGGGTTTACAAAGGTTAATGCTTCTTTATAGTTTTTTTGTTTTCACGTGCTTTAAAATTTTTTTCCTAATCGCTGGAAAGCGGTGCATAAGATAGATCTTCTTGATTTCTTTAGTATATTTCAGTACTGTTCAAGTTACGTTTAGTTTTTTTCATTTCCCCCGACAATAATCTTCGTGTACACTATTGAAATTATTGGGTGTGTTAACTTCACCAGTTATGAATTTTTGTGCTGAGGCACAGCATTACAATGTTGGTACAATGGGGTACTCGAGCAAGAATGCTTGCACATTAGAAACGGTAGCGCTACTGAATAAATTTATAGTCATGTAGTCGATTGCGATCGTAAAATATTGAAAATCCCGATGAATGCAATTATGTAAGCCTACTTACAAAAGGATTACACATTAAAACAAAGATTATGGTCCACAGACAGGTAGAATATTCTAAATAACGCGGGCCCGTTTGTAAGGGTTCGAGGCGCCAGCGACGCGGGATGTGTCGAACCATCGCCACCTCTCGAACGCAGGAGGAGCGTTGGTTCCGGGAATTGGGAATGAATGACTTTATGGCAGCCAGCTTGTTAAGAGCGAACGGCCTCTGAGTCACGCCGCTCGCGTGAGGACACATTGTCTCGGGCCTCAGCCGCGTCGTCGCGCTGTTTGAGGCGGCGCGCACGGTGCGACTGTGTGAAAACGCTGGTAGTCCGGCCGCCGGCTCGAACGGCATTCCGGGAGCTTGGCGGCAGCTGGTTCTGTGGCCACTGCGTTTTCGTTTAGCGGAATGGCCGGTTGTAAAACCATTCGGTCCGTCGCGTCGCCGGAGGCGGGGGAGCTTGGTGCTGTCAAATGTTGTTGGACAGAGGTCGATTTATGACGATCGTGCTTCCTTCGTTAACCTGCCAACGCGTGGAGTGAGGGTGTGCGAGGGCGTTCGTGTAGCGGCCCAAGATGGATGCGGGAGATGCGACGCCTGCGGCGGCAGCCATATCCTGTCTTCCTCACGGGTTGATTCTGGCGCACAGTCCAATTAACTGGGCATCGACTGTTAACGGTGGACACCCTCGGAGGCGCGCCGCCTTTCCTTAACATGGACGGTTATGGGTCTGAGCTGGCTTGGAGTGGCTGTCCGGTCTCGGACGAAAAGCGGGGGGACAGGCGACACAGGCCGCACTCGTAGAAGCTTGTCCCTGGCGCTTGCACGTGTTTCCGCGGGTTTCTGAATTGTTGTTGTAGTTGTTTTATTTGCTTTTGACCTTTCCTTTTTTGTGTGAGGGAGGGTGACCATTGTTTCAGGGGTACGGGGAGCGTTGCCCACCGCAGTTAAATTCTCGGATGTGGTAACCCGACCAATCAGATCGCCAGGGGATGCTGATTGGCTTGTGTATCGGGGGTGGAGACCATGTCACCCATTAAAACCACGACACACGAGGTCTCGGGGTCGGATCCTCAGGGTTTCAAGTGCTGGGGGTGTCTGAGGCCAGGGTACGTCTCTGACGGGGGTGCTGCGTGCACAAAGGCTTAGCTGACCAGGAACCCCACTTTATTTCTTACTTTATCTACTTAAGTCTATAAATACTTTGTGTATGTACTTGGCTTAAACATACACTTTCAAAACTCTTCTCCAAAGCTCGTCGTTGTACCATCATTACCACACCATCAGACAACAGCGCAGACCATCGGAAGACTTCTAGACGCCACAACATCGGCGCATCAAAGCAAGAAACAACTAAAGAACGCTTACTCGTTGATCAGATAACATTGTGGGTAACCAGCTAATCATAAAAAGCGGAACTTAGCTGCGGAGAATGATGTTATGTAGTGACTTCAACCTATACTTAATGGCGAGCTGCCGCTTCGAGCTTTTTATGTAACTGACAATAAAAGTACTACTGACTCGGACGGAGTGCTTACCAGGCTATAACGCGGCAGCTGGCAGCTTCAGAAAGGAAGATTATGCGGAAGGATTTCGCGCAGAAAGTTTGTGATAACTAGCGCAAGGACAGTGCGTAGCTTTCAGATGTTTTTAATCCTTCTGCAAGCGCAGGTTCCTATGGCGTGGCGGGTTTTGTGTTGGATTTCTTACCAACACTGTTCTATACTGGAGGCGCGCCATTTAAGCGTGCCGCTTGCACCACAGGGCAAGCTACAGCGGCTTTTCGATATATTCTAATAAGCTGGCGCTATGGCCGTGGCGGGCCGGTCAAAGACAATAGAGGTGCGGTGCGACCTCGCGCTCAGCAATTATCCGCGGCTTATTTTGCCGAGCTCAGGCTAAGCCTCGCTCATCAGAGCGCGAGCACTGCTCATTAGTATCCCAGCTCAGGGCACAACGGCGCGCGGCGCCTGGTTACAGTTATCGCCGAACAACGGCTCGTCTTACAGCGTCCAGTGTTCTAGCCTCGCCATCTCGTCCAAAGCAGACCCATCGCAAGGCATTCGCTTGCCCCAATAAATGTGCGTCTGCGATTTAGACGCTACAAAATAAAAATAGCTGCAACGCGAATATAAACAATGACACAGAAGGACGACGGGACGAGCGCTGCATCCTTGTTTTTATTTTCGCTGTAGCTATTTTTAAAATGAATTCCCAACTCGCCCGACAGTACACGTCGCTAAGCTTTACAAAAAGTTGCCTTGCGGCCGAAGCTTAAACCCCTACATTTCTGCCAAAATGAGTGGGCATCGGGGAAGGTTTGAGCTTAGGCCTCATCATTAGGCGTTGTTGCGAAGCTTTGTAGCTTCACTAGCATTCAAGCTGCTCCAGCACATAAATGCCTCTTTTGTTTAACGCTAGAAAATATACGTACTTCAGTAGAAGCACAAGCCTAATGGCTTAGTAAACGTGTTCGCTATACCATCATCAGCCTGTCTACGTCCACTGCAGGGCGAAGGCCTCTCCCATAGATCTCCAATTATCCTGGTCCTGTGCTAACTGCGACCAATTTATTCCCGCAAACTTCTTGATCTTATCTGTTCATCTAACTTTCTGTCGCCCCCTGCCGAGGGTTAATTGGCGTTTTCATGGGAGGTTGTGGCCAATACTACACCAGGGTGGCCAATCCTGCTCTGGTGAGGGAGTGCGTTACCGGCAATGGTCGCCGGGCTCAGGCCGCACACCAACCCTCCTTCTGCAATTCGAACACCACGCGGATTTTTTTTTTAATCCGGTGGGAATTGTGCGGCACCGGGATTCCAACCACGGTCCTTCTGCACGTGAGGCGGATGCTCTATCTCTAATATATAAATTAGTGTAATTTAATATACAGGCATATTCATCTGGATCAATATATTCACCTGGGCATATTATGACATATTCATCAGCATTTATCAGACACATTCATCTGGGCCATCGCCCAGAGACAAGAAGAAAGAGCAAATGAAAAAGCCATCTACCGAAGTGATATGGTACAGCATTTGATACAATGATTACCCTGCATTTGGGTCGCACCTTTTATTCAGCGAAGCCTGTGTGTGGCTCCCTACCAGGTATTTCTTCATGCCGCGGTCCACCTGCAGAATGCGCTTTGCGGCACAGCCAACCTTTGGGTGAATGCCCTGTAGCTCTCAATATATAAAGTAGATGTCTTGAAAAACATAGTAATGAAATCGGCCGCGAAGAGGGCTCAACTATTACTCCGTGGCTCATTTTCTTTTCATAATTAGTTAGTTCGCAGGACAGTTGTAAACGTAAAAAGATCCCCGTCTGCTGGCAATACGTGGACATCTACAGGCGCAGTATTATGGTTCTTACGAGATGTGAATGCGAAATCAATACCCAACAATTGAACGCCTCTGAGTCCTTCGTTTAGTCATGGTTGCGCAGTAGAATGCAGAACGACGTTGGGCATACGTGCTACGGAGCGCACGGAGCGTAGCGTATGTTCTACGGAGTGTATGTGCTACGAAGCGTATATCCCATACGCCTCTGCGCGTATGTGCTGAGCACCGTAGCCAACGGGAGGTTTAACAGCCGTTTTCTGAAAAAGAGCCTATAGATGGTATTCAATGGCGTGGAATGCATGCAGGCAACCAAGTGTGCGCCGCCATATCTGTGGCCAAGCGTCTGTTGCTAGGTGACGTTGTGCGCACGGCCCGCAGGTCAGCCAACCCTCTTCTCCATGCAACCGTGTGAGTGCGCCGTCACTCGTTACGTCGGGCTCTGCGGGATGGCGGTAGTTGTTCATGCTAAGCACGACTGCGAAACACATGACTGTGTTTCACGTTACAAACTCTACCTCACCGAACGCAATGTGTTGCCTCGAGTTCAATGTGAGTGCGAATAATAACATCTCTCTTGACGCCACCGTTTAGAACCGGATTGGAACGGAGCAGATGACGCACGCCGGTGTTTTCTTTTCTTTGGCGCGCGGGCGCAGTGGCCCAAGCCGCGCCGTGTCCGTGGCGCATCGGCCATGTCTGTGGCCGTTTCCAGTGTTGCCAAGCGAAGAAATTGACCGCTAAAATTTTCAACGAATACCACCTATAGCCACGGTGGTGAGCGTCCGCACGCTATGAAACGCGACCCAGGCTATGGACACTCTCCGTATACCTGGCACATTGATGCACGTCATCTGGACCTCTACCTACACAGGGCCATCCCACTCCTTCCTGCCATTATTCCTGCGTTCCTCTTCTCTGCAAGATCATTTGGTCAGAGATCAATAATGTGCACATTTTTTTCGGCTAGCCGGACGGGCGTATAGCGTACGTTCTTGAATCCGGCGAAAGCTCCTAAAACTATATGCTCCGCGTGCAGACGCGGAGTTATAGACGGGGACTCACACGAGCATCTGCCAGCGTAGCAGAGCGCCAATTAAGGGATCAACGCGCGCATACCTGACTAGCGCCTTACAATGGAAAAATTATTGACATTCAGTCACGCTGACGCGACCGGACAGGGTAACTGTTAAATTTTAATGATGATAGAATTACTAATTGGATGACACATGCGCTTTGAATGCTACAGTAATGTATTTACGAGTGCTCTAGCTGAGGTGCAGTCCAAATGAGTGCAAAAGACAAAAAACTATTGTTTCCAATTTGCAATTTTGTGTGTTCCTCACTCAATTAGCCTAATAAAACTCGGAACGACTACAGTTTTATGTTACTCGATAAAACATGGCGCTGTTGGTTTCAGCGTGGCTTTGTTCTGTTGCTGGAATGTCTTAGTACCGGCGGCTTCGTATTATTCATATTCAAACTGCGACTGATAATTATCCATGATGCCTTCTGATGTAAAACTTCGCATGGTCTTGTAGTCGCTCCGGCAATCCAACGCCATGCAATTTTTTAAGGTAGTGCGGAAAAAACACGACATTCAACCTTTTTTTTTGTAACCGTACTCTTCCTATACAGTCCCGTGTGTTGACTGATGACGAAAATTCGAAACTGTAAGCTACATCCAGGGCAAAATAACAGATAGAGACAAGTAAAAAAACTCGGCGTAACGATAGAGCCATCTTAGAAGCCAACTGTTTCACGTTTTTCTTTCCCACAGATGTTTACATTAGCTACGTGGCATTAGTGATGAAGTTGGCCTTGCCGCAAAGCGTAATCTGGTGACGGACCACGAAAGTACGAAATCCGAGAAAGGAGGCAAAAAGAGCTTCGCAGATAAAAAGCGTTCATTCTGAAACTGGCTCAAAACAACAATTGCATTGTCATCGCAAGTTCGGGCTGCGAAATATGCCCGAAAACGCACGTTTAAAACGATGAGGGTGATGCGAAAAACAAACAAACAAAAGAAACAAGAAAAGCGGAGGTAGATCGGGCACTATCAGGTCCCACCAGACTTGTAAGCGTTACTGATAAACAACCATCCTCATCAGCCTAATTGCGTCCACTGCAGGGCAATAGCCTCTCTCATAGATCTCCAATTATCCCGATTCTGTGCTAACTTCGACCAATTTACACCCGCCAACTTCTTGATCTCACCTGCCCCTCTAACGTTCTGCCGCCCCCCGCCACGCTTGCCTTCTTCAGGGATCCGCTCGGTTACCCCTAATTACCGACGGTTATCTTGCCGTCGCATTGCATACCCTGCCCACACCCATTTCTTCTTCTTGATTTCTACTATGTCATTAACACGCGTTTGTTCCCTGACCCACTGCGCTCTTTTCTAGTCCGTTAACGTTACGCCTACCACCTCCCGTTCCACTGCTCGCTGAGTCGTCCTCAATTTTAGTTGAACCCTCTTAGTGAGCCTCCAAGTTCCTGCCCCGTAGGTGAGTGCCGGTAAGATGCAGCTGTCATACACTTTCTTCTTCAGGGACAACGGTAGGCTGTCATTCATTATCTGAGAATTCCTACCGAATGCACTCCACCCCTTTCTGATAAACAGTAACCAATTACAATTGCAATTAATTCACTGTAAAAATTAACTGATATTATTTACAATTACAGCGTTTAATATATTAGAAAAAATGACCGTAGACTAATCGATCACTACCCACGTAACTTTTCATACAACTTTCTTTATGACATAGCACTTAGAAACACATATAGCCTGACATAAATAGCGCGGCCGCTGGTAAATCCACGTCAGGAGATTTGGCACCCTGCATGCACGTACCTCAAACTTTCGTCAATGGTCAGTCAAGTGGTGCCCGCTTCCGTACTAAATTTCAAAGCGCAGTTACGCTTCTGTGAGAAGTAAGTACAGCATTTCTAAACATGTCTGGGACGGAACGATTACAGTGAAAAAGTTAGTGAATTACTGGAATCGCTACTGTTTAAAGGAAGTACTTCAAGCGTTGCAAAAATCAGTAAAGTGTAATGGATTTCAAGTAATCTATCACTTGTAACGCCTTACATGGAGGTCTGGGTGCCACTGAAATTCCTGGCAATCGCCACATACACGTTCATCGCCACCCAGAACTAATGAAATTGAGAGAGAGATAGAGAGAGAAAAGGTAAAGGAAAGGCAGGCATGTTAACCAGGCTACGGCCTAGTATGCTATCCTGCACGGGGGAAAGGGAACAATTAGGAAAAAGAGGAAAAGAGAAAAAGAAGAGGAGAGGTACAGACATAGCGTAGAGTGGTGTGCCTAGCGGTAGGACACTATAGACAAACAAGTTCACTGAGTTCATAGCGGGTAGTCTTTTGCGCTACCGTCTTTTGCGCAATTCCGTAGTTTTTAGAATACACAGGAGCGCTTTTGTCGCCTTGTCCGTAGATGACGAAGAAGGCCAGTGGTCCAGGATTGTCTCCTCAGGGAACGGTCGCCGAGAGTCTAACTTAGTCGCAGTTCTAAAATGCCCTTATAAGACGACGTCTTCTACGCTCCTACGTGTAGGACCGTCATTTGCTGCCCCACACATTTCGGCGTTGCGCAAGTCGGGCACGGGCTTTTTTTTTGGCATAGTTGGCGCATGTGGCAGAGGAAAACGTGCCGTTAGAAAAAGCTGCTGCCATGAGCGCGATCGGAACAAGCTTGTAGTGGGATCCCGTAGGTTGGAAAGGTGATCCAACCACATCCCTGATTAAAAAAAAAAAAAAAACTGGCCGCGTATCTGCTTCTTTCTTCGCAAATGTCGACAAAAGACGGTAGCCTTTGTCGACATTTGCCAAGTAAATGACTCCCTTCGCTTTCCCGCTCCCCTCTCATGTTGTCCCTCTTGCGTCGCGCTCCTCCCAAGGTAAACACGCTAATGGTTTGCTCACGTCAATTTAAATTTACCGCGTTCCACTGCTCCAGGCCTGGTGCCTCGATGCCAGCGCTGCCGTACGGCGGAGACGCGCGTGATTCGAGGCGCCCTACTTCAACGTTTATAGAACCGCGTTGCCCTACTCCACGCGCGTTCCAACCAGAACGTGGTGAAGAGGTTTATTTGTCCATCGAAGCAGATACATAACATGCCTCGATGGAACTACGCATCTGGTAACAAATATAAATTACAAAAGGGAAACACACAGAAAAACAACAATCCAGAAGTGGCTGCCGCTGGCCTACACACAAGTTGTAACAGTTTGTACCACGCAGGGTACAACATAAACAGAGTAGAAAGTCGAGTTGTTGGCAAACGCGAACAGTAGTTTCAGGGTCGAAACACCCCGAATGTGGGTAGAAGTGCTACAGTCTTACATAGTTACAGATACACACATGGTAAAGTGAACATTGCAGATAACTGTGTATCGTATTTAGTCTGGTTACAAGGCTAATATTCTAACTTGTTTTAGTATGATTACAGGGCTAATATTCAACTATTCTTATTTCCAAACGTGCGTTGTTGACCTTGATGAAGCGGCACGACCAACGCAGGAGGAACGCCTCTTCCCCCAGCGTGGCGAGCTCCGCTTCCAGGTGTTCGAACAGACGCGTGCGCATGCGCAGCAACATGGGGAAACATAGCCTTGTGAGGCCGGGACCGGAGTGCCGCGACGCCACGACGCCTCCACACAACCAGGGCCCCCACACATAACAGAAAAGTTACTAGGGCATCGCGAGATTTTGTGCGCTCCCCTAGGCGTACTTTAAACATCCTAGACATCAGCGTCCAAAACGTCCTCGCTACAGAACACTGAAAGATTGCGTGTCGCAAAGTTTCATTTTGTCCGCATTGAGGGCACCGCGCTGACGGAGTTACGCCCCACGCTGTCAAGCGGTCTCTAGTGGGCAGAACGCCCCAACCACGCTCCCACCCGAAATCTTTGACATCCGCTGGGAGGACCGAAGAAGTCAGCTGCCTCCAGCGCGCCTTTTTAGAGCGCTCTTTCTGCTCCGCAGTGAGTTCCGCCACAGCAAGTTGCTCGCAAAGTTCGCTTGGGGCAATGTCCGAAATTTCCAAGTCGGGAATCTGTGCTAACAGTTCTCGAAAGGTTTTCGTGACATAGGTGTAGAACAACGGCGGTTCCTCTGCCAAAGGACCGATGTAAGGGTCACTGTAAAACACACCTCGCGATGTGCCCAGGAAGTAGTTTAGAAAGCTGCTTCCTATGTAGTCCGGGTTTCGCGTCAAATCTACAAACCTACGCAACGCCAGGACTCTGCACATTGTCGACATGCATGGAAGGCTGTATCCCCCCATGCTGGTTGGGAGCCGCATGAAAGCCCGAGCTACCCTCTCCGTCTTTCCTCCCCAAAAGAAAGAGAAGAACTTGCTCTCCAGCTTCCGCACTACATTTCGGGGTGGACGAGCTATGCGCGCAACGTAATAAAGAGCGGAAGAAACGCATGCTTTAATTACGAAGCTGCGCTCCGTAAAGGACAGTTTAAATTGCGCAGCCACCGACAGGCGCTTTTTAGCCTTCTTCACAATTCCTGTCCATGTCTCACGCGCCACCTCCCCGGAGGCGTGGTACGTTACACCAAGGACTTTGACGGCGGCGATCCACTCCACTTCTCCCCAAAGGTCTGACGTGAATGCTCCGAATCGCAGTGCCTTACTCTTACCCTGTTTTATTGCGCGCCAGACAGCTCGCTGTAGATGGAATAGAGGCGCGAGAATGCGGTGAAGCTGCTGTCGTCCCGCAAAAACAGGGACACGTCATCTGCGTACGCTGACACTCTTACCTGGGCCTGCCCGGGAAGGGGAAAGCCGCGTATGCCAGGAGAGTTCGCCACGCGTCTAAGTAGAGGTTCGATTGCCAGGACAAAAAGTAGGGGGGAGAGTGGGCACCCCTGCCTGATCCCTCGCTCAACTGGGAAAGGGGGGCTAAGTTGTCCGTTTACGAGGAGTCGGGAAGTGAGGCCACGGTACAAGAGGTTTAACCACGTAATAAGTTCCATTGGAAAGCCGAAGCTGCGAAGAACGGCCATCAAATAACGATGTTCCACTCGATCAAAGGCTTTGGCTTGATCCAGAGATACAAAGCAGCCTGGAATGCCTGTTCGAGTGGCGAATGCGAACAAGTCCCTGGTGAGAGACAGGGCCGAAAAAATCGAGCGCCCCGGCACGCTACATGTCTGGGCGGGACTCATTACATGCGGCAACACTTTGGAGAGGCGCCTTGAAATTATGGTGGCTACGATCTTATAGTCAGTATTCAGCAAAGTAATAGGCCTATATGCTCGCGGGTCTGACGGCTCCCCTCCAGGTTTCGTTATAAGGACTATGTTGCCCTCTTTAAAAGAAAGTGGCCGCTCACCATGGGTGAAAAAGGCGTTCACCATCTCTAACAACGGGTCCTTCAGGCACGAAAAGAAGGCTTTATAAAAGCTCAATGGGATACCGTCTGGCCCCGGGGCTGAGGACTGGTTCATGCTTCCGACTGCATCCCACAGCTCCTCATAAGAGACAGGAGCGGTCAAAGTGTCAGCTAAAGAACTGGGAACTTGTGGAAGCTCACCGCAAAAGTTGCGAACATTCTCCTCAAATTCCGGGGAAGATTCGCGCTCTCCTGGCGCCTTAAAAAATTCCCTGAAGTGGTGAGTGAACACTTCACTTATGTCGGCTGGACGCGAACTGGCGGCGCCGTTCGGCAACACAACGTGGGGCACGTGCGCTCGACCGACGTCATCTACCGAACCTGCCCTAATATACCTTAGTGCCGACGGGTCTGATAAAGGCCTGCCTTGCACGAATGCGCGACCCGCTGCGCTAGACGACTGACGCAAAAGCCTCTCGTAGCGCGCCCTCAACAGACCCTCATAGTCGCGCATGGCAAATGTCATTTGCCCGCTCTTTATGATGCGCAACCTCCTCAAAGCCTCATCCAGTTCTCGTGAGATGCGCGCTTTACGTTTGCGTCCCGCCTCCGTAAGTATCTTGCGCCAACTCGACTTTAAGTCTTCCCACTCGTTCCTCTGCGGCCCGGGTTTCAGCTGGTCCTTAAGAGAAGCAACGCTATCAGGATCTGCTAGCAGGCAGATGTCCATACGCCACATGTCATGGCTGGAGATGGTTCCGCGTTGCACCAGCCGCGGAGACGGGAGAATGGTCGGAAATACGAGGTGTGCCAGACGGAAACACCAGCACCTCGCAGCTTTCGAGGCATCGACTGAGTTCTGGGGGCAGATAGAATTTGTCCAGCCGGCTGGCGGACGCTCCTCTCGCCCAAGTTGCAGCGAAGGTGCCGCCGTGGGGTCTGCACCCCAAGCGTCACTCAGTCTAAATTGATCTACCAAGTCACCAAGAGCGCACGCGCCGCGCCGTGGTCTTCCCTGACCCGGCCCCCGAAGGTCTCGAACAGGGTCTAAAACGCAGTTAAAATCTCCCACTAAAAATGTGGGGTAACTGTCGAGTGAGTAAACATCCAGCGATGCAAAGAAATTTGTAGAAAGGTGACGCTGTGCCGGCGCGTACACGTTTACAGCACGTACTCTGCGAGAAAAAAGGTAAAAATCGACCGCGATCGTTCGGCCGTCAAACCCAAAGGTGACATGCGCTTTTTGGCGCAAACTGGGTCGCAAAAATATTACGCCAACTCCTGAGGCAGGCGAGTTCGACAATGTAAAAAAAGCGTCAACACAGAAGCGCTCTTTAAACAGGGAAACATCTCGAGGCGTGCGAAAATTGCACTCCTGCAAGAAAAGAACATCAACGTTTCGCGCTCGAGCAAAGTGCATAACCTCCCTCTGCTTATCCTGGTTTCGAAAGCCTTGGGCGTTCAAGGAAAGAAAGTGCACTAGCATAAAAGGTTAAGGCGCTACTTAGCGTTGATGCTCCTTTCTTTCTCCACTGAGCTCAGTGATCGACTCGCACGCCGAACATACCACGATCTCCTTGGGCCTGGCGTAGCGAGCGCACCTCGTGAGGCGCAAAATAGAACAAACAAATGGCACGTGACATGAGCGGCACGCGAGCACGGAGCAACTATATAGGTGGTTCGATAGGGGCCGTGTGCAACGTGGAACGATGTCACGCGACCCCGGAACGGAGCAACAACCAGAAGGGACCCAATGATAGCCGCTGGGGCCAACAAAAAACGAAATAAGGAACGATGCAATTAAAGAGGCATCAATGAAATTTCGCGAAGCCTGTATACGCAATTTGTGTTCCCCTGCTCGCCCAGCGAGAATCATCGCCCTTGGGCACGAATAGCAAGGGCGCCGGTAGAAAAAGAACGTTAATAAAGGCTGCGAAACCCATTGATGCCCCTTCAATTACAAGTCTGGACTGGCGTTAGAAATAGGCAGACACAGCTTCTTACTTATGTCTGCCGTGTGATCCGAGTCGGTTGCCGATGAAAGTTCGCGTTTGGTGTCCACACGAGAGCTATCCAATAGGTCCGCAACCTGGCTAATCGGGTTAATCAGGCGCGGGTCCTTGTACTGTGTTGAGAGAGCTTGCTTGGTCAAGACAAGTGGTTCGGCAGGCAGCGAGGCGTCGTCCTGGTGTCGTGCGAGGCCAGCCGGGAGACTTGCCGCCGTCGCATCACGGTGGTAGGGCTTGGATGCTTCTCGGCGGGCGGGCTTGGCGTCGTCCTCGTTGAAGGGAACGCGGAGTCCTCGGTTGCGGGCACCTCGGGCCTTGGCCGCTGGAACGTGTGTTTGATCCGCAGGCTTGGACAACGATGGCTGCTTACGCTGATCCGCTGAGCTTCCTTCTTCTGTGTCGACTTCCGAAGAGCTGGCCGGGGAGAAGGAATCATCGGTGGACGAGCTGCCCGCTGTCGCTGCAGTGGGTTGGCTAGCAAGCTCGTTGGTTGATGACGTGTCCCTGTCAAGTGCGGGCAATGATTCAACGTCATCCATCGGCGTTTCTTCAACGCTTGTCGTGGTTTTCGAGGCGTCGTCATCGCTCGAAGGCACAGAACTGCAAGGAATGTCCTCGGGTGGGGTCTGTCGCTGGGATGAAGTCGCCTGCGAAGCCTCGTTGGCGCCGCGAGGAAGCTCGGGAAACTCACTTGCTGCGTCTGCGTAAGACCGCGGCCGCAGGCAGTCCGCCGTGGCGTGGTCTCCCGGCAGCGGCGACACACGGCCGAGCATGAGTCGAACTCGTGTCCGAAGGCCTCGCACCGAGGACACCAGGGCGTCTTGCAGTCGGAGCGGTTGTGGCCCTCGCGTTCACACCGAGAGCACACTCTCTTTACGCCCCGGTACTCGCACTGTACCTTGTATCCTCGCACAGACAGGAAGTTTGGAATGGGTGACTTCATCTCAATACGAACGAGACGAACGCCGTTCTCGATGCGCGGTCGACCATTGAAGTTCGGGTAGTGCACGCTTAGCACCCTGCCGTAGGGCGACAGGGCTGCTCCCAGATCTTGGTCGTTCATGTACCATTGGAAACGATAGATGGTGACGTACACGATCTGAGGACCTATGCATGTAACGGGGCACGAAGTACCATTCACAACGATGGCACCACGCTCGTTGAGGGTCTTAGCTGCAGCAGCGGACGAAACCGCGGCACAAAACTTCATGCCTCCTTGGTGCTGGAGGCCCTTGAGGCCGTGGGGACCCACGACGTCTTCGATGGCATCAATGATGTCGTCAACGGAAGCATCCTTGGGGGCATCAAGCTTGAAGCATTGCGCCTTGGGGACTGGTGGCCGGTATTTCACGGCAGCGGGTTGCATAGAGGCCATCTTGGACGGCGAGACGAAGGAGACGGGCAGCAAGGTGGCGGAGAGCGTCCAGAAGCACAGGGGGGGCTACCCAACGCAAAACGTAGGGTCGCCCCGCAGGAAACGAAAGAGAGCGCCAAGAACACGAACTGACGTGGCAAGCCGAGCTTAGTTGGTGGAGCGACTCGTCTTAGTTCATTTTGTACTTGAACGTACTCGATACAGCGTCGTCTGTACCTTCTGTACCGCCTTCTGTACCGGCGTCAGGGAGTGAACCTACCTAGTGGAACCTTTCGTAACTGTTGCCGCTGGAATTCTTAAAATGCCGCCAGAAGCTGTAGTGGCGCGGGCGACAGCAGGCGACAGTGTGAATTTTTTTCTGCAGTATATGTAGTATTTGATTTCGCAAAAATCAAGCATCTATGAATTTTTTATAAAGCAACACTGTAAATATCCCTTGCGTATAAATTTTCCGTATTATATTTGCGTAATGTCTTATTCTTGTTCAACAATATTGACAAATATCAACGTATAAAACCAGACATACACATTTAGACTTCGCTGTGAGTATATAAGACTATTGCGGAAACTTCGTTTCACTTTGGCCGGGTGGCTGGATCGAGTCACAGAATGACAGACAGACAAACAGACATACAGACAGACCAAAATTTCTGGGTTTAAGTAGCCCAAGAAAGACTATCGTCTTTAAAATAGTATTCACAAAGTAAATTAACTTTTAACTCTCTTCATCGTAAAAGGACGCAGTGAAATGTAAAACAGTCCGTGGAAGGTAGACTTGTAAACTCCCAAGGTTAATCTTCCTGTTGCTGCCGTTCGCTCACCTTGCACGTCTCTTCGCAATATCAGCGACCCGGAAGGAGACGGGAACTGGAAACACGGCGGACACAATGAGGCCCTTCAGCTCGTTATCCAATGCCTGTACCCGGTGCGGCCGAAACTCGCTCGCTTTTGCTTGTCATTTAATCGCATGTTTAGGCGTACCTGCTTCCGGAAGCATAATAAAACGTGTCTTGCTACCGACGCTGGCCTGCGTAGACGCGAGAACCTGCTCGCGGCGCACGGGTAACCGCTTTGCTTTGCATATTTGAAGTAACTCCTTTGGGCGCGTAATCGGCTCAACGCGGAAACGTGCGGTGCGTTGAATTGGTGATCCCGCATGCGATAACGGGCGCATACCCTCAAGGCTGCACTTCGCGCTACGCGCTTTTTTGTTTCTCGGGTCGCAGCTCTGGTCGCAGCTCACGACTCGTCGCAGCTCGTAAATAAAGAGTAATGGCAAACATAGAACGGAGGTGTGACGGATAAATAACTCCGCGCAGCGGTAACAGGCAGGCCAGCTTAGATTATATTCCAGTCTCCCCGGGAAATAAAGACGGGTGAAAACGGATTAGACAGCTCAGGAAGTGTCGGCAAAAGGCTTCTTTATCTTTTTGGGCAAACACCGAAACACGTGCCGTCGGAGGAGGAACCAGTTTGAACGATGAACTGCTGAAGGCCACCGAAGATTTAGTTTGGAGGACTAAATAAAGAATATCGAGGGAAAAAGGAGATTACGATCGAAATAATCGTCTTTATGAAAACGAAGGTACACCAAACCAAGCACGAAACAGATGGAAAGAAAATAGAAAACCGGGAAGCTGGTCAGAAAAAAATAAAATAAAATACACCCTTGAACAAAGGGAAAATGGCGGCAAGAGAACATGGAAAAGTGAGAAAAACAAGAAGGGGATGAGATTAAATAAAGAAAAGATTGAAATTGCAAAAAATATAGCACACCCACAAGAAACTACACAGCAACCGAAGGATGACAAAAAATACGTAAACATGACAAAGGCGCACCCAAGAGGTTTTGTAATATACCATAATATCTTATTTAAAGACGGATGCCCATCAGAAATTTGCCCTGATGCTAAAGAGATTGAATATTTAGTAGAGAGTGCATTGGTTCGCATTTGTCAATTTATTGGGGGCATGTTTAAACAACTGCAAAAAGTAGAATCCCGTGTTATAGGTATAGCGTCACAGAAGCGTACCGAAAGTGAAATAAATTAGCAAAATCACGAACGCAAGAAAGCCCATCAAGATACTCCCACTAAGACAGCATTTGATGCGGATACAAAGCTAACGCAGCTTATAAACCTGCTTGTACAAATATCAAGGCAATATTGATCAGGGCCCTAGAAAATGTAACATAAGCTACGCGAGTTCCTCGGGATTGGCTGCAGTAGAGCTCGAAATTAATATATAGATGAAACGGGGAGAAGGACCGCTTGGGAAGGAAGCGAGGGAAACTTTTTGTGATTTGGACAGCTGACACAAAGACCACACAGCAATAACAAACGCAGATAAGCACACAAATAATGGCCGCGTATCCGCTCCTTTCGTTGCAAATGTCGCCCAAAGACGATAGTCGACTGGCGCCCCTGCCAAGTAAAGGCCTCCCTTCTCTTTCCCGCTCACCTCTCATGCTGTTCCTCTCCCGTCTCGTTCCTCCCACGATAACACGCTACAGGTTTGCTCAAGTCAGCTTAAATTTACCGCGTTCCACTGCTTCAAGTCTGGTGTCTCGATGCCAGCGCTGCCCAACAGCGGGGACACGCGTGAATTGAGGCACCCTATTTACAACGTTTACAGAACCACGTTGCCCTGCTCCACGAGCGTTCCAATCGGAACGTGGATCTCACGTAGTTGAACCTTTCGTTTCTATTGCCGTTTGACTTCTGAAATGCCGCCAGGAAGTAGCGGTTTCTGGCGTAGATGTAGTATTTCATTTGTTAATGCAAAGCATCCATGAATTTTTTTAAAATAAAGGAACACTGCAAGCATCACTGCAAAATTCGCTGCCGTATATTTGCTTAATGTATTGCTCTTGTTCAACAATGTTGACAATTATGAACACTAACACCGGACTTAGACGTTCAGGTTCGGCTGTGAGTATATAAGGCTATTGCGCAGCATTTGTTTTTCTTTGGCCGTGTGGCTTAATCGAGTCACAGACAGACAGACAGGCGTACAGACAGACCAAAATTTCTGCGTTTAACTAGCCAAAAAAAGACTATCGTCTTTAAAATTCACTGACGCAGGAACGCACACACAGAACATGCAGAGAAATAAAGTAAATCGAAACGTTCACAGTTTTTTTCAGGCAGGAGTCACGGAGAGATGACACCAAGGCCCTTGTAGTACGAGTCACCCCTGCAGATAAGTGCCATGAACTGATGATGTTGCTGAGTTTCAGTAATGGTTCAGCACGCAGTCCCAAAATTTTCTTCGTGGTTAGCCGTGGAGTAGCAAAATGGGGGCACACGCACAGCCCATGCTCAATGTCCTCACGAACACTGCAAGCGCGACAGTGAGGGTAGACAAGTCGCCAAGTCTTGTGCAAGTAGTGGCTGGTAAAAGCGACGTTGAGGCGAACGCGGTGAACAATTGCTTTGTCGCGCTTTCCCAGGCCAAAGAGTCGTACAGACCATTCTAGTAACGTCAATCTCGTGTGAGTTCGTAGTGCAGGTAAGAGAAAGAGGAATTCAGGGAAGGGTACTGTGGCATGGTCTTAAACTCCAGGGCTTAGGTGGCCAGTAAAATTTAAGCTATAGTAATACTTTAAAATGATAGGGTGTGCTGCCCCGTGAAATACACAAATGCCTGCAGCAGGTAAACATCTGCAGAGGGCTGGAACATGGAAGCTATTTTAGGACTTCAAAATCGAAAACGCCCGTGTCTTCGAGATTTCGGCGCATGTTGAAATATGCCCGGGTGGTCAAAATTAGTCTGGGGCTCCCCGCGACTGCGCGCCTCTTTGCCTGTGTAAAGTCGGCGCGTTAAACCTCATGACCAATCAGTCATTTTAGACCGTTGCTATTTATGCTTTGCATGGCAGGGTTACAAAAGACGCTGGAGGAAAATCAATCTGGTAGAGCGTGTTATTCCGGAGACGTTGCAGATAGATATGACGTTGTTCTTGTGCGGATGGTCAGAAAGATGCGCAACTGCTCGTGTATTTGTGTTCCAGGGGCCACATTAACGCGGCAAACTGGCGCGTTAATCCAGAAGGCCTGAGATAGCTCGCTCCCGAGTTTTTAGCTGCCCGAGTTAACAAAAGAGTGATATACAACATCCGATAAACCGACGTAACAGCCATTTCGTGCGCTCTGGGCGTTAAAAAAAACGGCGTTTCACGGAGTTCGCTTCGCTGAGACGTGAAATGCCATTGTTTAAAGATATTACGACAGTTGCGACAACAGCCTGTACCCGGCTTCATTTACTTCAAGATGTGGTGTAAGTAAGTTCAAGCCGTTGCGCACGCCCTACTCCAATTTCTGGAAAGAAGTGTATTTGCTATTGCATTTTGGAGGGCACGGAAGAAGAGAAATACCACTGCTACGGATTTATTTTAACTACAGTATGCACAAAGTTCTGCATAGAACGATGCGAAACTCTGTGGTTATACAGTCAACGTGGTATGTATTCCTTTTATATACACCTACTATAACCGTAGCACGCTTCCTTTCTTCTTTAAAGGTGTTCATTTCTTGTTGAGACTGCGTGTTATTCTCGCAGGGAAATGTAAAAACAATGAAACGATGAGAAAACGAAAGAAGCGCCGCATTCTGGTTGCCAACGCAACGGAGAATACTCGATCAGCAAGGAAAATGCCCTCAGAGTGCACATACACGTACACGTCTCTATACTGACTGCGCGCGACATGACAGAGACAGATGAGGTAGTTCCCACGTTTCGCCAGATGTGTGCTTGCTTATGCGGCCGTTGCACGGCCTCAAGTGTGAATTACCGTATATTGCAGTCGGGTACCGCATAAGTGCATTATCCGGTAAAACGGCCGGTATGACCACCCTTGAGGATTGTTTATTTCCAATTTAGTTTTGTTTTGCTCACGGTCGTTTTTCTTTACACGCGCGGAAAACTGCATTTGTAGGAGAGCGGCGGAAACCCACCTGTACGACTTCAGTTTTTCATGAGAATCCGGGTACCAGGTTACACTGCAACCGTAACTTCCGCAACTTCTTTCGCAACCGTAAATCGTTTCCTGACACAAGGCACAGTTCCTGGAACACTGACGCAATGCTCAAGTTCTACAGTTGTTTACTATCGAAAGTACCAATTTTCGTTTTATTCAAAAGGGACGTGAATCTGAAAAAAGTCAGCGTGGAAGATGCATGGTCGACGATGCCTGAACAGTAAAAAATACGTAACTTAGAAATGTGACTACACTTGCGCAGTTGATAATCTCTATTTGGGGATAACGCGGTGAGCGAAATGTTAAGGATGGAGGAACAAGGAACTAGATACACGAGCGCTGACTTCCAACTAAACCTGATTGCGGAACTACTACGATTAATCTCATGCCCTCTTTCAAGACAATGTAAAGAATCTGCAGAAATTCAGAGGATTGTCTACTGATGCGTACCATTCTCAGGCCGCTTCTCTAGAGTGTGAGTACTTTACAGCCAAATATGGCTGTGAGTAGCAAAACACGTTGGAACATCTTATTTTCTTTAAGTTTTCTTTGATGTAAATTTATACCATTAGAATTCAGAAGATTCAGGGCGTACTGCAGAATTGGTCCGTTTATGCGATTTTTAATTCGTATTTCCGATGCTATTTTGCGGACTTCTTTATATTCTTCAGTTTAGGGGTGAGATGTATCAGGGGCATATTTCTTTGTTTTTTTTTTTTCAGATCATTTTTGCGGAAAAGTTATTTTCTATTTTTTATGTCTTGTTTTTTTTTTGGTTTTGTTTGACCAATTATCTCCATTAACGCCATTGTAACAATTAAGTCTGTTATTCGGCAATTTTGTTCGAATGCAGGGCATTACATGGTCTTAAATGTGGAAGCACACGGCAAAGAATGCTACGCATTAAAACACTCACCGCCCTCCGCCCCCCCCCCCCCCCCCCCCGCCGCCCACCCGCACGCACACGCACACGCACTCCTGTAATACTGGGAGTGTTTCCGATCACTTGTGTCGTTGGTGCAATGACAAGCCGTTTCCTATACGTCTGTTCGTGAAAGTGAAATCTGGGGCGAGCTTGTGTAGTTGTTATCCTCCGTTGCAGTAGCCGATGCTACAATGATTTCGAATGTTCGTTGATTAGAGCGTCTACCCATGATGACACACTTGTCAAAACAAACAAACAAACAAACAAACAAACAAACAAACAAACAAACAAACAAACAAACAAACAAACAAACAAACAAACACGCGTTCGCCAGTTCTACAGTGCAAGGCTATGTGTATTCTTTTCAAGAGCAGCCTGCACTGAGCTTCCTCGCCCATTAAAAGCAATTTCTACTGGCCTTTTGCAGAGGAGGAGAACGAGTCCGGGGATTGGGTCCAGAAAGTGTGGGGTCAAGTTACCGCAAAGAGAACACGGAGCTGGGTGGGACAGTGCTTCGGGGCAGGGGTCGCAACCTGCGGCCACAAGCACGTCGCCAGAACCCCGACCCCTCCCTCCGTTACTTTCTATGAAGGCCGGCACGCAAGTCTTGACCCCAAATGGGGACCTACACGGCAGACATGAACAGAGAATTGATTTCTTACAGTTGGCCTGGTCCCCCATCTTCCCATTTAGCCAGATTATTTCCAGTTATTGTAAAATATTATTGTCAGCAATATTTGACACATATTTTGCCCCCACCCCCTTAACCCCAAATATTTAAGCCCCCCAACCCCCAACCTCCGCCTCAGAAGGTTGCCGATTCCTGATTTAGGGTGTCGACGCTCTGAAGGAGACGTGCACGGATAAAACTTGCTCTTAGAGAGAGGGACTGTGGGGAAAGCAGTGAGGGGTAAAAGGAGAATAATACTCGGAAATAAACCGCAAGAAAATACTGCAAACAAAACTTGAAGAGGAGGCTTTAGAGCAAAAAACTAGAACATTATGCCGGAAAAGCAAAGCAGATAAAGGGAAGAATGCTAAGCCAACAAAAAGAAATATATATATAGTGGACAGCGCGGACGCGCAAACATCTAAAATGAATTCCATTGTCTGAAAAAACAAAGTTTTCGAAGCCCAAAGTCCCGCAGGAAACTGAGCAACATTTTTGTTCCTAAATATGTATCCGCACTGTTCGACAATTTCCCGAGGAAGTGACCCAGTTCAATGCTGCCTCCGCGTCATACACGATTCAGGGAGCGGCTGTAGCTCGGGCAGAGGAGAATCGAGGACACATACACAGCAAATGCCCTGTGGTCTCGCGCACAGCGCACGTAGGGCACAGCGGTGAATCTTCCCGCCCTACCTTGAATTTGAACATTCTGGTATGGCCTTCGTCGATGCCCAGGCAGTTCCGCATTCCACTCCGTTCGTTGATGCCGCGTGTAAGACTGAGTTCAGTATGGGGGAATCAATGGCATGCATATCTGCAGTGAGTGTCCAGCCATTCCGACGTTTGCGCAGTCTGTCCTTCCGACAGAAAGGAAGTTGTGTCGTCTTGCCTGCGACGGAAGCTGCACTGTATGAGATATTACTTTATTTACTTATTTTGTTTATACCCACGCTTGCATGCCACAGTGATCCAGGAGCCATTCAAGAACGATGTGGACGAGTCGCACATACTGCTGTTGGGGTAATTTAATAAATGTCTGGACCAAGCTAGTCGCGGAGTTTGAATAGCTTTCGGAGAGCTCGTCAGGCACTCTGCGAGTGGAGGAAGACCACCCACCGCCGGGCACGATGCCCGCTTATAAAAAGAGAGGTTTGCGATTGAAGGTGTGTGTAATAAAAAAATTCCCCGCATTTCCCCGAGGGGAAGAATGTGAAAGTGCGAATGCACGAGTTGAATTTGCGCGGTTCGGTATAATGTTCGCGAAAGAGAGATCACCACACACACACACCACAACTACAAAGAAAGAAAGATGCATTTATTTCACATGACACCTATTTGTGTTGTCGTTGTACTTGATCTGCTAGAGCGGATCTCAGCTTTGAAATTTCGTGTCAGTACTCCTTTTTAAGCGGGTTGCATTAGCCCTTCTCACGCCCGATTCCTGGCCAATCCCCCACGTGGGTATGTGCCATGTCAGCGGCCAGGCAGCGCGCGCCCATCTCCCCCCGTTGCCAAGGAAGACGAGGAGATTCCTGGCCAATCCCCCACGTGGGTATGTACCATCTCCCCCCGTTGCCAAGGAAGACGAGGAGCGCGTGCACCCGCAGCTGTTGCTAGGCGGACGGCGGCGGACGCTTCAGGCTCGCTTAAGAAGTGCATTCGCACTTAAAAGGCTGCGCATCTCTTCCTGCCTTTCAAACCCTCTTCTGCTTTTCTTTTTTCATGGAAAGAAGAGTTATAGCTGTAGGCACATAGTTCTACTTCAACTTAGCTATGTTTTCTGGCGAGGATAAGATCCTCTCGAAAATCGAAGCGAAGCCTTGATCAGAAGTATCGTGTTTTGCTTGACCTTTGGGCGTGAAAATGGTTTACATCGAGACACAAAAATAAAAAAAACTTCTTTTCGAGAATGAAGCGGACACCAAGAAGCCATCAAGACTACTTCCGTCCATAAGTTAGCTGTATACCAAAGATTAAAATGTTACTCTAGGCAGACAGACAGACGGACAGACAGACAGACAGACGGACGGACGGACGGACGGAAAGACAGACAGACAGAGAGAACTTTTATTTTTGGTCCTGAGGAACTACGTTGCGGTTGCAGTTGCGGGCCGCTCCCACGTAGGGACAGGAAGGCCGTGTCCCTCCGCCCTTTCGCAGGCCCTGTGGACGGCCAGGAGTTAGACAGAGAGGTCGCCGCTTTTGAGGTCTTCCTCCCAATCCTCTTTGTACTTAAATACAGCATCGCGTATTGAAGGGCATTGCCAGAGCATGGGATCTAATGAGCAATACGCCTTGAAGCCAAGAATTTTACCACCAGCTGCATTTAATCCGGAATAGATGATTACATAAACCGAATAATGGGTGTGGTGCCACAGGAATTTTTTTCTGTTGAGTTCCCAGAGATGCCACGGGATAAAAATTATTTAAACAACACTGAGGGATCGCTAAATAATATAAGTTCGGTAAAAATTGAAAGCAGCCTTTGCCTAGCGAAAAGGCAGTTGTCAAATAGCGATGGTTCGAAAATTCAAACGAGTAAACGAAAGGTGAAATGACAATTCACTTAAATAACATGCGAAGTGAATTGGTTGAACTTATTTTGTGCTACATCATGTGGCTTCTTCCTGGATTTTCGTCTGTAGGAATGTGTTTGCATGCATCTGACATGGTAACAATGCTTTGAGAGTCATTAAATGAATTTTTCGAATTCTGCAGTAATTTATGCAACACAATTCAAACCAGCAGTAGTACGCGAAGATCCGTTTTATGGTTCGTTTGTGCTTCGATCATTCTGGCACTTGTGTACCTGTTGACCAAAGTTAAGCTTCGGGCCATTTTGTTTGCGTTCACCCAAAACACGCTGAGGGAAGTATGCATTGTGCGCCTCTTCGAGTCAGGTTTTCGTTCACGCCGTCTAATGCTAACGTATATGTACGTTGCGAATTCACTGTACGTTTTGCACAAACACCTGCTGGTCAAAAGCCTAGGACACGCCATCTGTCCACTCAGTGATGGACTCGAGTTAAAAGTGGATCCTTCATTTGCCGAAATCGTCCTAGTTGCATCGTGTCGCACAATTAGTTGATATTAATTTAGAAATGTGTTCCCTGGCTGGATTTTTCGCATTACTGAACTAATATTTCCTGCAATCGACCGGTCCACTATACTGTTGTCAACGCACATGCTTCCATACGTGCCTTGGCATAGCCAGCTGGTGGGCTTCATTCTAAGCCGACCAGGTGGCCACAGATGCCGCTTTTTATTGGCGCACAATCGCGGGGCGATGTAGTCGTTGGCGATGGGTGAGCGTCTATTTTTGCGCCATATCATCTCGCTGCGCGGGTAATATCATGCGATTGCATCGGAATGCTGCCCCCTACTCGGCGCCTAAAATAAGCGGCTGTGCTATGTCGGCATAGCTTATCCTGTTTGTTGCTCACTCACCCGGTGCTTATGTTCGTAAGCCGTTCTAGTGAACACCCAAACTTGCGCCGCTTTCTAGAGCGTACACAAGGTGAGAGCATCAACTCTACTGGATGTGTACATGATTGAGTATCACTGACCAAATCCCGTGACTTCAGCTTCGGCGCAATGCACTCGCTCGAGTGACCAAACCATGCCACCTGCTGAACACATTCAGCGAATGGCAATGCCAAGATTAAGGATTTGGTTCTAAGGTGAGATATGCGCAGGGACATTACGCAGTGCGATGTAGCATTCCGCAGTGCCAATCGCAGTCTCCATTTCGAGTGCAATGTTTACTTGTTCGCACAGTTGTCATTCGCCGAGTATGCTTTGTTGGTCGCACGGATTGGACACTTGAGTTGATTGTGCTAAAGCTGAATCACGGGATCACCTTAGAGTGTATTAGCACCCGTTTGGGGAGTTTTCGCAATAGCATGGGGTAAGGTTTTAAAATAGATAGTCGGATGATGCGGGATACGAGCTTGTTCACTTCATTTCCACAGGACCAAGCAGATACGCGGCTAATTCTTTTTTTAAATCCTCGGTTATTGCTTAAAGAAATTGAATCACGTGATTCAATTTCAAAGTGATTCACGTGATTCAACGTGATTCACTGGGTGCAAAGGTGCAATTTGAGGACCTTTTTGGGGATTGTGGAAACTGGAGGTTGGGACCTGCTTTATATTCTGTGTCGATGAAGGCATTTGTTTGGTTTTCTTCGGTGAAGGCAAGTTTTATAGTACGGCAGGCTGTACCATATACAGCTAATAATCAGTGGCTGCGTGAATATTATCGCGTCCTCTTGCATGGTTGCTTTTTCTCTGCTTAGACGTGTTATAATGTGGTCTAACTCGTTAAACATTTTCTCTGAGAACGGCTCTGCCGCTTCTCAGTATAGGGTTGTGCCGTGGACCGTTGCGTGATTGTTCTCTGCGATGACATGTTTAAAGATTTTGGGGTGTTTTTATCTTGGCCGGGCGTTGTAGTCACTCGTCTGCCCCACACACCTTGCAGCGGTGTCAGGGCCGCGGAAAATTCGCAAAGTCAATTTAAAAAATGAAGGAATCGCACATTACCGCGTAAGACCTGAAGGTATACCGAAGCTGTGCGCAATCTTCACGACCTTCACGAAGGTTTAAGTTCACAATTGCGGCCGATTTACTCCTTCTTCGCTGCCGCAAGAACTTTACTTCATCATTTATAAGTGTGGGCTCCTTTATTTTATTGGAAGTGACAATCGTTTTACATCACCTGGAGGGGCGCACGCTATGACGTGTCTTTCTGGTTCCGAGCAAGTGTCACCACGATTAAGGCGAACGCTGGTGCTTTTAATTTTTGTCAAACTTGGTCAATCTCACTGAGTGGGTATGATGGCTTGACAAACGTGAGTTGAGGACGCTGAGCGGTCGCCGCGAGGCACGCGCACCACACCGCTCACCATTTTCTCCTTTTCTTAACTGCCGGGCGGTCGCCGCGAGGCACGGGCTCACGTGGACGCGCTCACATGCGGGCGCTCAGCAGTTTCTTGGGGACCGCTGCGGCCGCTTTTCTGATGGAGGCGAAAAGCAAAAACGACCGTGTGTACGAGATTTCGGCGCACTATAAAGATCCCCAGGTGGTCAAAATTAATCTGGAGCCCTCCACTACGGCGCGCCTCATCGCCTGCGTTGCGTCGGCGCGTTAAACCCCAACAATCAACCAATCAAGCAATTTATTGGTACATTTACCCGCGGACACGAAAAATAACAATTTGTTAAAAAGCTTCGCTGTTGAAGTTATCCCATAATGCGCTATATACACGTTTTTTTTCTTACTTAAAGACGTTTTAGTTCGTTTTTGCTAATAATTTATATCTTCTTCTGTTTTCGCGATATTGGTGATAATCTTCTATATTTTTTTATTTAAGTGACACAGTGATGGTGCCGGCGTTACAGTTGCAGAGCCGCTTTGGTGTGATGGCGTCAGTTGCGGGCACTGCTGGCGACAGTCTGCCGAGCATTGTATACCCCCCACAGTGCGTAGAACGAACTTTACTGCGCAGGTGTGGCGGCTGAGGGATTTACGTAACTTTTCTTTCGTCTCAGCCGTACCAACAAACCCTTCTTCTGACATATCAGTTGCTGCTGCGCGTATTCCAGATTCTGGCGAGCCTTGTCACCCCCCTGCTTTAGTCGTATACATTCCGGTTGGCAGCGACGTATTGTCGCGGACTCCTAATGAGCACAGCTGATAGCGGACGGCTAAGAGGCACGGGAAAATCGAAAATCAGCCTAATAACGCCACCGGGCTAATAACAAAAAAGGACAGAACCCACGACCGAATTCAACAACCAATAAGTAAACTGACCTGCAGCTCGTCCTCACTAGTGCTCCATCACTAGTGCTCCTGGTGACGTCACATCTGCTGCGGTCTCACAGCACGTCTTCGTCCAGCGTGAGCCCAGTAAGAGCGTGATCCCAATAAGATAAAAAAAAGCATTTAGAGCCAGCGCTGGGAATGATTGCTACACGCAATAGGTAGGGTCGGAAAGCAAATGCACAGTTGCAACTACGCCGTTGCGTCCCCGATTTTTCGTTTGGCTTGGCGTTGCCGGCGATGCACGTTTTATTGTCGCCCCAACTTCAGATTTTCAAATTTGAAGGAATGTGGCGTCCTACAAACGTGGAATTATAGTACTGCTATGCTGCACACTTCATGACAGTCAGAAATCTGCGAAGGCTTTATATGGCTGGCAGCCAACTGTGATGTGACTGCGGGGAGGGACCGCTCGGTAGTTGGAGACCTCAGGGCTGTTTGGCACCTCCTTTGCGTTGCTTGCCAACAAATAACTTGCGACGCCTTGTGGAAAAGTACTGAGTTAAAAAAAAAATAGGCCGCCTCTAACGCCTGTGCGGTCGCGCGAAGCTAGATAGTGCATCGCGCGTATGAGCAATGACCCCTTTCGCAACCTCGCATTCAGAGTGAGGCTTCATTTATACTTTGTATTTTTACTTTGGACTTTCTTTTCACAGCGGCAGCAAACGGCTTGCGTTTCGGGGGAGCCGCTGTCGTTAATGGGAACGAAACGTTGGCTGATCTGCTTGCAGTACAAGTAGACCACAGAAGCATACCTCGGCAAAGTTGGCGCGGCTCACTCAAACTCACTCACAATTTTTTTTTTCGAATCACCACTCACTCAAACTCAGACTCAATGCTGAGCAGCACATCTGCGCTCACTCAAACTCAAACTCACATTGAGCGCAAAACTCAGAACTCACTCGGACTCAAAACTCAAAATGTACTCAGAACTCAAAATGTACTCAAACTCAAAATGTAATCAAAACTCAAAATGTACTCAAACTCAAAATGTACTCAAACTCAATTTGGACTCAAAACTCAAAATGTACTCAAAACTCAAAATGTACTCAAACTCAAAGTGTACTCAAACTCAAAATGGACTCAAACTCAAAATGTACTCAAACTCAAAATGAACTCAAAACTCAAAATGTACTCAAACTCAAAATGTACTCAAACTCAAAATGGACTCAAACTCAAAATGTACTCAAAACTCAAAATGTACTCAAACTCAAAATGTACTCAAACTCAAAGTGAACTCAAACTCAAAATGTACTCAAACTCAAAATGTACTCAAACTCAAAATGTACTCAAAACTCAAAATGTACTCAAAACTCAAAATGTACTCAAACTCAAAATGGACTCAAAACTCAAAATGTACTCAAAACTCAAAATGAACTCAGAACTCAAAATGGGCTGAGAACTCAAAATGAATTCAGAACTCAGCATGGCCGTCAGAGAGATTGAGAAGTGAGAGAGTGAGAGTGAGAGTTTGAGAGTGTGAGATTGAGAGTGAGAGTAGTGAGAGTGAGAGTGTGAGTGGAGTGAGTGAGTGAGTGGAGTGAGGAGTGGTGAGTGAGAGTGAGAGTGAGGTGAGTGAGTGGAGTGAGTGTAGAGTGAGAGTGAGTGTGAGTGAGAGTGAGGTGAAGTGAGAGTGTGAGAGTGGAGTGTGAGTGGAGTGAGAGTGGGGGAGTGGAGTGGAGTGGAGTGAGTGAGTGGAGTGAGTGGAGTGAGGTGAGTGTGAGTGTGAGTGAGAGTGAGAGTGAGAGTGTGAGTGTGAGTAAGAGAGTGAGAGTGAGAGTGTGAGTGTGAGTGAGAGTGAGAGTGAGAGTGAGAGTGCGAGTGAGTGAGAGTGAGAGTGTGAGTGAGAGTGAGAGTGAGAGTGAAAGTGGGAGTGAGAGTGAGAGTGTGAGTGTGAGTGAGAGTGAGAGTGAGAGTGTGTACCTTTTGCTGTATACCTTTTGCGATATCCTCATAATTATAACCAGAAAGCATTTTCATATTTGTCCCACGTGACCCCCTCGACGAGACCTTTAATTTGATACCCCACACACCCTAGCAGGGTCATATGGAATTCATACCAGTCAAACTAACCATGACTCATGACTGTAACCAGGACGCATTATTTAGGTGTCCGACATGATTCCCCTAACTGGAACCTTCAATTTGACGCCCCACATGCTTCAGCGGCCTCACCTTGAATTTAACCCCATCTATGACTCATAATGACCATCTCATGATTCGAACTATGAAGCCTTTTTTTTATTTGTACCACGTGATTCCCCTCTTCAAGACCGTAAATTTGATACCCTACACTCCCTAGCGGGGTCACTTCGAATTTTACCCCAATATAAGACTCGCCATGACAATCTAATGGTTATAACCAGGAAGCATTTTTGTATTTCTCCCACGTGATTCGGCTCATCAAGACCATTGATTTGATACCCATCACATCCTAGCGGAATCAATTTGAACGTTAAACCAATCAATGACTAACCATGACTATCTCATGATATAGCCCTACCACATTTTTGTCCCACGTGATTTTCCTTATCAGAACCTTCAATTTGATACCCCGGACACCCAGTGGCATCATTGTGAATTTTAACCTAATTTGTGACCCATTTTGACTATGTCATGATAATAATCAGGAAGCACGTGATTACCCTCATCGAGACCTTTAATTTGATACGCCCTAGCGTCATGAACCTGAATTTTAACCGAATCTTTGATTTACCATGACTACGTCATGATATATCCATATCTCATGTTCGTCCCGAATGATTCCCCACATCGAGACCTTGAATTTGATTCCCCACATGCCCTCGCAGCGTCATTTTGAATTTTAACCCAATCTATGACTCATTATGACTGCCTGATGACTACAATCAGGAAGCATTTTTTTTATTTACCCCGCGTGATTCCGTTAATCCGGACCTTTCATTTGATACCTTACACGCCTTAGCCTCATCAGTTTCACTTTTCACCCAATCTAATGTGGTCATTATTCTGTCTTAAGGGGCGCTGCCCAGTCAATTCAGCTAATTCATTTGAAACAGTAGAAAGGACAGCCCCCGCCCCCATTTCCCCCCGGCTCTCACCTCTTCCTTTGTGACCCCTAGTATATCAAGCCGTTAACAGTAGCAGGCGAACAACCAGCACGCCAGCGCCGCCGTGTGCTTTCCCACCACCCTTTCCCACGCTCTTAGTGGATCCGTCAGGAGGAAAAGTTAAGACAACCCTTTTTTATGACCTCACCAGTCAATTATCACTCACGCGCCCAGCCGCGAAAATTAGGTATACAGCAAGTGCTTATGGCCATAAAAATTCAACAAGAAACTAAAAAAAATCAGACACCACCACCCTCCCAACCAATCATGCAGATCGCGATTGGTGCCATACCCGCAGGTAACTTGAATTCCGAGCCCACAGTGACGCATGAAACTTAACAGCCAACCATAGCTGCCTGCTAGGCTACTCACATGTACTCAAACTCCAAATGGACTTAAAACTCCTATTTACTCAGAACTCAAAATGTACTCAAACTCATTGTAATCAAACTCAAAATGTGCTCAAACTCAAAATGTACTCAGAACTCAAAATGGACTCAAACTCAAAATGTACTCAGAACTCAAAATGGACTCAAACTAAAAATGGACTCAAACTCAAAATGTACTCAGAACTCAAAATGAGCTCAAACTCAAATTGTACTCAGAACTCAAAATGGACTCAAACTCAAATTGTACTCAGAACTCAAAATGGACTCAAACTCAAAATGTACTCAGAACTCAAAATGGACTCAAACTCAAAATGTACTCAGAACTCAAATGGACTCAAACTCAAATGTACTCAGAACTCAAAATGGACTCAAACTCAAAATGTACTCAGAACTCAAAATGGACTCAAACTCAATCGGACTCAAACTCAGTCGTGATCACTCGGCTCAAACTCACTCAAGCTCAAACTCACCATGCCACACTAGCCTCGCGCTCACTCAAACTCAAACTCACGCGTGAGTTTGAGTCCAAATGAGTCTGAGTGAGTGGACTCATGAGTGAGTTTGCCGACCTCTGCACAGAAGTATGTGCCACTTGGAGCAAGGGCTCTGGAAGAGAGTGGAAAATGAACGCCCAGATGAAAAAGCAAGGAACGGATACGGCAAAATTTGCAGCCTAAGCCCTCATTCATACAGCCGTCGCCTCCGTCGTCACGGGAGCGTCACGTCAAGAAACCGGGACGTAGACGTAAACGGAGTAGCGTTCGTACTGGAGCTCTCCGTCAGTGTGCAGGGTCGTCTACCTAGTAATCAGTTTAGCCTAGAATTGATTGTGCTTAATCTGAAAAGTAAAGAAAACTGATTGGATTTTTACGTGTGCTCACTTTTCGCTAAATTTAGTCGTAAAAATTTGTTTTCTGATTGGCTGGTTTACCACGGTAGTGGTCCCGTCGCGTCGCGGGGTGGAAACGTAGAGCTCGGATTTTCTTACAAGGAAATTGAAGTAAATTTGTGCAAGTGCTACCCGTAGGTACTGACAAATGCACTTGAATGCCCCTGTAAGAGCGAAACAAAAGAGTCCCCCAAGCTTGATAAACATTCTTCAAGAGTATAACCATTCAAAATATTCTCTCTGTACAAGGGCATTTAAGTGAATTGGTAGAAGTGCGTTTTGTAGATGCATGGTTTACGCTTTTAATTTATTACGTGTCAATAAAGCGAAACTCTGCAGACTGATTTCGCCTGTAATGGGGTCAGTTTGGAAAGTAATACGCGCTGTTCGCGGCCGCTATATGTAATAAAGTCACAATGGTTATCGACGTGCACATGAAATCGAAGCCCTCGTAATTTTAACAGTGCAGCTGTTGTAGGTCGAGCTTGGGCGAGCGCCCGCTGTCGCTCGAGCCGACACGGGAAAACCATAGCTCCGCGGTTTCAGCCGATTTCACAGGGTGGAACTAGGTTAAGTTGTGTTTTTTTAACAGCGAAGCTGTTTAGGAAATTGTAATTTTTCGTGTCCGCAGTTAAAAATACAAAAAAAAAAAAAATCCGGAGTGCGCGCACGTGAGCGCGCACACGTGAGCGCAGGCCTCGCGAAGACCGCCCAGCGTCCCCTGCACACGTTCGTCGAGCCAAGCATATCCACTTAGGGAGATGGGCCAAGATTGCGGCGACCACCCGGGAGTGAAAAAAAAAAAAAAAAACTTTAAAATTGCTGAGCGCTTGTGTTTGCGTGCCTCGTGGCGACCGGCCAGCGTCCCCGGCGCCCGTTTGTTAAGCCCAGCGTACCGACTTAGAGAGATCGGCAAGATTGGCTAAAAAACAAACAAACAAACAAAACAACAACTCCAGGATCTTAGAGAGATCGGCAAGATTGGCTAAAAAACAAACAAACAAACAAACAAAACAACAACTCCAGGGTTCGCCGTAACCATGGCAACACTTGCTCGAGCGGAACGAGAAATACCCCAGCGTTCGTCGTAATCGCGGCAACACGTGCTCGGAACGAGAAAGGGATATCATAGCATACGCCGCTCCAAAGTGATGTCCAGTAATTAGGGCTTCCAAAAACGTGAAGGCCTCCCACACTTATAGCAACAGTGATGGTCGCTGCGGCAGTAAAGAAGAAGCAAATCGGCTGCAATTGTGGAATGAAACATTCGTACTGGTCGTGAAGGTTGCGTACAGATTCGCTACTTTCAAATGTTACGCGTTGGTGTGAGCTTCCTTTTTTTTCATTTTCAGCCATTTGATGGTTAGTGTACAGCTTTTGTTTGCTCGGACAAAAAGGCACTGGTTAAACGTGCTTATAGCGCGCGTAAATGTGTGGGAAAATCGGCGGCAGTCTGCATTTGAGGACGCTGCGAACAAGTCGACTAAAAGGAGGCTAAATGGTGAGAACATCGCTAAGAGCCACCGCTGCCACAATAACTCTGCTCTGTATCTGTTGACACCTGAGTTGTGTCCGTGCCTTAACAGCAGAAATTTTCTTGCCAACGGCAGACTACTTGTAAGGCAGATACGATGCGTCGGGGTGGTCTACAAAATCGTGTCACATAGAGTAGCAACCTATTTTTAAGGCGAAAGCACTAATTTTTTGTTTCAAACGCGTGGGTTGTGCTGTTCAGAAAATACCTGGCGCAAAAAAAAAAAAAATGCTGAAGTTACGTGAACCATCGAGTGCCCGCCTGGAAAGAGAAACCGCGTTGCAGGAGGAGGGTCTGAAGAGGGCTCTGAGGAAGGCCGACGCAGCGCACGCCGGGAACTAGCCGAAGAGGAAGAGCTTCGGAAGCACGCGCTGTCGGGACGGTGGAGGCCGCAAAGTTGAACTTAAAATTCCAGATGAGATCAACACAAGGTCCAACTGGGCTTTCGCCTTCTCATGCTTCCAGATCTCCAAGCATCCCCCGAAACTTTGTCAGGGATATTTAAGGCCGCAATATGTTTAGATGACGATGGGGAAAAAATGTGATGCCTTTCCGCGTCATTCTCTTAGTGTTTCGTGCAATAACATAGGTCTGAGTGCAAACAATCACTACTAAACTGCAATTATAACTCCGGAACTTACCAAAGTACTGGACAATGCCGTACAAGGCACAGTTTTGTAGGTCTATAGTAAGTGAAACAAAGGGAACAAATCTATAACTACACCAAGAAATTTCTAAATGACAGAACTGCCTTCGTTCCCGCGTCATGCACGTATAGTTTCAAAGCTTGCACGGGGAAGCTCTCATACTGCCACTTCTGCTTAGAGAGAGAGAGAGAGAATGCATTTAATGGGAAAAGCGAGGTTAGCCGAGCCATATCGCTTAGCATGCTACGCCATATGAAGGAACGAAAACATAAGGGTCTGTGAACTAAAATATTTTAATGAACCATTTTGACAAAACCGCGAAAACGCGGCCAAATCACATGACTCTCAGTCAGTCAGTCAGTCAGAAAGGATTTTATTAGACAAGAGATAAATTACAACGTTTTTGTATACAGAAGGAGGTCCTATAGTCAAAGACTGAATCGGGACCTCCAATATTAGTGAACATAAAAAAAATCTAATAAAAATAGCAAACAGCAGTAGCAAAAAGCATAACAAGACACATCGTGGGCAACACAAAGTGTGCGACAACAGAACAGCGAAAAAGAAAGAAAAGCGAAAGTTTACAGGGAAAGAAACGAGGGTAATTCAACACTCCGAATTAATTGTGGGATAGTTACAAGTTGAGAAATTGTAAAAAAGCGCACGCGGAAGAAATTCCATCCATTTGCAGCAATATACAACAACCGCAGATGAATTTCTTAATCGGTAGATGGGTGTGAAAAGGTTGGCATGAATGAGAGAGGGAGAGAAAGTAAAAAGGTTGAAAAGCGACAAAAATAGGAACTAATCGCAACTATGCTGAATGAGGCATGGATGTGAGGAAAGAGTTCAGTTCTTTTTTGAACGTCCCAATTGATTGGGAAATTTTGATTTCCGATGGTATGGCATCCCATAGCCGGATTCCGGTGAGGAAGGCGGTTTGTTTGCCGTAACAGGTATGAACTAGGAGTAAAATGAAATTGTGATTACGTGCAAACCTTGCGAAGTTAGTTTTTAATAGGTTGTATTCGGGAATTATGAACACAGGAAGCTGGTTGTTAATTTGTTTAAATAGTGAGATACCCAGCTTGTATTTGAAACTGTTTTCAACATTTAAAATGTTGTCAAGAAAGAGTGCTCTGGCGTTGCTGCGGTAAGGACTGCGGGTTAGTAGTCGTTAGACTACACGCATATGACGCCATGCTTTCGCCAAAGCAGGGGAGTGGCGGGACTGGAAAGGAAATGTTCACGTAAGAAACCCAGATAGTAAAGAATAATCCTCCAAACAGAATTACCAAACTGGCCCATGGATCGGAGTCATTTTTGCGACCACCACCAACCCGTAAGCCGGACAAGCCGCACATTCCAATGCACCCAATTTCAAACGTCTCGCGTACCCGAGTACTTGGGATGCCAATCGAGAATGACCGCAAAAGTAATTTCTAAATCACATTAGAAGGAAGCGACGGAAACAGAAGCAGAACCACAAACCCTCATAAAGACTTGAGAGAAAAAAGATGTTTCGCTTTCTTGATACCTTCGTTTCGATTCGACTACTACCCTCGCTCCTTAGCTTCGCCTAACCAGGAAAGATATATAACGAGTCGATGCACTCACCCCACCTACCTGCGAACTTGCTCTTCACCCCAACCGCGGCACATCTACTGCCAGCCTCAAGGGCTTATGCCCGCATAACATAGTTTTAGAACTCGCATAAGCAACACCTAAGGAGCCAATATGCAAGAATCCGGGAGACATTCATTGAAACACGCCAACTTTGCGCATTTCTACCCTGCCCCTTTACATACCTAGGCAAGGCTAACTATTAAACCCCTGCAACGATATATCCCGCTGAACATAACGAGGTCAGGAGGAAGAAGCGTGCTGTACCTTCCATAAAATACACAGCAATAACCCGCACACCATCTTTGTAGGCGCAGCAGAATACAATCACCACGATGCATACGCGGTGCTGTAACGGACCTCTCTGAAAAACTTCTGAAGTCAGCCACAATGCGTGCCACCCGCCCAAAAACGACGAAAGAGGTGATGGTAGCCTCATCCGAACTACGGGATCCTACCTCCCAGAAAATCGTTTTTGATTCGAGGGCTGCAATTGAAAATTTCGCCTCCATCAGATTACAACTGGTGCCGTACAAAATTTTTGAAAACAGCCGTTCTATATTACCATACTAGAAAATATGTCTCATCTGGGAACTCGCGCACTTCGGCCACCAGGGAGACGAGACGGACCACAAACACGCCATGAGGGAGGGCCCGCGAGACGGGCAGAGCCTAATCTTTATCCCTATCTCAGGGCGCGGTCCACGAGGGTTCGCCTGCTCATATTTAATGAGCCCGCCACACACTACCGCCCCTCCTGCCGAATATATCAACGCGTGGACCAGAAAATGGACAACAGCAAAGAACGCACATCTGCGTTTACTTCGCATACTTTCCCCAACCCAGCCCGCCTGACGCACATACACCCACACGTGGTCTGTCGCGTGTGCGGCAAACACGCGCCCTGTGTAGCATCATGGGGGCATGCCCCCAGGGTTCCTTTCCAGTAATAATGCCTCTGGAGTGCTCACTGGAAGGCCGCGTTCCGCCACTTCGTTCGGAAGCTTCAGGTCCGCTTATTCGATAAAGATGCGGGCGATGCTGGCCAGTGGATGCCACTAGCCAATACATTTTTTACAGCTAAGTTGTCTTACACTAGGTTCTGACCTAAATTGCGCGCGTCTGTCGGGTCGCGCCGACAAAGAACTGCCCGCGCTCGTTTCAGGGCTGGTGTAAAATGTTGGGTAGCTCTCAGTTTAATATAGGTATCTTGAAGGGGAAAAATATACTGAAATTTGTTATTGAGACGACGCGGTCTTTACCCCAAGTTGTATCCACTGGCCACAATTAGGTGGTTCAACTTTATAGTGAAGTTGCAAACGTTACAGAATGCCCGTCTACAGCCAATACCGGGCCGTCTACATAGGGAGTACGGTTATCGAAAACGACCGTAACTTTTGTTTCATCGAAACTATCCCAAACAAGTTATATTGCTATTTATTTAGAATTATTTCTAAGGAAGTTATGTTTATGTTTTTATTCGATCAATATAGTACGTCACCATACGTTACCCAATGTAGTAGCCCGCGTAGCATATTCTTGTAGGATTTTATTAGGGCGTGAGACCTTAATCTTTCTCCCTATCCTCTCTCCGCGCCCCTCCCTTCGGAATGAACGAGCGGTTAAACGCTTACACTGCGCAACTGCACGAGGTGTTGGCTTGACCGTGACTGCATGCGCTTGAAGGCCAGACTGGCAGAAAGAAGCGTTTTCTCGCTCTGGGTTCTGTAATAGAGCCTTCGCCCTAAAAATACACAACAAACCCTCGAGCTTAAATTTCACAAGGCATTGATCTTTCGCGGTAGGTTGGCATTCCACATTCGTCTCACCGCTGCATACTCGCAGTCATTTATTCAAAACACACTATAGAGAAGGACCACCAACCAGTACCATTGGCGCTTGCAGATGAGTTCAAAGACTTCAGAAATAGCGATCAGAAATTTCTTGTTCTATGGGTTGAACTTTGCGATTCTTTCTTTTCTGTCTTGCCTATTTTTTGATAAACGTTGGTGTACCATGCACCAAGTCACGTCCCTACAGCGTTTTATATCATAACTAGTTTCCTTCGCCGATCTGTTCACTCCGTTGCATTATAATATCGTTATTTCTAGCGTGATTTTAGAGCGATAGTTCTACTACTCTATGTACAAACCCAGGCAGCGCCTCGTTGCTAAACATGACCTCCAAGCTCAACCAAAATCAAACTTGGATGTAGCCAGCGCCTCTCGCGGGTACGCGACGAAACCGAAACGCGGCTGAAGGTCAGCCTTTTGTGCCGTCACTGCCAAAGGCACCGGGGCTGCATTACAGTTCACTGCGCGTTCCCAAAGGGAGCATCGAGGCCGCAGAGCAGCGTGTGTGTGTTGTTCTGTGCATGGTTTATTTGTAAGCGCCCTAGTTGCTGCTAGAAAAGCGGCACTTTGCGAAACATTAGCCTCTTTGCGAAACATTAACACAAGGCATTATAATATCGTTATTTCTTGCGTGATTTTAGAGCGATAGTTCTACTACTCTATGTACAAACCCAGGCAGCGCCTCGTTGCTAAACATGACCTCCAAGCTCAACCAAAATCAAACTTGGATGTAGCCAGCGCCTCTCGCGGGTACGCGACGAAACCGAAACGTCAAGACATACTATAAAGTTACATCTGTGGGAGGCAGTGCTCTCGGTCTTCCTAAAGCAAGCAAGACCAAGCTATGGTACGACGAACTTGGTTTAACCGCGGCAATTTTTTTATAACGCGTATAACTCAGAAGTTTCTGTTGCATAATCATTCCTTTCGTCCTGCTTCTTTGCATGCGTTGCGAAATTTTGCGTTTTGTTTCTATTTTTTTCTTTGCGTTGCGCTGATTACGAGCCCCTCCCTCGGTAATGCCCATGGGACCGTAAGGGTATCGGGAATAAATAAAAAACGGAAAAATAGCGCAGCTTGCAGTAGTGGTGAAAGACTGGAGGAACAACGGAACTGGGAATCGATCTAGTTTCTTCCCTCCTGGTATCAGCTATCAGTGTGGGAGATCGACGAGCGCGGTAGTCGGGATCTGCCGCTCTTCGCCGCTGTTAAGGCGCGGCGGCTTCGGCGCGATAATGGGGTTTGGATCGTAACCGTCTCAGATGTTCTCGAGCAGCGACACGACGGCGTTCGCGCTGCGCTTCTTCGTCCTCGGGAGTTTCATAACTCTTCGGCCGACACATGTTTTGCGGGAGTCTAAACGATGTGCTCGGCGTGGACCCACGAGTCGCTGTGTGTCGCCGGCGCACCTTCTTTTATGCCGAGCGTTCCTCTAGTAGAGTTGAGCCCGGCTGCGAGGCCAGCTCTCGACGCTGATGGGAGCTGGACCCGACTAGAGTTGAGCCGTGCTGGGAAGGCTTGCGTTCGGGCTAGTTGCTATTCCATAACGTTCATCTTAAGCGCACAAAATCACACAGACACACGGGCACGGAAGGGTATATGTTGGACAGACGGCACGGTGTGTCAACTCCAGGTTACGCGAACATCAGAATAACGTACAGAAAAGAAAGGATGAGAACCTGTCTACTCACTGCGGTGAATGCCCCCAGTGTGAGCCGTACTTTCAAAACTCTGTGATATTGTTTCATGACTCTGATCAGCGCACGCGTGAGATAGTGGAGGCAGCTGAAATGCAACTAGGCGATTTACAATGTGTCAGTACAACATCGGTAGCCCTGTCAGATAAGGAGGCAGTGTTTTTAAAAAAGAACTGGTCATGGTAATGACTGACACGTGTGGGACTGCGCAAAGTGATTTCGTTATTCTAATCTCTGTATAATAGTAACCTTTTCTGTATCTTTTGTCTTTTTGCTGGTATATATTTCACCGCGATTCAATAAAATTCACTTGGAAGTAGCGCTTGTCCTTGTATTCTGTGTCCGTGTGATTTCATGCGCTTAAGATGAACGTTATGGAACCGTGCAGGGAGCTATGCTGGGATGCCCTCCGTTGTTATCTTACGAGGGGAGGGGGGGTGGCGGAGTGATTCAGTTAAGAGGGGAAGGAAGAGACAAGGACTGGGGATATTATTGAAATCAACGGTTCACCCTCATACAACCCTCATACATCCCGAGGAAGGGCAGTGTGTGTTTGAAAGGATGGGAAGAGAGAGAAAGAGGGAAGAAAGAGGAGAGAGAGGGAAGAGAGTGGGGGACAGTCTACGTCGCGTTCATCTCATCCGTGGCCCGACGGCTACAGACGCTGCGTTAGTCCAGTCACGACAAGGAAGTTGAGTAGCTGCTGGAAGACCTTCTGTCGGATGGCGTCCGGTCCCGTGGGGAACAGGAAGTCTTCCAGCGTCTTCCAAGCCCAAAGCCCGCGGCCGGATTGGCTGACATCAAATTGAAGCAGTGGTGGCTCGTGCTCTCCCTCTGCCGACGCGCTGGTCGTCGAGATTCCCGACACACCCCTCAACCACGTGTATGCGTTGTAAAATGAGGTGTGCGGTGAGTGAAGGGCTGAGTAGGCTGCGAAAGACGATGAAAGCGGGATGATGTCGACGAAAAGCTGATACTTACTAAGAACAAAAGGCAGAACTGCAACTAATGCCGCTGCTAAAGCAAGCAGTTGGGACCATTGAGATGGCTAAAGCGCAAATCACTGTTGGAAAGGTGCTTGAAGGGCGGGTGAGAAACGCCTTGTTCCGAGTGTATGGGGACGATCTTCAAGTTGGCGATGAAGAAGCAAGAGATCCTCACGTATTCTGGAGTATCCAGCAGTCGTCGATCTGTCAGTCACATTTTGTAGCTTTACTGTGCCGCGACATTTGGAGCGATCAGCGAACCCATAGCTGACGCATTGCTAAACATTGCGTGGTATGGAATTGCAGAAGCATGATCTTTGAGGTCATGTCATGTTATACAACCAGCACCATGGATCACTGGTATCAGGCGCAACACAGAAGCACATGCAAATTTAAGGCCACAGAATGCTAGCACATTTGAAAAGATGCCACCTGCTAATAAACGTTAGAACCGCTACTTTTTTGCTCATTTTTTTTCTTTTTTTAAAATTACACAGAGATGGCACTAGTGGTGTCAAAAAAATGGACAGAGCTTTTTCTTTTTTATTTTTAGCCTTGTGTTCGGGACTGAAGCCATTCAGTAATCTCCACAGGACAGTGCAAAAACGATAGAACTCGTGCGTATAGTTTGCGACAAGAAGACGTAACGACTGGACACATTCTATCAGAATGTTAGGTTGTCCATCTAAATTGGGACCGTTTTAAGCCGTACTATAAGCGCATCGCCTTTCACGTTTCTTTGGTGTGGCCAGCGAGTGGCGATCAATCGCATGACGATACTCAAGGGAGTGGTCGCTCTTGAGCGCTCTATCCGTCTTAAATGCAGGGTAGAGCGGCTTTCTCAGTCCGTCGCAACGTTTTTCCTGCAGTGGCTGGCCGCAATCGAGTGGGGGGCGATCAGAGCGGCCAAGCGTGTTAGCAGCGGTCACGGTACAGTGCCTCGATGTCCAGTGGCGCAAGACGCACTCCTCACGGCCTCCCGCCTTCCTGTGCGGCTATACCCACTGCTCAAAGATCGTCCACATCGAGGAAATTCCTCTTCTTCTCGCTTTCGTTTTCTAACTCCCTGGCATGCGACTACTGAAACGTAAGGCCATTTTCTCCCTTCAGTGAGCGAAGAAGGATGCACTGATGTGGCTGAATCGAGATCGAGGCATGTGATGTTGACTACCGGGGAGGGTGAGAAAGAGGGGGGGGGTAGCTCATAACGTGCAAGATTTCATGTGAGTCTGTTGCTAAGAGCAGCACAAAAAAGTAAAGTGCTATATAGTACAGATACATTAACTGCTTTGGAGCTTTGGCAGATGTTGTCATCCCAATATACAGGGCATACCATTGTCAGCCAATCAATCAATCAATCAATCAATCAATCAATCAATCAATCAATCAATCAATCAATCAATCAATCAATCAATCAATCAAATGCGAACCACCATACCTCAAATCCACCCATAATCTTCCACCATTCCCCCATGAGACCTAAAGGTGACCCATAGTTTAAATATAATGGATGCAGCGATGGCGTAGAGGTAGAACACCCGCCTCGAGTGCAGAAGGACCGTGGCTCGAATCCCGGTGCCGGACAATTCCCACCGGATTAAAAAAAAGAAAAAAAAAGAAAAAAAAATCCGCGTATTGATGGAATTGCACAAAGGGGCTTGGGGTGCGGCCTGACCCCGGCGACCATTGCCGGCAATGCACTCCCTCACCGGAGCAGGATTGGCCACCCTGGTGTAGTAACGGCCACAACCTCCCATGAATACGCCAATTAACCCTCGGCCCTCAGTCCCCAGCGGCTGCGAAGCAACTGACCACGGCGGCGGTCAGACCTGTTGTGACGCAGCAGAGGGTGCTAAGAATCACTGGATCCGGACAGGCCGCCAATGGAATCTGAACCTGGCAACGCCTAACGCGCGAACCTTATCTAGCGAAGCAAGTCTCGAGGTGTGGTTCGAGGAACTAGAGGGCATTAAATGGGATGTAATAGGGCTTAGCGAGGCCAGGAGGGCAGGCGAAGCCCTTACGGTGCTGAAAAATGGACACGTCCTATGTTGCCGTGGTCTAGAAGACCGAAGAGAACTGGGAGTGGAATTTCTTGTCAATAAAAGCATAGCTGGCAACATAGACGAACACTATAGCATTAACGAAAGGGCAGCAAGTCTTGTAATTAGGCTCAATAAGAGGTACAAGACTAAGGTGGTGCAGGGCTACGCGCCCACATCCAGCCACGACGACCAAGCAGTGGAACGCCTCTATGAAGATGTGGAATCGGCAATGGCTGAAGTAAAAACACAGTATACCGTAGTTATGGGGGACCTCAATGCCAAAGTAGGCAAGAATCAGGCTGGAGACAAGGCGGTTGGGAACCATGGTCTGGGCTGTAAAAATAGCAGGGGGGACCTACTAGTTGAGCTTACAGAACGGAATAACCTACGCATAATGAATACCTTCCTCTGTAAACGGGGGAGTCGGAAGTGGACCTGGAGGAGCCCGAATGGGGAGCACAAAAATGAAATAGACCTCATATTATGCGATAACCCTGGCGTCGTGCAGGATGTGGAAGTGCTCGGAAGGGTAAGGTGCAGTGACCACCGTATGGTAAGATCTCGAATTAGGCTAGACCTGAGGAGGGACCGCAACACGCTAGTACGAAAGAAGCCGACAAATGAGCTAACAGTAAGACGTAAAATAGAACAATTCAGGATCACGCTGCACAACCGATATTCCGCCCTTAACGAGGAAGCCGAGCCTACGACCCAGGAAGTTAGCGACAACCTTACGCGCATCATGACGGAGTGCGCAGTAGAAGTCGGGGGCACTATGGCTAGACAGGATACTGGTAAACCTTCACAGGAGACGAAAGATCTAATCAGGAAACGGCAAACCATGAGAATCTCCACCGCAGCTGACAGAATAGAACTAGCCGAGCTCTCGAAGTTAATTAATAAGCGCAAGACAGCTGACATACGGAAGTATAATATGGAGAGGATCGAATACGCTGTAAAGAACGGAGGTAGCCTGAAAGCAGTGAAGTCTTGGCGTGGGGAAAAATCAGATGTATGCACTTAAGGATAAGCAAGGTAATATCATCACAAATAGGGATAAAATAGTCACAGTAGCCGAGGAGCTCTATAGGGATCTATACAGTAGCCGGGACATACAGGATAATGCCGAACGAGACAGTAGTTCAGAGGAGATAGACACCCCACCAGTAACGACCGAAGAAGTAAGGAAGGCTTTGAAAGAAATGAAAGGGGGCAAAGCACCTGGTGAGGATCAGATAACAGCAGACCTCTTGAAGGATGGCGGAGAAATTGTACCTGAAAAATTGGCAAACCTGTATACGCAATGCCTAATGACCGGAATGGCACCGGAATCTTGGAAGAACGTGAACATCATCCTAATCCATAAGAAAGGCGACATGAAGGACTTGAAAAATTACAGGCCGATCAGCTTACTGCCAGTCGTCTACAAGGCATTTACCAAGGTAATCGCTAACCGAATCTCTGCAACCTTAGATTTCAGTCAACCTAAAGAACAAGCAGGGTTCCGTAAAGGTTATTCAACAATGGACCATATTCACACGATCAATCAGGTGATAGAGAAGTGCGCTGAGTATACTGAACCCCCCCATATAGCCCTCATAGATTATGAGAAAGCATTTGACTCGGTCGAAACCCTAGCAGTCATTCAGGCATTACGGAACCAGGGAGTAGATGAGCATTATGTAAGAATACTAGAGGATATCTACATTGGGTCTACAGCTACCATCACCCTCCATAGGGAGAGCAGCAAAATACCTATAAGGAAGGGTGTCAGACAAGGAGACACAATCTCTCCAATGTTATTCACAGCATGCTTTCAAGAAGTATTCAGAACGTTGGATTGGGAACAGGTGGGAGTAAGGGTTAATGGAGAATACCTCAGTAACCTCAGATTTGCTGATGACGTTGCCTTGCTAAGTAACTCGGGGGACGAATTGCAAAGCATGCTTTCCGCACTGGGCGAACAGAGTAGAACCGTGGGCCTGAAAATTAATATGCAGAAAACGAAAGTAATGATCAATAACCTCGGGACAGCACAGCAGTTTGAGATAGGTGGCGAGGCAGTGGAAGTGGCAAGCGAATATATCTACTTAGACCAAGTGGTGACCCCAGATCCCAACCATGAGGCAGAGATAATTAGAAGGATCAGAATGGGGTGGGGTGCATATGGCAGACATTCTCAGATAATGAATAGCAGCCTACCATTGTCGCTGAAGAGGAAAGTGTATGACAGCTGCATCTTACCGGTACTCACCTACGGGGCAGAAACTTGGAGGCTCACTAAGAGGGTTCAACTTAAATTGAGAACGACTCAGCGGGCAATGGAGCGGAAAATGATAGGTGTAACATTAACGGACAAGAAGAGAGCGGAGTGGGTCAGGGAGCAAACTGGTGTTAAAGACATATCAGTAGAAATTAAGAAGAGGAAATGGACGTGGGCAGGGCATGTAATGCGAAGGCAAGATAACCGCTGGTCATTAAGTGCAACAGAGTGGATCCCTAGAGAAGGCAAGCGGTGCAGGGGGCGGCAGAAAGCTAGATGGGCAGATGAGATCAAGAAGTTTGCGTGGATAAATTGGTCACGGTTGGCACAGGACCGAGATAATTGGAGAATAATGGGAGAGGCCTTTGCCCTGCAGTGGGCGTAGATAGGCTGGTGATGATGATGATGATGACGACGACGACGATGATGATGATGATGAGTTTAAATATGCACGAAGTGTGGGCATAATGCCACTGATGCTCAAATTGAAAAATGCGCTGTGTGGTTACGACCTTCCAAGAAATAAAGCTTAGTGGGGCCGCAGTCCGAAACTCCTTAGGCGCGTTTGTGGGAGCGCCTAGCCCGTTTGCGCGGCATTCCGAAGAACTCGGTGTAGCACACAAGTCCAATTTGCAGGGGACGGTGACACGTCGCGGGAGTGCGGGTTATTGTACGAGCACGGTCTAGAAGAGGCTAGTTGCAATGCAAGCTTCACTGGAAATTGGGTTGGGAATCTCCGCGGTTGCCAAATGGGCTGTGATTTTTTTTTCTGGAAATAAAATCCCGAAGATCCCTTCTGCGAATGCAGTTACGCCTGAAAATATCCTTTTGAAAAGATATAGAATGCAGATTGAAGACACCAGCAAACGGCTTAACAGGCTTCTATGTTTCGCAAATATATTTGATCACTATTAATTCAGTCATCTAAAACGCAGACGTATTGCCGTATGTCACAGGGGACCATGCTGAATCCCAGATTTGCCATTGACCATGCTTCGTTATTAAGCGGCGTTTTCCGCGTGTTTTATGATATGCCCCTGCCGCACGGATCTCTCGCTCGAGATATGTGGCGTTGTTATTTACGTTTAAGCAATGATTGAAAAAAAAGAGAAGGAAAAATTCACGGATTATTCTTATGTATTGCTCACAAACTTTTGATATTGTGCCCTTCCGCGGAATACAAAATCAAACGGGTGCTTTCAAAAGGCAAAGTAAACCAGACACAACAAAAGCGGTAAGACCTAGAAGATCAAAAGTGATATTATGCAGTTTTGAGAATCCTATCCCCGCTTTTTTTATTATGACCTCCTAAATACAGAGAGAGAGAGAGAGAGAGAGAGAGAGAGAGAGAGAGAGAGAGAGAGAGAGAGAGAGAGAGAGAGAGAGAGAGAGAGAGAAGGGTCTTTAATGTGAACTGGTGAGGTCAGCCCTGCTAAGAACAAGGCTTGCTACAACGCTGAAAAAAAAAAAAAGGAAAGTGAAAACAGGAACTAACCTTGCAGTATTTGAACTGTTGTTGCATTAATCCAAGCACGGCTTGTTGTCGCTCTTCCTTTGTGTATTCCATGTTGCGAAACTAAAAAAGCACAATCTTTCGATGTTTTTAAGTGAATATAAAATGAATGGCAAGAAATAAACATGTGTAGATAGATAAACATGTCAGCAAATGAAAAAAAAATGCCCAAATATTTACATACACCTATGCTGACGGGGAATTTTGGGCGTGCATGGCGGTAACAAGTCGCCATGCATTCCAGAGACGCTCTGGCCTCGGGGTCCCGTCCGCCGTGAAGCTCAACCAAAGAGCAGCCCATTAGTGGACCTGAGCAAGCTTCCGGCAATCAGCGAGCCAAGGCTGCAGTGTCGCGCATTCGTACGTGTGGCAAGAGTCGAACAAGAAAAGAAAAGGCAACTGCGACAATCGTTCATAATTAAGACTGGTTGTGTCAAAACAACTTGCGAAAGCCCTTCAATTGTCTTTGACGTGGCTTAGCGAAGCAACGGGATACATGATTGTGCGGGGACCTTGGAAATATGAGACCGCGTGATTGAAGCTGTTTTTTCACCTGACGGGATGGCTGTGGCTGTGCTTTGTTAGATGTACGTGGGCAAAAGCTAATAGAAAAAACAGATCAATGATGAAAGCACCGCTTGCGTTAGCCCGTAAAGTTATTCTGCAGACCTGCTGCGGTGGCCCAGTGTCTATGGCGTTGTGTTGCTGAGCCCAAGGACGTGGGTTCGGTTCCCGGATGCGGCGGTCGCTTTTCTGATGGAGGCGAAAAGCAAAAACGCCCGCGTGTCCAGATTTCGGGGCACTTTAAAGATCCGTAGGTGGTCAAAATTAATCCGGAGCCCTCCACTACGGCGCGCCTCGTAGACCAGGTGTAGTTACGGCCTGCTGAACCCCACAATTTCTTAAGTTGTTCTGAAGGGTTGATTAAAGCAATTCATCTCGAGTTGCCTTTTAATGGAGGCCCGACTTCATGCGTTTATGAACCAGAGGAGTGAAAAATCATCATTTTGCGCTCGTTTTAGCACTAAAGACTGAAACAAAGAGGGCGTCGCTCATATCTGTCGCAAGGAGGCTCCGAGATGGTCTTGCTTCTCCGCAGTGCACGTCAGCTTTCACTCTCAAGCTGGACGCCTCATGCGTGCTCAGAATCTCCCCATTTGCTGTTTCGTAGCTGTAGAGATGTCCAAAGAGGGCAGAAAAACCGGTGGGATTAATCAGACATTTCTGACAATTTGAAAAAAAGAAGAAAAAAAAACAATACATAGGGCAGCATTGAGTTTAAATACTGTACTCTCAGACCTGTACAGATTGCAAAAGTTGATTAACTGTTTTAACCTGGGCTGGAATATGTATGCATCTTGCGAAAAAACAACCAAAAACAAATGAGAAAACAACGCGTCGTTTTGAAATTGTAGATGAAGGGGTTTTAGGAACTCTGCACGTATATTTTGTTCATGGAAGGCAGTTGTAACTTAAGGGATTTTAGAACAGCTACATTAAGATTCACTGCACCCGTTTTCCACAATCATATGCGTACTCACACTGTTATACCACGGCTGGCGATGCTTTCAACGGCAGTTTCTAACAGGGAAATTTTTCGAATTTCTGCTCTTACATGCAGTTGCTCGAATGCGCCAATATTACTTTTTCATTATGACAAACCGGAATCCCACTTCTAATTAACGTATTTCCGGGATTTTAATCTTAAACGTTCTGTATGTACGGAATTATGGGATAACGAAATTCTTAGCTTTGTTGACACACCGCCGGAATTAACACAGTGATGTGTTTCCGCAACACATGATAAGACAACGGGGTATCATGTTAGAAAATTTGACGCAGTTTTTGTCTTTGTAAGACTGGCAGAAACGCCAAATAATGATTTATATCAATTCCGCATAATCGGTGCAGCTCACGGGAAACATACGGAAAACGTGCGGTGTTGCATGTCGCGCTTTAAACGCAAGCACAAAAACTGTGCCAAACGTTTCTAGTCGGGGAAATTGTTTTATTCTTTTGTTTTTGGAAATATTATTAGCTTATACGTGGTTGCGCAATACTCCTCGGAAATTTCGTATTTCCGTATATACGGAACGCTTCACTATAGGGCGACACATCCGTTTTCGATGTCATGCGCCCATTTATTAACTGGCTCTATGCACTGCGACTAGAATCTCCGAGTAGAAAACAGTAAAAATGGTGCAAGGAGGTTGTAAACAGGTGTAAAAAGGTGTTGTGGCCGAGTGGCCGAGTTCGCCGCCGATTAAAAGTCACGTGCTGCCCTGCAGCAACGCACACCGCGAAAGGGCAAGGCCAGGCCACCGCACACATGCGGCCAGATTTTTCGTTCGCTTATCCATCCTTGAGCGGAGTGCGGAATTGATGGTGTCAACAAATCTTGCCCGTAGCAGACGGCAGTCGGAGGAGCGTAATGCGGAAGTACGTCACCGCTGACTAGCGCAGCATCATGGGAGGGAGTGCTCGCGCGCCGTCAATAGTTGAAAAGAGGAGGAAACGCGGCGCGACGATAATGCGCGGTTTTTGATTTACGATTTTTCAGCTAATACTCATCGCTTTAACAAAATTCTTGCGGGAGGAGATTGCTAATACATTGTCTTATTTGGTTACATGTACATCCATGCATCGGCGGAAGGTATTTCAGGACCCCTTTAACGTGGTCGTCAAACACGCAAGGATAAAGATTTAAATGTATAAGGGTTGCAGGAAAAAAGGCACTTTGTGCCTAGGTCACGAGGGAATACAATGTTGTTAACAAAAGGCAGAACTCTTAGTAGGTTATCTGAAACTCAATAAGGAATTCATCGTTCTAGCGAACATTAAGACAGGGGCAAAGGTAAAGAGAAGACGAACCACACGCTAGAACTTCAACTCAGTTAATGCCACATAAACAGAAAAACGCCAATAAGTCCATGATATTTGAAGAGGCTATCATAAAAACGCAGTGAAAGCAAACAAAACACGACCGCTCATATCACAGGCCACATTACAGCGCCGGCCCATATCGCATGGTGGAAATTAAACCCACACGTGCGAACAGCCTTCATCCATCGCCCATGCGCAACCACCCTCCCCTGTCCAAAAAATTCAACCAACATTTTTTGCGGCCCATAGTGCATGTCGGCATACTTTCATGCCATGACAACGTAAAGTGATGTGATACAATAGTTTAGAGTGGTCGGCAAGGTTTAAAAAAACTTGTTTTACTGTCTCCTTACATACCATTATCACGAATCGTAAAGCCTGCCAAATCCGACAATCACCAAGGACTGTTTTCGTGTGGCATTTTCGCTGTGGTCGGTTATTAGGCGCTGGCAGTTCTCTTTGTTCGAAAGATTGCTCGATTGAGAAGCTGACGCCGAGCTCCGACTTTTTTCACTCCGCGCAAGACCGGCTTCGCAAGGAATCGGGCGACGTCGGCAATACTTCTTCCGGAGCAGTACCAAAAACTGTCCTTTAAATCACGCCTTAAGTTTCGCACACGCCAAAGTTGGTGCGGACAAGCATTAAAAGTCCACCGAGCGCGAATAAACGGTATGGAGAGCGAGTCCGAGTGAAGCAGACGACAAATGTAAGAATCCCTAAGCCGACGTCACAGGGGTGATGGTGATGATGATGGTGATTGCTATTGGTTTACCCTTTGTAGCGGGGTTGATGACGGCTGATGGCAGCGCCGCCCGTGGTCGCACTCAGCGCCAATCCCGTGGGAGCTATTTCTCAAATTGGGCCGCTGACGCAATGCCAGCGCTGATGTCAGCTTTTCACTCAAGGGTCGATTCAGTTCTTTCGCATAAGTACAGGCGAACGGCAATTCGTCTTTTCCCATTCTTTTTAACAAATCTTAGCGGCGTCTGCGCCGCTTGCGACTATAAGAAGCACCTATGGAAACGTATATCGATATGCTTTTTCCTTCTCCAGGGGGAGTTACCAAGGCCGGTCTGCATCTTTCTTCAACCATTCATCAGCCCAGCGACTACACCATTGCACCTTTGAAACGACGCGGTGTTCCAGCTCCGTAAGTGTGCCTTCTATCGTGAATCACGTATGCGGTTCCCGGGATGGCAGGTACAACGAACCCACAATTTGTGCGCGATGGCTGTAGCTTTTTGCTAAAGTAAAATGCAGCATGGAACGAAGAAAAAAGCTGCGAGGCATCGAGCGAAACGAAAATAGACAAAAGAAGCGAAGACTATAGACGTTGTGAACTACGTATACACAACGCACTGTGCGTGTGCGTGGGTATTGCGTGGAAGAGGGGGAGATGGGGCGGGAGAAAGAAGGGAAAGAGAAGTGAGAGGGGGAAAGCGAGACAGGAAGATCGAAAAAAAAAAAAAAACAAGGGGGGAGGGGGGGGGGGGATTGACAGGCCAGTCATTCGGCTGGAACGTTAAACCTATTTCTTTTTGACGTGTATCTCATTCGCTTCCTATCCTTTGTGTTGTGTCGTTGTCATGTCGCCGGTTTTGGCGTGGAAGACGGCAACTTGCAAACGGCGAACGGGAACTGAGCGCGTGCAAGGTAAGGAAATGAGGCAGGGAAGGGGCGGAAGTCTCATAAGACAGAATGGTGATACAGGTGTGCGACGTCATGTTGAATAGAGAAATCGCCGAGAGAGGCGTACAGCACCATACCTTGCCGGTGTCCAAGAAGCAGCGTTTCGCGCAGTCTGATATTAAGATTTTTGGCATATAATGGGCGCACAGTTGGCTCCAGAGAAAGTAATGCCTTGTACGTGGGATACATGGCCGTTAAAAAAAACAAAAAAAAAAAAAACCACACCTTCCGAAGCCCTTCGAACCAACTGCCTATCGAGCGTGGCAGTGGCTATTAGCCACACTCGTAAATAAACGTTCAACTGTGAATTCAAAACCCGCCGCGGTGGCTCAGTGGCTAAGGCGTAGCGCTGCTGAGCACGAGGACGCGGGTTTGATTCCCGGCCGCGGCGGCCGCTTTTATGATGTAGGCGAAAAGCGAAAACGCCCGCGTGCTCGAGATTTCGCCGCACGTTAAAGATTCCCAGGTGGTCAAAATTAACCCGGAGCCCTCCACTACGGCGTGCCTCATCGACTGTGTAGCGTCCGCGCGTTAAACCCCACAATAAATAAATCAACAATATCAAACTGCAAGTTCCCTGTTCTGCACCCGTAGCAGTGTGGGACCAGCCATCTTTCACAGCAGTTGGTTTTTGACGCCAATCGCAGTGGGGGAGGGTATACGTTGCGCTGCAATGAAGGTCACAAAGTGGGCCAATTTGCATGCATTCTTAATTACGATACAGAGCAAACCTGCCGGCCAAGGAGGGGGCAGCGGTCGTGTCGCTGTCTTCTCTTTGTCCCGTCGAATTTGCACTGTTTTATCGTTGTGCACTGTAAATGATCTTAGTGTCTACGTGAGGCACTAACCCCATCTCTGCTTTATACCGGCGGTAAGTCGAGCTGTCGAATCAGGTGTTCCTCGAATAACACGCCTGTGCTACTCTAACGCTACTTGAGAAGCTGCGCATTGGCAGTGCTGTAGACCGCTTGTCATTTAATACTATCCGCCGCCGATGCCGTCTCCCGTGCATACGTGCCCACTACACGCACAGAAACCTTTGTCCTTCATGAAGGACTCGTCAGAAATGGCCGGTTGGAATTGTCTCGAAGAGTGCGCCTCCCACTTGTCGGTGCCCCTCAGAAGGTGCCACAGCAGTTTCGGCAGCTTGACACCTTAATCTGCAGCGCCCGGCTTACCGTCGAGGTAGGAGCAATTTCATTAACGTCCTCTGCGTTTTCACTCACTAGGCTTCTCAGAATCGCTGAATTAGTCTTGAGCTGTTGGTGACTCTTCTGTGCTTGTGTTCATTCTGCACGCGTATCTTTGTTTGGCGCCTTTATGCGAGCAAATAACTTCATGAGAAGGTCGACGCCGTAGGCGTAAAGTTTTTATTCCCCAGGGGAGGGGGGGGGGCTGTGCCCCCGGGAAACTGAAAACCTCTCTCTCGCTCTCTCAACACACACACACACACACACACACGCATATATATAATATATATATATATATATATATATATATATATATATATATATATATATATCAGGGTGTACCAGCTATTATGCACCAAAATTTTAAAAAAGAGGCATGGCGTTGCTCGAAGAAAACCTAGTGCTTGAAGTACTGTGGAGAAGCGGATAATCATTTTTCTTAAATGAGAGTAATTAATTAATTGTAATTAATTACCTAACTCAAGAACTACTGTCCTAATCCCTAAAGTGTCAATGAGGGGCTTGTGGGTACCCACGAGAGGCAGCTAATTGCGGTATATTCAGCAACGAACTAATTGCGTACTCATTTATTCTGACTGATAAATAAAACCCGCGAAATACGAAAAATCCCACGTGACGGCTCTCCTGCGCGCATCGTAAAGCAATGCCCTCAAACAGGTGGCCTCTGAGTTAGCCAGAATGAAATAAACAAAAGTAAGACAGAAGAAATGCGACCGAGTTTGTGCCTTATCTGCCACACGCGTCCCGCGAAACTTGCTGCTGCTGCTCCTTTATGCATGCAATTATCAAGGGGACGCGCTGTCTCTTCACGCGTGACAGGCGAGGCAGTTGCTTTCAATCAACTTATTTGGGGGCGCTGCTTTACGATGCGCGCGGGAGAACCGTCACATGGTATTTTTCAATTTCGCGGGTTTTCTTTATCAGACAGAATAAATGAGTACGAATTAGTTCGCCGCTGAAAATATCGCGGTTTGATGCGCCTCGTGGGTACGTACAAGTGCCTCATTGACACTTTAGTGATCGAGCGAGCGAAGCAACTTTATTAAAAATGCCTGCAGAACGATTAGCCCTCCTGTGTAAGGAAGGCGTCACCGTGACGCGGCCATGACGTCTTCCCGGCTGTTGGCGCCTCTACTCCGGCCGCGGCCTCACTACTCCCTTTGGTCGACTGCGCCTGCCCCTGTTTTGGGGTGGCAGCCTCCCTCCGGTTTCGCTCGGTCGTTGCCTTTCGAGGGCCGCCGAGATCTGCTGGACGGCCTGGGCTTGGACTTCTTGATCGTAGCAACGTATTGCGGCCTCGAGCCGCGGCGGGATCGTTGTCATCGTTGTAGCGTGCTGCGGGTTCTTGGCACAGTCCCAAAGGATGTGAGCCGCAGTGGCTCTCTCCTTTCGGCACACACAACAAAGGTCACTTACATAAACACTCGGACATATGTGCTTCAGCAGAACCGGGGTGAGTAACGACCCTGTCTGTAGTTGTCGATATATTACTGCTTCCTCACGGGTCAAGCCCGGATGAGGTGGTGGCATAGTCCTTCTATCTAGTCTGTACCACTTCACGATTTCATTGATCAAGACAGTAATTCCCTAGTTAGATCATTACTTACAATTAATTATTTAACTCTAATTAACGAAAAAATTACTGCCCGCTTCTCCAGAGTAGCGCAAACATTATGCACTAGGTTTTCTTCGAGTAACTCCATTGCTCTTTTTTTTTAAATCTTGGTGCATGATAGCTGGGACACCCTGTATATCTTTATCTCAACCCTGGTTATGCCTACTGCAGGACGAAGGCTTCTCCCAAAGATCTGCGGCTACGCCCATCGAGGGCCTGAAGGCCGTTAGGGTGATTGTAATATCATTGGGAGGTTTCTAGCAAACAAGGGTTGCCAAATCCTTGTCTGGTGAGGAAATGCTGTTTGCGTCCCAGGGAGCCCACCTAGCGGAGTTGAACCTATCTAGTACAGCCTCCCGTGGTATCCGGCGCCTTTATATACCGGACCAGGCAGAATTTCTAACCCGGTACAATGCTCTAGACGGGCAGCATAAAAGGGGCATAGAGCGCGCAAGGAGAGCGTAGCGTCACTAAATAAGCTGCGCTTGTGACGCCAGGAGGGCGGCAACGCTTCCTCCGCGCTTTCCTCTCCTTCGATGCGCTTTGGGGCAGAAGAAAGCGCGGAGGAAAGAAAGCGCGGGGTTCTTCACCGGCGGTCGCGAGGTGGCGCGCGGGCACGTGAGCGCATGCTCACGTCGAGGGGACGAAGAGAAGATTAGAATGCTGGTGGAGGAAAAGCAGAGAGGGGAATATTGCCTAGGACAGTTACCACCTGTAACAAGGAAAATAAAGTATTTCGGGCCTAATAAGCTTTAGTGCCTGCCCTAAGCAGCGCTAGTATTAAACCAAGAGTGTAAAACATGGTTATATTAGTCCTTTTTGGTAAGATGACATGTCATCACCCCGCTTCAAAGGGGAAACCAATAGCAATCATCATCATTATCATCATCATCAGCATGGAATCGAGCGCGGAAGTGCGTCCGTGCGGTTACCGCTTAAGGGTTACTTGGGCAGCATTAAGCAAGTCGAGCACACGTCTTTCCGGCGGTGGTTCGCGATTGCACACTAAAGTTTCAACACGGCTAGAATGATTGAAAACTCGCGAACTAAGCGACGTGAAGATTACAATTGGCGGGCAAGGACAAGACAATGACCTTTATTCCGACGCACAGTCAATGGCGTCGCCAGATCAGTTCGGTTACCAATGAAGAAACGAAGAAAGCTATCTAGACAAAGTTCCGCAGAGGAGGAAGAACGAAAGGGCAGGTCGTTTCTTCGATTGTGGCTTCACAAAACTGAGAGTTTATAGGGAAGTGTTTTACCAACATTTCTTGGCAGTGGTTAAAGGTGGCATTTAGTCATATTCGTTGTATTGTTATCTCGCTGGTCTGGTGACGGAAAATATCTGAATGGTACATATATCACGGAATTAAGGTCTCCCTACGGGCTTGTTTGTGCACCAGTCCGCAAGCATCAGCCACATGTAGCGCGCGCTTCTTGGTGTTGTCTACCCACCAGAAAGAAGAAAATGGCGCTAAGCGGACGTACATGTCTTTCGGGTCTCCTTTGTCTACATCCGTTTAGACCCTTTTTTTTTTGTTCCAGTAAAATAAAGAACCACCTAGGTCAGCAAGTGTTTCGAAGTTCTCTATCCGGGAAGGACTACAGCTCCTGTTTATAGCTTCCCTAGGGGAACAGAGTGGCGCGTCCCTCCGCTATCTTGAGTTCTAAAGTTGCGCGGAAAAGCCACGCGTTATGCTTCTAGGAATGCGTTCCAATCCACACTTTAGGCAGCTTCGTTGCCGTCTGCGCGGACAGTACGCCATGTTAAGCCGCGTTCTAATTCGAACGAAGCTGTCAACGAAGACTGCTTCCCGGAGACAGCATCGATGTGAACAACTGTGCAGGGTACCTATCAAGTGACGCCAGCGCCACCTTTTTATTGTAATAATGTTGTTACAAACTAGCTTTTTCCTTTATTAGAATATGTAGTATAGCTTACCAGTGGTGAAGATGATATTGTTTAATTTTTATATCACGTAACATTGGTAATATTAACGGTAATATTATTTACGAAATATGCGGCTCGCGTTACTCAACATGTCTGTACGAGGTTTTCGCCTGGCTCGGTGTTGCGTTCGCGATCGCTGCGCCTTTCCTATTCTTTTAGACGACTAATTAGACTGCTTCGTAAGCTGTCTACCAAGCTGTCCGCGAATTGGAACGCAGCCTAGGAGCCACCGCCGTGACGCCGCGCCAGTGGCAGCGGCGGAGGAGTCTGAGCATGCGTGTGCCAGCAGCTGCGGGACAGCGCGGCAGCGGGGATAGTCGGTGGCTTATCAGCAGAGCGGCCGCCGCTGCCGCCGCCACCGCAACCGTCGCCGATCACCTGAGCACAACTGACTGAAAACGGTGTCGTGCGCAGCACTGGAAGCCGGCTTCGCTGTCGTAAGGTGGAACTCGTGGTACGTGGCAATCGTACGCGCAACTCCTGCGTTACGCGATACACAGGAACTCTAGGAAGGACGTACTCCTAGCGCCCACTTTCCTGTCGTTATTCTATTCAAGAGTTGTGCTTGGCGCGGGACCGAAACTCCCAAGTAGGCGTGACATTTTACTATAGCATTTTCTAATTAAATACGAACTTGTCGGTGTAGGAATTGACAGCAGGCACATTTTGCAATAAGGGATCGAGTAGAACTGCACAAGCAGATATGCAGCACACGAGGATGGCTTGGTGGGCTAGTTGGTTTAGCATCATAAAGGGTTAACAGCGCACAAATACCACGACCCACAAGGAAGACGCTGACAGGAGGCAGACGCGAGCAGGAGTCAGACGCTGCTCGTTGATGCGTGGTGCTACGCGCATGGGCGGCATGGGGTCGCTGGCTGCTTCATCCGTGGCTTTTAGGACCGAGTCGGCTTCTGCGCGTGGATGACAAGGACGCTATGTCTGAGGCTGCATCCCTCAGGGGACGTCGTCGAGGCTTCCTGCAGAAGAGACCTGCAGCTGTCCCGGAAGTGGGTGCGCATCCCTTCAGGCACGTTGGCGTCCAGCCTGAAGAACGGCACGTAGTAGTCTGCGAGAGGAGGATGACGGGCAAACAAACGTTAAACCGAGGCAAAACATGAGTAGCGTGTTAGTTCTCCACGATTACACGGTTCATTTAAGTGACTTCGATTAGGAAGTGCTAGATTGAAAACTCTGACTTGAAGCAGTTACTCTGAAGAACATCTTTAGTTACGATGATTTGCTGCTTGCGCTTTCATTTTACCAGAAAAAAAAATTACGATTTGTCAAAGAAAGCGTACCTAAAAAAAGATCATGCGGACAGCACGTTCAATTCGGCCGCCCTTTTCCCATAGGTGAGAATTGTTTTTATATATTTTCAGAATAAACAGGGCAGCACCGTCGTTGTTCCCGGAGTAAAAAAAAAATAGACCCCGAAATGCGACCTTCGTGTGAAGTTTGAGCGCGACCCGAGGAGCGGTTCGCAAGGGAAAAATATTTAAAGGCTTTCAATTATCGTCGTAACACCAGGTATACAACCGGCAGCCCCGCGTCCATTTAGTTAGGAACCTCCACTGGATTGGTTTTTACGATAGCAAGCGAAAAAAGTGGCCGCTAAAAAAAGACGCGTTCCAAACTGCGCAATGAGGCGCCGGCACGTGCGACATAACAGGGGGGGAAAAATAACAGAACTCCCGCTCGCGATGTTCCAGGCAGGAGGAACGCGAGCACTGCGAAGGCGGGAAATTTGAATTTGCGTTGGACAAACCTCCATTCAAGAGAGGAGTGAGACAGGGAGGCGAATAACGGCGCCACATCCCATTATTGCGAATCACTCTTCTGCACTTCCGACAGCTTTCACGTTGAGGGGAATGGCTTTTATTTTGTTTAAAAAAAACGCTTGCCAGTTTGCTTTTTCATCTTTCAGCCTAGCGAGAATGGGGTGCCCTCATCAGCTAGTCTTGGCTTAAAGATTATTGTAAAACACATCCTTGCATTTTCCCTTGCCTTCGCTGTTGCTCCCCAATGGTTGTCCACATTGATGGTTCCCATTCGGGGACCGGTTACCGGGAAGAATTAAGCTTCTTTTCTAATATTTGCGCCACTCATCGTAGTGGCCGAATACAAATGATCGTGAACGTTTACGTTACCACTTTTAAAGCACTCGGGAGGGCTTGCTAAATGTCGAACAGCATAGAAAACAGACGTGATCCTGCTTATGTCTGGCCGTGCCGTTGTGCCGAATGTTTTGAAATACCAAAAAAGAAAAAAAGAAGATCGGCCGTATCACACTTAATATCTTCCTCACCATATGCATCGTTTTTGGGCAAAAGTCTTCATCTAAAATGTTTCGCAAAGCCAGGCCCGCTTTTGTGAGCGGCAGAATGTACCGTTGGGGCCACTTTTAAGAATGCAATTACGGTGTTTAATGGGAACAACTTGCACCTGGGCTATGAGGCGCCCAGGGACGACCTGGGGATGTTTAACTTGTGCCGGCGTTTTCGCTCTTCGCGTGCATCTAAAAAGCAGGCACCGCAACCGGGATGACACCGGCGTCACATTTTAACACGAAAGTGTTTTATTCCCGGATACACTAAGATTTCGCTGACGTCATATCCGTCACGGAAGTTACGCCAGTACAACGAAGCAAGCGGCCTGTAAAGGGTGCACCCCTGCACACATGGTCTTCTTGCGGGGAAGGAACCTTTAGTACAAAAGAGTACGTTATACTTGTTGTTCGTTTTCAGGTTTCATATTTTCACCACGAAAGTGATTTATGCCATGAAATCCCAAGATTTCCCTGATATCATATCGGTCACGGAAATGACGCCAGCACACCTTTGCCGAAGCGACCCGCCAGCAGGACGTCGCTCGCCAAGCTCACCCACAAGACAGCCGCCAACCCGCAAATCATGATCAGCTGCATATTTCGCTGTACATTTCACTTTCGGGTTTTACTGATTCCTATGACAGAGGTATCAACCACAGTTTTTTTAATGACTTTCAGCGCTGATTAAAGGCCAACTGCACTCAAAATTTCGACCGCGCGAACATCATGTTCCTGCATTAGTATGACGAATAATATCAAACATTTCCTTCGGACGTACCGCACCTTCCATGTCCACTTGAAATCTGTTGTCTGTGCTGGACATGGTCGTTTCAACGGGCTGCTCAAATAGTTGGACCGCCCGTATGCTATCGATTGCCGTGATATAAGGAAACCCTCGTTAACTCAAAGTCGTAAAATCCGCTTAAAATTTCGAGATAAGCGGAGTAGTTTCCGATATAGTTTTTGTAAGCGAAATGCTGAAAATTTGTGGCCAGGTCACTGATGTAAGAGCTAGTGCTTTTAACAAAAGCTCCACGTCGCGGGGGAGCTTTCGTAATAACGGCAAAGTGATTCGCAGGAAAAACAAATTTTTGCTAATACTGAAAAAAAAAATGGCGAAGCTTCCATTCAGTCCCGCAAGGTTTTGAACCGTTGCGAAGCTGGAGGATTAATTTCTATGTAAGCACTGGAGGACACACCACCACGCATTGCATGAGGTCTGAAATTGTGTATGTACATATTCCGTCGTCGTTTTTCACTGTGGTAGCTGTAGTCACCGTCATGTCCATCTATATCATCATCTTCCTCACGCATGACTGGCGGGCTCCCAAAGTGGAAGTCGTCAGCACAAGGTAAAGCCGGCGGCAACCCGCTTCGCTTGCTAAGCGTCTAGAGCGCTGGCTGTTTGCACCCCCCCCCCCCCCCCCCCCTTCAACTCGCGATGGACGGGAACTATTCTTTGGGAGCGCCACGCGCATGCCTGGACGACGCCGTGTGTGTCTCGTGAGGGGCGTGCTCACGTGATCGTAAACGGCGGGAGCAACTACGTGCTAGGGTTTACTTATGACGCCGCACACATTACGGCCACAGCAACAACTCTGCTGTTAATAACTGCGTGCTGATCGCCGGTTGGGCGCTTGTATCTCGCCCAGAAAGGCGTTCAACAGCTTCTCAATGCATCGTATCAATCGAAGGTTGCCACCGCTGCACTATATCTTGTTGCGAACCAGGCGCAGCATGTTTCTTTTTTCTGCCATTGTAGGCACTCTCGAGGCTCCTCGTCGTCCGCAGCTGTCTCAGCGATGTAGGCGCCGGACAGAATTCTGGCAACGCGGACAGCGGCGTCGTGCAGCGCGTACTCCGCGTAAATTTCCCGTTCACCGCCGCTTTCGACGCGTAGTGCGAAGTCCTCTTTGCCAACATTTCGAGATAACCGTGGTCCCCCGAACAAACGTGTCGAGATAAAGGGGGGCAAATACATAGCGACTGTGGAGGTCAATGCACGGCAAAAAACAGTTTCGACTTAACCGATACTTCGAGATATCAGAGTTCGAGTCAACGAGGGATTGCAGCGCTTAATTTCAGTTGATTTATATATTAGCCCTCAAGGGCCCGACGGTGTTACTTACTGAGCCATGCATCCACGTCCGTTGTGGTCCAGTGGCTGTCGTACATCGAGCACGCCACCATCTCGAGTCCTGCCGCGCAGAGTGCCGCTTCCTCGTTCGCTTTTATCTGCTCCTCCGGAATGGGGGTGCTGAAACAAAACCTCTCCGCGAGAAGTTGTTTCGGATCCTGTTGGAAGGTAATGTAAACAGCACAATTACAGTTTTGCTTCCTCAAACAAGTAGATCTGGTCCGTAGTTATTCCTGATATACGAGTGCTGCTCGAGATTTTAGTGATCGAATCTTACTGTTACGCTGCAGTATTGCGCTCTACTCAAGGCATAATCGTAAAAATCCTCCAGGGGGGTTAAGTCCAGAATGGAAACACCTATGAAAGAATTCTGATTGCTCTCAGCCTACACCATCGTACTCCAATATTTGCTGCTCATTTTGTTATCTCAAATACAGTGGACTCCCGTTAAGAACTCGGTTAAGACGAACACTATGGTTCAGACGAACAACATTTTAGATGCGAAGCATCTCATGCTCGTGGCTGTGTCCCTCCCTCCCTTGTTGTCGTTAACCGCCGTCCGCACTCTACTGGGCATGCGCGTCTCTTCAGCCCCGTCAGCGTTTGTCCTGACGTCAGCGCAGTCCACTATAAAAAAATAGTTAGGCGGTGCCCGGTTTCGATCCCACGACTCTCTGGCCGCAAAGGGAGGTACGTGGCGCTCTTCCCACTGCGCTACAAACCGAGACGGTAGCATGTGCTACGAACGCGCCGTATGTCCTTGACTCATTCAAACTACGTCAAGAAGCTACTGATACAACGAAGGCACGCGAAGCTGAACGTCAACGGAAACGACGAACTGAAAACTAGTGGGAACTTCAGCCGACCCCATGGCTGCTTCGCATACTACTCAGGGTTCCCCTACGGGAAGATGGTGTAATTTTTCTCTCTTGTAACCCCCACAACGCAAAAAACCTCCGCTTAAGGCAAATTTTTGATAATGCGAACACATTTTTACGGCCCATTCGAGTTCGTTTTAACGGCAGTTTACTGTATATTTCATACAGGCTCCGCGCTGACTCTCAAGTGTTTATTACACGCACACACGAATTCCTACACGAAATATTCACGCAGTTGCAAAATTGCTGCAAAAATTAACCAAGATGTGTTTTTTCCCGTGTGTTTCATCTTTAAGCACACGCCAACTCTTCGCGCTGTTACACCTCGCTAAGCTAAATATTAGTTTATCTAACAATGTATCCTTATCTTTCCCCAAATTTTTGGCTTAGTCTGTGCTCCCACTTAGCCTGGCTTAGCCTGTGCCTATGCTCCCACTTTTGGCTTAGCCTGTGCTCCAATGTAGGGAATAGAATTGGGTTGGGATATTTGACGCACTCCCATACGAGGTGATAGGTGGTGTTTGGTGCATTGCATGTTGGGCAGTTGTAGGCAAAAAGAGTTGGTGCAATATGATGTAAAATTACCATGTTGTAGTAAGTCTGTCTTTGGATTGGGCGCCAGAGAGAGAGAGAGAGAAACATCTTTAATGAACAAGTGAGGTCAGCCAGGCGGGGCGCCCGACTTGCTACACCAAATGGGGTTGAAGGTGTGATGAGATTAATGAAAACTCTCACTTACACATGAACACTCAAACACACAGATGCACACAAAAGGCACACACACAATCAGGCGATATAGTCATTTGTCTGAGAGTTCACAGCTCACTGACAAGTCCAGTGCTCCGGAGGAACGTTAGGAGCACTGTTGTTGCGCGACTTGCCATGCCGGTTGTAAGCAGGGCCCAAGGAGGTGACTCGAAGAGATCTGGGCGGACGCGGCAGGCCCAGAAAAAGCTTTGCGTGGTACGCTCAAGTTCGTAGCTGAGGACATTGCGGAGAGAACGTGTTTCAGGTCTCCTCGCGAACTGTAAAGGTTAGGGCACAGAGGTGAGGAAACTCGACGTAGTTTAAAAAGGAAATGCTTAGTTTCGAGAGTCTTGTGTATTGAGTGATGGGTGAGGAGGAGGGTAAAGGAGGCGCTCCCGGCGATAATGATATAAGATGTTTTGGGGACTGAGTGGCTGGCCGAGGCGATTGGAGGTGTGTCGTCGGCCTCCCTTGGGAATTCCCGGTGTAAAATGTCGCGGGCTGCGGCGTGAGCCGCCTCATTACCGGGGAGGGAGGCATGACCAGGTGTCCAAACAATGTGAATGGTCGGGAGAGTTTTGGCGTGGTTTAGAAGTGTGAGCCCCTTCCCCCCGCCCCTTTCCCTTAGAAAAATAAATGTAATTCCTCGTCCTCTTCCCCTACTTCTCGTCTCTCGGTGGTCATTTGATTGCCTGGGCAGGACTATATTTCGCCGTCTTTCCTTAGAGCATGACTGTATAAGGTCAGCCTTTCATCTGAATGTAAGTTTTGATGTTTCCTAGTTATTTTACCTGAGACAACTGCCTTCGCATGCGTCCCTACTCCGATGAATTCGGTTCCTGAGCCTCAGACGGAATGCGCCCGAGTCGTAGCTGAAATTATTTATTTCTGGGATGTATACCATCATTTATACTAATAAACAGATCCTTCTGTGTCCTCGAACAACAGCTTAGAAGCCGACCAAGGCGTGATAAAGACAAGTTATTGAAGCTTTAGTGACCTTTTACCACCCGATTTTTTTTATTGTGTTTACACACTCTGGACTAGTTTCGGACCCAGAAGGTCACTTTTGTTGAGGTGTTTCAAAACTTTTAACTACTTTACAAAATGGCATATACATCCGGGTGATCACTAAGTAGCAAGCCGCAGTGAGTGCTTCCGTGTTAAGTTAGGCGACTTGCTAACCTGTAGCAAGCGTCCGTGCACACTGACGCTTTTACGCAACTTTCATCAACAACGTTAACACATCCACTGCGGCAGGCACTTCAACCTGTTAGCGCTACACGGCCGTCCTAGGAGCGTCGCTGTGACGGGCAATAATTTTCAGTGTCACTCCTTTCAAAGAGCAGACTCAATTCCTCCTTGCAGTTTGAGCCACTCGCTGTATGTTTTGCTAGGCTTAGGTGGCTGTAGAAAACAATGCAGTCAACTCCCGTTAATACGAAGTCCACAGGGACCGTAAGAAACTTCGAAGTAACTCAACTTCCAATTAAACAAAAAGCACAAGAAGAGCAGTGTTACCAGTCGGCAACACGTCTCCCTTCTCGATTCCGCTCAGAATCTCCACTTTCGTCCCCAAGTCAAGCGTACGAGGCCGGTTGCTATGAGAAGTGAGACTTATCCCTGAAACAGAATCCTGAAGCGGCTACCACATGAACTGCTCACACGCGCTGTACGCAACAACAAGAAATTGCTGGCGATTATGATACTCCTTAATGCTATATTTAGGTGCAGCGGCAGTGCGCTGAGGCAGCACTCACTCGTGGATTCTCTCGACGACAGCAATGATGAGCCTCTGCGCCGGCGGCGCGAAGTGCACCTCAGGAAGGGACCGCGACCAGCGTCTTAGGCAGGGAACGCACACCATCGTCCCGCGCACGCCTCCCTCACGTTTTCACCAGCGTCTCGCAGGCGAGCGTCTCGTGCGGGCACATCATACTGACCCCCCCCCCCCCTCCTACCCACCGCACACTTTCGGAGAGCGCTCGCGCCGCCACGGCGAACCCCCCTCCCCCCCTCACAATTTCGGGACACTCTCCTCCTTGCAGCATGCTGCCCCCCCCTCCCCCCTCCCTTTTCCACCGCACACTTTGGGAGAGCGCTCGCGCCACCACCGGAACTCCCTCCTCTCACAATTTCGCGGCACTCTCCTCCTTTGCTTTCTTTCACTATTCGGTCTTGCCATCGTTCACTCGGTCACGATGGCGACGCGGCTCAGCCCAGAGACGGCCGCCAAATGTCTGAGCCCTCAAAAGGTGAGAACTTTAAAAGGTAAAGATGCATACGCTCGCGAGTCTCAACTAGGCTGCCGCTTCTATTAACTGTGAGCTGCCTCAGTTGTGATGGAGCTGACAATTGGAGAACACGGCGCTGTTCTCGCGATTGAAAATTTTAAATTTTACGGTGAAACGACGGCCACCTCAGTGCTTTTTATTCGATATAATTTCCAATTAGGCGAAGTAATGGGCTTTAGCTTCGAATTATCGACTAGTTTTTCCCATTGCGTCGCATGTCAAATTGCCGGGACCAGCAAATCACTTTCATTTCAGCGAAACTTCCAATTAAGTGACTTAGAATTATCGAGAGTCAACTGTTCAAGTGTTCTTGAATGACGTGAACAGATACTGCTCACATAAAGAAGTTGTGACGCAGAAGTTGAATAACGTTGAGTGCTGGGCTAGTTGGTTTGTCATGATACGCTTCAAACAGCGCGTACGGCGGTACGAAAGGGAGGACGAGCACACGCAGACCTAACAGCAGTTTTAATTCCCAACATGTATAAACGCACTTCCGCCGGGAAAAAGAGTATAACGGTCAACACGCTGAAGAGGAGAAAAAAATGTGCAAAGGGTATTGCTCGCCGGGGGGCACAATTTTGTCTCCCCTCGCACCCTACACCAAGCGTCTATTGTATAGTCGTTCTTCGTATTTCACTTTTGAGGGCGACAGTCTTGGCATACTTAAACCAAACAAATGTCTGTCTGTCTGCTGTCTGTCTGTCTGTCTGTCTGTCCTGTCTGTCTGTCTGTCTGTCTGTTTGCCGGCCTTTTCCTCGATTCAAGCTTCCGGCCAAAAGTTAAGCGAATACTAAAAGGAGAAGTTTAAATAGGCAAAACTTTTCAAAAGCAACACCAAGATTTTGCAACAAAAAAGAAAATACTATCAATACGTAAATAATATTTTCAGTGCTCGTCCAAAAAAAAAAATAAAGTGGCCTGATTTGATTGTTGCGATAGCAAAAAAAAAAAAAACGTACACGCTGAAAAAAATATTTCCCCCCAAAAATACAAAGAGAGAATGCGGACGAGTTTGGACCTCGTCGTGACGGCGTTTCAAGCTCTACGGGAATGTAAGATTCCAATAAATGGCTTGCGAGCAGTGGAACGCGCGAAAAATTGAATTTTTTACCAAACCTCTTCCGTGTTTATCTTGGGAGGAGCGATACGGAAAGGTGAAGAGCGAGAAAGTTGGGCTGGGGAGAGAAGGAAGGCATTTTTGAGGCAGAGGAGGCAGACGACTGTCGTCTTTCGACGACGCTTGTAGCGAAGTGAGCAGATATGCCGCCATTTTTTCTGCATATTTTTGCGTTGTGAAGCCCGTGAATTATCGTATTTAATTTTTCTTAGCGAATACTGTTTTTATACATGTTGGGCGGAAATAAATTAAAACTTCACCTGTTAGTCAGCGCTGTTAATTCTCATTCTCCCCTTAGTCCCAGCGTAACCGCTATTGGATCAGACGCAGATGTAACCATAAACAGAAGCCTCGTGTCTCCGACAGACGAGCTTGCTAAGCTCCGCCCAGATGTTGTGCTCACCGGTACGAAAGCCTTCCATTGTGGCATGTCGCAGAGTCGTTTCCAGACGTCACTGATGGCGGTTCCCGTGAACGACACCGTCACAAACTCGCCGCCGTCTACCAGCAGCCGGAAGACGTTGCGGTACGCCCGTTCCAAGTCCCGCACGTAGTGGAACGTCATGAAGGAGTAGACGCGGTCGAACTGTCCGTACCTGGCCAATAAGGGCTCAGCGTCGCCGAGCTCGATGTCCAGCTGATGGTACACAACATCCGGATGGGTGAAGTGTTGGCGGGCGTACGCAACCATAGAGGCCGACTTGTCAGAGGCAACGAGTAGGCGACATGGGCGCAGTCGAGGCAGTAGCGCCTCTGTGGTGAAGGTTCCCGGGCCGCAGCCGACGTCAAGATACTGGCCGGTCGCTCCTGCTGGCTGCCTGAACCGGACGCTGTCCAAGGCTCCGAGGTTGTCCCGGTAGTTATGCATGCGCAGCCACAGGAACGTCTCCGGATCGCGTTCAGCGCAGATGGTCGGAGGCGACCGAGACCCTTCTTGAGCGCTCTGGGCATGTGGCGTTTTCGTCTTCGGGGCCTGCAGCGTTGACGCTGCCATTTCTTGGCTCAGGTAGAATAACTGCCTGCGCGGAAATGACGTTGCTCCGTATGAGGTATTGAGGCTATTTGGAGGGAATTAAGAATTGTGCGCTCTGTGCTAGGTATAGGATTGCATAGGGTGACACAGTTTCATGCCTGACTGTTTGTTGACCGCGAAACTGAACTTTAGACGGCCTGCATTGCTAGGAAATTTCCATTACCAATTATTTTTTTTAACCAGCTGGACGTAGGCACGTTCCAAACATAAGATCGGCTGAGAGCAGAAACTGTCCTACGTGAGGACTGGTGCATAAAATATTACGAGCAAATCTAAGACGAAAGAGCCATTTCTACTCAACGTGGAATCTTCAGCGCCAGGAAATTGAAGAGGAGCCGACGCTTCTACAGAATGTAGAATGTAGAATCTTAGGCGTCAGTCGTCAGTTTGTAAATCGTGTGAGAACCAATTATGACAACGAAACGGCAACGTGCGTTTCCCGACCACGAGTGGCGGTACCTGAAGTTTGACATCGGTAGAGCTTAATTAACAATATTTGTTATTCTCCATCAGAATAGCGTGCCTTCATATGTATTACTGTTTTCAATATGACGATCCGGCACATTTGCCTGAATATGCAATTGGTTGGTGCGGAAATGTCGGAAAAGCGTCGTTTTATTTAATTTATTTTGTTTGTGTATTCTGTCAATCCAGCGCTTTAAATTTTTTAAAAGTTCTGCTGGAAAAAGTAATCCGTTTATCAGACTGCTATTTTATGGGTTTTTCGAATAAGTGTACTGTTCCTAAAAGGATGTGGTAATAAATAAAGTTAGTGATCTGTTTATGCAGACTGCTATTTTATAGGGGATTTTCGAAGAAGCGTACTGTTCCTAAAAGGATGTGGTAATAAATAAAGTTAGGGATCTGTTTATGCAGACTGCTATTTTATAGGGGATTTTCGAATAAGTATACTGTTCCTAAAGGAATGTGGTAATTAATAAATTTAGTGATATGTCTATGCAGACTGCTATAGTGTAAATGTGCTTTTTGAATAACTGTGCCGTTCCTAAAAGGATGGCGTACTAAATAAAGTAAGTGAACGCCGCTGTTATGATAGGTCGTCAGAACACAGACACACACACACACACAAATGAAATTCAAAGGGGCGGACACAGAGGAAGCGAAATTTTAACAATTTTTGCTTTAAGCCCAGCTGGTAAGACTTTTACGACATTCCAGTATTAGGCGAGGACCTTAAGGGAGATGGTAAACACACGGAGGATTCCGCTGTTAGCCTCCCGTATCGTCACCGCCTGCCACGACTTAATAAAAAGCATAAAATATGTGCTCTATTTCTACTTCGTCAGGATGTTGTCACTATTGCACGTTTAAGAGCCTAAAGCTTAAAATTTACGCGTAGGGTGAAACTTCCATGCTCGTCTAGAATGAGTATACCATAAATAGGGAGGGAAGCAATGCTAAGTGTTTTACTCTATATCACAATATTCGATTGCATGTTCGAACAAAAAACAAACAAACATGAGTTATCAAACTATTTAATGCACCAGCCCCTTTTGACATAGCGCACATACACGTAGACTCTTGATAAACGGAACTTCAAGGAACCGAAAAGATTAGTTCCGTTTAACAGGAGTTCCGTTTACTGAGATAGATGTGTGAAAGTGCAAATTTATGTACGTACACACTCTCAATACCATTTCATGGAACTCCAAGCACTGAAGGTGAATGTAGCTGATAGTTTTTCAGAAAGCAAGACAAATACAAGAGGTTTAGGCGCGGCATTCACAAAGTTGATTTGGCAACAATGAGTCGCTGTGCACCTACAAAATGCATCAATTATTTATGTTGAGCCCTTGCAACTGCATCTTCACGGAGGCTAGAGGCCTCAATTTCGCGAGTGCTTACAAGCCACCGAATTTAGAAGGCGGCAACGCGGTAATGAAGCGCGATTAGCACCACAATGGCACAAACGAGGCGGCAGGAGCTGAGCCCTGTAACCTCGGCGTCTTGAATCGAGACCGAACGACTGGAACAAGAACTGCAACGTTGCATTTATTGCGCTAACACGGCTGACCACTAACTAGACGAAGATTACGAGGCTAACGAGGCTAAAAAAACATGGAGGAAGAAAAACAAAAAACAAAAACGAAGCAGCCGGAACCCTAAAAAGCTGATTCTCATGACAATGGGTTTCACGAGAAGTTCCATTTCTGGTTCCGTTTACACGGTGATGGAGAAATTTTACTTCGATTACCGAAAGTAGTTTTACGTTATCTGAATACAAAACCAACCAACTTACAGGCTTACTAGTTCTGTTTAAGGGCAATTCCGTTTAAGCGTATTCAGTTAATCGAGATGCTATGTATACGCATGCGCATTGGCGCAACAAGTGCTGTAGCCGCGACTAAAGCCGTGAAGGCTTCTTATGATACCGCCGAGTGCTTCATACCTCCCATTGCCTTCAGTCACATTGTATTAATTTACGTTTTCGCTGGCGTGTGCTTCTTCACCTTTCACGCGGCCATAATCTACTATCTCTGTGCACAGCATCTTACTCACTGACTTGTGGCTGGCGACAGTCGTGGTTGCTTACCCCTGTAGCGCCGAAATGCGCTCTGCGACGTAGTACGGGCCGTACAAACTGCAGCGCGCGAATGTCACACACTATACTGCGCCGGTACAACTGATAAAAAAGCGAATCGTCAACAATACGCCACAGCACTCACAGAGCTGATAGTCGAGGGGAAAAGAATGCAAAGGCTGGGGTTCAGCGCTCTCTTCGTTCCACTCTTATGGACCTCGCAGCTGGAACAGATGCATATATCAAAGCGACAGAGAACAGGCGCACATCAGACATTTTGTAATGCGTAGCATTCTTTGCCGATTACCCCCACAGCCAGGAACGCGTAACGCCCGGAATTCCGGCAAAAATGTAAATTTCGCGGAAGTTCCACCTTTAATCGTTATAATAGCGTTAATGGAGATAATTTGGCGAACAGAATATTGAAATACCAAAAAATAGCAAAAGAAATCCTGCACGCCTCCCTCTAATGGAGAAGATGGTTGAACGCGAAGCCTGCTCGCGATGGATCTTTCGGTTGGCCAATCCCAAGGAGGTTAAAAAATTTTTTTTTAACCTCCTTGGCCAATCCTATGCTGCTGAGCACAAGGTCGCGGGTTCGTTTCCCGGACGCGGCGGCCGCTTTTCTGATGGAGGCGAAAAGCAAAAACGCCCGTGCGTTCGAGATTTCGGCGCGCGTTGAAGAAAAGTACAAAAAATGCACGGAAAACGGTCAAGCGTAAATTGCTGTGCATCTCCACAACAATGGAAATTTGGCGGAAATTCCACCTGTAATCGTTGTTATGGCGTAAATGGAGACAACTCGTCGAACGAAATTTTGAAAAATCTGTAAAATGAGAAAAATATAAAACAATTACGGAAAAATGGCGAACCGTTAAACGCACTGCATTTCCGCAATAACGCAGTTATCGCGGAAGTTCCACTTGTAATCGTCAAAATAGTGTAAATGGAGATAATTGGCCCAACAAATTTTTGAACAACTAGAAACATTAGAAAAGTATAAAAAATATGGAAAATGGCGAACCGTGTTGTACGCCCTGCATTTCCAAAATAATGCAGATTTCGCGGAAGTTCCACCTGTAATCGTTATAATAGCTAAATGGAGATAATTGGTGGAACAAAATTTTGAAAGGTTGAAAAAAAAAACTACAAATATATAAAAATACGGAAAACTGCGGACCGTGTAACATACTCCCTTTCCACAATAATGCAGATTTCGCGGAAGTTCCACCTGCAGTCATTATAATAGCGTAAATGAAGATAATTGGTCGGACAGGATTTAGAAAAAACTAAAGAGCGGCTGCCAAGACCTCACAATCAGTACAAGCGGCATAAGAATGCTGCGCATTAGTAAACCATTCTCTGAATTTATGCAGATTTTTTCCTTGCTAAGAACATATTTTAGGGAAAATTCCAGGCACATAATTAAAGATTCGCTAAACCAATTTTCATGTGATACTACCTTACTACTACAAGAGTTTCGAGAAAATATGGGAATAAGGACTATTTTTCGTATCCCACTTCACACAGCCTCTCATCTATTTTTCCAAACATTGCTGCCTAAAGCAGTAAAGGCTTCTTTGTATGCCTCCTCGGAATGACCAGCACCCCGTTTTTGGTCATATCGCCATGCCTTTGAAATAAACTTGATTTACGAACACATTTGAACCGCTTATTCTCGCGGTTGAATTCATCATCACCGAAAACGGGTTTGTAACGTCCCATTGTTTGTAATTGCGTGCAGTGGTTTATAGCTAAAGGGAACACGCGGGACTCTATTCGGTCGCAAAATGCCCCGTAAGGCGCCCATGCCAGCGTCTTTAAGGGGCACTGAAGTGATTTGTCAACCTTGTCGGATTACTTGCGCAAATTCTAGTTTGGAGTCCCTAGGCCATGCTTTGACCACTCTCGGAGGGTTTACGCGACTTTATTTAGTAGCAAAATCAGTTCGAAAGTGCTGCCCTTTTTTCTGCAGTCCTCCTTGTCGATTTTATATGACGTTTCGTATGACGCTCACTCGAGAGAGATGGCTGGAGTAAGGTTTGGTTGGTTGAAGAAGGCGAGTGGTGTCGTCGTAGAGTGGTGAGAGTACCCGATGACGCTGACGCAGGAGGTAGAGGATGAAGAAAAGTCTATTTACACGTATTTACAGACGATGAAGCACAACATAAGACAAAACGAAAGCTGGGTGTTACAATTAAAAGGGCGCCGCAGCGATCAAGGGGGTTACGCGGCCGGATCCCTGGTTGGGGCCCTGAGGCCAAAAAGGTGCCGAACTGCCGCGTGGTTGGCGAGGAATTCGTGGGGCTGTGGCGCCCAGAAACCGCCACGGGAGCAAGTGTTGATGCGACCGCTCTGGGCCGCAGCTCCGGACAAACTCAGCAAGATTGCGCATCTCATTGCAAGCGAAGCCGTCTCCGCACAGCAGCACACGTACCAATTAGGGTTTTGACCCCCGCTCCCCCCTGTCCGGCCCCGAAGGTCGGGGGGAAACGAAAGCTTTCCCCACAGCCGCGACGAAGGTCGCCGGGAAGGCCATCCCAAAGGGCTGCACCTCGCAGGAGGCACCGGCGGCGGCCACAACACCCGCCGACGGGGGGGACACAACCAAGCCACGAGAAGGGAGAAAGGGTCATCGCCCCGACGGGGTCCATCGGCGCTGGCATCATGACATCTGGGCCTGACTACGCTACCGCGCGACTTGCCGACCCTTCGACAGAATCAGTAGGCTGGCCGCCGCTGGTTGGTCGCAGTTCCTTCGCTCAGTTGAAACTAACCCACGAACAGATTTGTGCCTGCAAGGATTTGCCTTATTTGATTAGTGGGAGGATGCATATTTTTCCATTTCATTTATGTAAACAAACCATGCCTCGGGAGGAGAGGCAAAATGCAGATTAACTCTGCCTGACGGCGGCCATCAACCCCGTGACATATATACAAGGCTAATGAGTGCATATATGTACAATATATACAACCCTAAAGACACAACACTGTATATACAAGATGTGATGCACGTTGTTCTTACAACACGGAGGTGTTAATCTGACCAGGCGGAGAAGGACGACGCTGTTGGCTGCGGACAAGGACAATGTGTATTTACGGGACAAATAACTGACATTTATCTAATCAAGTCAAGAGAGAGAATTAACCTAATCAAGTCAAGAGAGCTAATGTCCTACTCAACAAAGTTCGCGCCCCAAAATAGTTCACGCTCACGTGTGGAAGGCGTAGACGTCGGTGAGCTGGGTAGGTGCACTTGGCTCGGTGCGCTGGTCAGTGTGCTTGAGCGGTGTGCTGGCGCGGGGCCCTAGTCGGTAGCGCTGCTGCTGGTCGATGAAAAGAGCTGCTTGCTTGAAGAATTCCAGGGCCTTTCTGACGCTGCTACTTGAAGTGCCTCGAAGAGACCTGGCGTAGCTCGGCGCGGAGATCTCCTGGGCGTTCACACCCAGCAGAGTTTCCAGGAGGAAGGCGCGGCTCGGAGCGGAGGTTCCCCGAACGTCAGCGTCCGGCAGGTCGCTCCCCGAACCTCGTATTTCCTGCTTGTCCGTGCCTCCACCGTCTTCTTCATCCTCCCCTCTTTTCAAATGATGACACGGCGCTGTTGTCCGTGCGCTCGCAGTTACCGGAAGAAGGCTGCTGTGAGAACAGCGCAGAGCGGCGTTGCCAGTCTACGAGGCCAGGAGGGAAATGTGGCTACGCCTTGAGGTCTCCTGGGCGTTCGCGTCCAGCACAGAACTCGCCGAGAGCCGCGTTCCTCCTGCCTTCAGCTTGTTGGTTGGTTGGTTGGTTGGTTGGTTGGTTGGATCCTTAAGTCATGGCGCGTACCCACGCGGGGGATTGGCCAAGAAGCTGCCTGTAATGATTAGGCTGTGACCCGGTTTATTTTAGAGAGGAGAGAAAAAAACGTTAAGTACGAAAAAAATATTGAGCGAAGGAAAAGCAAATCTTTGGAAGAACAGGATAGTCAGGAAAAAAAATTTCGCATGAAGATATAGCTGTCTAGAAGAGCATCCAGCCTGTCGCCGCAACAAAGGAGTGAAAGGCGATCACACCATCTCTGTGGCAATAGCCTAGGACGGAAGCACCCAGGGAAAGAATAACGGTTTAAGATAAAGGGAGATTCAGCCGATTAAACGTGTATTCATGGTGCGTGCGTCGCATCGAGGAAAAGCTGCGGCAAGTTAAAAGAAAGTGTTCTATAGTTTCGGGGGCCTCGCAGGAAGGGGAGAGAAAGCTTGACCAGCTTTGTTTAGATACAAATTTAAAGGGGGGATTCTGCAGCGAAATTTTGTGATTGCCACCTCACATTTACGAAATTCGCAGAATTTACGCTTCCATAAGTGAGAGAGGTGAATATAGTCGGAGCATGAACGAAGGTCATCCTGCCGATTAGTTTGCAAAACTAGAAGGCGCCTGAACCTCGCCCCCAAAAGAAAACTGTCAATTGGGCAATTCACGACGGCAGGACCCCCAAGAGCCACATTGGCTAATTGGTCTGCCAGTTCATTGAAGATTATCCCTGCGTGACCAGGGACCCACACTAACCGGATCTCACGAAGCTGGTAAGGAACGAATGAACGAAATGACCGGAGAAGGGGAAAATCTTTGTCATTTGTTAGAGCGGTGCACACGGCAGAGAGAATCCGAAAGGATAACCACCCCCGCAAATTATGCTGTAGTTTATTAAGGGCTAAGATTATCGCCAATAATTCTGCCTGAAAAATCGGGCTATAGTCTGGCAGCCTGATTGAGAAGGACCAATCAGCTTGTCACCCTCGTCCGCCCTCCTCCTTCTCCTTCTCCCATGGTGCGGCTCTTTTTTCTGTCCGCCCCAACACGAGCGCTTCGTTGTCTTCACTTCTTACTCCGGCTCCGGCTCTTAAACGCGCATACTCACACGTACAAGACTAAAGACTAAACGCTAAGAACACTAAGTACTAAATAAAACACACACACACACACACACACCACACAAACACACACACCACACACACACACACAAACACACACACACCAAACACACACACACACACACACACACACACACAACACACACACGCACACACATCACACACACACGCACACACACAACACACGCACACACACACGCCACACACACACACACACACCACACACACACACACACGCAGCACGCACGCACACACACAGTTCGGTTTATCTTGTGAGAAAGCGGAGAGCCTAGAGGAGTCGCGAGACGTCCAGGTAGGACCCCAGGGCCTCATGTACTCCTTCCCGTTCTCTGTCACTCCCCGGCGGCCACAGAATCTCTTCGAGGGGCCGAGCCCTTCCCCCGAAGGCTGCCAACAGTTTAGCCCTCCCTGCCGCAAACTGGGGGCACTCGAGGAACAGATGCGGCAGGGTCTGGACAGCCGCCCGGCAGTGCTAGCTGGCACGACGGGTCGTAGACCAGCTCCAGGCGGTGTTTTCGCTCGGCCGTCCACACACGACCAAGTGGAGCAGCAGGACGCCGAGCGTTGCTATCAGCCGTGTGGCCCGCACGAATGGTGGGGCCTCTCCAGCGGCCAACCTCGGGTCAAGGTGCTGGGCCCGCACATGCCGCTGGATCAGCTGGCGGGCGTCATCCGCAGCTGCTTGGGCCACCGTGGGCGAAGGGGAAATTCGTGGGCGCCTTCGGTGGGAAAGAGGTTGGATTAGCAAGGGCCCGTTTGGAAGCACATCGAAGGAAAGTTGCGCTCAATCGTCAGGCAGGTTCGCGCGACGGGTGTCGTCCGAGGATGTTTCGCCTACACCACCCGGCCGGGGGCGACATGGGTAGCGCAGCGGCCGAGGCGGGTGGATTCGTAGAACCGGCGGTGGGTAGAGGTAACGCCAGTGGCAGGGACGTGCGAGCCCGCCACGCCTTCCGCAGAGCTCGAGCCCGTACCACTCGCTCCGAGCCGTGAATTGGTGCACACCGGCCGCTGGTGCGCCTAAGAGGGCACCGGCAATTACTTGTCGAGCGAATGTGATTTCGCTGACCCAACGAAGGTTGCTTGTGATGAATAGCCGGTTGAGGGCGAGTTCGATACACTCGGATCAGGGGAGCCGGTCGGGGGCCGCGCATATCGCCCGTATTCCCGTCAGGGGTCTCCGAGGCCGAGACGCCGTGCTAAGACGGCGCTTTAGTCACGAACGAGGCGTGGACGGAGGCGACGCTTCGACTGGCCACTTTGCGGTTGAAAGCAGCTGCCAGCATTTTGGCGGAAAAAGGGTAGAGTTAGAAACAGCCCCGGCCATGCCGGATAGAATGCCGTCGTCAAGGAATCAAGGTGGGTCAGGGCGACGCACCTAGCTTCACAGTAAGCGCAGCACTGTTCCGTCGAGGCCCGTGTAAACATGCCCCCAACAAATCCGCGCGGGAACAAAGCGGAGCGACAATTTCAGCCGGGCGTAGGGCGCTTCTACTCGTGGACGCAAACCCAACGGCCAATTAATGGGGGAGAGCCCTTGTGGGCAAGTCGCTGTTTGGTCAAATATGAGCTTTAACTCTTCGGCGCCTAGGGCCCCGAAATCCTCGACTACTGACTTCTTCACCGTCCCACTTCGTCCCTGCGAAGCTAAACGCGCTTATCTTAAATGCAATGCATAACGTTCGTTCGGACAGCGGTGCTCGCAGCGGTGTTGAAGGTGGGGGACGGCGCGGTGTAACTGTGTTCGGCTGCGCAACAACTGGACTGCCAATCGCCCAGCTCCGCTTTGGTGCGGTACGATGGAGTATTGTGTGCCGGGGGGCGCGACTGCGGCGGACTGTTGCGAAGCATCTCATGCTCGGGCACGGCCGGGCTGGAGGAGCGGCGGGCGCGCACTTTCACATTCGCCGCTCCTCCAGTCCTGCCGTGGCTCGGGGCTGTGTCCCTCCCTCCCTCGTTGTCGTTGCCCGCCGTGCGCACTCTACTGCGCATGCGTGTCTCTTCAGCCCCATCATCGTTTGGGCTGACGTCAGCGCAGTCCACTATAAAAAGAAATAGTTAGGCGGCGCCCGGTTTCGATCCCACGACTATCTGGCCGCAACGGGAGGTACGTGGCGCTCTTCCCACTGCGCTACAAAGCGACACGGGAGCATGTGCTACGAACGCGCCTTATGTCCTTCACTCATTCAAACTACGTCAAGAAGCTACTGATACAACGAAGGCACGCGAAGCTGAACGTCAACGGAAACGACGAACTGAAAACTAATGGGAGCTTCAGTCGACCCCATGGCTGCTTCGCATACTACTCAGGTTTCCCCTACGGGAAGATGGCGTAATTTTTGCGCACTTTTTTCGTCTGTGCGCGTATCAGTGCCTGGCGGATGCAGCGTTACCGAACATTTCTTGCGCGGACGCTCGTGGTGTTCTACGAGATGATCTCATCTTTTTTCGAGGTGTCCGCGGCTTGTGTTTTGCGCATGTGCCTGTGTTTTCTTGGCTTCGTTTGCCGCGAGATGGGCGCGTTAGTTCGGTCTGCGTCTCGCAATGTTATATCTTTTGTGTGCGTGTGCATGTGTGTGTATGTGTGCATGTGTCTGTGCGTGCGTGCGTGTGTGTGTGTGTGTTTGTTCCCCTGAGTTGTTGGCCACGCAGCTCAAACCTTTTTTTTATGTTAATCCTTTAATCATCATCATCATCAGCCTATCTACGCACACTGCAGGGCAAAGGCCTCTCCCATTAATCTCCAATTACCCCGTCCTGTGCTAACGGCGACCAATTTATCCCCACAAACTTCTTGATCTCATCTGCCCATCTAACTTTCTGCCACCCCTGCAACGCTTGCCTTCTCTGGGAATCCACTTTGTTACCCTTAATGACCAACGGTTATCTTGCCTTATTTAATATAGAGGGATTAAATGTATCTTGCGTGGTAGGTGGAAGGTTTGACCATGGAGCTCGCCTCACCCCACGACACAGACGCGGAGACGTCGGCCGTCGCCCTCCGGAGGTGCCGCTGACAATTTTTAGGCCGCCTCGACGTACGGCGCTTGCGGAAACGAGCAGAGATGCGTCCGGGCCTGGGACAAAAAAAAAAATAGCAGTGGCTTAGCTCGGCTATCCCAGGATATACGTAGCGTGAGCTAAGATTAAGCTGGTTATTCTTAGGTTTCCTGGTTGTCTAGGATTAGCTGATTATCATGCTTACAGCTGCTAAAACGATTTCTAATCCAATCCAAACCAGTCCGGTCCAGTACAGTCCAACCCAGTCCAATTCAATTCAGTCCAGTCCATTGATTTGATTGATTGTAGGGTTTAACGCGCCGACGCAACGCAGGCGATGAGGCGCGCCATAGTGGAGGGCTCTGGATTAATTCTGACCACCTGGGGATCTTTAACGTGCGCCGAAATCTCGTACATACGGGCGTTTTTGCTTTTCGCCTCCATCAGAAAAGCGACCGCCGCGGCCGGGAATCGAACCCGCGACCTCGTGCTCAGCAGCGCAACGCCTTAGCCACTGAGCCACCGCGGCATCCAGTCCAGTCCAGTCATTGCTCCTCGCGCATGCGCAGCACGGCTCTCCAGGAGCCACGCGAAACGGCTATCAAGCGGCTCCGGCGCAGCGTCAGACTTGGCTACTGCGCAACGGAGGCGCACAGCTGGGCACGCGCCGGCGCCAGTGCGTCTGCAGCGGCTATGACGTCACTCTTCAGGAACGCGCAAACCGGCTAATGTGCAGACCCAATTCTTTGGATTGGGATCCAATTGGATTGAATTTCTAATCCAATCCAATCCAATCCAATCTAATGCTCCTCGCGCTTGCGCAGCACGGCCCTTCAAGGCAGGGTTGCCAGGTTTGGCGATTTCTCGCCATATTGGCTCCTTTTAGCGGCTCCTGGCGCCCGAAAATTATGACTGGCGCATGGCGACTTTGTGGCTACTTTTGACAGTGATGCTTAATATACAAAAACTTCAAAACGTGGCCTCCCACCCTGACGTACATATATGTTTTCAACTCCTGCGAGCACTTCTGCCGCATGCAGCCAGCTCAAGCGACGGTGGATCAAGCATGGCCTTTGAGATCTGAATTTGCATCTCAAACCTACGCCGCCCACCTTCTAAAGGAAATGTACGCTGATGAGAGAAACCGTGCGTATCTTTTGTTTCTCGAACCGATACTTGTTGAAATGAGAAGGATAAACAAGCTCTTCCAAGGGGAAGATGTCGATCCACTAGGAATTTTCGAAGAATTGCAAAAACTTTTCAAGCGCCTCCTGTGCCGAACACTGAAGCCATGCGCTTTGCGACACCACGATGACTCCAGCCTGTTGACTCTGGAGACGAAGGACATGGAGTCTATTTTTCTTGGCATACGCGACGCTGATCTGGGAAGCAGTTTTCTAGAGCGTCTCCAAGGAATGCGCCTGAGCCCCGAAAACGGTGCTCCGCTTTCATTAAAGCATGCTCGTGCGACTTGTAGAAACGCCTTCCGAGCTCATCGTCACTATTCCGCAAATTGAGAGGGATACCCGCCGCGGTGGCTCAGTGGCTAAGGCGTTGCGCTGCTGAGCACGAGGTCGCGGGTTCGATTCCCGGCCGCGGCGGCCGCTTTTCTGATGGAGGCGAAAAGCAAAAACGCCCGTGTGTACGAGATTTCGGCGCACGATAAAGATACCAGGTGGTCCAAAATTCATCGGAGCCCCTCCACTACGGCGCGCCTCATCGCCTGAGTGCGTCGGCGCGTTCAACCCCACAATCAATCAATCCAATCAATCAATCAATCAATCAATCAATCAAATTGAGAGGGATAAGCAAACATTCGATTCTAGGACCGCATGCTATGCAGGGACTCAAAACGTTACCAAATAGCCTGTTTTCTTGCTCAGAGCGCCACATCGAGAACAAGTCAGATACCTGCGACAAGTAGAAAGCATCAATGAATGATCTGCAATGAATCTGCAATGAATGAGCTGCAATGAATCTGCTGGTCTTGTGCTTGTGATATGCGTGAAGCGGAACGTGTATTTGGGGCCGCCACATGGACGAAGACGGACTTGAGCAATAGAATGGCCACGAGCTGCTTGTTGCAATCCTCATAAATAAAGTTTGCACTACGCATGAGAGGTGTCACTCGTGCTGAATTTCAAGTGCCGCGAGATATGGTGGAAAAAGTGAACAACGATATTTATCAGTGACATAAGGTAGCTGATTGGTTTCACAGTGATGTTTGATGTTTTGTTCAATTGTTCCTGCTGAGTCAGTGCCGACTTTAAATGCCGCCATAGAAAACCCTCCAGTCTCCTTAGATTGAATTGGAGCAATAAAAGATAGTTTACTTGCGCGATTGGTTCTTTATTGGCTAGCAACTTATCTCTTTATGCAGGCGTGACATTTACTTTGTTCTGGTCAACTTCGATTTGTTCACGATGTTTTTCATTTTCGATATAGATGATCAAGACGCACTGCTTTCCCGTACCATGGAAATTGAATGGAATGTTGATCGATTGTGCTGGTTTTACGAGAATTGTTGGCACCGAGAAATACGCTTGCAAAATATGGAGGTTTTTTTGGCGACTAACAAAACTTTCAGCTACAGGTGGAGACTTTTCTGGCTGCTTTCGACAAATGCCCGGCGCCTTTTTACTTTGAGGACCTGGCAACCCTGCTTCAAGGTCTACGCGAAACTGCTCAACCTCGGCCAGTGTAGCTTACGCTACAAAAGGAACGACTTTCTTTGGCTGTTTGGTAATGACCACCATGTATGGACGTTCTCCGGACGCTCTTGCTCGGTCGGAAAGTATTGTAGCCGGCCTCGCTGTTCTTGTTTTCTGTGACGTCCCCTTCCTTCACCGAGGGTATTTATGTCGAGCCCGCCCAGAGGAAGGGGACCTTCTGCCGTGGAACTTGCTGCAGGTCATGGGTAGAGTACCGCGGCGCAGGCTGGACCCCGGCAAGCTTCTGAGCCCCACTGCGGGTTACTTCCGCTGTCTTGCATATTCTCTGTAAATATTCCTGTGCATAAACTGTACATATAGTTTGGACATCGGAGTCTGCCTCATCCCTCACGGCGACACGAGGCACGGTCGGCGCATTCATGGATAAGGAGAAGTCCTGAAATTTGCTGAGCCCCAATAGATGCGACGCACTATGCTATCCAGCATTTGCACGATAATTTTTTTTGTAGCCGAGGCCTATTATCGGGGCACAATGGGTTACTGCCCGAGCGTCACGTCGCTGACACCGCTCGCCGCTACAATAAGGCACACAGACGAGTCAGCGGCGGAAAATACGTGCAAATCCAAAGCCAAGTTTCCCTCCTTTACAGCATAGGGATACCAACTCCCCTGAAAAACACCGACCAGATAACAAGGCCTGCGCATAGAATGATCAACATCCGGGGAGCACGGAAACTGCCCACACAGCCTGGCGTTTGTCATTCGGAGAGACGGCAGCACTCAGGCCCTTCCTCGTTCCAGACGCTGTTTGGTATGGGTCGTGCGTCTCAATCGTCACCACTATATATAGAGAGACGCTAACATCAACCCTGGCGTCAGAGATGCTACACCAGGCAAGTACGAAAAAAATCAAAGGAGAGTCTGAGGCGCCGAAGCAGGCCTTGGTCATGAGTAGAGGCCGGATTTTTGGGCAATAAAAAGCGGGTTTTAGGTGCCTATAAGAAGGAGGCAAAACATATAGGCACAGTATATAGGCCTATATAAACATATAGGCACAGTATAGGCGCGACAAAACATATAGGCACAGCAAAATATAGGCACAGTACAATTTTACATAAATGCAAATACTTTCAAACGAAGATTTGCGTGACCTGTGTCGGTATTTGATTTGATTTGATTTGATTTTTATTTCTTAGAAAAAACAAGGGGAGGCTGAGGTTAAAGGCGGACGTGGCCTGACAGAGGCCTCAGCCACCCGCTTTACAGTGTACGTAATAACACGGCTGTTGACAAATGTAAGCATAACAGCACAATCATAATAGAAAAATAGCACAAAGCAAAGTCATTACTACATTTTCTATGTATTATACAAAGCATATAGGTCTAAAATTCACGGAAGGATCACAGTGTACATGCAAACGCAGTAATTCGTACAAATAAAATTTCATCAATTACACTACTACGTCACAATTAGTAATTAATATATTTATGCCACTATTCGGAAATTTCTCTATGACGTCAATCTTGTTTGTATGATTGTCGGCTGCCGACCAATGCTTTGCCATGAAACATGACTGGGCTGTTGTAATGGCGCCTCCAAAACCGCATCACTTGAATGCTTACGTGAGGTTAACGCATTTATGATCATTCTTTAACTGGTGGGCTGTCTTACATCATTACTGGCCACAATACGACACTGAAGCGCAAAACGTGAAACATTTGCAACATTTCCCGGCTTTTTTGGTTTAATAAATGTCTTTCAGGGCTGAAATAGAGCTTGATGAGTTACCAAAAGCTAGTTCTTCTAACTGAACGAAGCTGTATTGAGTTTTCATGGCCCCTTAGGGAACTCACCTCATCGTATTCATGTGGCAAGTTTGAATTCATCACCCACGGGCTTAAAAACCACCGTGCTCCAACAAGGAAATTTGAGTCATGAAAATGTTCCTAAAGGCTGTTTGCTTAATTTAAGGAGGGCGCTGCGGTCGCCGAGGTGAGCGAACGTGTTTGCATCGGCTCCGTCTTTTCCGAACGTTTTCGCAGCGATTTCTACCTTGTGTCACCGAAATGTTCTCACCAATGGATCCGTGAATGCGAGAGAAATCGACGGATAGCCGCTTGCGAGTTGGGCCACCTTCTCTCGCATTTTTAGTGAACGTTTGTGCTCCGACCAGGCCGCCAACGAGCTAAGCCTAGGTGTGTTCGCTGATCGCTAGGCCTAGCCGGTGCAGCAGCTGCGCTTCGCCGACGGGCGGGTGGAGGAGGAATCAACTTTTACTGAGCCCAAGAAATCGGTGGTGCGCGCTGGTACCAGACGGGGTGGTTCCCTAGTTACGGGACCCATATGTTCCCAGCAGCTCCTGGCGCCTGTCTGTCAGTGCGAGCTGAGTCGGCAGGGCGGGGCTGGTCAACGAGGTCTCCCATCGCTCAAGGGGTTGGGGATTGAGGGTGCTGAGGAGAAGGGAAGGAGGGGCCACGCATGCGGACTCTCTCCAACGAAAAGGCACGCGCCGACGATTTAGATCCAAGAATGAACGCGCAAGTGATGGGGGAAGACATTTCCCCCGAAGAAATCACCGCGGAATCCGGTAGGAAGACAGCCGGAGAACGCCGGTAGAGACCCCGCCACCGCGGAACGGACTCGGCTCCCGTAGTCGACGCAAGATCGAACAAGCCCGGCAACGACCGGCAAGCGACAAAACACAAGAACATAAAGGGACAAGTCATCAAGGCGGAAGGACGCATGCCCATGTTACCGAAAGAGGAAATTAAGATTGTGGTGCGGCCGCAGGGCGGCCTCGACCTCGCCAGAGACAGCGCCCCGACGGTCACCGCAGCCATACTCGCGGCCGCCGGAATAACAAGCGGGGAAAGTATGGAAGACACGATATGCCCGAACTGCACGCAGAACATCGTTGTCGTCAGTACATCGAAGCGAGCGAACGTGGACCGTTACACCAAGATAAAGCAAATCCAAATTCAAGGAAAGCAGCACGAAGTAAACGCTTACGAGACGGCACCTCACAACACGACCAAGGGAGTGATCCGCGGCATCCCTGTCGAGGAGGGACCCCGAGAGCTGGAGGAGAAGATCGTCAATTCAAGAAATCCACTAGCTCTGGCGGCAAAGCGCATCGGCAACACGACCACGGTGATCGTCGCATTCGACGGACGGACTCAAGGTGCTGAACTACGTAAGGTACAGCGCAACGCTTGTACTCTGCTCGCTGTAGCGTAAGCAAAGAGACGTCTGCTACCAGTGCGGTCGCCTTGGCCACCGAAAGAACGTCTGCCGAAACCTCTCCAACCGCATCTGCCGGGGCTGCGGCCTCGCCAACCCGGAACCGGACCACCCGTGTACCCCCAAGTGCAGCCTGTGTGGCAGAGCTCACCTCACCGCCGACAAGGCCTGCCGAGCGAGATACAAGACCCCATACGTGGTGCGCAAAAGGCCGGGGGAACGCCAGAAGGCCAACATCCATCTGTCGCAGCAAGACGTCCCGCCCCTTCGCCAGGGGGCGGCCAAGTCCCGCTCGCCCTCACGTGACTGATCCCTTTCCCAGAGCGGGAGGATGAGGAGGCACAGCAGCACCGCCTCGCAGTCGGACCAAGACGTCGACCAAGCGTCGACCAAGACGATCGAGACCGATGTCGACACCGACAAGATGGCCTTCCGCCTGGAAGAGCAAATGCTGGGCAGCGTCGGCACCCCGCAGGGCTCGGTTATCTCGCCCAAACTCTTCAACCTGGTCATCATCGGGGTGGCCGAGAAGCTGCAAGACATCGAAGACGTCCGGCACTGCATATACGCCGACGACATAACTCTATGGGTGTGCAGAGGCAGCGACGGTCACATCGAGTCGACGCTGCAGTCTGCAATCGACGCAATAGAAACCCATCTACAAGGCACGGGCCTGCGCTTCTCTCCCAAGAAATCAGAACTCCTGCTCTACCGCCTTCCACAACGGGGCCAAATCAAAGCCCGAAGAAAATGTGAGGAAATCAGTTACGCACGAGCGACGGCACGGACATTCCTATTGTCCCGAAAATCAGAGTCCTCGGCATGATAATCGACAACGGCGTAGCCATCACCAGACTAACACATAAGACGTCCAACGCCACGACACTCCTTAAATTAAGAGAATCACGAACAGAAGGACCGGAATGAGGGAGGAGATTCTTACGCGACTCATCTGCTCGTTCGTCATTTGCCACATCGCTTATGTCGCGGCCTTTCACAACTGGTACAGGCAAGAAGAAGACAAGATCAACGTCCTCATATGCAGGATTTACAAGACTGCCTTGGGTCTGCCGAAATCCACCGGCACGGACCGCATGCTCCAGCTGGGCATCCACAACACGCTGAAGGAAATCGCAGAGGCACAGCGCACCTCGAAACTGGAGAGGTTGTCCGGCACGAACGCTGGCCGCCACATCGTCGAGAACCTTGGCATCGGATACCACAAACAGCAGGGCCATAAAGTTACCGTCCCAGACAGGATCGGGCGACACTTAGAGTCGATCCGATCCCCCGAAACGTTCACCTGGAGTACTACCGAGGATGAAGAGAGACCCGAGCCAAGACTCTCCTCAACGCTCACGGCAACGATATGGGAAGCCGCCGGATACGAGAGAGGCTCCCGATTTTCCGTGGCGGTCGTCGAGTCAGAAGGGGCAAGAAAGATATCAGCAAGCGTGGAATGCGAACACGCAGAAGAAGCGGAGGAAATACTAGCTGTTGCCCTTGCCCTTACGAACCCGGCGTGCAAAACGGTCCTCTGTGACTCCAGACAAGCGATCAGGAACTTCGCCAAAGGACGGATATCGCCACGAGCGGCCGCAAGCCTAAGCCGACGCCAAGTCTACCGAGAGCTTGAACCACAAACCCGACTCCAGTGGTTCCATTGGTGCAGTGGTGCCGTTACGGTGAGAACCACCGTAACGGCAATGAGACGGCACACCCCAGGGCGCGCGAGCTCACAAACCGCCCCGGCGACGACCGTCCGTGTCACAGCAAGAAGGACCGAATGACGAGCTACGATGAAATCACCAAGGCCTTCCGCTTGGCCCGACGGACCTTCCCTCCGCCCAGCGACAAGGTGGACAGGTCAGAGGCGGTCGCACTCAGGCAACTGCAAACGCGCACGTACCCTAGCCCGTCACACTATCACAGAATGTATCCGTAAATTTACACAACGAACGCATGTAAGGTCTGCCGCAAAGAAGTAGCCACCTTGACCCACCTGCTCTGGGATTGTACCAAGGATCCGCACGGTGCTAACTCCGGAACCGTCCCGCCGCGGCTGTCCGCTGCCTTCTGCAGCCCCAGCCTCGACGATCACCTCTTGGCCGTCCAGCAGGCCTGTGAGGCGGTGAAGCAGCAGGACTTCGACGCCCCTAAACGGGCGAAGAGGACCAGCGGCGACGCCACCAAGCGGGTGACGCCCGGTCAGCGAAAGCTATGCAGGCAGTCAACAAAGTTCTCGCCAACCAAAGCTTATTTTAAGGGTATATCACTTCTGATTGATTGACTGATTGTAGGGTTTAACGCGCCGACGCAGCGCAGGCGATGAGGCGCGCCGTAGTGGAGGGCTCCGGATTAATTTGGACCACCCGGGGGTCTTTAACGTGCGCCGAAATCTCGTACACACGGGCGTTTTTGCTTTTCGTCTCCATCAGAAAAGCGGCCGCCGCGGCCGGGAATCGAACCCGCGACCTCGTGCTCAGCAGCGCAACGCCTTAGCCACTGAGCCACCGCGGCGGGTATATCACTTCTGTACTGAAATAAAAAAGAACGCTCGCTTGCTAGACAGCGAGCTCCATCTAGTGCGAACTTGCTAAATTAAAATGTATTCCTTGATGCGTTTTGGTTTTAGTACCAAAATGGTATATTTCTAAATAAGCAACTATGCCGTAGGGATCATTTTGTGGACGTGTAAAACCCTTCGTATTGGTGGATGACTGTTTTAACTCTTTCGGGACCGCTCCATAGGCCATCGATCACATATGATCGATGGTTTCGCGAGCCTGCAGAATACAAATTTTCGCTCGGTGGAACACCTAGCGACATCTAGGAGATAGTTTGAAAACTGGAGTTTTCTCTTTTGTGAAGTTTCCTTTTTTATCGCCAGGCGGCAACGCATCAGATATTTTATTCTGACGGGCAGTGGTTTCGAATGTAAATGAGTCATACTCGCGCGAGCGCGATAAGAAATCCGCCTCGTCTCGTCTCGCATATCTTTGCCTTCTACTGTGGATTTTAACGATGGGAGTGGCAGTGAAGAGTCGGAATGCGGCTTTAGAGATCGGATTTAAGCTCGAGTGAGGATTCGGGCGTCGATCAGCCTAGAACATCAAATCGCGCTCAAAGGTGGGTGTTGGTTTCGGTTTCAATTGGCTCTGGAGTAAGTATGTGCGCTCGAAATATGTTCTGGCTGGTTTATATTTGTTTGCTAGGGTGTTAACTACCTATGGTGGTGATCTCCTGCCACCAGCGCAGAAACGGATCTAGTTTTCGCCGCGATGAGAGCCCGGCGTGTACCTGGGCGACGACGTAGCCATGGCCCTATTGCCAAAGAGATCACGGACAAAACAAAAAACCAGTTACACCTAGCCGTATCAAACTTTCGCGATGAAGAAACAGAGCATTGTGTTACATTTTGTATATCCTGAAATAATTTTATTCTTTTTTAATATTTTTATTTTTACGCTTTTTTCTATCTTTTTCTGTAGTTTTTTTACGAAGCTCTTACTTTAAGATTTTTTCATGGTTCTATCGTCAGTGTTGAAGTAAAACTTGGTATTGTATGTCAAAGAACATATAATAAGCTGCATTTTGGTATATGCTAAGGCAGGATGGTGCCGTTGCTTTATGTAATAAAAAATTTGTACTGAGACCTCCCTTTTTCATCACTTTTTCTGGCGGTCCCGAAATTAAGCCCTTGGGTGACGAGTTACTAAGTACCATAGGAATGTTAACAGGTGAGTCGCCGTTAAGTCGATTGTTCTCATGCGAAAGTTATGTTCGCATTTTTAAGGTGGGCTTGGCATTGTTCCCACAATAATCGCAGTCATTCGACGAAGGATTTAACCATGCACCCATTTGTACGGCTCTCACTCAGATCCCGGTGCACGGACGATTTGAGCGACAGATGTGTAACGGTTACCGCAATTATTGGGAAATCTCTTGCGCAAAGAAAAAGAAACATTCAAACAAAACCTCATCACGTTGAATGCTATTAACACCTCATCAGGCAAACTTGATTCTGCCACCTCCTGTCGATTCTTACCGCCTTTTGCCTAAAACTGGGACAACTAGTCGTACAACTGCCTTTATGGGCTGCAGTACAGTTATCGGTGCGCACGTCACGAAACCTGCAACTTAGAGGTCAATCCTAGGTTAAAGGGACCCAGAAAAGCGTTTTGTAAAAGTTACAAAAGGCCTTTATTGTCGCGTAGTACCAATATAGCGATGCAATGCCGTTAGAATTATTGATCTACATTCAGTATTAGCTGCGCCAGAAGCAATTAAGTGCACCTCTCCCCCCTTGCAGATCGATTCCTCCTCCCTCTCTGCTTCTTTCAAAGCAGCTGGAAACACTGGGAATAGCCATGTGACATCGCGACGCTCGACTTCCGTTCTCCGCTAGCTACATTCCTGCGCCTAGGCACGCGTCAATCGCTGCAGATCTGCCTTTGCCTCGGGATCGCGCAGGAAGGAGGAAGAGCAACCGGAAGCCAATGGCAGTGACGTTGCCGGCGACCGACGATCGGCCGAATCAGGGGGGCGCCTCGCCGTTGCGTCAGCCGCGATCGCCGTTGCGTCAACCGCGGTCAGCTCGCTGCGGCGGCGCGCTCATCAGCTGAGAAAGGCGATCTTCAAAAATTGTTTATAAATTATCCGTACAACGTATGGAGCTCACACTTGGCTCAAAAATCCCCCGTTATGTGTTCTACCACCTGAGTGCGTTTGATTGCCACCTTCACAAAGCTTTTCTGGGTCCCTTTAAGTGCGCTTATTTTAAAGGGTATACGTCGACAAAATACATGTTTCGTTCATTAAAAAGACTGCTTGGTCCAGATAATAATAACACCGACTTTATCGCAAACTCCAATAAATAATTACTTCTCTCTCTCTCTCTCTCTCTCTCTTTCTTTACCTCTCTTTCTTTACCTCTCTCTATGACGTCACAAAATACAAAATCTTTGTGCGATTGTCGGCGCCTACCTAACCCACCGCGAGGAAACACGCTTGGACAATTTTGGTGGTCCTTCTAGTTCCGTCTGGTCGAATTGCTTGAATGCTAACGGGTAGCCGACGCCCTGATAACTGCGTTTATTAATGCTTGCCTATAATACGGCGCTCTTTATTATATTACGTCACTGCAGCAGAAATTTCGAAAGTTCTTTAATATTGCTTGCGTTTCTTTTTTATACAAACACGCCTTTCGTGGCTGAAACGGAACTGCGTGACTTGCCAAAGAATAGTTCTTTCAAATTAAACAGCGTTGTATTTGCCTTCATTGCATCTGTAAAGGGGCCATGAAGACAAAATGCAAATTTGGTTCATTCAAAAGATTTCCTAGTTAAAATCATGCTGATACCACTTTTAACGTAAACTTCTCTCAAATAAGCTGTATACTTAAAAACAGGGAATCGCCATGCGACCCACCAGCTCATTTCCCGCAACAGAACCTATGATGTCATACCAGCCAGCTTTCCCATTGGCGGAGGCCGGAAAAAGCAAACGCAAATTAGGCAGAAATTATAAGCTTGCCGAACGAGGCATGTGGCCTTAAATTTAGGGCACATTCTTTTAAAAGCCTTAAGAATGGTGGGACAAATAGTGGAAGTTAAGAAAGCACACGTAAACATAAAAGCACCGATCTGCACTGCTGTTGGTACTGCGCGCACTATGATTCGTTTAGATGCACAGAACTTCGGTGCTTTGGGGTTGTCTCAGATGACGCTGACGATATTTGTCGAGCGAGCACCATGTTTCACGAAACGATTATTTTGTCGATGAACAAAAACAAGCCAGGTTTAAATACGGTCACAAACAAACCAAAGGCGGCTTGCCGCGGTGTGGTGGCGCCAATCCAGGTTGACTAACAGTAAACGAGTCTCCGCTCCACACCATGTTTAGCCGAATGACCTGTTCTTATCATGTCATTGCAAACGTCGTTCAAACACACGTTTTGGCGCGAGAATGAAAATTTTAGCTTAAATTGATTATCTCCCCCGAGTTGACTAGAGAACAAGCGTCTACGTTCAGACAGCTACAGACAAATTCATTAATGACCCCGGTCATTATGAAACATATCCAACCAGAACTGTACACGGACGACAAGTGTGTGTTGTGCAGTAACTCCAGGGCAACAGCCGCCCATTTATTATGTGATTGTGAAGTGCGACCAGACGAAGCTTCAACCAGGACCGACCTTCCGCCGTGGTTACAAGACGCCATACGCAGTTACGACAAGGACATTCAACTCTCAGCCGTCCAGCAGCTCCTAACGGCCCTCGAACGGCAGCACCGGAGAGAAAGCTGCGGGCCGACGCCCTCCCTTCGGGGACAAGGGTGTCCACCCCCGCAGTGAGTAGCGAAAGTGTTGCTTAGTAGAATGCCACCAGGATCGACGAGTGGCTACGTCCGGGCGTAGTGGAGACATTACGCCTGTTGCCGGCGATCATTAAAGTCTCTTTCACTTCACTTCACTTCAGTGAATAAAGCATCGTTTGCTTCCGTACAAGCGCTGAGGGCACTATACAACACGAAATCTTTCGAATAAAACAAACTTGTATTTCGCCTTCACGGCCTCTTTAAATTCGAAGTTCGAACATCTCAGTCGTTTCCAGCTCGATTTTGTGCTTGCTGCAATAGCCCCGCCATCGTCTCATGTGCGCACGAGAACATGCTGGAAAGACCCATCCCCAATCACATGTCTGCTCCAATGGTCCGCGACCTTGGCGCCTTTTCCTTGTGGAGACGTCTTTCACAAAATGAATTATTTCTTCTTGTTGTTGTTGATTTTGTTGTTTTCCGTCACGCGTAATAATGTTGAGGAAAAATGCGGGAGCGGCAAAATAAGACACGCGATCCGTGACGCCCGTTTGCGAATCATCACCGGACTTCTTTTATATGTGTTCGCATAAAGTACTTCTACGACCATCTTTCCTTGCATCAAATTCACAATTCACACTTTGATCGTTGAAATGTATGGTTGACACAATAATATTGAAATTTATGTAAGGGGCGATTTAATGAAACTCCGTCATTTGGGTATTTTATATTTTCGCTCGTCCACACCAGCAAAATGCATGATGCTTTACCGCCACAAGTTGAAACTTTTCATACTTACATGCGTATAACAGCGACAATTTTTAAAATAAGAGCATGAAGGTTCAAAGATGATGGGCTACGCGAGTGAACAAAAGTTTGAAATAAAGCAAACGTGTACTGAACACCAGGATGAATCTCAACTTCATTAGCCTAATGAGTATTGAGAGCCTGCCTGTCGGGCGCTTCGACGCACCAACTGGAGCGGGCCGGGGGACGAGCAGCGCGGAAATGGAAAGCACGTGTTGCGCGGTGCTTTCCGCCTGCTCGCACCGGATGTCCTAACCGCCACCACATGGGACGGCCACCGACGAAGAGCAATGGAAAATGAAGACAAGGAGAGACGCGGCCCGGGCGCAGGAGAGCTCGGTCCGTTGTCTTCGGGCTCCGCGCGAGTACTGTTTTTATTCGCCCGCCGGGCTGTAAATAAATGTATATACAGTTTTGATCGGAGGCTGAGTTTGTCGGTTGGAGATACCCGGGGGGAGATCATCAGCGCTACTGCGGCTTGGAGGAGAAACCCCGGGGAAAAGAACATCACGAAGATAACTCTGCCCGTATGCACAGTTTGGTTATTTTCGAAACTGGAATTCTCGGCGTAATCCAATTGGCTTAAACTGACCAAGCTCTTGATACGAACTCGGATTTTTGTCTTTTAGAGGTCTAGTCAGCATTCGATAGCCGGAAAACTTCTTTTGGGCCATTCACTTCATCTCTCTGTTTATGTAGTGTTATGTATAGAGCGCGGAACTTTACGCAAAGTGCCTATTTTTTCCTTGAGTCCGTATCAAGGCTATTTAACATATAAGCGTGAACTAAGGGAAAGGGAGCATTTTGAGCAATACCTTATTGTGCCTATAATGCCTATTTTGACTTTATGGGCTTTTTAGCGCCTATTTTAATTGTATAAGCCTATATGAGCTTTTTAGCCCCTAAAAATGTATTTTTTGTGTTATATATGTTCCTTTTTTTGGTTTTTTGAGTCGGTGGTCTGCACGGACTGTTTCACTTCAGAGGGCCCGCAACGAAGTGTTTGTCGCACCACGTTTGCAATAAATAAATAAATAAAAATAAATAAATAATAAATAAAATAAATAAATAATAAATAAATAAATAAATAAATAAATAAATAAATAAATAAAAAATAAAAAAAATTCCGCGAGCCGTGCCAAACAAGCCCAGAAACGCAAACCGTGCACAAGCTACCGCCACCTAGACCTCGTCACATCGACCGAACCGCCAGAGGCCCGTACGCAGCCAACCTCACCGACGTCACCGTTGTCCACACGAGCTGTTTTGTTCCATGTCCTTCTGACGCGCTTTGCCCGCGGTCCAACGGCGGGAACTTTTGCCCATATGCCCTATCCATTGCTAACGCAATAAAAACCACGGCATCGACGAATCTCTGGGATTCAACGGTGCTGTGAAGCGATGAGCAGGTCGTTCTACTCTTTCAACGAATACATACCTGCAGTTAAGATCTTTCTTCGGTTTGCAGTTGTGTCTTCAAGCAGCAGTTACCGATTGTCCCTCTTCCACCACAGCCCATTGATACGACTTAAAAACTCGGCTAAGGGCGGAAAACTACTACAAATACACTCGCAGGTGTTACTAAGAGCATCGCAAACGACAAAAGTATTGCAGCCGGAATTGTTTACACCACGGTACACATGAACGTTACTTGGCACATTTGTGTGCACTCTTAGCAAAAACGCATTTTCTCAGCTGAGAGCTTGGGCGCCACTCTGAATAAGAATGCTGAGCTGATTTCGGAGGTCCAGGACTTACCCGCCACAATCCCCGAAGGACCGTTTCCTGATAGAGCCATTCGTGTCTGACAATCTGCCATTCTGTCTGACGTAACATTCCTGGATTCCCTGTGCTAAAAGAGCTGCCGAAGGACCTGAGCACCCAACATAATGATATTTCAGATGGAATCAGCTCATGAAGCGTCCCTAAGAACAAGCACGCTCCTCGAACTTCAGTGATCGTTGAGTGTTGTTTTTTCGCACACAATTATCGACCGAAATGAGGTACAACTTCAAGCCGCAAATAATTGCTATGGGTGTGGCTTGCCATTGCTTTTAAGCTTTTCTTGCGTTGTCGAGTAACCCTGCATTTCACGTAAATCTGTTAAAATAGCAACTCTTGTGTGACTTATCTTCACGAATAAAATAAAATTACTTTACAATATTTACTGCAAATCAGAAGTTTATAGCAGAATATGCTGCTCAAGTAAATACGAATTGGGCCTATATTTGCCTAAACGACAATATTTGGTGCCTATAAATGCCTAAACGGCACTTTTCAGTGCCTATTAATGGCGCCTAAAACCGTAATTTTTCGTGCCTAATGTTCCGGTCTCTAGATGTAGTTAAAAGCCAACTGCACTCAAATTTTCATCAACGTAGAAATCGAGTTATCTAATAGTACACATAAAAATAACGCTAACAGCAAAACACTGTTTTTCAAACAGGAACACGCGCGACGAAGCAGATCGTGAAGATTGCCGCTTTCGGAACCAAAATTGGAAAAAAAAAAAAGACGGCCATTACCGGTGGCCGGACGTGACGTAGGGGATAGACGAAAGCGGGCATGTCCGCGCCGGTCCGCTCACAGCAGTATCCAAATGCGCCTAGTAGTGCCGAGGCTAATGAAGCTAGGCGCCATTCCAACTTTGCGTTGCTATCAACCGAAGGGAATAGACTGTCAGCGCGTTTCTTTTTAAATGCAGAGCATTTCTTTAACTCACGATGTCACCCGGCGTTGGCGTGTCTCGGCGTCCGCAACAGCCGTTCCAGGTGCGCCCTCTCCCCCACTCCTCCTCGCCTGCTCTCCGCCGCTCCTCGCGTGTTCTCTGCGTGCTCGGATCGCGTTCAGCAACAGGTGGGGCGCGCATGCGTCGTAGTTTGGCGCGGGAGCAACAACAGTTGTGGCGTGATCATGACGTAGTCGTGACGTGGTCGTGGCGCGGTCGTGCCGTGATGGGGCGGTTCTCGGCGTTCGCTCTCACTGTCAATTTCTTTCGAACCAGATAAAATCGGGTATGTGCGCCCCCCGAAAATGCTCTGCATTTGATCGTGCCCCTCGCGAGGGGGATGTTTTAAGCGGAGGCTTGTTTCCTTGGCAACTTGCTGACAATCAGCATCAGCACTGGTGTCACAAACGGCAGTGATATGCGACGGGGAGACAACAGGGAGGGCTGGGATTAGTTTTTTTCTATCTGTATCAGAACACCTGCCGAAAAGCGAACCTACGCAATGCGAGTAAAAAAGCAGGTCCGGATCAACAAAGCTGTTTGCTCGTATGATATCGAAGAGTACCTTTGGATAGCCGGCCCCTTGGCTATAAATCCGGTTTTGCTTTGACGGGAACGAACCGCGCACGTGCGGCGATCAATCGCGAACTGTTTTGCTGTGTGTTTACATGCAAACAGTTCTGTGAATGCTTTCCCAGTGACTTTCATCTCGCTGCCCATTGAGGATCGAATTGTAAAATTGATTTGGAACCGTATCATAGTTTCCAAAGTTAGGTGTCACACTAAAAGGATTAAATTTACGTATCTGCTTACCTGGACGCCTCAGGACTCCTCCCGTTGCTCCGCCTTCTCTCCATGTAGCGAAGTAGATTGTGACCGTGTATGCGTGCGTGCGTGCGTGCGTGTGTGTGTGTGTGTGTGCGTGTGCGTGGGCGTGTGTGTGTATGTGTGTGTGTGAGAGAGAGCGAGATAGAGAGAGAGGTTCTATAGAGTATTGTCATGTACATATGTATAAATGTGTTCCCTCTCACTCTTTCTTATCCATTTTCTGGCTGCCTATTTTTCCGATGCCCCACACCCCGACATCAGCAGGCGTTTCGGTGTCCACCCTTAGGTGAGACAAACTACGCCTGGTGGTGCACTTTTCTTTCTATGGTTTATAACAATAAATTCATAAATTAATTAATTAATTCATTCATTCATTCATTCATTCATTCATTCATTCATTCATTCATTCATTCATTCATTCATTCATTCATTACCTATATACCGCGGTTTGCTACTTTCACCAGTGACATGTGCAGGTGATAAGATTTTACTGTCAGGTAAACTAAATATAACACTCTACAAAAGTATATACTTTATTTCGCGATTGAAAAAGACAGTAGTTTACTATTTTGCAGAGGAGCAGTTTTGTTAGCTTTCGCACTTCGCTAAGGCAACCGCCGATCTTTGTGCGGGTATATCTGTTGGTTACCACCTGCAAGGATGGTTTTTGTTTATTTAGCCAGGGAGGAAAAAGTAGTGCAGATGTTTATAGCGGCGCGTAGAACAACTCAAGTTTGTCAAACGTTTGGAGATATTTAAGCGGTATGGGTGGCGTTGGGCTGGCCCAGATACAGAAAATATTTCACGACGGAGTGCAAGTGGTCAAGCATTTATAAAACATCTTTTTTCTCTGCGAGAGATGTTATAAGAATGGTAAATGTAGAACCCAATGCGCACTTCGCCATATTTTTTTAGTAAAAATATTGTTACGGTGAAAATATTATTTTGAAATAAAAAAGTTTTGCTGACTTCTGAAGCCATATGTAGAAAAGTAATTTCTTTTATTGCTTTGCTTTGAAAACTTGCAAATATTGCAAATATTGCTACCTAGGTGGTTAGGTATAAAACATATGACGCCAACGTCGATACAGCGCGGCAGTGTAGCAGAGGAAACCCTGGCGAACGCATCACTGCGCCTGACAGTACGCTGTTCCAGCCGCCGGAGAAGTGCGAGCTGCAGGAGACACATTCCTCCTCTTTATCACATGCCAGTAGGAACTTTTTTCGACGACTCTCTGCCAGGTGCAAACATCGTCTGCTAGAGCTACTTTGAACGCTCGCAGTAATTGTGCTATGCGGCTTAGTACTTCGCCATGGTAATTTTTAGAGCCCGAACAACTTATTTGGATAGAGTTTGGACAAAGAGAAATTTGAGTGCAGTTGGCCCTTGTGGTATAGAAATCGTTAAAATGGCATTCAAATGGAAGCTGTCATCGGACCCAGAACAGATATCAAAACTTCTGGTGATTCAATCAACATCGGAGGTCCCTTCAAGTTTTAATCCCTAGTAAATGTATGTATGTACGTATGCATGTCTGTATGTATGTATGCAGAAATAAGAGTTGGCAGTCAAGAAAACCTCGGAAAGCAAAGGGGAGGATGTGGTAGGTCATTGAAACAGATAAAGAATTTGGAAAGAAAGAAAGTGCAGAAAAAATGCCTGCCAGGTGGGATCCGAACCCACGACCTCCAGAATACCGGTCTGGTGCGATAACCACTACGCTACCGGCGGGGCAATTTTCCCCTTCACTTTCTGGGGCATTTATGTTTAGGTATTTCTGGTTCCTGTGCTTGGGGGTGGTAGCCAGCGCCACTCGGACTACTCGGGGTGAAGGGGACCTTCTTTTTAACCCCCGGGCCGTGACTCGAGTGTCTACATGTCGAGAGTGGTCGACCAACGTTGAACCCTCTTAAGCTCCCTATGGCACCAAGACTGCCAGAACAGAGGCCCTCGCTATGCATGTAGCGAATCAGAATGGGAAATGAGGGGCTCGTTGAAAATAAGACAGAAAGAAGAGTTGGAAGTCAAGAAAACCTCGGAAAGCAAAGGGGAGGATGTGGTAGGTCATTGAAACAGATAAAGAATTTGGAAAGAAAGAAAGAAAGTACAGAAAAAATGCCCGCCAGGTGGAATGTATGTATGTATGTATGTATGTATGTATGTATGTATGTATGTATGTATGTATGTATGTATGTATGTATGTATGTATGTATGTATGTATGTATGTATGTATGTATGTATGTATGTATGTGTGATGGGCGCATGTACATATGTGCGTATGTGCGCATAGTATATTAGGAAGAAATAAGGAGTCGTTGTTGAAGGAACATAGAAAGGAAAGCCAACACTCAAGAAGGCCGATGGTGGCATCAACGAAGTGGTGCGTCTGGGCGCTGCGTGTAAAGAGTAATTTCTGAATGGCAAGACAGAAGGACAGTGGAGAAAATTCTGCGCTCTGTTTGGAATCCCTTGGGCAAAAAAAGGAAGAACTGCTTACACTGAGGAATCCCGTGGGATGCCACCGGAGTCTGAAATTTCGCTCCATTTCTTTCGGTCCTGCCATTCCGAAATTACTATTTCCGCGCAACGCGAAAGCGCACCCCGTCCTTGATGCCACCCTGTGAAGTACAGGACTGTGTCAAACTCTCCAAATAAGGCTTCACTAGTGAGCGAAAGTCGACATCATAGTCCCCATCATCACTTTATCAATTTCATTCCTCCTCATGCATCTGGTGTAGCAAGTGAGGCACCTTTGCTTGGCTAACCCCACGAGTCACGAGTACAATTAGTGATCTCTCTCTCTCTCCTCTCTGTCTGTCTGTCTGTCTGTCTGTCTGTCTGTCTGTCTGTCTGTCTGTCTCCCTCTCATTACTATTCGTGACTTTAATTTATTTAATGCACACGTTACTTTAGCACAAAGAAAACGCTATGAGTCTCAGGTACAGTGAGCGGGAGAAGTGCAGCTCAATAATTACCCATTCCTTCGTCTTAAATACGAGCGCAGGAACGTTCCTGATTTCATCCCACTCAAAACAATTTTTTAGCAGTCGAACGTTAACCATTGGCATCTACAGAGTTGCATTGGGTTTCCGACTGGTTTACATAACTTTTCTGGGGATAACCAACAACCCCTGCGCACACTGAGCGCGCATTCGATCCCCACCGGTCCCTCGATTCCACTTGCATCATACCGCGGCTCGCTTAACAAAACCCTGGATGCACCCATCACGAAAGCAAAAGCGAGAAGCGTTTTCTTACTGATTCGGCCAGCGTCCGCACCCGGTGCAGGTGGCGTGCCCAACAAACTTCTCCGCAACCTGGACAACCCTTCTGTTACGGCCATAACTGCTTACTTTAATTATTACTGGACTCAAGACAGCCTTCGCCAAGCATGAAAACATGCCTCCATAACATTATACGCGAGACACATGGACGACTGGTGCACGCGATTCGCATGCGACTGATCCTTATGATCGATCATTAGGACCGGCTTTGGCGTTTGGCGTTGTTCGCTGGTCAGAGGAGGCTCACGACGTGCGACTGGCAAGCCAGATGCTGTCGTGCCATCGTTGCGATCGTCGTGAGGCCACAGCCAATGAGAGCCCGCTGAGCCCCAACAGCCCGCAATTGGCTTGCGTTGCTCGGGTCGGCTAGGGTGATGGGAACTTTAGGCTTAGCATCCTGGTGGATATTTGATCGCCGCTATCTGTGCAACTGGCAATGACAATCCGTACAACAACTTTTTACCACAGTATCATCCCCTTGCTTGCATGTGCAACTTTATTTCAACTATAATTGCCGTTTGAGTGATCGGTACGTGACCAAGACATCTGCGTAGCCTATTTCGATGCTTCCGCGCAGGCAGCGCCATGTCTCGGTCGCTTGGTGCACCGCGCGCCGCGGAGACTGGTCGGACCACCGAACCTCCGCGGGTGGTCAGGGTAGGCTTAGCATCGCGGCAGATATCTGGTCGCCGCTTTTAAAATAAGCCCTGATAACAGTCCCTAGCACAATTTCTTACCGCACCAACACCCACTTTCTCGCATGTGGAACTTCTTTTTAGCCATCAGATTGATTCGGAAGAGCAGCGACAAGCGGTTGCTACCGTGGTCTGCGCCTGTTCGAGCCGCTGAGTGAGCCGAGCTGGCAAGCGCGGCAGGTGTGTGCGCGGGCTGTTTCTGAAGGCAGAAAACGCTTCACGATTGCCTGCTTCACCTTCTTTTCTTTCTTTTCCTGCACGAATTTCTCTTACACATATCTAAATCGGCCTGAGTGCGCCTAAACCGGGAGGTAACCATGGAGCAAAAACAGTGGGCGGAGCGGCGCCGACGACGCATCGCACGCGCGCATCGGACCAAAATTCACGCGTACGACTAGTCGTGGCGACAGTCGTAACGATCAGTCGCATGCGGTTCGCATGCACCAATGTCTCGCACTTAATATGTGTCTCGCACTTAATTCCTAAGCCAAGCAGACCTCTTACCATCGAACACCTTCGCGCCATATCTCTTATTTGGTGTATGGTCAAGGTACTAGAACACGTGATCCTTAGCACACTCATTGCTCACATCACGAGCAATGAGGCCTTTCCCCCACACAGTTCTGGGGCTTAGACCTAAACTGTCCACCAAGGATGTCCTCCTCCAGCTACACGAAAAAATACTTTCCAAACCACCTAAACACGCTGCAGCGGCGACCCTTGTGCTCGATTTGACGAAAGCACTCGATATGGTCTCCCACAGTGCTATCCTCAGAGGCCTATAGTCCATCCACCCAGGAGAACACATTTATAACTACGGACGTGATTTTCTCACCACACGCTCCACCCCATTCCAGGTAGGCGACTCCATTCTGATTGCATCCATCTTTCTTCCATTGGTACCCCCCATGGTTTAGTATTGTCCCCTCTTGTATTCAACTTAGCAATCCTGAACCTCCCCAAAAATCTAGATTCGATACCTAGCCCCAGATACAGTCTGGTGTTGACGACGTAACGATGTGGGTACAAGGAGGTACTGATGTTCAGATAGAAACCATTCATCAACAAGGTGCCGTATCGTGGAGAGACAGGCGCAGCTCTCTGAATTATCTTATTTTCCAGAAATATCTGCCCTGCTCATTCCCCCTGCCCGATCTTGCCATGATTCACCAAACATACAACCTCCGCAACCGGATCACCCCAAAGGTGCAAACCCTAAAGGTGCTAGGCCCCGTTATACAACACAACCGAGGTAACGGTAAATTTCTTTCCCTACTTAACTCTCAAGTCAATCAGGCCATTGGCTTAATTCGTCGAATCGCCAGCCGTCACCGCGGGCTCAAGGAGAGAGAACGAATTCGTGTAGTCCAGGATTTCATCATCAGTCGGATCACGTACTCTCTCCGCTACATTAAGCTCACCAGCTCCGACATAAACAAAATTGACTGCCTCATCCGAAAGGCATACTAGACAGCATTAGAAATCCGCTTCCACTCTTCCACTGCCAGACTCGCTTCGTTAGTATACAACACTGCCCAGGAGTTAGCTGCATGCTATCGTATTAATCAGTTACGCCGCCTTTCAACCACTTAGAGAGGGCGGCACATTACTCACCGCTTACGAATTTGCATCCCGGGAATGGTAGAAAGCGAAACTTCATTGCCTCAGGACATCCAAGACTGCATTCACATACGTGCCTTTCACCCGTGCAACATGCACCCAATACATTACGCGGAGCGCAGGTGCCAGCGCGCCCGTGCCCTTACAGATATATACCCCATTCCCCCATCACCATGTATGTAGACGCCACGGAGTACCGACACGCGGACGGTTTCGCTGTGGCAGTAGTTACCCACCCCAGTCACGTCCCTCACCGTACGGGCATATTCCCCCGCAACGACGTAGGATGCGGCAATAGCCCTGGCTCTTATCACCAGGTCGCTACCACACATTATAACCACTGGTTCGAAGACGGCCGGTCAAAACTTCATTCACGGTGCCATTTCAGCTAGGGCAGTCAAAAGTATCCTCCAAAATCCCCCTACCCAGCTAGCCGACATCGTCTGGACCCAGACCGGGGTAAGAGGCTTGCTGCAGGCGGGTCACAGAGCAGCACGAGAACTCACCAGCCCTGGTGGGCTCTCTCGTGCTGCCTACCGCAATGCTCCGTCGGCCCGCGATCGACTGCTCTCGTACCAAGAAGTCACGGAGAATTGCCGGCCACACATTTACTCTCACCAACGCTCAGGAGCGTCTATGGCGACTCCTCCAGACCAATTCCCTCGCCAGTGCTTCCCTCCTCCACAAGATCTATCCTGCTCACTTCCCTTCACCCAACTGGCCCCTTTGGGACTCCCTGGACACGCTGCTAACTCACGCTATGTGGGCCTGTCTTCTGAACCCACTGTTCCCACCTCCGGCGCCGAGCAGTGGGAGGACGCACTGGGCAGCTCGCAACCTGGGGGGTAGCCACTTCTGGTTGACCGAGCCTCCACCGTCGCCACCAGCCTTCGGCCGGAGGCCACCAAGCGTTTCTAGCCAATTTGCCTGAACAATAACGAGACCTCCCTCCCTCCCTCCCTCTCTCCCTCCTTCCCTCCCCCCTCTCTCTCTCTCTCTCTCTCGACGGGTGACCATGCTGTTGCGATCAGTATTAACGAAAGCGGCCTTTGTCAAAAGTACGCCATGCAAGCAACTGCCAACGGTAGGAAAAACGAGGGAAGGTATGAAATATGGTGCACAAATTTTGGTAATCCGAGCAATAAATAATTTGACAAGTGTAATCATCGCGTGGTTCTTACTGGCGTCGTGTATTGATTAAACACGGGCGTATTGCAAACAATAAGTCCGATCACAAGGATGGCGATTGAAGGATGGAGAAATTGTCGTTGCAGGGCTAATGAAGAGCACGAGTTGATAACATCAGTGGGTCTGCGACTTCGACATTCCGAAGTCAGGCATTTTCGCATTTTCAGGTAAGCGACGGGGGCATTAAATTAAACGAGGTACGAACATTTTTTTTCTTTTCGGTACTTTTGCCGCCTACATGCACACAGCGGGAAACAGGATTGATTTTTTCTGTTAGCGCAGTAAAAAGCACCAACTATAGATTCAGTAACGCAAGAATGAAGCAAAAATCACTGGTCCGCATGTTGCAAGCTGAGAGCGATATACTATTGATTCAGTAACGCAAAAATGAAGCAAAATTCGCTGGTCCTCATGTTGCAACCTGAGAGAGATTTGATTTAATGGTGAAAACCGATGAATCCCTCTTCCCCCCCCCCCTCCCCCCTACGATATGGCGCTTAGTAAGATATCACTGCTACAGTAAGCTTAAAATACTAACAACCAAGCAGGGAGTAATTTCCCAATGCTTTGAAGATGTTTTTAACTAAGCCACCACAAGTACCGCAATTCCAAATGACGACAGCAGCTGTAGTGCAGGGGCATACGCATAACCATGGCACGAGCGCCTCTCCCTCCTCTCCTGCTATATTTTCGACACAACGGCGCACGGCTACGCGCAAGCGGAGTGTCAAGTACGCCTTTACATAAAACAGGCGCGCTCGAAGTGTGTAATTGGTACGCCGCTATATTGGAATCGTGGAACTCTACGGGGTTTGCAAAACGTTTGTAAAATCACGAAGTTCTAATAAAGCGGTAAAGGAAACGTTTATTTTTTACGGAAAACGGCGGATATTTCGCCTACTCAACTGCTCATAAACACAGGCTTTGCGCACCTAAGCACTTCTCTCACGCCGCAGAAGAAAGAAGCCTTCAGACACTCCTTCCTTCCTCTCTCTTATTGGGTATCGCGGCTTCAACGTAATTTATGTCCGCCATTTCGTGAAGGGCAATAAATTCGGAACGGCTTGATGTTGGGCTACTTGATAGCGGTACATGCTCGAAGGAAGAGCGCTTTGAACGTACAGGGGACCAACACAGAACAGATTCAACGGACAGAACGAGTGACGCGTGCTTGGCTCATTCGCGCTTCATTAGTTTATAGGTTGAATCTGTTCTTTGGTTGGCCTCTGTATGTTAAAAGCGCCCTCCCTTCGAATTTGAAGGGCAAACTCTGCTCTTTTTCAACTTCTTTCTACGTCCCAGTCATACGAAACGGCGTTGAAGAACTAATTATATTCTCGGCACGCCTTTTTCTTTAAAAAAGCATTTCTATATTCACGTTTGTGGATCATGTTCGTTTGTCATCGGGATTTACCGGAATACATTAAAACATATGGGTAAGAAACGTGGAAGAGAGTCATTAAGGAAAACGGGAGATTCGTAAAACCGGATTTTGTGGAATCTGGTTTCAGTGTTATTTTTTGCTGAACGATGTTCATTTGTCCTTCGAAAATTAATCGGGGCCGGTCTACCTCTCAGCCGCTAAATAAGTGGAGTAAAGAGCCTCGAATGCGAATGAAGTCCGAACTACTGCATTACCAATACTTTGCAGCCTCATATAGGTGACTGTGCCCTCTTATTTACTATATCAGTTCCAAAAGGCAAGTCGGTTCTACAGCCCAACAGTCGGTCGCATCACACGCCTTCGAAAAAGGCGTAAATTTTTGTGCGCAGCCGTGGGAAAGCTTGTACGCCAGGCAAAGGAATGAACGTTGATTCAAAGAGCAAAGCAGAATATGGCTGACCCGTTTGCTCGCATGGGTGACGTCTTCAGTCCAGGATGTTTTGAAAACGGGCAGCCAGCAGCATGCTTAGATCAGCTCAAGTTGATAGTCCAGGAGTGAGGTGGCCAGCTGTTCCTCTAACGGCTCCTGGAAAGGCTTGTGAGAATATACAAAGTCGGGTATGAGGGCACCCCGTACAACGAAGAATAGGGTGCAGGGATTCATGCAGAATTTGCGCATCAAAAAGAAGACAGATAAAGAGACTGCGTCGACTCGAGTTTCGTGTGAAAGTGTAGTCGCTAAAATTGAAGATTGGCATAGTTGCTGCATTTTAAACAAACGAACAGTGCAAAGCAACGAAACCGAAGCAAGAGGACGCGGGTAGACACAGCGCTGTTCTTATTATCGGTTTTAAAAGTATTGGTATAAATTTCGCGGAACGGTGTTTCCGTAGTCTTGTGTAACTGGTAAAGGCGAACGGGAAAAGCTCCTCGTCGAAGCCGATAATGAGCCACGATATCGTTTTATAGAGGTGGCATTCAGAATGAATGAATGAAACTCTATTAACATAGGGATGGCGACTCGGCCTGAGTGGGGGCGGGTGGGGAGGTTGGTGTCAAATAAGTCGGGACAAGTTTACACTCTCAGATTCGACAAAAAACGCTGTGTTTTAGCCCACTCTCCGAGGATTTTCGCGGTGTGGGCAGATGCATGCGCTTCCTATTCCGTGAGAGGGATGCGTAACACAGAGATGTGAAAGTTGGGGACGGTGGGTCATTGGGGGATAATCTCTAGGGCAATGATAGAGATGCGACCCGTTTGGTAGTAGTGACGAACGGATGTAAATAGGTCAAGATTGTGACGTACTCGGGGTCGGTGTGGGAGGTCAAGGCAATAACGGCCCCCTCGGCAGCGTCGATGTTGGATGTCTTGAGGGTGATATAGGAGGAAAGGCGGGCCTTGGAGTCGACAACAGTCAAGGGGTATGCGCTTGAGTAGTCAAGTACAGAGAAGCATCGGTATGCCGTGCGTCTGAGCGGGAGTCGTATTTCGAACGTAGGTAGGTGCAGGAGCTTGTCGTTGGCCTTGATTATAAGCTCGGTGCGTATGACCAGGGTGCAACGGTGGTCTTGCGGGGGATGTTGAAAGGAATTGGTCGTATTTGTAACCTCGGAGGGGTATCCCGTAGCCCAGTCGCTGTTACACAGAACAACCGCTGGCCGTGTGGCGGAGTCGTTCACATTGGCTGGCTTTGTGCGCTTCGATAAACTCTCCGAGCGTGGTATGTATACCGAGCTTGAGGAAACGCGGCCTAATGCTTAGTAGCCGCGGGCAACTAAGTATGTCTCAGGAGTAAAGTCGGTGTATTCGGCTGTGTAGTGTGCTGTATAGGCTGGCGAGATTACGGTACCGAACCTGAGGTAACTGATGAGGTGTGTTTTACAAAACGGACAAAGTCTTGATATTCGCAGCCATGGCGTTTGCGGACAATGCGGCTGTGAAAGCTATCATTCCACGCGCGTACGTGCGTTGCCTGGTGAACGGACATTGTTGAGTGCGTAAGAGCAGCCGTAATATGCCGTTTCTCCCAATTTCCCGATACGGCTTCCATGAAACTGGTATTACTCGCGCTCACTGCCAGCACGCAGATATATGTGAAGTGCCAGCGGCCAATCTATTGGCGAGGCCCTGCAGAAGGCGCTTTATCTTCTAAGCGGCTTTTTTTCTTCTGTTCGATATAAAGATACAGCGATGAGCTCCAGGAAAAGCATGTGTGCCTGCATAGGTAGTAACACCTTGCCTTATTCCAGAGTATTTTAAGTAGAAATTAAGTGATGCGAGTTCGACGTAAAGTTAAGTAAAGTGAAAGAGTGGAACTAGCATTGCTTCATTGGTGGTTCACTATAGAAGGACGTCGTCAGACAAGTCGGCTTCTTATTCGCTTGCTCTCTCTTGTCAGAGAATCTTCTAAAATACATCGAGAGAGTAAAAAAAAAAAACACAGAGCGTGTCCTATAAGAAGTATACTGCAATGCGCTTGGTTAAAAGCTCCTCAGTACACTTTATCGCCCCAAAAATTACAGAAAACAACATAAAATAGCTTGAAAATTGCTGTCCTAATCTAACAATACCTGGAATTTCGACGTTTCTGATAAAGTGTCAGCGGATAAACTTACTTCTAGCAAACAAAAAGAACACACACTGGTCCCTTCGGCCACTTGTTTTCCGCCTGTTATTTTCGGATGCTTCATGTTTGCATTCTTTTTGCCCTCTAGGCAATTGCGTCACCGCCACTCGATCGATTTCATCGAGTGGCCGTATCCTGCGTACTGTTTATAGTCAGAACCGTTAGAAACATGCTTTCAAAGCGAATGTATAGGATTTTCCGCCCCTCCCAAGGCAGTATATATTGCACTTGACGCTGGCAGATTTTTGCAGAATGAAAGGCAAGCACTTCCTTCATTTTAGGATGTCCGTCGGGCGTTTGATAGAATCAGTTACGTTCATCTTTTATTAATGGCCCTTGAAGCTTGGCAGTCCACGGGAGTTCATCGGGCATTATTTAACTTGGTCCCGTGAAAACTGCCGCATTGGATACCGCAACCGGTGTACATTGCGTTTACTCAAGCGACGTCTGTACATGAAACTTCGTACCCGGAGGAGCTCGCAAAGTACGCAACAGATGGTGATGGAGGACATCAATGCAATGCGTCGTTCCACGGCGAAAGCATTGACTGAGCCATTGTGTGACAAACTGTTGTAGTTGTTTAGTTTTCCGGTCAAGAAAACACATTTGAGTTCGCATCGGATCTCAACCCAAGGTTCCACTTGTGGTCTCTCTACCTCGCAATATGCATAACCCTAGCATTGAACAAGGCAAGCACTCATGCACACTGCGAGGAACCACCGTGGGTTCGAGCTAATTGAGCACGCTCACGATACTGAAACGCCGTCGCGCCAACTTAACACCGCCTCTGTTGGGCAGGTGGAGAAAGGGGCGACAAAGGAATATGCCCAGGGTACGGAGGGAAGACGTTTATTTTATACTAACATTCTAGTCACATATTTTACAGACCCAATTACATAATTTACAGTACCGGTACGTACTTCCCGTTAGGTGAAAGGGGCGATGGGGCGCCACGCGCAAGTGTGCGCGCTTCGTCGGCGCAAAGCCAGTGGGCTCTTCGGAAGAGTCAGGGCAAATTCCGGGGTGCGCGCACGTTGTGCCGCGCGCATCGCTGTGCTGGCCGGATCGGCTCGCAGCAGCGAGGGAGACGGGGGGCCCATTCGCTCACAGGCGCGTACCGCACGGCGTGTTCGTCGAGTGGTAGGTACGGCCTTACTATATGCAAGCGTAGGGACAACAGGAGCAGCCTTGGGCACTGGCCGCAGCCCGAAGGGCTGGTGGGCTTTCGCCGGCGCAACAGAGTTGCCGCCGGCTGGTAAAGAAAGCGTCACATACCTTCGGCCAATGCCTTCGGCGTCCTGGCAGCGTCTCCCCCGAACGCACCCCCGCGCAGGGCGCGCGTTCGCGTCCAAGCGAGAGTCGGGTTCGGGCCTCGTTCAAACGGACCAATGAGGTGAGGTTAGCTCCGCTACCAGGGCGGAGCGCCCGCTGCGTGACAGTGTTTTATCGCCGCAACGGTCTCTGCAGGCTTCACCTCACGCAAGAGTTTGAGAGACGGCTCGGCTCTACGCAGTGGCGCCAAGACGAGCCGGAATTTTGGAGGAGATAGGGGGAGAGCGCCGCGTAGTGACACAAACCCAGTGATCGCGCAATGGCTATGGCGTCAGGATCCCCACACACTGCAGGAGCACAGTGCGTTACCACTGCAATATCTTCGCACGTTGCCCGCGGTGGAAGAAAAGTTAAACCAGTACGTCTGCGCGTGCCTAGTGAACGTGACGGCAACTGAGTAGGACATGTGCACCCCAACCGCGCAGAACTCCATTTTTCGGGTAGCTGGGACGTGTTTCACCAGTTTTCATGTTGCAGTAATAGGTGCAAAAATCGAAGAAAGCGAAAAGAAGCAAGAAGGGTGTAACAGTGAAGAAGCCCGTGGCGTGAATTTCCGCCAAAAGACAAAAGAATCAAGAGCGAAGAAAGAAACGCAAAGACGCGGAGAAGTAGAGAAGTCGTTCATAAGTATTGCCAGGCTTCCGCCTTGAAAGCACGTAGGCTGACTTAAGTTTGCCGTGAACATTCATTAAGCAGAACAGGCTCACCAGACTAAAAACCCGCGTTCTGTAAATCTACGTGAATAGGAAGGCTTTCCTCGGGCTCGTAACAACTACAACAATAAAATCATCATCATCATCATAATCATCATCATCATCAACAACAACAACAAAAATTAAAACCATTCCACTCAGTGTGAAAGCTGTCGGAAGTGCAGAGCAGTGATTCGTCATATTGGGCTGTAGCGCCGTTATCGAGCTACCACCCAATGGAATTCAGATTTCCCGCACCCCTGCCTGAAACTGCGCCAGCGGGAGTTCTGCTCTTTCTGTGCCACTTTTCTTCGCCTACTATTGTAAAAACCAACCCAACGAGCCTGTCTAACTAAATGAACGCGGGCGCTGCCGTTTAATTAAGTACAGTTTGCTTCAAATGTACATGTAGTTTTCTTTGCGCTCGACAATGGGGAGATGTATGACAAGCGCCAGCGGTTCACGAGTTTCACCGCTTATGACTATATAAACCGCTTGGCTTTCGAAGCCTCCGTGTAATGCCGCGACGACAGAACTCCGTGTGGCTCTCGGGTCCAGCGAGGGAGCTACGACGACAAGGCGAGCCCTTAAAGTGCTCTGCGCTTAAACGTGGTGAGCCTGAAGCAAGCACACAGCGGTTTCTTGACACTCGTTTAGCCAGGGTGCTCTCGTGGTGTGCGCACATACCGCAACTCAGGAGGAGCACTAATGGCGCAGTTTTCTGTCAAGTCGAAAGACGCGTAGGCCTCATCAGAACAAAGACCCTCCGTCGTCTGTCCACGGTGGATGACGCCGGAAAGACCCCACGAGGCACAGTGCGAGACAGTACGTGAGTAGGACAGGTGCACTCCACCCGCGGAGAACGTTCAATCTGGGAAAACTGCGGCGTCAAGTGTCGGAGCGATTGGTCTGCCTGGCGGAGCGATTGGCACCGTGTCTGTTTGTCACAGACCCGCGGCTTCGTAACACGCAGTGCCAAATGGTCTGCGGTTTGGCAACCATTGGAGAATAACAAAGGGAAGCGATGAGAGAGACGCAAATATTATGTAGCTCTAAAGGTGTATTTTATAAGTAGTATGACCAGGTGAAACGATAATGCTTTCGTCTTCGAAGCACGTCAGAAAACTCAAGTGCCCACCGAGGAATTTTCTTTCAGCTGCTCCTCGGGGACTAAATGCCCATCGGACTCACTTTTGAAGCTGCGTATCGTCCTTGCGAGATACGCCCCCGCGCTATCAGTTCTGCATGTCTTATCGGATTCAAACGAGCGCAGACAACGGAGTGCCGTCGCATGCCGTTTTCGTGTATGGCTCGGGTTGCCTCGTTCATTTCTGATTAGCCTTGCGACGGGCGAAGCGAAAGGGAAAGTTTCCTATCGGCACGTTGCACTGGTGTTTGCCTCGCAAGCAGCAGCGTCGTTTTCTATATCCTGGTGGTTCGGGGCGTCATTTCTGGTAGGAAAGATGACACGCATATCACGGGCTCGGTTCGTAGCACTCATAATACGTAAGTGTCGGCGCCCTGTCCTAGACAGCAACAGCCTGGATTATCACGAGTCACGCCCGGGCGCCCACACAAAGAAGGCATCTAAGGTAACGTCATGATAACAAGGCCGAGTGGCGCAGACGAAAATACGTTAGCTGTTGATATTGTAGCCCACCAGTCAGAACGCAGATAATACAAATGGCAAGGAGGAACCGATGCATTAATCACGGTCGTCTTTCTTTACACCGTGTCTCAGTGTCAAACCCATAGATCGTTGCCACGGCATGTTGCAGGCAGTGGGGGATAACTGGTCGAGGAATCGCCACTCCTTTAGCGATGCCCGAGCGTGCGCTACAGACAACTTTAGTAGGAAAAGTGCTGCGCTCACAGCGGCCTCTGTCCAGTGCAATGTGCCTATAGTCGAGCTCTGTGAACAAGCAAAACCCTGAGTCGTTATTTTTTTGGCTTTTGAACTGGACACGCACAACACCGGCTCTCTGTCAAGTTTCTGCCAGGTTCGGTGTAATGTCTGGTATGGTGCGAGCACTAAAGATTTACACATAGTCATTTCAAGGTGATACCACATGCAGCCACGGCTGATGATGTGCGGCTGTGCGGTTATCACAACTCGCCAAGGGCGACATTCTGTGCCGTGCGTCTTAAAGTTGTCTCTTTAAAGGGACCGTGCAACACTTTCTTTCTACTTTTTTCGAAATTGTAAGTGCTTGCAAAACGTAGTCAACCAATACACCCAGTACTTAAATTAAGGGGTCGCAAAGTACCTCAGGCAAAAATTACTGCTCTATGCACATCAGACAACATAGAAACTTATTCAAAAGGTTTTTTTCTCTTTACCGGTCTTGGCGTTCTCCGACCGCTTGAAGTACATCATTGCAGCGGTATAGCGGCTATTGGCCGGCTTTCCTTCGATTACGAGTCAACACATCCAACGAGCCAGTACATCCAACGTGCCATCACATCCAACGTTGGATGTGTTGGCTCGTTGGATGTGATGGCACGATGGATGTATTGACATGCTTTTGGATGTAATGGCACGTTGGATGTGTTGGCGCGTTGGATGTAATGGCACGTTGGATGTGATGGCACGTTGGATGTAGTTGCTCACCCTTCTGAAGAGGGAAGGTAGAATGACAGCAGCGTCAATAGGCACTGCCGTGACGATTACCCCCTTCCCTTCTCGTGGCTTTGTTGTGTCCCCCTTCGTCGGCGGAAGCGAGGTGTGGCCTCCGCCGACGCCAGCGAGTCGCAACCCTTTGTATGGGCCTAGTCGGGGCTTTTTACACGGCGTCGGGCAAGACGTTCCTGTCCTCCTCCTGCCGTTCGGGGACGGACAGAGGGGTATCCCAGGGCAAAACCTTAATTTGTACAGTCGGGATCAATTCGAAGGTTATAGCGGGAGCGCTGACCGACCGCGACGACAGCGTCTAGCGTGACACTTTTTAGCATCAGCCACAACGGGATTATGCTAGGTTTTCTCTCCCATGGCTGTTACAGGAAGTGTGCGCACTGCCGTCAAAAAACGATAAAGGACACGCTCGTTTTTTTTTTCTTTATCCTTTTCTCTTGTCATCGACATACTTCGCACTGATACGCAGCCTTCTCAGGGTAAACTATGCCGGCATGCCGGGGCATTGTTGTGTAGAAAAAAATTGTAATTTGCTTCCCCAATGCCGCAATGCCGAGGTGTCTTCGGTGTTATTAGGTTGCCTTGGAACGAAACGCGGATACATCAAGGAATGAAAAAAAAAAAACTGCGGCAGTCGGCCTTTGCTGAAGGGGGTGAGCGAATTCTATGCAACAGCCAGGGGGTGAGGGAGGGCAGCATAATGTCATCTTCGTGAATGAAAAAAAGTGCCACAGAACGGCGTTTCTGGTCTTGCTTGCTCGGTGCTCCCGCGATAGCCTTCCAAATTGATCCTGACTGTCGGTGCGCTGCGGAGGGGAGGCGGCTTCGTTTACGACCACTCGCGCATCCGTCAACGAGTTCGTTCGTCCGGAGCTGTTACCAAGAGCGGTCGCATTAAGACTATAGTTCATATCACAAGCTAGCTGCAGCACTGTGGAGGCTACATTGTTATCAATAGTGCGCCCACTGAGGGCGCCTAATCCGCCGTGAAGGGGGTCCTGAAAGGACACTCCCTTCTCCCCTCTCGGCAAGTGGCACCGCACGGCCCCGGCGCCTTTTGTCGCTTCCTTCGCGGTGAGTTAGGCGCCCTGAGGGGGACAACAATGTAGCCTCCACAGTGCTGCAGCTAGCTTGTGATATGAACTATAGCTCCCGTGGCGGTTTCAGGGCGCCTAAGAATTTTTTTATTCGCACCCTGGCATTTCCCATCCCGTGATCTTTTTCGCTTCCGCACGTTCTGCGGAAAAAAATAGTGCCTTGACACCCCCTTGCCTGGCCTAGACGAAGCTGCTGCGCGTACTTAGCGACACAAAGGGCATCCGTGGCCCGATCCAACCGGGGCGAAAGTTTTAGGCGAGTTCCCGCGCAAGCAGGCGCCATGCACACTCGTTCCCCACTTCAAGGGCGTCGACAGGAATTCGGGGAAGACAGGTGGCTGACCCTCACGGCGAACGTACATCACAATTCCGCAGCCCCTTCGGTCGTAAATCTTGGTTCAGCATAAAAAAACTTAGGGGTTTTAAGGAGCGTTCGGTGCATGAACATATAAATTTGTCTTTTCTTTTGTTTTTCCTTTGATTTGTTCATGGACAGGATCTATGGCATCTGTGCTCTTGGGATTATTTAGCGCCTACTTATGAATCTGCATACTTTTCAAGCGATTTCTCCTGTAAATATTTGTTGTGGATAGTTCCTCGATCATCTCTTTGTGTGCTTTTCTCGTAAATGTTATTGGAATTGATTAATAAATTCCTTAAAGGCATTCTTTTAAATTTTCTTCTGAGTAGCGAAGATTTATTTCACAAAAGTACCGAATGTGGGCTTCAGAGATACCAATGAACCGCGATCCAACATCGCCCATATTAGGGGGCGCTGCTTTGATGTGAATAATGGCTGCGTAAAATATTTCTTACGCACTAAGCGCTCTTCCGTGCTGTTAAACAAAGTGACTTATAAATGAGAATGAGATAGTTTAACTATGGAGTTAGCAAAAACTTATCAGTCGGAACAGTGGCGTTAAAGTGTTACAAAACTTTATATTTTGTAACTCAATGTGATAAACAAAACTCAATGTTTTGTTAATTACAAAACATAGAGTCTCTCGCAAAACCGTCATCACCTTCCGCTTTCACGGCGGCACTCAAATTAGGTTGACTGATTTGTGGGGTTTAACGCGCCGACGCAACGCAGGCGATGAGGCGCGCCGTAGTGGGGGGCTCCGGATTAATTTTGACCACCTGGGGATCTTTAACGTGCGCCGAAATCTCGCACACACGGACGTTTTTGCTTTTCGCCTGCAGCTGTAACACAGTTACTTTTTCCTAGTAACGTGCCCATGACTGCTGTTCTCCTCGCATTCCTGCGCAGCGAGGGGCCACAAACTCTGAACTCGGAATCAGCCGGTGTCCCTCGAAGGGTGAAACTAGTGTGTTGTGTGTTTGTTCTTGTGCGTGTGAATGCGTGCTTCTCCTTCCCTCTCCGAGCCGGGGACGGCCGGAAAAGGAATTCGGCCCGTTTCTCCTGCTGCCCTGCAACCCCGGCGAGGTGTTGAGTTACGTTACGCGGAACCGTGCCGCGACTGGGTCCAGAGACGCCACGACCACCAGTCTGCCGCTGCCAGCCCTCGAGGCAGCGCCACTTTTTTTACGGAGCTAACTAGAGGAAGGGACTTTTCTTTTTTAGACGTATAACCTTTTCCTCTTTTTCATTTATCCTTAATTAAAGTTTGTTTTTTAAGCCTTGCAATGTTTACCCGTCATCTTTATGGATAGCGGACGCATCAACCCCGTCGAATAGCGTATGGGCGAGGCCAGAATAGGACCCCATTGCTAATAGCGAATTAAGTACTTCCGTTATTAGGAGCAAGAAACGCACACAAATACAAAACCCCAAGAAATTGAAACTTATTTGTTATTGCGTTATAAAGGCGCAGACTCTTTTCCCCTTGCAGTGGCGCTCATTTACGCAGGCGTTGTCGTAGGCCCGTAAAGTGCAAAGAGAAAATAGTTACTCTCACTGAGGGTCATACCCGATCCTGGATAAAACTGTAGCCCTTTCAGGTTTCTTTACTATCATGAACTAAAAATAGGTTAAATCGCAAATAACAAACTCTGGTGTACTGTTTCTTCACTCGTTCGTACTGCATGCGCCCTTTCAATACGTTCGTAAACAAGATGTTAGGCAAGAGGGCATTTGCACCGGAAGTAATGAAACGTTGGAGGTGTGGTGCATTGGATGTACTTTGCTGAAATTGGATGTAATGTCACGTTGGATGTGGTGGCACGTTGGATGTGGTGGTGCGTTGGATGTAGCGGCACGTTGGATGTGATGGCACGTTGAATGCAGTGGCCAAAATTGGATGTTTCTGCTCGTTGGATGTGATGGCACGTTGGATGTGATGGCACGTTGGATGTGCTGGCACGAAATTGGATGTTTCTGCTCGTTGGATGTGATGGCACGATGGATGTGTTGGCCCCAAGCGCTTTCCTTCCGTAGCAGCAATGAACGCATTCGATAGCCACTTTAAAAAGAAAGCCACAAAAATAAAGTTGAAATGGAAGGCGTATCTGCTGCTACGAGCAAATCATGCAGTGCCGCTTCTGCAGTGTGCTGACGATAGCTATAGCTACCACAATGCTTCCAGATGCGAAGGACACAGTAAAAGCGTTCATCGAAAGTGCTGCCGAGTCCCTTTAAGCCGCGTCATATTGAGGATCGTCTGTATGCTTTATTTAGGATCATAATAATAATCATAATCATCATCATAATCATCATAATCATCACCAGCCTACCTACGCCCACTGCAGGGCAAATGCCTCTCCCATTATTCTCCAATCACCCCGGTCCTGTGCCATATGCCAACTGTGACCAATTTATCCCTGCAAACTTCTTGATCTCATCTGCCCATCTAACTTTCTGCCGCCCCCTGCAACGCTTGCGTTCTCTAGGGATCCACTATGTTACCCTTAATGACCAACGGTTATCTTGCCTTCGCATTACATGCCCTGCCCACGTCCATTTCTTCTTAATTTCTACTAATATGTCCTTAACACGCGTTTGTTCCCTGACCCACTCCGCTCTCTTCTTCTCCCTTAATGTTACACCTGTCACTTTCCGCTCCATTGCCCGCTGAGTCCTTCTCAATTTAAGTTGAACCCTATTAGTGAGCCTCCAAGTTTCTGCCAAGGTATTTAGGATATAAGATAGTAAAAGGTTCGAAGACACCTAGGATTATGGGTTGGGAACGCGATGAAATCTAAGGTTTGTAGAAGTTTCGCCTGGTTGGGTAGATTCATAGTAAAAACGTGGAATCGCCGACTAAAGGTATTTTGGAAGCCTTGCGTATCACTACCGAAACGACTTTTTTAAACGTAGCATTGCGTGTGCTGTTACGATATATGGTGATGCTGGAGTTCAACGTTGTTTATCTGGTCTTAGATGCCCATCGCCTGTCCCGCAGGGAAATTTTGTTTTTATTGGTTCACTTATAAGTAGCCGTAGGTGAGCGCCGTCAATATTCTTGGCGTTAAACGATGTAGACCATAAAGTGCGACCTTCCTCTATTGTTTATGTTCGAACGGATAATCTGCCCGCCCAGGTAAATTTAAATAGGCTTATTTATTGCCATAAATCTCGCCGGTAGGTCGACCATCCAACCCTCCTTTTCACCGCCAAAGGCTGAATCTTGGGCACTTCCGAGCTACCGGATATGACGTTTGAAGGCGAGTGTCTTCACTTGCCAACATTGTGATTTCCTTCTGTTGAGCACATCTACATCTAATTTCCGAGGTGTGCAAATGGCCCCGTTGTCGCTAAAATGTTGGACAAGCGAATCAACTAAACGTGACAAAAAGTTTTGAGCTCTAAACTTGTAGCGCGAAACAAAACCGTACTCTTCAAGTTTGTAGGGACGTTGTGGCGTATAGAACGTTGCCAGAAAATATTTAATTTACTCCCCATTAAACAATTCGGTTATTTCGGAAATTGTGCGCTATTTTTTCTTTAGGGGGGGGGGGGGGGGGGCTGCTGATCCACTGATTGTTTTCACTGCAGATATAGTGTTTTCATTTCTGATAGATCGTTTGAGTCCTTCTTAGGTCACACCTTGAAATTCAGGAGCTACTCGAGGACATCTCGATGCTGGGATGCTACATGTTTCTTGATGTTTCTTAGTTCTAGTTTTTTTAGAAAAAAGGCTTTGAAGCTCTAGGTACCAACCCAGAAAATGGCTCGTTCCACGTAGCGTTCATGTGACCTTCAAGGTCAGGTAAGCTAAAAAAAAGAGCCATGAAGACAAAACACAAGTTTGTGTTATTCGAAAGATTTAGTGTGTTATGCTGTCCCCAGCACTTGTCCGAATGCAAACGATGCTTTATTCACTGAGAAATTAATTGATTTAGGGTAAAATTTTGATTTTTCCGCTAAATCGTGCGTTTTCGTGGCCCCAAACGACATCACAGTGCCTTGTTTACCGTTAGTGAACCTAGATCGCGCCACCACACCGCGGCAAGCCGTTTTCTGCCTTTGGTTTGTTTTTGAACGTATTTGTACCTGGCTTGTTTTGTTCATGGAGACAATCGTTTCGTTAAAAATGGCGCTCGCTCGACAAATACGGTCACGTAAGACATCGGCGCTTGCGTTAATCGGCCAGTGTCGTCTGAAACAACCCCAAAGCTTCGCAGTCCTGTGCAGCTAAACCAAGCACATGTAGTTGCGCACAGTACCAACAGCAGTACGCATCGGTACTTCTATGTTTCCGTGTGCTTTCGTAAGTTCCACTGTTTGTCCCACTGCCCTAAATTTAACCGCAAATAGATCGTTCGGCGGCAAGCTTATAAGCTCTGCCTAATTTGCGTTTGCTTTTGCCGCCCTCCGCCAATCGCAGAGCTGCCTGGTATGACATCATAGGTTCTGTTGCGGGAAATGAGCTAGTGGGTTGCATGGCCTTTCCCTTTTTTTCCGAATTATGTAGCTTATTTGAGCAAAGTTTACGTTAAAAGTGGTGTCAGTATGATTCTAACGAGGAAATATTTTGAATAAACGAAACTTGTGTTTTCTCTTCATGGCTTCTTTAAGAAGCGCCTCGTGCGGCTGCGTAGTGAAAGCGCCTAATCGTTCCTACCACGGAGAGGGGCGAGGATAGGGGGGTAGGAGTAGGGAGTAAGGACGCGCGACATCAGAAAATAACACAAGGAGGCGCTGGGTGCGTCCATTTTCACTGCGTGTTCACGCCTACAGAGCCGACATCGCTGCGTAGCGTTTGTGTTTTGCAATGCAAGTGTGCATGCGTTGACTGCGCACTCTCTACGCAAAAACCGAGCTATCGCTCGACAAAAATAATCACACCTCCTCCATCTAACGGCGACGATGGTTGAAATGCGCAGCTTTCTTGCGTACGAAAATTGAATGGCGAAGTGCCGAAGTCGAAGCCGCTGCAGTCAAAGTAAAAGCGTCAACAATCGAAGTGCAAACTGCCTGCGAGCCAAAGTTCACATTCAGACGACAGAAAACGAATCCCTCCCTCGCGAGAAAGCTGAGCGCACGTTGGCCAATGGGAGCGTTAGGAGGACATCGCGCACTCCTGGGGCCGCATTCAGTAATGCAGCGGTTGTAATTTCGAAATGACGCGGTATTGGCGTGCGAATTGTTTATTATCCTTGTTCGGGTGCCCTGTGAGCGTCCGAGAACCGAAAGAAAACCCCGATAGTGTAGGAAAGGAAAACGACGGCTAGAAGCGACGCACACATCATCTCATCGCTTCGAGGTGTCGTTTTCCTTCCCTGCTCTAGCGAATCTCCGCGTGCTCTGCTCACAAGGCTCTGGACCCAAGAAAAAAACTGCATTTCGCAGGCAAATACCACGTCATCTCCAGATTACGGCCTCCGCTCAACAGAATTCTGCCGCTGTTTTAAACAACATACGATTGTAACAGAAATACCACGAAAAAGAAACCACACTCAACGGGGAACGTTATGAAAGAAACAGCCAGAAACGGCTTTCAGGCAGCGAACAGGGAGCGAGTGAGAGGAACCGAGATATAATGGAAAGGGGGCCGAGGATCGAATGTCGCGGTCGTCCTATCAGCTCGGAAGTGTGGAAGTGGCGAGGAGGGAGGCTTGATTGTGACACACGTTGCGACTGCCGCCGTCGGCGGACGTCGACTTGAGAGCGCGACTTGAGTGAAGGACCGGCACGGTGCGCAGAAAAAGAAGAGGAAAAACTGAACTAGGTAAAAAGAAAACAGGCCTTTGGCACGCGGTACTGGAGTATCCGTATCCACGCGCCGTTGACGACATATTTCCCATCCTTCACTGCGACGGCTAACGGTTCGTGCGCGTTCTGCTGTCCCGAGTTCGCCGAGCGATACAGTTTCGTCAGCGTAATCCAGTTCGATTATTGCTGCCGAGACGGATCTGCCGCGCACTGGGCCCAGCGGTCCCGCCCCTCGGCCCCGCAGTCGACGCTATTGTGACGGGTGAGACTGGCGGACTGTGAACTCTGTACGCGTCGGTTCCCCCTTGCGAGCCCCTTCTGCTAGTGACGCAATTCGCTTCGCCCACGCGTGTCCTGTGAACGGGAAGGAAGATACAGCAGTGTGTGGCCAGGCCGCCGTGTTGTTCGTGCTGCTGCTCCGCGCTCCATGACGAAAATTTCCTGCGTGTCGTCGTTAGCCCGTGTCTTCGTGTCATCTCCTGAACGGTGAGTATTGCGGCGCCGCTTGTAACGAGGCGTACTGCGAGACAGAGAACGAGTTTGGTTGTTGGGCGATGGTGGCACGGGCTGTTTATTGTTTACCACGTGTTACCGCGCTTCGTGTTTCGTAACCACGTATGTTGAGGGCGGCGGGTCAGCAGGCTAAGTGCCAATGTTTTTACATACTTACCTCGTCGTTTTGCGCAACCTCTGGTCACTCGTTATGACAATAAGCAGCGGAGACAGTTGGGGGAATGCCAATATGTAATTGCGTTTTTTTGTTATTAACATTTTGTGCGTGTGTGTTCCTGCGTACGCGCACGCGCGTTACAGTGACAGATCGTGTCATAGGTGCTGTTTGGTGGGGATTCCGACACCTTTATATGATGTCCTACGAATATTGCCCTCGCCACAGCCTGTGTACCGTTGGACAGCTACGTCATGCCTCCCTTTCTTTCTTTCTTTCTTTCTTTCTTTCTTTCTTTCTTTCTTTCTTTCTCGCTGTCTATTTCTACAGCTGTTCCTCGAACCAGCCATAACCGCGGTGATTCAGTTGGCATTTTCTTACAATCGTGGCCATTTTTTTTCGTCTCACTGCACACATTTTCCAGCAATCCCTACCACGAGTCGCAGCCAACGCCGACTACGCTATGAAAATTTACGGAAGCAGAACATGATCGATTTCACCATCGCTTTTTGCAGTCTCAAGCAGTGCTCGGAATTTTGTTTATAAAATAACCTTTCCTTTGGCCAAAAACCACGAAATAGTCACTGTCAGCTTCATACAGAGTTCGACAGTGTTTTGTATTTGCACTTACCTAATTGGTGGAAGTTTAAATTGGAAAGTCAGTGATGTATGCTGAGAATAAATTTAATTTAGAATGGAACAACACGTGGCTTTCAGTGCGTGTAGGCTGCGTCACCAAGCGTTGCGCACAGCACAAACACTTCCGCGTTGCGGGACTCCAATTTACGCTGTTTTCCGCTGTTGGCTCGTCTATGTCCTTATTAGATGCGTTCAATAGGCTCGCAGGGTATTTAGTCGTTGTATAGTCGTGATTATAATATAGCACACAGCCTTAACAGCCTTTGATAATCCTCCTAACTCCGTTTACTGAGCGAGGGGCAATGCTTTCACCAAAATATGCCACAAATATTGATGAACCTTCAAATTTCACACAGCAAAATTCCAGTAGTCACGTCATTTCTGACGTGCCACAATTTTGCAAACCGGCGTGTTAACTCCATGTTAACACTCAAGCTGCGAGTTCAAACAGAATTTGTATCCCCAGTACCATAGCACAAGGCTCATTGTTTACACGCATTGCGTATTACATTTCTACCTGCATGGCTATACGCTCGGCCCGATAGGTTTTTCGGCGTTTAGTGCGCGCAAAGTTACCGTCACGTATACTAACCAACTAGCCCGCGTTTCCGTGTTATTTCGGTTACGAAGTCGAAGTGTTCGCTTGCGTTCATTATGCGCTTAGCATCTAGCGTTCCCGAATGGTGGTGCGCCATACGGACGCCAATCCGCAAAGTGAGAGCATATTTCAGCGAGAAAGTGAATTATTTGTATGAAGTATGCAAAGTGGAAAATTCTGACGCTGAAATCATGCCAGTACTTCAACGCCATTTTTCAAGAAATCACCGAAATTATTACACTTATAAGCAGTATTTTACAGCAAAGTTGTATGCCACTACCCCCCAACGGTTTCATCGCCGTGGGCAAAAACGCCAAGGCCTGAGATGCCGAGCGCTAATCAGGGCTAAGACGTCAGGCTAATCAGGAATACAGCATAGAACTCACAATTCGTTTAAGGAAACCACAAAACAAGCATCAAAACCGCATGATGGCATTATGGATGGTAATTGGCGCTTGTGAACAATGGAACACCCCCCCCTCCTCCTCACCATGTGTTCCTGGTAAAGATTGTTTGCAGATTATCATTTAAAGCTAGTCAGGACATAGTGTCACTAAATAGAGTTGTTTAGTGACTCTAGTCCTAAACAAAAATAGAAGACGCCGATAGCATGCGTCAGGCTACGCAGGATCTAGCATTTTCCGCCAGAGAAGCCCAACGTAGTATCAGTATAGATAAGGTATTACAGCACCGCCAGTGAGGCACGCAAATCAGCAACGGCTGCCATTTTAGCGTTTATCAGTATTGCGAGATTGCCGCACCTATGGCGTCGCCGTTAACTTCATCCGGGTCGTTTGTTAACAACACTACGGAAGATGCAGCAGAACGGCATTTTTGGACGCACTTCTGCGGCTGAAACTCTGTTACACACGTTATCTTTGATGCGCATTCGGGATGACGTCAGTCGCCCGCTGCCGCAGAGCAGGGAGGACAAGCTAAGCCTACCAGATTTGACAGCTTAAAACGCATAAACAACAAAATGGCGGCGCCCATAAACCGTCGCAGTGTAAAGAAATGTCTCGTAATGCGAACAGACCAACGACCACGGCGGCGGCACGGAACAATAGGCGAAAAGTGCCGATACTCTGTACCCTTATCTAGCGACACTATAGCCGAGAGCAAGCGAGAAGCCCTCCAGACGACGAGAACCATTACATACCGTCCTCCATCACCATTTATAGTGGTTTACTACAGCTTTGATGGACATCCACTTTTGCAGGGCGGTATAGCGACAAGTTTTTGAGAGGCTAAGATGAGGTGGTAACCTTTAGATCGCTGTCAACACAACGTGCGTAAAAAGAGTGCTTATATTTCGGAAAATAACGTCGTCGTGCATATAGCCGAGTAGGTGTGATTGCACGTCGTCGTGCGTATAGCCGCAGCCGTAGCACAATCATACTAATTCGCTGTAGTTTTGGCGGCGGCCATCATCGATACAAACTAGATCATGTGGCGTCACGGTGGAAGGGAGACGAAGTGGCTGGTGAGCAGCCACTCCTTGGTCGTTATGCGAGTTTTCGTTTTTGGTCGCCATTATACCGCCTACAGTTGCTTCGAGATTGCATTAAAATTGGCATTATTGTTACTCGGATATGGCAAACTTTCGAATGAACTGGCCTTGGATTTTTTTGTCTTGTATTCTCTTTTCTTTAAACTTCTTAAAACTTATGCAAAGTTGCAGAAATTAGACAAGCGCGTGAATTTGGAATGCTGCATTCATTACGATGTTTTCAGACCGCTACGAGCTCTTTGGTTTCCTACCACCTCCCCCCACCCCCGGTAATTTAAGTTTGTGTTAGGTTAGTAGTTGTCATTCCACTTCGTTTTACCTCAATTTAGGACCTTTTGTACATCGCATGAAAATGCATTCAGTTCAACACGCGTATGTGGGCATGTACGCAAATGTATGTGTGTGCGTATGTGCTTATATGGTGTACAGATATGTGTGTGTATGTGTGTGTATGCATGCATGCATGCACGTATGCATGGAATATAATGTGTATGTTCACGTACAGGCTAATGATATTTCTTCCCGATTGGAAGCATATTGCGCTTATTCATACGACATGCAACCGGCAGGTCGAACGCGCCCGGCGCACAGCAGCATATAAAACCTTTCATTACCTTGAATGAATCAATCAATCCAACCTTTATTAACAAACAAGTGTAGTTGTTAGGGCACCCGCCCGGTGGAGGGAATCCCTAGTCCGGGATCCCCTGGCTGCGGCTGGCTGCGCGGGCCCTTTGCACCCGGTCAAGCTGGAACGTAGGGTCCTTCCTGGTCAACCCCTCCTGTTGAATGGAGGGGTTGGGGATTGGTTGCAGGTCCGGTGTATTTTGGCACTCCCACACCTGATGGTATAGGGTACCGGGCGCTGGGCAGTAGTTGCAGGTGGCTTGATAGTCTGTCGGATAAATGGCATGAAGAAGGGTACGGTGTGGATACCTGTTAGTTTGAAGCCATCTGAACTTTGCTGCTTCATCCCTTGTGAATTGGTGGTATGGAATGGGGAAATTTTGCCGTTTGTGTCGGTAGTCCGCCAAGATATCCATGTAGCGCAAGAGAGGAAGCCATTGAGCAGATCACATGGCGTCACCGCTTGGCTCTCTGGAGCCGTTTGGTTTAAGCCTCCGCTAACCGCCGCAGCTCAGGAGCTCCCGTTTTCAACTTGAAGATGCATCAGCCTGAACTTTAGGTCTCCGTGTCCGTTCGCAGCCGGCTGACTGAGTCACCGTTTTAAGACTAAGAAGTAAACGAACCATTTCTATCTTCAGTAAAGAAAGTTATTTCCGTTTTTGATTTTGTCATTATTTCTTAATTCAACCTTCAGGATAAGTCGACCATATTTTGTGCGAAGGCACCCAATGTACCTTAAGCTTCTCTTAACGCAAACAATGTCCTTTAAAAGGACCCTGCCACACTCTTTGAGCAGTGCAAATAAACCTGCGCGATGTCTAGATTACACTACGAGGACTATCTGAGGCAAATATTACACCTGAAGCGGTAAGCTCGGAAATCGCTGTGAAAGACGCGGGAAAACCAACTACGCTATCTTCAGTTTCCCTCATTATGCACCGCTTTAATTACGTCATTACAGCGGTGGTTGTCCTATTCGGTATTACTGGCGAACTTCACGGTTAATTTCTGGCATTTCCTTTGACGACCCGCCGTCATCGGCTCTGTTCACCAACCTCTTGTATGCCTGAACTTGTACGAACAGTTTTGGCATTTTCGTTGTGTTTTGAGTGGGCGTGGAGTTTGAGTGACTAACTCAATGCTCCCGTTTCGACCAGACCACTCCACAACAAACCTGTATTGCTTCAACAACGTCCTACCAGCCTGAGCGCTTGCTTGCGAGCAGGCACCAATGCCTGCTTTTTGTTGCACCAGACCGGAAATCTTGCGGAGAAAAACCCGGCCGACGATATATCGAAGGCCACCGGAGAAAGCGCCACGCGCTGCTCCCCTCGTCGGGAGAGAGCGCGCAGCTTTTGTCGCGTAGTGTGCAGTCGAGTTGAGAGGGAACTATTATGCGAGCTTTTTCATCTTACGTAGCTTCAAGGAGCCATGAAGAGAAAATACAACTTCGTTTAATTTGAAAGAACGAGGATTCAATATCTCACTCAGCTCCATTAGAGCCACAAAAGATGTTTTTTTACCTAAAAAAAAGCAAGAAGTATTTAAAAACTTTCAAATTTTGCGCCACAGTGACGTGTTATGAGCAAGAAAGACGTCATACGGGCCAACAATAAAACGTAATTTTCAGTGCGTTAATTGCACGTTAGCATTCAAGTGATGCGGTCAAATGGAACTAGAGGCCCCATTACAGACGTCTGGTCATGTGTCGTCGCGACAGGTCTCCTAGGCGCCCGCCAATCGCACAAACAAGGTTCCGCGACGTCATAGAAAAGTTGCGGGAAATTGGCTAGGGGGTCGTGACTGCTTCAAACGTTTTCTTTAATATCTCCGTTATTAGTTCGAAGATTGCGATGATATTGGTATCATTGTTATCGGGACTAAGCAGTCTTTCTAATAAACCCAACTTGTATTTTGTCTTCATGGCTCCTTTCAGGGATAGTGAATGGATTTTATAAATCTTGCGGAACAAGGCAGCTTGGGCAATAGACATTACGCCAATATACATTCCGAATAGGCGGTGGTAAGTACTGTAGGGACCCTTTAATGGCGGACCTTAACATCACCGCGTAAAGTATGCTTACGTAATGCTGAATACATTAGAGGAGTGGGTGGTAGAGATGACCGACTTTAGTGTGGATAGCCGTGGCCGACGGATGACCACATCATTATTATGAGCATCGTCAACCTTTCAGACGTCAAGCCCACAATCCAGAGAGAACGCGATTGCGCTTACTCGGGCTTCGTTGTATTTGTAACAAAGGGGGAAATTTTGAAAGAAGATCACGCAGAAATCGCCCCTGCGGAAGCACTGCCCGCTCTGTCCGACGCATTGCGCGGAGGAGGAGAGACTATCTCGTCGACTGGATGAATTTGCCCAACGACTACCAACTGTCCGTTGTTTTTTAGTCACCTCATGGACATCGTAGCCTTCGATGAGAAATGAGGCTGTTTCTTCCAACGGCGGGCAAATTTCGCGGTGGACAGCGGAACCCCGTTGCTGTAAAAGAGGTGAGGAAGCATGGCATCGTGCAGCGAAGCTTCGTACGTGGAGCACTACTTTTACGTTTCCCAGAAAATTTGTCGTCCTTTTCTAGGAATACTTGACGTAGCGTGTCTTAGCGGTTCGACGGCGTTTTTATGACGCCGTACCGAAGCCGCAATATTTCGGATGTGTTACACAATGTTCCGAATTCGTCATCGAGGAACGTTTCCGTGGCATACTCGCCGCAAGGGTGCTCTCGGTGTTGTTTATGATGGTCGTGGTCAGCGCGTTGAACTTCGCCCAACTGGACCTTTTGTTCCCGATAACATTCGGCTAACTGCGTTTGCGTGTCTCTTGTCGTGTCATCATGCAAGTGAGCTCCTTGCTGCCGATGTCACTCGGTATCGCGCGCCTGTAGTTCTCATGTTTGTTCTGCATTGCAGATTTTCTCTTGCGCCGTCGTATGGCGGGATTGCAACACCGCCTTTCCTCTTCCTTCACTCCAGGAATTTCCAAATTTCCGTAGCAGCAGCGGCACTGTGTTCCTCCTTCGGCTGTTTCTGTCGCGACCGGAAAGCACCCTGTCGTTCGGCGCTTCGGCTTCTTCGTTCATCAATGTGCTGTTAGTCTGAACAACGGCACGCGCTGGCCGTTTGCGCCAGCGCGCACCTTCTGTGTCCGCTTATTACGGCGTAAAACTCAGGTGCATCATCCAAGGCAGAAAGTGACCGTAGTCGCTTTGTCGTCGACAAAACAAATGGCGTACCAAAATTGCCGCCACTGTACGAGGGGGAGGAGGAGCAGGAGGAGGGGGCGAAGCATTCATTGAGCAAAAAAAAAAAAGAAAAATGGTTGGTGGGCCTCCTCAGTTCAGGAGGCCGCGCGCCGCCGATGCTCGTGTGGCCCGCTGGATTAGGCTGCGCTGGCCCTGCAGGTCTGAGCTGGTAAACGCGCATTCCCACTGCTCGGGGATTTTGGAAGAGAGAGGAACCGGGTGAGGGAGAAGGAAAAGGTACAGGAAGGCGAGGTGGGCAGTAGTGGATAGAACTTGACAGCCTGGGCAGTTATGCTCGAAGCATGAGTTGGAGAAGTGGGAGAGGATGGTGTGTTCGGAGGCGGTATGTGCCGGTCTGTAGTCGGCGCCAGATTCGTGATTGTTCGAATGAGAGGATAGGGAGGGGAGGGGGATACCTTCGTTAGTGTGACGGTAGTGTTATAGGATGTCAATGAATCAGGGGGGAAGACGATGAAGAGTGGCCGTCGTAGAGGCCGAGGCCGCCTGATCCTGTAGGGAACACCCGGAAGTGAAGCTCGCGGGCCGCAGCAAGCGCTGCTTCATTCCCAGGGAGTGAGGCATGTCCCGGGGTCCGTACTATGACGATTGTAGGTAGGTCGGGAATGGCTGAAGAACTTGAGCGCTGCAGGGGGATACTCTTTCCAGGAGGTAATGTCAACAGGCTTGTTGAGAATCAGTGATTATATGTGGGTGGTGAGTGTGTGAATGTGTAATTTGAACCCGGGTCACCAAGGCAGGAGCCAAGACAGGAGCCACAACGCTAACCCGGCACCCTGGCAGAATGGAACATTTAGGCTGATGTATGTGTCGTGACAGGTACACGTGGCGGCACGTGCGTAGAACGGGTGCGGGCGGAGGAGAGCTCTGCCATTGTGGAAGGCGCAGCGTCCAGTGAGGCCTGTCGGAGCGATTCGTGTCAAAACACGAAAAACTACACGACGTAGCAGTAGAGACGTAATTGATAATTTCTAGGTTTTAGGGTCGAAGCACCTTAGGGGCTCGGGCTGTCGCCGTCTCCTGTCGTCGTCGTCTCCTGACGTCACGGTAAATCAAGTTTTCGAACGATGGTCAAAACACAAGTTAGAATGAATAAAACGGGTACAAAGTAAACTACCATGATTCAAACTGATTGAAAATGCCGAAATAGTCACGATTTGATTGCATTAATAACCGAAATTTCGTTAAATTCTGTCTCAAAACTGGTTTCAAACGCCAGGTTTTCTTCTGTAAAGCATACTTCGTAGCATGCTGCCGCGTGTGACACGAAGACAACTTACAGCCAGTCTGGCGCTCATTTAATTGCTTAAATCCTGTTCAACGCAAGAGAGGGCGCCACCGCCTCAGCAAGTGCGCGATTGCTCCTCCCACCGGCGTTTCTCCGGCGCCCAATCAGCGCGCACCGTGTGGCAAGAGAGGTACTTACAATCTTTGAATACACTTATAACTGCAGGCTTCGCCCCTCCCCAGGTTTCACGCAAGTGGAGATGGTCCGGAATTTTTTGCCTCCAAAGAAAGCAGTCATAAGTGCACGGGGAATTTTTCCACAGCGCCTCAGTGTGGGGAAGATGAGAATGCGCAACGGCGAGGCGCTGAGGCTGTGCACGGCTAGACTGGGACGAGTCAGTATCCTGCGAATTATAGTACACTACGGTTCCACTTCACTCGGTTTCGTTCCTGGTGGTCACGGAAGGGCGCTAAAACCCTGTGGGCACATTTGGCGGCCAACGGGATAGACACGGACCTCTGTTGCTCTATTTTCATTTTTAAAACGCTTTCACGTACCTGAATTTCCAGCAAATTGGTCGGGCTTTGCGAACTGTAAGGAATTCGTCGGAGATGTAATGTATAAGAAATTTGCATTGTCAAATGGCGACTGCAGCAATGCGTTCCCAAAATTAACAGGGTGTTCTAACTCGCGGCAGAACTGACGGGCTCTTTGACAGCTGTCCCAGTCACAGTTCTCTTAGCGCACACAGGATTATCCTAGGGTCGGGCTTAGCGAATCCTTTTTATGATTGGCTCAGCTATTTGGCCGAGCTAGATATAGCCATTTCTATGGCTGTCTTTAGTTAAGATGCGACTGAATCTCATTCACTCGCCTTGTCCATGCTGCGTCGTCGGCGTTGTTGTCGTCCGCCCCTCCCCCATTCTCCTCGCCGCGCGAGCTCGCTCTCCGCCGCTCACCCTCTCCTCTCCGATGCACCTCTCTCGCGAGGCATTGGATTGGATTCGAATTGATTGGTGGGTTTGGAATTAGGAATTAAAGTGGATTGATGTATGCGTATAGCCGCGGCAGACGCACTGGCGCCTGCGCATGTGCAGTACTCTCTCTTACGGGTCTCTCTCCCGGGCGCGCTGCGCATATAACCGGTGTGCCGCTCTCCGGCGCCCTTTCGGTCGACGGTTGCTCTCCGTTGCGCTTGAACCCCCTCAGCGTCGCATCACACCAGGGTTCCCGCGAGGGGAGGTGGGCGTTTTTTTATCGATATCCCTTTCGCATCGTCTATGGTCGTATATCAGAAGTCCTGTGTAGGAATCTCTGGCCTTTTTAACATTTCGCTGAAGGCATTTTTATGGCATTTCAGTAAGACAATTCTAGGGGAAGGTGCATGTCAAGCAAAGCTTAAGTCCGGTCTATACGCGGCCCCCCTACCACGACAACAGAAGGGAAGTAAAATTCAACACGGAGAACGGCAACTTGTTTTGACGACGGGACCTCCTCCCCGAGGAGCCGGAGAAAATACACATGGAAGCGTTTGGAACGCCGATAGAGGCTGGTACGATGTACTCAACTTGCATATCCCAGTATTGAGAAGCACAAGCTTTTTTTGCATTTAATCAAATGACTCTGCATGAAATCCAATCCGGGAAGCAGAAGAAAAATTCAGGGAACCCTAGCCATAAAGAGTTTCGTTGTAAAACATCTCCTTGCATGTGGTTGGAAATTTGAGTTTACCCCTTTAACACTATGCCACAGTAGCGCCGCAAGGTAGGGGAGGACTCATCGGCTTTCTCCATTACATCTCTACCAATTGGCAACAAAGGCAACATTTACTTTTTATACGCACACATGTCAGTTTATTACGGCGAACAGCAGTCGTGCCAACCGCTGTTCTTGTTGAGTGCGACAGATGGAGCCGCCACTATCGGCTTCGTGGTTCCACCTTTGGGTCTGATGCGGTTTGCATCCTTCAAGTTCGGTTCTGAGGCCGTTTCACGGAATTAACTCAGACGTTTTAGGCTTGTTCGCGGGTGCATGCATGTCACTTCCGTCGTAGCTAATGGTGAGAATTCCTTCTGTGGGGCCTTTTTACTACCGTTCTTGCTGGTGCCAGTGCATTCCGGCATTAAGATGTCAACATGTTTGTCTCGTTTGATGTTTGTGCTCTAGAAAATACAAGTAATGGCATAAATGTGACCGTGGTTCTTCAAGGACTCAAGTCACGCGTCAGCAGGAGGCCTTCCTTTTGCGCATGCATGCAAGTCGGTAGTTTTCCTGCCTTTCTCCCTTTCTTCATGTGCCAGGTTCAATCATATAATCCGCATCTATCTTTGCTGTGAGAGGTCTAGCACTATAAACGCGTCACTTCATATCCAACATGAGATGGCCGGATATCGTTCGCTGGTAAGAGTTATCGTTGAGCTTGCCATGAAGGTCAAATAAAGGGCCGGCATAGACAGGGTCACGAGTGCACTTTTAGCCTGGTATCCCACAAAACAGTGGGAGTTTCCAACTAACAGGCCAGAAATACACACAATAATTCAAAACAATAGATATTGTGGGCTGCTTAGCGGTCCCTTTCATCTCATCGCTGTGCCCATAGATATCGCTCGTTTCAGCCGAGCATAACATTATGCTGCACGTTCTTTTTCTGTTTGTGAGGTCGCCCTCATGCAACCTTAGACAATGGAGAGCGATAACTGAGAACCTTTTACGGTGACATAGCAACACCTGTCAGGTGACGCTGTTTCTTCTGTGTGCGGTGCGTCGATAATCCCAATATCTCCTGCAAGGTTTAAAAACGGTACCCTCCTAAGAACTGCACAATTATAACTGCAGCAAAATTGAAGCGCAGACAATTTGTCACAAAACTTCAGCGGATGGTTGACATGGGGGCAAAAGCTCCCGCTAGGTGCGTCACCATACGTGCAGCATTGGCCACGAGCCACCACCAATGCTAGAATTTTATGTGCGCATTGCTGAAGTTATTGACGCTGCGGGCTGTTAGTCACCAACACTATCAAATAAAATACGCCGAAGCAGGAAGTTGCACCGACAACAAATGGATGTTTTAAAGCTGTTCGCTTACGAGTCCGGGCATTCAAAATGCTGCATTGTCCTGAAGTTCACAAAAGAGCCACCGGCTTACAATGGTTTGGACTTTCGTCCACGCGATATATAATATAAAATGGGAAAGGGGGTTGTGCGGTTTCTCTTGTGTAGTTAAGACTTCTTATTCGGAGACAACAATATTACTGACACAGAGAAAAACAAAGTTGGAAAATAAAGCCTTAAACGCTGAAAATAAATAACGCGTAATTGTCGGCACGTGACGTTATAAAAACAAATTGCGACCGAAAAAGCAAGCAAAAAAGAGAAAACTGAGCAGTAAATAGCTGTTTCGCTACTGGAATGCGTGTTGTGCTCATTATTTCCTCCAAAAGCAGTCTCAAAGTGACCAACCTTCTGCCTACGTTTGGGAGTCGTGAGCTTTGAGTTTGCTTCAGCTCTATTCAGGAACACACGGAAGACTCCTGCCGTGACGTCACGGGAGGAGCGCTCAGGCATTAAAGTTGTTTCTGGTAGGCGTTGTGCCAACCATGTCTCAGTGGTTGTTATCGACAGGAGAAGCCGTATAAAGACCGCGGCGTGCAAATGAACTTCACGCACATCCATGAGCGGGAAGACAAAGCTATAAAATTGAACCGAGTTCCAACCAGAGTGAAATCTGCTGGGACAGTAGAGCTGTGGTTGTCTTGTGTCTGCATGAATATCGGGCGCTCGCCCGAAAACGGCAGTGCCGTCACTGTGCAAATTTTACGGTGCGCGCAAGGAATCAGTAGGTGAATGCCAGCGACGGGAGGCTCCCTTCCCTTTCCCTTCCCTAGCGGGAGGGAGCGGAACCCGGCCCTTCGAGACCACTGCGCCCTCTATCGTTGGGTCGCGTAATCTGCTCCGGTCCCTGCGTGACGCACGACCTACAGCAGACGGACGTAAATGCTCGACCTAGAACAGCTCCGCTGTTAAAAAGTAGCACGTAATTGCGAATCATTTGCCGAAGCTCGTGAGGAGCACAAAGGGGGCAGAAGAATGCCAAAACAAACCAAACCGCCGAAAGGATGAGTAACACTTAATAGATGATATAGACGTGTCCATGATGCGCTATATGTAGTACGAAGTGTCCGCATGCTGGAACCAAAAAGACACCGAGCTTGGAGGGTAATATGGTGGGGCGGAGGGGGCGTTGTGATGCTTCTGTCATGGGTGGCCTGTGCATTAGAACTTTGCAGCGCATTCTATGCGTCTAGCGTTGTTGGAGGGCTCCACTTGTTATTTATTTATTTATTTATTTAAAAACACCTTACAGGCCCCTATTGCAGGGCATTGTGTAAGGTGGGTAACAAAGGGTGAGTGCCGCGACAGAATTGTAAGATAACATCCAATTCTAATGAAGAAGAAACGGAACAACAAATAACACGTTATACATCAGTAAAGATAAAAAGAAAACATACAAAAAAAGGTCATTTGAAGTTGTACATGGAAACATTGCAGGTGGGTAGAAATACAGATATGCACTCTGTATAGTCGGAAGTATCAAAGCGTTTAGTATTGCAATTTGTTTACGTATCAAGGCCTTCTGTTGTTTACAACGAAATGCTCTTGTATATGCCGTGTTCAACGTCGTTCGTGCTACGGGAGGCGGCGTATCCGTCAAGCTGCCGTTGAGAGCCTTTTTCTCGCACCTCCTCATGCACCAAAGAACATGACATACAAATATGCAATAAAAAAAAACGATTTGGCTGGTCTGCCAGCGGAGTTTCCGCACTGGCAACCCTGTAGAAGCCGGATTTTCCGCCTTGTTACTTCACAGGCCGGTACTTTTGAGGCAACCCCGATAAGGCATGGATATGAACGAACTCATTGTGGACAACCGCTCCCTCTACTGATACGCGTGAGGTGCCGCGATAGTTGCAAGACGATAGCAAGCGGGGACCACAAGTGGGCTGCATCGTTTCACGTATTGTATAGAGTGCCGCGCTGCATGTTTCTGATGTGCGGTTGCACATACAAGTCTGGAGAAACTTGGTGGCTGCTAAGAAAGGAACTCCAGGGATTTATTCTGTCAACAGCTGTGGTGAGCAAAGATATTTCCTATTTAGGGGAGTTGCGGAGCTGATTTCAACCACTGCGCCATGCAAATACATGTAGTTTCTGTGTTCTTGCAAAGTTCTCGAATTCCTCAAAGTCCTAGGGTTCAGTGCAAAAAAGGACAGGGACTAGGAAAGAAACAACACAAGTCCCTCAACGCTCTTGCGTTGTCTTTCTAGTCCCTTAGCGCTGTTGTGTTGTCGTTTCTAATCCCTGAGTGCTCTTGTGTTTCTTTTCTAGTCCCTGAGCACTCCGGTGTTGCCTTTTCTAGTACCTGTCATTTTTGTGCTGTACCGTACGTAATGGAATACCAACTAGGCCAGTAACTTGTTACTAAATCATACTTCTTGAATTGTTTGTAGCAGTGCTGGGGCTTCATGAGAGAAAACAAAGCTTGACGCGTCGGTACCTATTTCGAAACCTTATCAGTCTTGTGTCGTTTTCATTGCTCTCGCCCAGCTTATGCTATTGCGCGATGTTATGTTTCATGATTTGTGAAAATGTAATGAGCTTGCAGGGTCTTGGGTGATGTGAAATATACTAAAAGTTACAGACCCACCAGCTTACTCTGTCGTAGGATAGTTATTGAACAATGAGGGAAAAAGCTGAATTTAGGCAAGGCTGCATGGCAATGGATCACATTCATGCTATGAACCTGGTAACAGAGAAATGCCCGGAGCTTAATGAACTTCTTTATACGGAATTTATAAATTAGAAAAAAAATCCTTTGATTCAGTAGGCACCGTATTTGGTTCAGTAGGCGCAGCCGTGGTGATGCCAACATTGAGCGACCACAGAGTAAAGGTGTACATACGACTGTTAAACTACGAATATAGGAGCACGACAATTTTCCTGTAACTGGGTTAAGGTTTCCTGTCAGGAAGCGCAGCAAACAAGGACACACCTTCTTCGTGTCTCCTGGGTCCTTTCTTATGGTCTTGGCACCTTACTGTCTGGGACGCTTTTACAACATTGTAAGGTCCCTGTATACATTGTATATGTATCTTTTTGGTTTAAATAAATAAATACAGACTTTCTCTTAACAAAAAACATTATTTGCAGCCTATCCACAACTGAGTTTAGGATTTTTCATTGGGGGCAGTCAGATGTACGAGGGAAGATATACGAGCGGAACGAGAAGCTTTCCTAAATCAAGTCCCACACCAAACGAACCAACCCAATTGCTAGTGGCTCATATTGGTCGAGAGTACGACGTTGTGCTCTGCGAACAATGGTTTCTGATTTGGACGGTCTGCTGTACTGCGATTGAGCTCTGTAGTAATTACTGATACTGGAATTCCACGGCTTTCAATAGCGTTCAACCACCTCTGCCGTTAGCCGGAGGGGTTTCTATCTGATTTTGCACGTCCATGCACTCCTCTCCAAATCCAAACTGCTTCGACCTTGTAGGAGTGGCGACTTCTAATAGATATTGGCTTCATAACGCCAAAGATCCAGGTTTGATTCCGACCACTGGAAGCATTTTAATTTTTCTTCCCTTCACACATGGTCATCATCATCATCTTCAGAGAAAGTTCTTTCCGGCTATAGAGACAAATGTATGCCCCACCGCACAAACTACCCAAGGGCCACGATAGAATACTTCGTGCTCTGCAAACTAATACTTACACCCACCCTAGCACAAACCACTACATAGCTCCCACCTTGTATCCCCGTTTGTGCGGCTTCTGTAAGAATTCGGAACACTTTTTCATATGGCCGACGGCTGTCGGCTTAAAAGCCCACTTGACCCACCCAATCCCTTCCACACTTGCGAGCTTTGGGAGAGCGCCTTGGCCAGCTCTTTCCTCGACGTCCAGCGCAAGTTGGTGGACAGAGCAGAAGATGCGGCGCGTGCCAATGGACTCCTGGAATGAGGAGGCCACCCTAAAGATTCTTTACTAGGAAACAATAAATATGTTTGGTCTCTCTCCCCCACAGTGCGTTTTGGGTGGACTACGTACATCGGTGACAGGCTGAAAGATTCGCTTTAAAATGAGCGTTTTGGGCTTAGGAGACTAGGTCGAGTTGAGCCCCTCACAGGGAAGCCTCCACAGTCATGGTGACGGCGAGCGTCGACATCGCGTTGTAGGGTATTTCGAGGTCAGCGACTGGAAACCCCGAAAGGTGGTCGTTGGAACTTTGGTCAAGCTCCGGCGTACGGGCCATCTGTCTGTCTGTCTGTCTGTCTGTCTGTCTGTCTGTCTGTCTGTCTCCGGAAACTTGCTCATCAACAGGATAGCCTCAACCGACTACATACCTCCCCACCCTACTGTGTAATAAGCATTCTTGTATTCTCAGTTCCTCACCCTATTACCGCTAATTGTTTTATGGATGCCACTCTTGCGTTACGTGTATATTTTGAAGTCTACTTTAAGTTTATATTTTCACCCCAGGAAGGGATTTCCAACGTGTACTTCGGCTGGGGTTCCAACAGCTTTAAAACCCCAAGCAAACAAGTCCGTCGTTCTTGCTTTAATTAACATGCGATTGTAGGGCTTTTTACATTTACTTGTTTGCCGTTCTTTGATTTACATTGGGCTTGTTCTCGAACTAAAGAGGTTTAGCATACAAACTTCGTTTTGCCTCGTCTTGGATGGCTGAGGAAACTGGACTTATGCCAACTTTCATTGACTTGGGCTACTTAATCGTGCTGCGCATACAGCACTGACTGCTGACCAAAAAATCGCAATGTCACAAGCTTGCCAGGGTTTATAAAAAATTGTATAAACTAGCATCATTCAAGAATATTAAGAACACTTGCAGGATCTTTGAGGTTTATAATGAAAGAATCGTTAGTTTTTGCTGTTGAAAAATTGTAAGATGTTTAGTAAGTCTGGAAGGTAGCGAGACAATGACGCAGGCAGGGAACATCTACCGTCGGCCGCAGAATGTTTAAAGTCGTAAATATGAAAATGACTCCAACTAGATTAACAAGAACTGACAAGTGGTAGCTTGCAAAACACTAGATCTGGTTAAATGAAACATAAAAAGGGATATATGAAATTTAAGTTCCTATGAGTGCTCTATAGAGCTAGATCGAATATAAATGCATGGAGACCCAGACACAAACGTTTAACAAAAATACGGTAAGGTTGGAGGTTGGTCGAGTTCGTGCATGACGACTACGAAATGGAAACAGCATTTCAATACAGAGGATAGAGAGATCAACACAACCAGCGCCACCGTCGTTTTTCGTTCATGTTGTGAAAAAAAAAAAGCGAACGGCCATTTCTGAACCTTGATTTACTTTCTAATCCAAGCCCTGTTCTTTGCCGCAGGAGGCCCACCAAGAAATCTGCCGGCGTTACCTTCGAGAGCTGTGGGCTGGAGCAACGGCAGGAACAGGCGCGGCGTCCAGCCGCAAAGTGGCCGTTCCTCCGGCTGGACCCGGGAACGCACGACCCCTTCCACGCCAGCCGAGGCCAGCACGGACTGCCCCTCGTGGACCCTGAATCAGCGCGATGGCCATCGAACTCACGGCAGCGGGACTCCAAGGCCAAGACCTGCCCCCCGTTCGCTTTAGTCCTAACGGCACCAACAATAGCCACCCTGTCAACAGTAACGGAAGACCCAACGGCAATGCCGTTCCTAATGGCGGAATCCCTGCCAACGGCCTCCGACATGGGTTCTTCGAGCCCGCCGACGACACCGCCAAGCCGGACAGGCGCTTCTCCACGGATTCGGTGCCGTCCAGTTCTTCGGACCGATCTCGTCGAGTCATCCAGCGGTCGCTCACGATGGTCGAGGCCACGCGACCCCAGAGGCCGCGCATCGTACGCCAGCCCCGTACGGTGTCCATGAGCGAGCCCCCGGAGGACTACTGGCGGCGGCGAGGCTCCCGGCGGCTCAGCTTCTGCCCGCGTGGGTCCTTGTTCGAAGTAATCCAGGACCTCCCGCCTGTTCTGCCGTCCCTACCCACCCTCAATGAGGTCGAGGAAGCAAAGACGGTTCCAGAGCTGGGAGGCTTTCCTCCGCTGCCGTCTCCGGAGAAGCTGGCGGCCGAGGAGCCGGTTGAGGAACCAGTGGAGACGCCCTTGGCTATCTTGACGCAAGTGTTCGTGCCTTTCATTCTAGCTGGATTGGGCATGGTGGCCGCCGGCGTGCTACTGAACCAAGTCAAGGTAAGTCATGCAGTCGCCTACAACTCACAGCTCTCACGAGTCGCTCGTAACTGTTGAACATAACGTTTTAACTGGGTCCTGTATGTTGTTGTTCTCAAAGTGAAACAAAAAAGAGCCAGGAGAGCTTCACGAACAGGGATATGGAACAGGGATATCATTAACAAGGAATGTTAAAAAGATCTGCAGCAGTAATAACCCACAGTCCTGTTTATTGGAATCAGACGAAAGGGCAGCGTATTGGGACAACGCTATTTGATGTGACTACTAACACACGTAACCGTAGAGCGAAATTCGAAATTTTTCATGTTCCTTGCAGTTTTTTTTTTGTTAAAAACCGACTTTAGTGGCTGGATTGCAGCAGAGAGAGAGTTACCCGAATTTAGTTCTTTCAATTGAACAAAGTTCCATTGTGTGTTCATGACCCCGTTAAGCTGCTCGAACAACAACGGTAATGTCTGTGTGTCAAAACACGGCTTCACAGCCTGGCATGCGTAGAAGTTCTCTAAAATGAGAGCAACACCGGTGGCCCGACGGTGTCGCAAGCACGAGCAAATTTGCTTGTAACGGGTTCCATAAAATGTTCTTTATGGCGTTCACAATTAACTAGCTCTCTGTTGGTTATAGTTTGAGCTTGCTGCAATAACGATTTACCACAGCAGTTGCGTAGTGTGTGAGAGGCGGGGGGGGGGGGGTGTATTATCGGCTCTTCATATTACATTTCTCGCAGTTTGTAACATGGGACCCAGTGATTTTTTTTCGTTGGGGAACTGCTAGTCGGCTAACCGTAGCGGCACGCGCCGTTTCGCGTTGCTCCCTCTTCTGAATAACAGCTTTAGAAGTTGCGTGTACTGTGTATTGGCCTGTATCTTCGCGTTCACCAGACGGCGTTCCGCACGACATCATAAGGCCTGTCAGTCTCTTCTTTGCCGGCAGAAGCAACTCAGATTATGATAACAGTAAATCCGGGTGATTGGTTCCAGTTCTTGAACCAGTAAAATACCTAGACCTGACTCCTTCCAATGTGCACATACCAACTCTGTATGGAAGCTGTTCGAAAAAGTAGATTGAACCAGTCGAGGGTGATATCTTGAGCTCTGCGTAATAGAGAAGGTTGCACCTCAAAAGGTGGAACCTCAAAAGGTAGAACCTGCAGAAAACTCCCGGAAGGCTGTTCAGTAAAGCGTGTATTTCATCGTTTGGCTTTATTATTCACGTTCCTGCTCGCATTCTTATGCTTCAAAAGCGCCGAACCACAAAGTGCAATTACCGCTGTAACTGCCAAATTTTGAGTCGGATATCGTGATCACATCGATTAACGCTGTTGGAGTTAAGTTCTCGTGGGTCTTTCGGTGCGCTTCGTAGGTATTTGCCAGAAAAACGGCACGCATACACCCTATCCTTTCGGTATAATGCTCGGGATCCGATGTGTTTTTCCCTCACCATCAGGCATTAGACAAGCTTGTCTCATAAAAGACTGTAATTAACGTAACTTCTCTGTGTATTTAAGCAGCACCTATTGGTTTAGCCAATTGCTGAACCAGACCAAAGACCAAGGGACGACCAGCATAAGCTTAAAGGGACACTGAAGTGATATGTAAACATTGCGGGATTACTAGCGCAAATTGTAGTCCGGAGTCCCCAGGCCATGTTTCGACCACTCTAGGCGCGTTTACGCGATTTTATTTAGTAGAAAAACTAATTCGAAAACGCTGTCCTCCTCTCTTTACGCTCGCCCATTTTCTGTGGCGTTTTCGTGTGACGCCAGGAGGGGATGAGCTGGCAATTGGCTGCGCCACGGCTGCGCTACTGCACGGCTCCCCGGCCGACAGAGTCAGTCGGCCCAGCGTTTCGTCCGCCGGCCGCCGGCGGGTCGTCGCAATCAAGGAGGTTAAAAAAAATTGCTTGGTCGCAATTCGTTCGCTTAGTTGAAACGAAGCCAGGACACGTTTGTGAATGGAAGAATGTGCCTTTCTTTACTTGGTTTGTTTGTACACTGTATCTAGCTCCAAGTCAAGGTCGCTTCACACAAGCGCTGCACATGCGACGCTTCGCTGACTGGTACGCCAGTAGGAAAATATAAGGCCTCTTGAAGGCGGGAGAAGAGTCAGCGAAGTCAATATAGGTACTAAGCAAATAAAATCAACTGATATTGTTACCGTACAGCGTAAAACTAGGGCGCGGGAAGCACTTTTTTGCGCTGGGCGAACAAGCACAGCGGTCAGCAGCACGACTACGCATCTGCGAACGCTTTTCCGTCTACGAAATGCAATTGCTAGACGTGAGCTACTGTGGAAACTCGGGCGACGCTTACTGCACGATCGCAGTACAACAAATAGTCACCTAAGCGGCTTGAAATGCCAAAACTAAATAAAAGTGTAAACCGGTTGTATAATATATACCCTATATTAGCACGGCATTCGCGTTCCGCTCCGTGGCCTAGCAGTCTGGGGCGCTAGGAATTCGCCGCAAATGTTTTGCGAGTCACGAGTTCGAATCCCCGCGGGTACGTGCTTTTTTTTTCTGTAAGTTAACTTTTCTGTTTTCCGCCGATGTTTTCTATATTGAGTTCACCTTTTTTTGGGGCCGCAACGTTCATGGCTACACGAACTAGTTCACAAAACGCGCGCAGGCTGGCACTGACGCGCTAGCGAGTTCTCGTTGGCGTGCTGTTGCCATAAGCACCGACTGCTTGCAGGCAGTGGGCACAGGCCAGAATGAACAGACCCTTGGCCTGGTGCGAACACGCTTTTTACGATACAGGCATGAGGGAGGCAAGCTCCAAATATGGGGGAAAAGCGCATGACATTTGGGCGTCTGCGGGTACGCGGAGGGCGTTCATGCACTGCGTAGGTCTCGGCTAGTGAATGCTACGACTACAAGCCGTCCTGGGAGGCCTATCTTGTGCATTTTACAGCCGACAACATGGCAGAAGCGCGGTACGATGATTACTGAGATATTGAGAATGCCCATCCAACAAAGCCATTGGTTATGTTTTACAGAACCGAAACCGAAACCGAAACTTGTGTGATTGCTAACCTTGGGCATCGTCCAATCACGGCACCCCTCCTCTCAACGTCACAGCCTTAGTTGGTGCGGCCGCCGCAAACCGCGCATGGTAGTTTTTCTTCTTTCGCGCTTTGTAAAATAATTACCGATTTGTCAACCAGATAAACGATGAAAAGTGTGCTAATTTGAGCCAGTCTACGCAGTGCAAGCAAAAACGGGAGCTTGACAAATTCACTTCAGTGTCCCTTTAAAGGGACAGACAACCTTATTTTTTTCGAGTATATGTTCGCTATCCCGAACGAAAGCCAGCGTTTTATATAGCCCGGTAACCACAAACAAGTTATAAACAAATTGGCGGGAATATTTTTAATTTGGCACCAAACTGTCTGAAATTGGAAGGGTGGTGGTTCGTAGTGAAACTTGACACTACTATGTGTCCGGTCACGTGACCTGCAAACCTATCAGCCACTGTAACTGTTTGAAACGTTCATTCCCTTATTGAAAACCTTTGCACACAATTATTTTTATAAGTTTCAATTGTAGATGTATTTTTAGCATTATTTTGAAAATTTCTAATACACGCCTCCCGCCGCCGCTGGGTTGCTCTCAGTGTGCCTAACTGAGTCTCCATGCCCAGAATCAACGGCCAGTAAACAGACCCAGTGAAGGAGCTCTGACGATTCTGCCTGAGTCAGGGGCGTTTCTTCTGCCGAAATATTCGATTTCAGTTTCCAAATATACCCACGGCAGCTTTTGAAAACAAAAAAAAAAACAAAGAAAAGAAAAACAAAACAGGGCGCGTCTAGGGAGAATCGAACTGCCGACCTCCGCAACGTGAATCCAGATTCTACCTTGTAAGAAAGTTCGTGGCCCTGATCCCTTTTGACACAGGGCAGGCGCATCAAGCGCCACAGGAAGTTCGAACACATGTTTGCACATACGGAGAAATTGTCAAGAAATTGTTGCCACCCGTGGTGTTGTGTTTGGGATCGAGTATTTGCACCAGCGCCACCAGAGCTTCTTCTGGCACAGTAGTTTTCTTTTGCACCGTGAGGAGGCACCACAAGTGTCAGGGTACACAGTACATACACTACGGCCGTACACACCGAGCACGCGCGCGCTGGCACACACGCGTGGAAAGCCTATTGTCCATTCCAAGAGATGGCGCCTTCGTGCGAAATAGACTAGTAAAAAAAACAAAAACAAAAAAACACAACGGAATAAGAAAGCCTGCGATGCACTTTTTTTAGCTGGGGACAAGTTTTTAAATATCGCTTTTCGTCTCGCATACAGACACAAGTATGTTGCCGCGCTACTGTATGTCATAGTTGCCAGCATTTTTGGGTGGACACATATGGCTCGTAATCTAAATATTTCGATTTAAAATTTCTAGGGCGTTATCAGCAAAAGCGTTTCTCGTTAAGGTGCTTTAAGGGATGCCCTTTCATCTGGGATAGAGAACATATACCCGACAGAAATCGGCTGTCTGTCCCTTTAAGCATCACATGTGAGCATGAAAAACAGCGGTGTTGGTACCACGGTTGGTACGAGCTTCCCTCACGCACGAATATTGACTATCGGTGAAATCGGTACAGGTGGACTCGTAAAACCTAATACCAGAGTAATCTTTTTCGCCGCCATCACGTTTCTTTTCCGCATCGCTAATTAAGTAATGGCTGTTCACCAAACGTCGCTATCTGATTGTAATCGCGTTATCTTCAGAGCTCGTGCGGCGAACGTAACGACGGCAGGAAGCTACTGCGGTTTCTGTTTCATTTCAGCGCACGCAGCGTCCTTGACCTGATGAGTGCTTCACAAGGAACGATTTCCAAGCTTGCGTATTCTTATCGCCGTTCGCTTTCCCTTGCACGAGGACTGCATTCGGTGAGATTATTCTAATAGTGAAACAATTAAAAATGTTATATGACAGGTATGCATGGTAATAATCTGATAAACCGCATAGTGCACTAATTGCAAACAACCAAAATCTGGAGCCCAGATCTGACAACCCAAGGAAAATAGCAAGACATATAAAATTGCGCTATGTTTCAATTTATCGAGAGCTTCGTACTTGGGCTGATTGCGGTTGGGACATCCAATATCTCAGATAATCTTTATCTCGATAAGGATTTCGCCATGCGCTGGCGTCGTGCTTGATCATACCTTCTTAACCATAGGAGCTGATGGCTCCGGATCTCGTTACACAATACTACACAGTTATTGTATGCGATATTGGAAAAGAACACACAACTCTTCTTACTTCTGCAGCAAAAGGGACTCGAGTTTAGTAGAAGCAAATTAGCGGTTCGAACCGGAACCGAACCGAACCGAAAAATAGGAACCGAACCAGTGTTTTTGCTGGAACTGAACCCGAACCAGAACCATTAGTTTTTGATCCCGCTGAACCCGAACCGGGGCTGCACCGAAAAAATTGTCCGCGTATCTGCTCCTTTTGTTGCTAATTTCGACGCAAGACGATAGTCGACTGGTGCCCCCTGGCAAGTGAATAAATTCCTTCTCTTTCCCGCTCACCTCTCATGCTGTTCCTCTCCCGTCTCGTGCCCTACAAGATATCACGCTAGAGGTTTGTGCAAGTCAATTTAAATGTACCGCGTTCCACTGCTCCAAGTAGGGTGCCTCGATGCCAGCGCTGCCGTACGGCGGAGACACGCGTGAATCGAGGCGCCCTACTACAACGTTTATAGAACCACGTTGCCCTACTCCACGAGCTGTCCAAGCGGAACGCGAAACCTATCTAGTGGAATCTTTCGTTGCTGTTGCCGTTTGAGTTTTTATAATTCCGCCAGGTAGCGCGGGCAAGAGCGGGCGACGGTTTTCTGCAGTTGATCTAGTATTTTATTTGCTATGGCAAAAAAACAAGCATCCGTAAAATTTGAATAAAGCAACACTGCAAATATCACTCGTGTATTGATTTTCTGCCTTACATTTGCGTAATGTCCTGTTTCCTGTTCTTGACAAGTATGAACATTAACACCGGACTTAGACGGTTAGACGTGGCTGTGGGTTTATAAGAATATTGCGCAGCATCTATTTCACTTTGGCCGGCTGGCTGAATCGAGTGACAGACACAGATCATCTGGAAAAGGCGCGGCTTTTGCGGCTCTCAGAGCACGGCCGCAAAAGTGCATGTTTCCAATGCTTCGAAAAATGCGCTCGCGTCTATTCGATCACCTGGAGGCTGAGCTCGCCGCGCTGGGGGAAGAGCAGTTCCTTTAGCGGTGGTCCACTCGGTTTATTCGTGTGGTAAACAAACAAATAGAAGTGTCTATTCAACCCTATTGACAGTTGTATTGATCGTGACGTGTTGTCGTGAACTGTCGAGGATGTGATCTACAGTGATCTTTGAGAGTAATTGTGCTTCTAGTAGTGTGTGTACTAGTGAACTATGGAGAACTGTGGAGTGAACTGTGTGTGTAGTGAGTGGTGTAGTGAGTGAAGAGCTGCATGCAGTGTGTATGGTTTAGGTGACCCGTGTAGTATTTAGCACAGCCGGGCTTTGTATCCGCTATTAAATTTTCTTGAAGACGTACATACATACATTCATACATGCATACCTGCATACATGCATACATGCATGCATACATGCATGCATACATGCATGCATACATCATGCATACATGCATACATACATACATACATACATACATACATACACAAGACAGACAGACAGACAGACAGACAGACAGACAGACAGACAGACAGACGGACGGACGGACAGACCAAAATTTTCCCGTTCAAGTAGCCCAAGAACGACTATCGTCTTTAAAAAATGAATAATGGTTATCGGGTAACGCGAAACCATTCGACCATTTGTTGATAATTATTCGGGGCTTGTTTTTTTATTTCACGCGAGACCAACTCCTTAACAACTCATGCTGTTTTCCCTTCAGAGCAATCCCAACGCTATCAACGCTCTAGACGAGGTCGCAACATGGCGAAAGGTGTCCGCAACCAATGATACAGCAGAACCTCGTTGATACATTTAACAAAAAACGCGAGGGAGAAAAGTACTGTCCAGGAAGATGTACTATTTGGTTAGAAACGAACTACGGGGAATTCTGAGTGTTCCGAATTGAAAGCGTACTAACCGGGAAATCGTATGAACTGAGAACGTATCAACGGGGTTCTAGTGTGTATGTTGCTGTTGGTCGCGCATAGAGAGTGCAAGACAGAGCAAGCCACTCTCGGCATCCAGCAGGCCATATGAATCAACGACTTTGCCCTTTTTTCGCTGCGACTTTACAAAATACATCAGGCTGCAAGATTGCTGCACTGCGCAACGGCGAAGGCCCACACCCTAAATCTAACTCTTCGCTGCAGTTTAAATTTGCTTAAAACGGTATACCACATCTGGAACATGCAAGTACTTGTCAAGTGTTACCCGAAGAGTAGTTTTAATTATTCCGCACAAAGTTTATACACGAATTGTTGCTCTTTCGCTGCCTTCAGCCACCGAAGATGTACAAAACAAAGAGGTAGATATTTCTCTAGACTTCCCTTCTTTAGACCACCCTTTTACAAAAACAATACTGCGAAGGCAGCGAGACAAATGTTGCCTAATATAATCGCTAGTTTTGAAGGACGCGTAGAGCGAGCAAGTTCTTGCCGGGCATTTCTCCTCTAACGTTGACGTCAGAAGTTTGCTACAAACATCTGTAGTGTGCGTCACAGCCGTATAGCTAACAATGTCATTAACAACGTAATATTCCAAGCTTCGTAGCTTCTGAACTAAGCAAATTATGCAATATGTTTTAAGGCTTATGGTAAAAAACAAACTTTGCTCGATTCGGGCAAGTTTGACAAAAAATTCCAAACTTTACGTTTTTTATTTGGTTTTTCATTTAGTTGATTTTTCAAGCTGAACTTTTTTTCTTCATAAACTAAAATTGGCGCGAAGGATGAAAAATTGATGAATAGCATTAAAGAAGTTGAACGTTCTACCTTGTTTAAAACAGGACCCAACATTTCGGCAATTTTAAGAAAATGAATCGCGTTTCTAATTATTTACTGAAAAAAAAATGTCTCCTGTGAACTAAAAACATCGTTACGTGAAGTCACCTAAATGAATACAAAGTCTCTAAAAACATCTGCGGCGATAGCTCTAATAACTTGTGTTTCGAAGAGGTAAAAGTTCCGAAGTTCAGGTCACAGGCGCGTTAGTTCACGGGATTCGTCTATAACGCGCCTGTGACCCTGGCCAGTTTTGGTTTCTTTTTTAGAAGGGGAAAGGGCACCTATCTTCACAACAGCCCTCACACAGCATATTCATACTTTTGCTCACCCCCCCCCCTCCCCCCTCGCCGAGACACACCCAACACTGCCACCCACCTCGTATGGCTATGCCCAAACACCCTACACTCCCAACAACCACCCTTCTCTTGCGAGATGGGAGTGTCCGCTGCGGAGCGGAGGTCAACGCCACGGCGGCCGCCCTTTGCCTACCGGAATAGGACACACGTCCCTCGGTGTCTTCCCCTTCACTCAACCCCCTTTTTCTATTTAATAAACGTCTTACGAATGAAAACAACGAACGCAGGGGAACGTTTTTTTTTCCTCCAAGCAAACTTCATATATTTAATTGTGTGCAAAAGGCGCTTTCATTCTCCTGTTCCCTACTCCGTCTATATACTGTCAAAGTTCCACTATTTACTTCCTAGTTGAACTTTGACAGTACGGACGGAGTACGAGCATGAGAATCTAAGCCATTTTTCGCACGGAATGAAATATCTAGAGTTCGTTTGCAGGGAAAAAAGAACTCAGAGGCCAAGGCGTTGGGCGGTGAGCCCACAGTTGCGGGTTCGATTCCCGGCCGCTGCGGCCGATTTTCTGATGGAGACGAAAAGCGAAAACGGCCGTATGTTCGCGATTTCGGTGAACTATAAAGATCCCGAGGTGGTCAAAATTAATCCGGAGCCCTGCACTACAGCGCGCCTCATCCCCTGTTTAGCGTCGGTGCGTTCAACCTCATAATCAATCATTTCTCTCCTAGCCACACCAAGTACCCTGCGTGACTCCAATTTATTTGCGGAATTCCTCATTCCTGACTTTTAAGTAAGCTACTCCTGGCAAAGACCATATTCCTAAAACTGCTGATAGGTGACATTTATGAATTAAAGGGATTCGCGAATATATCGCCAAGCTCGAACGGTACGAATCTTGGTGCTGGGGTTGCTATCACCTTTTACGCTTAATTCTTAACGCGGCCCTAAAAGAGTTCATACTTCGCTCACAGGTACCTCGACATTTTGGCGACCTCCTTGATAGTGTTTGGCTCCTTATCAGCAAGTCCACTCGTACCATCTTTGAGGGCGCAATACTTCCGCTTCCCCTCGCTGGCCCAGGAGCGCTGACAGAGCAAAAAAAAAAAACCCGCCCGCATCTTCCAACGGGGCGAACTCGAGTAAATGCGTCGCAGAGTGGTGGGGGTGTCGCGTGAATGTTGCGTGACTGGGTATGGTTTGGGAATGCTTAATTGTTATTTCGTCTTTACTATTCTTATTTATTGAATGAAGGAGAAGCGAAGGCAAGGAGTGTAAAGTTAAAGTCTGTCTTTATTGCTTGGTGCCGTCAAGCAAAGCGTCAAGTCAAGCGAAAGCCAAGCAAAGACGCCCTTGACTGAAATCCGAACGCGCGCTCCGCCGCTTATATACACACCGCCCGCGTTCGAGGGAGAGGAGTACGGGAGAGAGACGCGCATGCGCACACTTTCCGTACACAAGCGCGCGAACTTTCCACGCACACCACCACGCCGTTATCACGTGTACACGCCCTGCCGCCGTTACTGTTGAGCGCGACGCAGCGCACGGTAGCTACGACGCATGCGCGCACAGGACGCGCTCCCCCCCGCACCGCCGCAGCTGTTGGTTGAGAGCGACGGAGCACGCGGGGTACACGCGCTCCTCCCGCACCACCGCACCTGTTGTTGAGAGCGAGGAGGGTACGGGGGAGAGACGTGCACCTGCGCCTTGATGCGACGCGCATGCGCAGTGAGCGTGTGGACGGCGCCGACAACATCCACGAGTGACATCACGAGCCTAAGAAATGCTCCGCATTTAAAACAAAAAAAAATGGCTACGGCTTATCCCAGCTAACCTTGGATATGCAAAGCAAAAGCTTTGCTTAGTCTGGTTGAATCTTGCTTCCGCTTGGTTAGCCTATGACTTAGCTGTATTGCCGACCACGTCTCAAAGCCGTTCGGTTTCGTGCGACGCTCACAGGAGGAGGCCGGGCGAACGCGGCGTTCATTTATGGCGAACGCACCGTTCCTCTTCGCCGGGCGCGAGACGAGTCACGTTGCCCGAAACGACCCAGCGCCGCATGTATGGGAGGCTGCGGGGGTGGTCGGCTGCCTCGGCCGCAGCGGCAGTGGCGACCGCTGTCGGCGCCCGCAGGCGCCAACAGCAGGCCCGGCGAATCACACGATGCGCTTCGAGGGTTGTGTCGCCGGGGGCGTGTCTCCTGTCAAAAGGTGCCTTTGCGAATCCTCCACGAAATCGCTGGGCGAAAGTGTAAAGCTTTGCTTTAAAAGCAATTCGTCACTCGTGCAGAAGCACTTGAAAGTATCATGACCTAACACTTTTGACAGCAGCTCCAATGAATTGCATGAGTTAGGGTGACAACAGTGCTACAGTAAAAGCTCGTTAATTTGAACTCCAAGGGAGCGCCACCTCAGTTCGAATAAATGAAAGTTCCAACTAACGAAAGTGAAGCACAGAAGCCGCACAATGCGATTGTGGGGCGGTACAGGGTGTCAGCAATTGAATGCTTGAAAAACGCCGCGATTGGAGCCTGCCTTTTATGCTTGGAGTCGTGGGCTAGTTCTTCTATTTCTCCAACGAGCGAATGCTGCGGAAGGCCTCCTATTCGCGTACTCCGAAACCAAAGAGGAGACGGGTAGCATTCCATCCGGTCATTACTTCCGAGCGATGGCATCACTGGTGCTTCTTCCGCCAACTCCTCGTGGTCACCGGCATCGACAGGTTATACGCTTCTGACCGCAGAAATGCTGCCATCTGTCCGTACGCCCGACCTTCTAAACTCGTGCTCACATTGACGTAGTCCACAAAGAAACTCGATTCCAAAACGTCTGCTAAGGGGGTTTAAAGTGTTACCCGATTTAACCCTCTCTCTCTCTGTTTTTCCCTCCTCTCCGGAGGCGAAGCAGCCTCGTCCGGGGCTGTTTCTCCGGCCGTGCGTCAGGACTCAGGCAAGCTGCCGGCGCGGTGGCGCGTAGTTTGAATTATCCGTAGCGGAGTCCCCTCGCGTTCTATTTAACGGGACTTTTCAGTACATGGGCTTCTATAGTGAATTTAGGCGCTCCAGGTCGTACAGTTCTAATTATCCATGAATCCGTATTATTGAAGTTCGATTCGAATTAAGTTCACTGCGCCGTGGGTCACCGGTTGGTCACGGCCTGTGCTCCACCTATGCGGCTGCGAAGTTACGTGGATTTATCGGCTTGCGGCTGCGATAACTTTGTCACTTCAACGCAGAGGTATGATTTTTTTTTACATGAGGATACACACGCCCAGAAGAATACTTGTATGATATTAAAGGCTATGACCCAACGGTGACCCACGACGCACTTAATAAAATGTTTTTGTGCTGCGCGCGGCGTGACCCACCAGTGACCCCCGCTCGAGAGCTCTCCATTTTGTGCTGCTGTCAGTTGTTCGAAATTGCAACCAATGTATACATTGTCTATTGCATTGGACGTGAGGTGGCGCAATTGTTTCTAAATAAAAATGTTTTTGTGCGGTGTGCGCGTGACCCACCAGTGACCCACGTGCGAGAGCTCTCCATCTTGCGCTGCTGTCTGAAGTTCGAAATTGCAACTAATATATATTGTCTAATGCATTGGACGTGAGGCGGCGCGATTGTTTCTAAGGAGCCGAGTGGCGGCACGTTCCTCCATTGAGTTACTTGCAAACTTTTCCCGCAGTTTGTGAAATAGGTGCCGTTGGACTAAGCGTATAGTTTTCCCTGCTGATCCAAAAACTTTTCAGCGTGCTTAATGGAGCCTCGTGACTTTTACGGGCGCAAAGAAAGCGCAGCACAGAGCGGCGGCAGCGCCATCTCGTTGGAGCAAAAAAAAAAAAAAAAGAGGCATAGCCCACGTCACGTGTCCCACCGGTGGGTCACAATGCACCTGGGGGATAACCCAATAGCCCACTGGTGGGCCACTCCGCGCTAAAACCAGACCAAAAAAAAAAATCATGCCGCAGTGAACGTGTTAATGAGCTTTCGCTGTATACCTAAAACCACTAAAACCAAACCGTAAACATTGAAGAGGAGTGTATTCGATAGCGTTCACACATGGCATCTGCTGCTCGCAAAATGAACCCTGCTCCCCAGTGCGCATGAAGCGGTAAGGCAGCCGGTTTTCGGGCGCGAGATTCCGTTCCCTCGTGGGTACAAGCCGGCCACTTCTTGTACGCATCCCAGCGCCATCTACTGGCTTTCTTCGAAAACTCCATCTATTGGTTTGAGCAACTGCTAACAGAGGCCCCGCTGTTCGGCATCAGTAGCGCAGGGATGGAATCGCGGGTTTTGGCACGAACTTCCTGGATTTGAGCCTCAGGCGTGCGCAAACGTTTTGGGCTGATTTCTGTACTGTATAAATGCTCTGTTAACTTAGTTCTACGCATTATTTTCGTAAATAAGGGTGGTTTGGTGCTATTAGAGTGGTTTAAAAACGGGACGGTATATCAACACGTCTAATTGTTTCCTGCATCCCATCGGAAGTGTCTGGCTTGTATTTATCTCGAATCGGAATACGGCAGCTTGCAGTGAAGCTGGCCTTCCAAACGGAAGTAGAATAGGTAAAAGTTACTCATGAAGGTTAGAAAAGTGGCACTCTGTTTTAGCTCGCGCTATTATTGCCTCTTAAGCACAATTCTTTCGTAAGAGCGCAGAATGTCTAATGAGTTCCGGAAGATGGGAGAAGAAGAAATTCGCTGAAGAAAACTCGTGATGCAGCGACCAGAAGACGAGGAAGCGAAGAAAAGCTTGCAGCATCCTCGCAGCTAAACGAACTGTTCCGCGTTTCCTGGACAGCAGCTATCCAATCGTCGCGTCTTAAGTCCGCATTACCAAACGTACAAAATGCCGGGTGAGGAACGTAAGGGAGCCCACCAGCGCCCCACCTCTTGGAAGCGCAATGTGTTCCCTACCTTACCGACCGCCTCACCCATGGGACGCGTCACCACACCAGGAGCCCCGCATCGGGCTGTCCAATCCCGTGTCGACGAAGAACTACTGGGCTGGATGGATGCTAAGAAACGGGAGCAGGAAGCCAAGCGCTTTGACTGTTTCGTCGCTAGCCCCCGCGCCATGCGTGCTCCTCCCCCCTCCTTCGAAGTCGTCAAAATGCCCGGTCCATCATCAGCCCCAGATCATCGGCGGAACGCAAGCCTACCTAGCGGAGCCATGTGGCGCGCCCAACGCGCTGGCCTTTCCACTCAGGTCCCAGGCGCAACCGCTCCCTCGACCGGCTTGGCCACCGGCGTGGCCGCCTCTCAGCAGGCGAAGGCCGGCGGCTTCTTCGGCAGCCAGCCATGGGCCTTCCTGGCTCCCCCCGAATCTCCAGCGGGAGCCTATGGAGGCACGACCCCGTTGGGGAACGGTGAGGCTGTGCCAATTCCGGTTTCTGCTCCCAGAACCCCGCCTGCTCGCAGTGACGCAGAAGCACGGCCGCTCTCGTATTCAACGAACATCATTTTCTCGAGCGACCTTGAAGACAGCTCAGAAAGGCCACGCGGGCCCCAGAGACGAAAGAGGTGTGCTTTCCGGTACGGGACCCTGTGTATCATCCTGCTGGCAATAGTCCTCGTGCCGATCGCGCTGTTCCTGTTGTCCTATTACATCACGCCAAGGGTAACCGAAGTGCCGACGTTCACAATCCCAAGCACCACCACGGCAGCCACATACACAACTCCAACGGCTACGACTACGCACTCTCCAACGCGCACATCGACAATGACTACCTCTGCAACGCCGACCTCACAACTAACGAGCACCACCACTTTGGGTACCACGGTACCTCCCGCTTGCTTGGCTAAGGGTGTGATCAACACTAATATTTTCGGATTGAACGTCAGTGGCTACCGAACCTTCAACTTCGGCGTCACACCCAGCTATAAAATCAATCACACCGTGTTCTGCCTGTACAATAACTCTCGTTTCCGAAGAGATGGACTATACGACTTCGTGCCGGAAAACCTACCGCTGCACTACTGCAGATACGTCGTGTACTGGTCTTTCGGAACCTCAAACGGGATCCTAGCCAGCAGGGCCACCGATTTCGACAAGCACTACGGGCTCGAAAAGCTGCGGGACACGCTGCTGACCAACAACCTAACGCAGCAAGTTGGTGTCCTTGTGGCACTGGGTGGTTACCCTGAGGACGGCCATAATTTTCGCCAACTCGGTGGTAATAACACTGCAATGGCTAGGTTTGTGAGCAGCGTTTTGCAAACAATCGCTCTGTATCGGCTGGAAGGCGTTACCATCCACTGGGTATTTCCCGACTCCACCTGCCAGCAGCCGGATGATCCTCACAAGATGTCAGCCTTGGTAGATCGACTACGCGAATCTTACGAGTTAAACGGCTTCAACCGTGAACTGGTCACCGCAATTATACCCGCCGACACTCAGCTCGCGAATAGTTTTGTCAGCGTGCTGGCGGATAAACTCGATTACTACTTGTTCGAAACGCATCTCATAACGCCGCCGCCCGTGGTCGACTACCAACTGTGCGGGCACGTTGCCTCTTCGGTTGTGCAGTTCTTCGCAAGTGTGCCGTTCATCTCTGGGCGGGAGAACAAGACGTGCGCGGGATTGAGCCTGGCGCCCTGGGCGTTACGCTCATCGCCAATGCCGGTACCTTCTACCCTCGTGCTTGCCGATGACGCCTCAAACTACACGGCGCTACCCGGCACGACAGCCGTGTTTGAGTTCTGCCAAGGTGACGGTCCGTGTCTTGACGCGGCTCAGACGGACTGCAACGTGATCTACGTCCGTGATAACACCATGTTCGCGCCAGTTTCGTACTTATTCCACGCCAAAGAAACGCTGCTCCGCATATTTTCCCCTGGATCTGTCATCGGGAGCGCCACGAATGGGAACTATTGCGCTGTTCTATATGACATTGACATGGACAACTATGCAACGCCATGCCCGGATATGACTCCCAGCAACACTTCAGGAGAGAGATTTATATCACTGGAACATTTTTACAATTCGATTAGCGTTGCAACGACTGATTTATTGCAGGACCGTATTCTGCCATGTTAGCGTAAGGCCAATAAAAGCATACCTGGAACGAATTCTTCACATATCGCCGCCATGCTCGTCTCGTTTTGAACATCATGCTTTTCTGTGGCTCAAACTGCTGCAAAGCTAGGTCTTAACCTTGACCGCATCTCCTACCTGCCAACAATTGTATATATCCCAAGAGATCCAATGCAATAGACAATTGGTTACAGCGTGCACAAACTTTATTTCATGGCATATATTAGTGACAGAGCGCTATGGCCCGCCCTGCTGGATGCACTGTACACTCGTGCAGCCTCCTGTATCCTTCGCCTTGAAATCCGTTTACGCAAATCTTGATTTGGAGCAGTGTCCAGGGGCGGTCAGGGCATGTAACGGCCCGACATTCGGCCTAGCGTGAGGCAGGAATCTTGTAAAGCCTGTTTTCTGAAGCCTCGGTGCCTGAAGCCTGCCGTGCGTTACAGTTTCACACTCGCTTGAGCAAAGGTTTAGGGTCATCAAGAGAAAGGAGGGGAGGGGGAGCGTACGGCCCTTAGCTTTAGCATGCGTTTAACGTCGTGAACCCCCGATCGCGGGTCGACTTACTTACAATGAGCATGATGTTGCCTGGCACGTTCTATGGGTCAACAGGAAGGTTACTTCACCTTGAGCACACTTATATGACGTTAGGCGTAAGGACAAGTTTAAGGTTGCATGTCGTCAACGCGTACCAATTATAAAAAGGTAGCCCTTGCACGCGCATCTCCTTGGAGTCGTCAGACCTTAAAACAAAAGGTTAGGCCTAAGGCGGCACATACCCGTTTATGGTGCAATATCAAAGTGACTGCCTACCCGCACAGTAGCACCTACACGCAACTGGGTATTGGCAAACGCTTCCTTAAGCTTGGCACACACTGGAGTGGGATATCCGGTTTCTGGATAGGTACATGCAGAGTACTTCCGGTGCGATGCAAAAGGTTGCAAAATCGCGGCTGTTAAAAAAAATCGCGCACGGCTGGGGCTCGAATCCAGGACGTTCGCATCAAGGCTGTACTTCTTGGCTACTAAGGCCAGAGAGCGGCGCTCGTTTAGCAGTTCTCCAGTAGAAGTGCTCCAACCTCGAAGCGAACTAGGTCGAGCACGGGTGCCCACAGCAAGTGTCGGGCTTGTACCTATCTGGAAACGGGAATGGCGCACCCTTGGGCTTGCACCAAGCAAAGAATTCAATCAATATATCCATCTATCCATCTATTCTGGCATGCATCCATCCATCCATCCATCAATCGATCCATCGAATCCGTCAATCGATTGACTAATCGATCGTATAATCGATTAATTGATGCCGTCGGAGGCTCGGCCCGTAACAATTCTGGTCCTGAAGTGATTGATTCTTTGCGGAGCTTAACCCACCGAACGTATACGCCTGATCTCTGAGGCGCGTCGTAGTGGAGAGCTCTGGATTAATCTTTTACCGCGCCGGGATCTTCAAGTTGCGCCTGAATTTCGGCAAACTAGCGTTTTCGCTTTTCGGCTCCATTTAAAAAGCAGCCACCGTGGCCGGAACCGAACCCGCGTCCTTGTGCTCAGCCATAGCCTCCTGTATAACGCCTTGTGCCTGCTCAGTGCCAGAAATTCCGCCGTTCTCTCTGGTGGCGCCCTAATCTCATGTTCTCCTGCGTTGGCGAGGGCATGGTCAACATTTGTCTTCACATCTGGCAACAATGGGTGGTTTTAAAAAAGTTGTCAAGGCCCTTTGCAAACAAAAATTTGTGTTGTATTAAGGAGATTCTGGCTTTAGCACTGACGTGCAACTCGTTATTGAACAAAAAAGGTATAAAAATTCATGAGGCCTTTCACGAAGCAGACAAATGAAACTTGACTGCGGTGATTACAAAAGAGATGGTCTTTCTTGGGCTACCTTTTTCGTTCGTAAATAATTTAACGCAAAAGTTTTTCTTTCCGCGTTTCACTCGATTCAGCCATAAATGTTACGGTTCAGTTCGCTAGTGGGCTTGTGACCCACTGGGAATTGATCGCTTATTCGGTATGTGATTGCTGGGAGAAGAATGAGTGTAGCGGGATAGAAGTAGCGCTAAGTGCATGCTGAATGTTTATCCTAAGCTTATACAGGGTCCCTCAAAGTACTGAGTATCACCTTGAGCTAAAGCTTGAAGTCGTCATTCTTTGCGCAGCCGCCCGACATTGCCGATTACCGCGTCGTCAATATATCTACTACATGCGCGATGGCGCCATTTCGTCGAGCAGCTGCGACGGAGAAATAAGGGGTGAGGAGTGTGGGCGCGTATCCTTTCGGGGACCGTAAAAATATTAGCCGCAGAACAAGACTGAATGGACTCGTGTAAGTAAAAAAAGGGGAGCTCAACGGTTTGGACTTCTTTAAACAAAATTTAATTCGTATGACTTATAACTAAACACCGAATGAAGCATCATTATTTGTAACTTATCAACTCGAAAGAAAAGTTCACTGCCTCTTATCGCAGTGAAAACCTTGAGGACATTATACATTTTGTTGTGAAACTCCAGCAGCGAACCCAAAAGGGCGAGCGTGCCGGCGGGGTCAGTGCACTGAACGTTGTTTAGTAGCTCTGCGACGCCACGCATGAAGCTTTGGTCTTTAATATTGGCTCATGAAGTTCAAGCTCACCGTTTTGCGGACTTTTGTAACTGGAAGACGCCTTCACGTAGCAGACGAAGCCGAGGTGTGTTTCAGTTCGGCTCCGCGTGAGGCAGCAGTTCGCATCGGCATGGCCATCGAAAAACCTGGGAACTTGGCGCCCCCACGGTGAACGGGCTGCTGCAGTGGGTTTCGGGGTGATAGAATAGGCACAGTCACTTGTACAGGAGGCCAAGGCTCAGCAGTGCGACGCCTGCAAGTGTGTGCTTATTCTGAAGTCTACCAAAGTGCGCATATCCCCGGATGAAGCAGTGCCCGTTGTGGGGCATTGGAAAACTGGTTACAAGCAGGAACCTTTCTACGCTGTTTCGGCCCGACGCGGCGCGGCTGGTGGAGTCAAATAGGATATTTTGTTGTTGCAGGCATAGCGCAAGTGACGCGACCAAAACACAGTATTTCGCCAAACTAACGTTTTTGGCTAAGTTCTTTCAACGAATGTGGTGGCTCAGTGGCTAAGACGCTGTGTTGCTGAGCTCAAGGACGCGGGTTCGATCACGGCCGCCGTGGCTGCTGTTCAGATGGAGTTCAAAAAGCAGAGACGCCCGCTTGTCGAGATTTAGGCGCACGTTTAATACCCCCCCGTGGTCAGAATTAACGCGAAGCCTAGGAGTAACCCCGGCGCGTCGCGCCCCCCAAAGCTTGGCCAACAAATCGATTACGTCAGGACAAATATTTCTCGGCAGGCTGCACTTTTTCGTGCGCCTGCATTTAAGGTGCCTTGCTAGACTCTCGCATACCGTTTTTTTAACATTGCTGTGTTTATTTGCATATTCCTTTAGCGGGGTAGTTTCAAGGCTTTTCCTTAGTTTTTCCTTATAGTTTTTCGTTATCGCTTTAGTTTGTTCTGTGCAGAATCAGCACCGCGAATAAAATTGAAAAACGACTTGTGTATACAAGCGCTGGTATGTGGGCGCCTAAAGGCGCTGGACTGTAGTCCTAATCTTGGTACCTCTTTGTTGATTCATTTGGGAATTTCGAGTGCGTCCATCCCCTGCACCCCGTACCATGTTGCATACTTATGTTCTCACGCCCCAGCGTTGCCCTATCTCCCGTCGCTTTCCCAGAGCAGTGGGAGGGAGGGCCAGCTGGACAGCTCCCGCCTAAATGACCAGCTTCAGCTGATTTCCCGGAATGTTCAGGGATGGACGTGCCCAGGATGTCCTGGGCTGAGGACGTCTCCCACGCGAGCGAAAGGCTCCCCCATCTTCCCTTTCGCTCGGAATAAACGTCCATTTCCCCTCAACGGAGAAGTCGTAATTAGTTCCCGCGGCGTTGTTGCTTTAAAGGGACCCAGAAAAGGCTTTTGTAAAAGTTACAAAAGGTCTTTATTGTCGCGTAGTATCAATATAGCGATGCAATGCCGTTGGAATTATTGATCTACATTCAGTATTAGCTGCGCCAGAAGCAATTAAGTGCACCTCTCCCCCCTTGCCAATCGATTCCTCCTCCCTCTCTGCTTCGTTCGAAGCAGCTGGAAACACTGGGAATAGCCATGTGACATCGCGACGCTCGACTTCCGTTCTCCGCAAGCTACATTCCTGCGCGTGGGCACGCGTCAATCGCTGCAGACCCGCCTTTGCCTCGGGTTCGCGCAGGAAGTAGGAAGAGCAACCGGAAGCCAATGGCAGTGACGTTGCCGGCGACCGACGATCGGCCGAATCAGGGGGGCGCCTCGCCGTTGCGTCAGCCGCCGGTCGGCTCGCTGCGGCGGCGCAGTCATCGGCTGAGAAAGGCGATCTTCAAAAATTGTTTACAAATTATCCGTACAAGGTATGGGGCTCACACTTGGCTCAAAAATTCCCCGTTGTGTGTTCTACCACCTGAATGCATTTGATTGCCACCTTCACAAAGCTTTTCTGGGTCCCTTTAAGGGCAATTGCGGTTTCCAAAAAGTGAATTCATTTCCGGTTTAAATTTAAAGGAAGGCTTTGTCTAGGGTGCCGTCCGACGGTATTATAAGCACTGCACTATACCGACGTCCACCGTGTTTTGTGACCAAAATTGCCGCGTCTGGCGCCTACATCGCTCTAGATAACGTAAAAGTAGACAACCCAACCTAAACATAACATAAAATAAGCTAACTCACGCAAAGAAATCATTTAAAACACCAAAACTAACCGAAAGCATAAAAATTATACTTCAATTTAAAAGACGAAAAAAAAAAACCGAATCAAGAGCTGGTTTCGAACCACCGTCCTTAGAGAACGAGAAGCTCAGGCGGATTCTCTACACTACAACGACAAATGCTACGGCCCGGTGCTAGCCTTGTCTTCAATATTCTAATGTCGCCGGACGGCACTCTAGCCATGCCTGCAGCGATCAGCTAGAGTGCCGTCGGACGGAACTCTAGACACTGCGTTAAAGGAAATCTTCTTGATTCTTATACAGGTAGCACTTAAAGTTACTGATTTACACGGTTCACTAACACGTAATTGACTGGCCTAGTTGGTGTTCCATTATGTACGGTTCAGCGCCAAAGAAGACGGGGACAGAAAAGACACAACGCAAGAGCTCTACTACAACCGAAGTTTATTAAAAACCGACACTCGCTTATAAACACCCTAGATAAAACTGACAAAAAACTGAAACAATTGAAAGAAAAAGAAAACAAAAAACGGAGTGAATTCACACAAGATAAAATTTGCAAAAAATTATTTTGTGTGACTTCAGCCAATTTTTTTTCGGTTCTTTTCATCTTTCATTTTTTTTTCATTTTTTTTTCATCTTTATCTAGCGTATTTTTAAGCGAGTGTCGGTTTTAATAAACATCAGTTATAGTAGCGCTCTTGTGTTGTGTATTTCCTGTTTCTGTCTGTTTTTGCGCTGAATTGTACATAATATTACGCGATTCACTTCCTTTTCTCAACAGATTAGCCTGGTTGAAGAATGAACAACCTGCCGTGCATGGAAGATATTTTAACTGGATGCCATTTATCGCGCCTACAAAGCAGCAGGCGGAGCGTCGCGATGAAAATGCACATCAGAGTGACGTCCCCCCATGGCAACAAAAGTAGTGACGAAACCGAGTGTGTCCTAAGTTTAGCCGGAATTTGTGACGTCATTCACATGTGCGGGCCGCCGAGTGGCGACCAGTCACTGACAGCGTTCACAAAAGGGTTCACGTAGCCGTAGCAACAGGTGTAACCGATGGCTAGAAAGGCACTCTTGCCAAAAAAAAAAAAAATAACGAAGTTGTACATGTTCGAAAGTACGCAGTGTCTTAGAGTGTCGTCCGATGACATTAGAATATATGAGACTAGGCAAGCTAAGTCCAAAGCGTCTGTCGTTGTAGTGTAGGGAAATCCGCCCTAGCTTCGTAATCCCAATGACGGAGGTTCGATACCTCCGTCCTTTTTTTTGTTGATCTATAAATTGAAGTATAACTTTTATGGATTAGGTTAGTTTGGGTGTTTTAAATGATTTATTTGTGTGCGTTAGGTCATGCTATGTTATGTTTATGTTAGGTTGTCTAGCCTTACGTTATCTAGAGTGATGTAGTGCCAGACGGGGCAATTTTGTTATAAAACGCCAGTGGACGTCAATTAGCCTACACTTGCAATAGAAGTCGTCATTGGGGATTTCATTCAAAGTGGCCATCAAATACACGCAGCGATTTGTAGGCATAAACGGCTCCGGGTAGCTGTCTCCCAGCTCGCCTGCGGCAAGGTAGAAAGGAAGCTTTTGCCGGCCTCCGCAGCGTTGTGACGCCGCACACAACGTAATGGCGTGATTCGTACGCGGTAGGGTGCGTCGATTCAGGCGCGTCCCCGCCGTGCGGCGGCTCAGTGCGGCATCGAGGCACCCTAGAACGCGCCATCCGGGCTTGAAAACAATACAAACCGAAACTTGGGATTCTCAAGCCGTCGTATGTAATCATCGCGCGCTCAAGTATTTGAAGTGCTGTTTCGGAATGCAATGCCATTAGCAATCGATAAGAGAATGGAACGGGAACATAAAACTTTGGTGTCAATGCTCTATTAAGTGTTCTTACGTTCTTTGAATTGCAGCAAAAATGCTATGATATTGAACATTGCTGAAACAGCCGTCAGTGTCTCACTGAAGGGAGCATCTTTACTCGCCAATCCACCGATGGCGTTTGGAGAAGGCTGTGTTTATTAGAGTGCCGTCCGACGGTTTTATAAGCACTCCGCTATATCAACGTCCACCGGCGTTTTATGACGAAATTGCCGCGTCTGGCAGTACATCGCTCTAGATAACAAAGCTAGGAAACCTAACCTAAGCATAACATAAGCTAACCTAACGCACACAAAGAAATCATCTAAAACACCAAAACTAACCTAAGGCACAAAAATTACACGTCAAATAAATAATGAAAAAAAAAAACAGGCAAGAGCCGGTGTCGGACCACCGACACGGGGATCAATAAGGTAAGACGGATCCTCTACACAACGACTATTTTTTTCTTTAATGCATGGAAATTTTAGAAAACTTAGAAAAGACACTTAACACACAATATAAACACTAACAGACAGACTCTTTGGGCGGTGCTAGCCTAGTGTTAAATATTCGAATGTCGTCGGACGGCACACTAGCCATGCCTGCAACGATCAGCTAGAGTCCCGTCGGACGGCACTCTAGACACTGCGTTGTGAGAAAGCTGTGTCTAGAGTGCCTCCCGACGATACTATAAGCACCCCAGTATACCGACGTCCACCCGCGTCCACCCCACTATATATCGACGTCCACCATACTATACCTAACCTAACATATGTAACCTAATAAACGGCAGAGCAATTATTTAAAACACAAAAAACTAACATCAGCCAGAAAATTATAAATCAATTTAAAAGTAAAATATATAACCTAGACATAAGCTGGTCTCGAACCACCGTCCTTTGCATCAAGAAGCTATGACGGAACTCCTACACCGCAACGACAGATGGTTGTGGCGGTGTTAGCGTAGTGCTAAATATTCTAATGTCGTCGGACGGCCCTGCAGAGCTGAGCTACAGCGCGTCGGACGGCACTCGAGACAGTGCGTTGTGAAAATTGTAGGGATTAATTTCCACAAGGGACATTGTCACTGGCGTTGGGACTGTTATGTGACGCAAATTACGGACAACCAGTGCACCTTCTGTAATCGGAGTGGATACCAATACACGGCAAACGAATCTGGAGAGAAAAGACCCGGCCGAGGGACTAAAAGCAAGAACTTAGGGGCATAGAACGGAGTCGGAAATCTCGTGTCAGGAACGAGTGGAAATCACTGAGGCCGTATTATCCTGCAATTGACACGAATGGTATGGGATGATGATGTTGAAATCAAAGCTCAGTGGAAATTGAGGAATCAGCCGTGAGCTTGTTTCACTCTGCCATTGCTGGGGTACATCATACGTTGGTTATATTGAGGCGAGACTTCTAATTGCATACTGTTTTTACGCTGATGACGTCACAGTATTGTAGATCACTACCTCCTCTGAACGATACCCAACAGATGGCGGTGCCCTGCGTTGCTTCAGGTATATCTTGGCTTGGGGGCCATCTTCTAGAGCAAAGGTCTTAAGCGCCCGCCCCTGTGGTTTCGCGTCGCCGTCGGCGAACAAGAGGAAACAAATGAGGAAGCCGAAGGTAAACGAGATAGAGCAAGAAGGAAAGCGTAGGAGTAAAGTATTAGCACAAAGTGTGAGGGGGAGGCCGGTATTCGAGGCCGTGGCAGATAGTCTCGGCGGCAGCGACGTGCTATGAGATAACCGAGATAAACTAAAAGAGGCCACAGAAGATAGAGTGAGCAGGAAAGCTGAGGATGAAGTACTGGCGAAAGTGCGAGAGGGAGGCATGTATGCCGATGCGGCGCGAGACCGTCCTCCCCGGCGGACACGCACTACGGGATAACAAAGAGTGTATAGTGCACGCCGTCACGTGTTCGCTGATGAGGGTGATCAGTTCCTGAGACGAGCAGGTATTTGACGTCACCGAGAAGACTGCAGTTCACGCTGCGCTCAATATTCGCATCAGTGCGTATCCTAATTGTCGGCTCAGTTTTTTTCATGTTTTTTTAAGCGAAAGCTTTTTCAGAGGGGCTGATCAGGCTCCAGAAGTTGAAACTGAGGAGCGTTCACTACGACACCGGAAAATACTGACATCCGTGGGCTGGCTGTTTGCTGCAAGGCCATAGTCTTCCTGCCGACTCATTTGGGACCGCATGCGCTGCCTACACACGAAACAATTTATAGCACCAAAATCCCCCTCTTAGTGCGCCATGTTTTGACAGCGTCTTACAATTGCAAACGTTTGATCGCGTATCAGCAGCGCGCAAGAGCGTCCGTTCCCACATATGGCCGTTCGTAAAGCGCTTTGGAAGCACCTTAACGAATTCCCTGACGTGTTCACGCTTGCGCTTCGGTCAGTGCCACTGCAACATGACTTTTCAATAGTCGCCTATTGAACCCGCAGCTAGGAATTTGTTCAGCAATAAAAATGCTTCGTCGTGCGTTTGTCCTTAAATTAATTTCCTCCTGACTGGCCCGTTAAATGAAGGACTTTGCGAAATGTCGGGCTTGCGGAAACGCGGGACGATGTCTCAAAAGAAGGTTAGCGTAGGTAAGCGCATTTATTTTGCGCTTACAGATGCCACTAAATCTAATTATTGACTTATTTATACGGCGACCTGCGTACGAGATTTTATCAGGGGACAGAAACACGCACGCACACACGCACCCACACCCCCACACACACCACACAAGCCACACACACACACCACACACAGACATACAAGACACGGGACACACATACATGCACACACCTACGTGTTTGTGCGCGTGCATGTTCGTGTGGGTGTGAGAGAGAAATGGTAAATTCAACATGTGTGCATACGCGACTCGAAAGCACACACTAAATTTTCGGTTGCCGCCTTGTTGAAGAGGTTTTTCCATTCGACAGTGTTTCTTGCGAAATAAGGGGATTTGAAGCAGTTGCGTGGATAGTGGTATTACTGAACGTTGGGGATTGTTACGCGAAAAAATATCGAAGGGGAGCGGCTGAACGAGACAAGTTGAGGCTGGATGAGGGGGAGAAATCTGTTCTTGGTGCCAGATTGAGAACGATTCTTCTGCTTGCCCTTAGTTTTACTGCAAAGCAGTATACCTCTAACCAGTCAAGGATAATTTCGTGTACGCGTCAGCAGAAAACTCACAGGCTACTACTGGCTACACAAAGAAACATCCCAGGCTTGTACTGGCTACATCCACGCTACACAAATATACTGGCACCGCCAGGGCCTGAAGAGAAGCGGTGTGACAGCCCGTCGGCGTGCCGTCTAAGCTACGCTCACACGTGGACATGAGAGGGGGTGGGGGGTCTAGGGGGGGGGGGCTCTTGGGGGGGACAGAGGGTGGTTTTGTATTCAGCGTCTGAGGAGGGGAGTGCGCTGATTGGAAGGGACACATGAAAAACAAAAGTGAGGGGAGGGAGTGAGAGAGATGACGCCATAGTCGCGAGTGCCGCCTTCCTTCTCAGCCTTCGAGAGAGAGAGAGAATTAATTTTTAAATTGCACCCGTCTAAAATGACGAGAAAGAGGGCATTAGCCTAGACCCCCGTTCACCCCCTAACCGTCGGCCGGAATTCCTTGGGATTCGGCGGCGGTCAGGGCCAGACCGATGACTTTGCGTTGCTCTTCTGCCAGCCGTCGAAAAACGCTCCTCTCCGTTTTGTTTCTGCCGACACACGGCCGGGTTAGAGCGTCGGAGTCCGCCGCTCTCGCCCGGCCGTGGCCGACGCGGCGGCGTGCGGGATGCCCCTTCGGCGAATCCCAAGGTAACGGCTGCAATATCTGGTTTCACTCTTTGTAGAGCCACGTGTGTGAATTCAAGTGACGCATCATGGGTCATCGTTGTATGTATCGTTTACAGCTTTGCAGTCCAACGACCTTCACAGTGTGGATTGGAGCCATTTTTCAATGTGCGTTATTTTTTTTATTTTAATTCTATTGCAGTACTGGCGCGTGTTTATCGACATTCCCGAATTGATGGTCATGGTGCCCCCCGCTCCTTGGCCTGAAGGGGAACCTGGAGATGACCCTGGCCTGCCGAATGTCCACACAGGTATCGTGCCGAATTCGTCCACAAACATACTGAGTGGCGCAAATACACAACACACAAATATTGGCGCACATTTGACAGCGCATTGTGATTCCTGCACAAAGTGTCAGCGACGATTTTCCGAGAAAAAGATACTGGGAAAGAGCAGATATCAGAAGGTCCGAGAATTTCTCGAGGCGCATCGTATCAGATTGAAGGGAAGTGATTGTGTTAGTGACACTTCGGTGTATTGTTGAAAGCTGAGGGGCGGTTTTTAGATAAATTCTTGCGCTAACGCTGTGGGCATCTCTATTGCGCATGTCGGGATGTGTGTATAAATGCACGTTGCGGTCGTTGCTATTAAACTGTTGGAAGTGTAGCGCCTGTCCGTGGCTTCTTTCTTGTGTGTTGTGTATTTGCGCCACTCAGTATGTTTGTAGACCTCAGCCAACACGCCCAGCAACACGTTCACTTGAATTCGTCCAGTTTGCTTCCTTTGCATCTCGGGTGGCCGGCTCTGCACTTTGTGTTTTCTTACCTCGCAGTCGTTTCCAACCTGCACCGGACTGAACATAGAGTAACGGTTTCTTCCGAATTTTAAGCGCATGTTGATGAGCGGCGCTAGCGTCAGATTTCTGTAAATAATAAAGCTGCAAAAAAGAGAAACGGAAACTGTTTTACAGATGTCGTTACAGATGACCAGCTTGCCTTCAGGAAACCGCCTATTATGCTCCTTTAAGAAAAACCGAGTGTCACACCCTTGCAAAGCGCCTGGAGCAATGTCTTCAAAGAGGATGCTCATCTTGATGTAAGCTAGTTATTCATCGCAAAATGTTGCTGGTACATTGATTATATATGCCCACAGAGACCTGTCTTTCAAGAATTCCAGTACCTACATGCACAGAGTTTGAGGCAGCGGTAACTTCGGTACAGACATGGCTGCGCCCTCCTGAGTATTCCTCCTCAGCATTCAAGTACGAGTGATGTAAACAAGGGTACTAAACTTGCTGTCTCCTTCCTATGATCATTCACAAAGGTTTGGCAAGCGTATTCAGTGTTATGTTCGAACGCCGGTCTGTCCTGAACAGCACTGTTTTCTTGTGATATAGCTAAAAATGTTGAAAGAGTAAGTTTATTGCAATATCACTAAAATAATATTTTTTTGAGCCTGCCCTCCTTACCAGAAGCCAAGCGTACTGAACTACGATGTTCTTCACCAGTTAAAACATTTTTTTTATTCTCTATTTTTTTGTGCGTAAAAAATGAAAGAAGCTCACACTAACACGTACGACTTGAAGGTAGCGAAGCTGTACGCGACCTTCAACCACCACCACGACGTTTTAAGTCCACGATTGCAGCCGATTTCCGTCTTCTTCGCTGGCACAACGAACTTACTCCTTTGTTGTTGCTGTATAGTGTAAGCCTCCATTTTTGGGGGAAGTGATAATCATTGGGCATCATTATGGACAGGCGTACGCTACGATGTGTCTGTTCTCGTTACGAGCAAGTGTTGCCAGGATTACGGCGAACGCTGGAGTTTTTCTTTCTTTGTTTGGGCAATCTGGGCTTGGCTTGCAAACGTGGGCCAGGAAACGCTGGGCGGTGGTAGCGAGGGACGCACACACGAGCGCTCGGCATTTTCTTGGTTCTTATAACTGCCACGCGTTCGCCGCAATCTTGGCTAATCTCCCTAAGTGGGCATACTTGGCTTGGCGAACGTGCGCGGGGGACGCTGGGCAGTCCTCGCGAGGCACGAAAACGCGAGGGCTCGGCATTTTCTTGGTTTTGTTAACTGCCGAGCGGTCGCCACGACACCCCTGCTCACGTCCGCACGTTCGGCAATTTCTTAGTATTTTTATCTGCGGACACGACAAATTACGATTTGCTCACAGCTTCTCTGTTCAAGAGCACGGAGTGTCCTGATGGATGTAGCTTTCAGTGCACACTCAAGACATTTTCTGTAAGGCTACAAATATGTTGCAAACCTACTTTTATCATCATGCGCTTGAGAAGGCACCACGCAATGGTTAAAAATAACAGTATGAGTGTCCAACTGTACCACACCGCCAATAATGTCTTCGTCTCATGCGTGGTAGGAATTGTTAGCTTTATTTACGCAAGGAGGTGCTACCCCATACGTTGAATATTTTCTGTTGCGCTGCAAAATAAAACACGTACGTTTACGTGAAAGCTGAAGAGGAAACAGTACATGGGCAGTTTGGCTCAAGTAACAGTTGTGTACTGGTGGTACACATCCAGCTGCTCCGCACCAAGGCAGAAAACAACCAGAAAATACCCTAAAATGTCCCGTTGCAACACATAGATGGATGCGCTTTTACTTATACTGCTTCCGCATTCTCGTAAACAAGCGAAGGCTAAGGGTGCCCTGTAATGTGCTGAAATAGACGAGCCATTCGTTGCTCTCTAAATGCATTGTCACCATTTATTTGTCATACAAATGAAAACAATACAATCTAAATTAACATGTCTGCGCCATTAAGTGGTACCGGAAGCCCCAAGCTTTCGACGGCTTGTCCGTTGTCTTAGGGGCGTGGGTGTCTGTGTTTTTTCTAGGCATTCTTATTTTTTACCATTCCGTTCTCTTGCTGCTCAACAATTTTTTCAACAATTCCATCTGAACAATTTCTGACATAAAAAGTTGTGGCTGGTGCCAGAAAAGAACTGGCGCGTTTTTTGTCGTATGTTCAATGAGTGGAATGGGCTTTCAAATTTACAAGTGTCTGCAGTGAATGAAAACTTGTTTTTTTTTCGAACCTGTAACCCCCCAGCTATAAGGCCTTCGGGCACTGCAGGCAAATGTTGAATAAAGAATAAAGAATGTAACAGGAGGTTTTCTTCCCTCTATAATTGCTCGTAGGAACCCTAAAAAGTGATAAAACTACTATTGCAAGAAAAGTGGTCCGTTTATAAATATTGAAGGAGGAATGAATCCCATAGAAAAACCACAGTGTCCAAATATCGCTTCTTCATATCTTGTACAGGCAAACTTGGGCAACATGGACACCCGCTCGGCGCAACTCAGCATCGCTGGAGGGAATCTCGCACTCATCCAGGTACCAACCCGGGGTGGCCCGTTCTCCTACTTCTCTTTGCATTTATCTGCGCGTGTGCGAGAGAGAAACTTTATTTGGTCCCTAAATGGACTAAGGTAGGAGATGGGTGGGAGCCTCTATCAGTCCTCCTTCTTCAAATTGCCGCCAGGAACCCTTGAGGTGAAGCGGCATCGTCAGCCATTTGGACTGCGTTAAGTTGTATCTCCGAGTTACAGCTGAAGCTGAGCAAGGCGGTTTCCCATTGCTCTTAATGCCTAATAACACTTGACTGCGGAATATTGCTATTTTTTATACCGCATGCCCATAGGATGTTTAATTAATGAAATCAATTATTTTCATACTTCAAAGGGTTCTGTGCTGCTGGAGCCATTGATGCATGGAGAATATGTTGGAAGGTAGCCCTTGAGGAGCGCCATGTACACATCTCGTCATGGAGCTAGTATTCACTGAAAAGTTTAGCTGTCAATTTCTTCGCTTGGCAACAATGGAAACCGCCACGCACATGGCCGAAGCGCCACGGACATGGCGTGGCTTGTGCCACTGCGCACGCACGCATGCAAGCCGCAAAAAAAGCACACCGGCGTGCTTCGACTGCTCCATTTCAACCCGATTCTCGAAGGTGATGTCAAAAGGTGGTGTCAACCGAGGTGTTATTAATCGCATTCACATTGAAGTCGAGTCATTCCTTTCCGTTCGGTGGGGTAGAGTTTGGTACGTCCAACACACATCATGTGCTTAGCAAGGAGAAGTACGGCCATCCCGCGGAGCCCGACGTAACCAGCGACGGCGCTATCGCATGGTTGCCTGCATGCCTCCGTCGCCAGTGAATACAACCTATAAGCGACTATATGTTACGTGGCATTGGAATGTGTTACTCTGCAGTAGTCGCCACGCTACAGATTGCCACTTGCCTTATATACGATGCGCGGCCGGGCACTAGTTTCAGCTCAGTAGGTAGTGGACAGTAATAGCCCTGTTGGTAACCAAGCGTTCCTTCTCCTCCGTGGGAAACTGTAGCTCAGGCGTATCAGAACAGTCTCGGAAGCTGAGACCGCCAGCTGCCGCGTGGGCATGATCATTTCCTGTTAGGGCCGGGTGTGCCGGTGCCCAAATAATTTGGAACCCTCTAAATATTCAAGTATATTTAGCGCTTCGGATAAGAACCCACTCTTCGCGAAGTTTGATTGCAAAAACGTTTTACCAAGTTCATCTGACTCTTGCGTGCATGTGCGGTGCCAGGCGATGCATATTGTCAGGTGATTGAGAAACCCAACTTGATGTGTTGTTTTTATTCTACTTTTACGCTACTGTTATTGTGCTTAAGGGATATCCTGCTTCCTCACCCTTAGCGCATACTGTACACGGACCTTGCCTTTCCTCGTGTTTAGCAGACGTTGTGCTTTCCCACCCGTGTTTCGGAAGGCCGCGTCCGGAATTTATACCACATGCATACCTTAGGAAATAAATTAGTTGCTTTGGCAGAGTACTGTCCCTACGCTCTGTTTTGTCGTATTTTGTATTAGCTCCGCGCAAACTTTTCACATATACTTTTACTTCTTTTTGTAAAATATTGCAGACCATGCGATTGGTGTAGTCCTTATCTTGTATTTTCCAGACACAAAAACAAAGCTATTTATGGAGTATTACTCGCTAATTGGTCTCACGCCCCGTTGCAAAAGGTGTTTCACCCTCTTACGTGCAGTGCCAGGCGGTGATAGCAGGTCTGGTGGCAGCCCTGCTTGCTATAATCAAATCGCTCGCATCCAGCGGTGTCGTGGACGGGAGTCATGTCCTGACCCTGGCCACAAGCGCTGTACTTACTGCCGAGCTTGCGAGCATCGTTTTAGGTGAGCACGTTTCTTCCGGCTTTGGACTTCTCACTTCCTGTTTATGGTTACACTGGACTGAGATATATGTTTCTTGCTTTTTAGTGGTTATTGTGACTGGAAGGCCTTTCTTCTATGTGCTGTTGAAATTGCTTCATATCAGCACTAAACTAACTTTTCACTTGCCGTCGCCATAATCTCATCTGTCTCTACAAAACGTGCTTGTGGTAAAACTACCGATGGGCATGACAAGCAGGACGGATGGTGCAAAAACTTGAAGGTCATTCTGCCCTGTGATGGTAGATGACCAGCGGATCTATAAAGTTACAGCCATTTAATAACGATGATCACAATGGCTTTGTTGTCGCCGTGAGAGCCACTCATCGGTACCCTTACAACTGCGGACACGTTCTTCAATAACGCCAGTTCGATGCACGTACGCCGTTGTACAGTTGGATTTGCTGGATCGGTGGGGCACCGCAAACCAAGTGTCTCTAACACGAAATACAAACCACCGTATTTTCGGTCCCTGCACATCCAAATTAAAATCACCGATTGCGACCACAGAATTAGTGTCATCGCAACTGACCCGCGGTCCGAGGACACCTATAGAAGCCTTTAAGCGTTCTTAATGGAAAGAAATAACGTCCATTTCGAGGCCTGGGACGCTTTGCTTCTGAGCTTTGTCCTCAAAGGGCTTTGTCCTCGTGCTGCTTGACACTACCTGCTTTGCGATTCGCTTCTGCCTTAAACTTTGTCGAATGGATTCTATTTAGGTTGTACGTTACGCGCCACTGATAATTCCATTTCGCCGTATCAGAGTCAAAGCACATGTTATAATGCCTGGCGCTATGGAACGCATCGCACTTCAGTAACGCGTGGAGTCTCGGAAGGTTTGATGTGAGGACATAGAAAAATGTATAAAAGGGCCGCCTCACAACTCCGCTGCAAGAAGTGTTACACAAAGCTCATATTGTTCATAATGAAGGCTGTTTGCTTGGGACGCGCAATTCATTGTAGCATCGTGACAGCAGAACCACAAGTATACAGGAGAGAAGTACGGCAAACGCAGCACCGTGTTGTAGTTTATCTGTCCAGTTTTCCCTGCTTTAGCTTTCAGAGCGGGATTTCCCAGCTTCCAACTTTCCTTAATTCTAGAATAAATCTGAAAATAATATCTCCAGCTGCGTCAACACGTGCTCCAGCATCGTTTTAATTGTTTGAAAACGTGTAACTTTAAATAAGAACGGCAGGGAAATTACGACAGTAAAAGCTCTCGCCGCATCGTGTATTTTTCTTTCCACCGATTGTATGAGGTGGCTTCATTTGTAATTTTCACCAACAAGCACTAGTCTGCTTTTTGCTCGTTCTAAGTTTGCGCGATGGAACGCCTTTAGAGCAACTTTTGCGAGTGACCCTTCATCGGCTAAATACGTTTGGGGTGTGAAAACATGGGGCTAATGTAGCCGCTGAGCGTAATGATCCGTGACATCTTGGTGTAACAGCGCGGCAAGACGTGGACCAAAGAGAAGGCATACAGACACGAGCGCTGACTCTATCTGTCTTCTCTTTGTTTTGAGTCTTGCCGCGCTGTTACCCAATGTGTCATGTGTACCCAACTAACCCAACGTCAAGCTTTAGTGATAATCCGTCACTTCGCTATCGTCGTCAGCTTTGTCGACGTGAGAGCAGTCAGAAGCATTGATTAGGGGCCAAGAGCGAAATCAACTACAGATCATTTTACACAACTTTAGAGCCTAAATGTCTTATTCTAAGCGTCGATGTCGACGGAAGCAGATTTGGTTGCAGCCCAGCCGTGCACAACTTGAGTGCAAATTGTTTGAACCAGCCCCTAAGCTGATCATTTCCATGGCACATGCATTTTTATTTGAACTGTAGTTTATTTCGAAAGTCTGTACATGATGTGGGAATGGGCACAAATAAGCGAGAGGTCCCAAGATAACAACCGCAGGTGGGGTCTTCTACGGTCGGCCGTACGTCTTTGGCCGAAATTGGCAATCTTTAGCCAGGAAGTGGAGCGCCCCTTACAGGAGCCTTCTAAAAGATCATCCCGGCTTAGTAGCAGGACCCTGTGTCTTTTTGTGGGTGATAAAAAGTCTCGTGCAAGTTCACCTTCTAAAATATTTCCGCTAGAACGCGCACACCCTTGCACATATCCAAATGTCACTAAGCACAGCAAATAAAGGTACTTTTTCTACATCTTTCAACAAACGGGCGCCGGCCATTCACAGAGCGAATTATGCTCCTTTCTCAAAAAGCACCGACTTAATGCGCAGTTCTGTGGTATGCTTTAAAGACGTGCGCCTTCTTTTAAGTTTTGACCCTCTGCTACGGCAATTTAGCCGTTCCGTCCCGTGAGGTGGAGGTGCCGAATGAAACATGCGAACAGTTGCGATGGATTGGTATTGTCATTTATTTAAATATTTATTGCGATGGGCATTTTTGTGCTGGTTCGCCTAGTTTTCGTCTGCCCATATCTGACAATCTAACCGCCTTTCTTGTGCTCTCGGGGGGCACAGAAGCCGCAACTTTACCTCTAAAACTACCCCTCGGAGGGCGAGTGGAGGGCTTGCAGGAGGTAAAAAAGAACTTGAAAGGGGTACTCATGGGAGATGGAGGGGTTGAAGTAAATTCCGTTCAACAGAAATCTGTCGTACAACCTGAAGAGTGCTAATCGCATCATATCGTTAGTCGTCAAAGAAAGTTCTGCCTAATTTTTTTTTCGCTGAAGCACCGGGCGGTGCCCCAACATCAGCACTTGGTCTCCAATAAATTTTATTCATCATCATCATCGCTGAAGCAAGCTTTTTACCGGAAATTTTAGCAAGGCTTCTGGAGTACTGGGAGATTCAGTCGATTGGCAAAAAAATCATATAAGAAAACGGTGGGAACCTCTGTTCGTTATGAAATGGGAATCCGGATGAAACCTATAAGGGTGTTTGCAACTGCTGCTTTCGGAAATCCTTGTGATAATCGTAAAGATAAACATGAAAAAGAAAAGAAATATAAACAGCCACGAAGACTGCGCACTGAAGCAGAATAATAAATAAAATGTACTGTAAAACGGTGAACCTGCCAGCACTGTCGTTTCTTTCCTTACACGCTATCCTACGCTGCATCAGTACGCGGAACATGATTTACCCAGTGTTGTCGCTTTTATTGCAAAACAACTCTTCACACCAGGTAATAAACCACTACAGAGGAAAAAGATTAATACCGTTATCGTGAGCAGCCTATTAGTGCTGAATCACACCACGAGGAATAATTTTGGCGTACAGTCGGTGCGGACTGGAGCGCATGGAGGAAGTGTTTTCAGGACTAGGTAAACGATATTGCAAAAAAAATGTATCAAACCAATGAACATTTCTAGCGCTGAGTTATTAGTTTTTAATTTGGGACCTCATTAAGCAGCTTGAAATTAAGACTTGGTTAGCGCGCAGAGAACCACGGCAGCGAATCGCAGAATACTTTAACTGAAATTACATAAACAAAGCGCTTTACTCAACCATCAAGACGGACCAGCAAGAAGTGAACAATCCGAGTAACAGAACGGCCAGCAAGCAATGTAATGGGAAGTATTGAAATTAAAAACGCACTGGAAGCGATCAATTAAAAACTGCGGGCATTTAAAAACTGTGTGCATTTGTATATTCGAGTATAGAAGGTTCTGCAAGTTTGTACAAGAGGCTTTGATTCTGTATAGGATGCGCCAGATCCAGACGATGACAAAAATGTTGCTGATGATTACAAGGGCTTCAGTTCGAGGGCTCTAGTATTACTTCTTCGAAGCATTTGTACTGGTGCGTGTTGTAATTCGTTTCCCGGGTTTTCAAATAATGATGAATAATATTGCGTTGTCTTTATCTGGGCATTATTTTTCGATGTTTGGGTAGGTTAATCCCCTTATCTTTAATTCCAGAAGGGTCCAAGGAATCGCCGCGCTTATTTTAGCTAAGCACACTCCCCAGTGCACTGTGCCTTTGACAAAGGAAACATACCACAAAAAGCTACTCCCATCCCCTTGAATTCTGTTTATTGTTGGCTGGTCTCGTGCGGTAACAAACGTGCTGTAACCTAACAGCGACGACAAAGCTTCGACTATGGCACAATAAGGCACAAACATGGCGGTGCCTTAAAAGTGGCAGCAGTGACTACACACGGGAGAAAACGGGATGCTGGGCTCCATTTATCCGCCAGTCCTCATTGCTATTGCGATTTAGAACATGAGTGCACAATTCGATGTGCTTAAGGAGTTTAAAATAACTCAGATACGAAAGTTCACAGAGGAGCTAGAGAACCCGGCACCCACTGACGAAATTCGAGATTTTTCCTTCTTCCTCATTGCATTCTTCAACTTCAGCAGTGCTAATCACCATCATGTTATGGCACATTGGCAAGCACAAGTACACCCCTTGCCTGTTTGCGCAGAGGAATAAGTTGTTGGGGGTAATATCGGTTGCTCTGGTTATGTACCATCGCTGCATTCCAGACCTCGACCCTTTTTTATGTCATTTTTCTCATTTCAGCGAGCGTGATGGTGCTGGTGATCTTCGTGTGTCAAAGGACTTCGCGTGAATCCCGACAACGTAGCGACACCTGTGGCAGCATCCCTGGGGGACATCATCACTCTTGCCCTGCTCGCTGGTTCAGCCACTTTGCTTCACGTGACGCTCGGTGAGCTTACTCCCCGACGTTATAAACCAATCCCTAAAAGTAAGGAAGTTAGAAAAATAATATTATCATTAAAATAATCGGACTCTTACACTAATAAAAGGTTATACGAAAGTTACAGACGTAGTACGTGATAACTGTTATCGTAACTGTCCATAACCATACTAAGGCTCAGTTTCACCACAGTCTTCGAATTGAAACATTAATAATTTTTAAGATACGCAGGTGTGCACGAAAATTTGTTTTTTAAACTTGCCAGTCTGAGCAGAAAGCAAACATTCCTTTCTCCCAGGCATCAACGGCTGGTTAAAAGCCACGTGCAATAACGGAATAAAAAAAAGCATCTGTCCTACCGTTGAGGCGCCTTAGTCCAGCATGAAAGCTACTGAAACCAGAATAATTTCCCTATTCATTATTAAGGGGCCTTCTTGTTCACCATGACCTTAGTAGGAATTTACCAGTACATACCCTTATTGTTGTCTTCGCTGGCCAACAGTTTCAGTAGGTCAAAATCGGTTGGCTTGTTCCATCGCATGATTGATTCACCAGAAAAAAGGCTAAACAGCAACGTACACGGAGCTGAAGCAATTATGAAAGTAAGCCTGCAGGCCCTTCCAAGTCTTTTTTTATATAATTGTCAAGAACGGTGCAGTATATTCAGGTTAGACTACGGAATTTGCCTTTATGACAACTGATGTGCATCTACTTCGTCTTTCAGAGGAAAATATGACAGTGAGAAAGGCGACGTACCATTAGGCATTAAATAAAATACCGTGTTTGCATGATTCGAACCCGTACCCTTTTTTTTTCTAAAAGTAGCTTTCAAATTTGTGTGCGCGTTGCAATCTGGCTCAAAACCACAATAAGCTTCAAACAGGTCAGCAGCATTGTCGTGGACACGAACCGCTCCCAAAAACCAACTGAATCCATTCCAAACTATCCGTCAACGTCACGCGAGTACACTTTGGCACACGCATTTCTCAATTGGCATGCCAACCAGTCAGCTGTTGGACATTTTTCTGCTGCTGCGGTTAGTATATCACGTATAAAATTATGGAGGTCAAGGACACTTAAAATCGCGAACACTTTCAATATTGTCCCTTTAGTTTTATTTCCATCAGGAGCTGGATAAGCACGCTTAGGAATCACAAGTGATGTTGGCTGCCATATTTTCATGCGTCAAATAAAATGTCTTCTGCCAGGTACGTGGTGTCATGTCTTATAAATCTGCGCGGTAGAATCGGCTTCAAGTTATTTTTAAGAATTTTCTGCATAAACGTTTCTGTAAGTTACAATTGGGTGCGTTAAAATCGTGCAAATAAGGTTAATTAAAATTAGGCCACCATTTTGAGGGTAGTCATGAAAAACAGGTATTTTTAATTTCGTGCCTGCCTGACTTACCAAGGGCACTTGAAATATATCGACGACACCACTCCTGCAATGAATCACGCGGGAGATTGGAACGGAAAGCATCCGCAGCTCTGACTCTCCATAACGTCTCTGCGTTAATTATTTCTTTCACAGGCCATCACCACTGGGTGGCTGGCATCCTCTTAGGAGTGACTATTTTCCTGGTTCCTGTGTGGGCATTCTTGGCACATCGGAACATCTACACGCGAGAGGTCCTGAGCCAAGGGTGGCTTCCAATTCTTCTGGCCATTGTCGTCTCAAGGTAACTATTATCCGCATCGTCCGTAACCTCTACTGATGACACACTTAATTTTGATAAGATTTGAACAGGGTTCTTCGACTCTGCAGGCACAGACAGGGTAGCACTCCCATAGCTTAGCGAGGCGCAATGCGAATAGGGACGCAAAGACAGCACACCATGTCTGAACTATTTTATATTCTTTTCCTCTTTCATAATGTCTCCCCGTTACGCCATGAACGTACAGTCTTTGTCAAAATGTTTTAGGCCATGCCGAAAGTGCACAGGCCAAAAAAAAATGAATGTACAAACTTACGTTCCGGGCGAGGCTGAAACGTTGTATGCGGGAAAGCTAGAGAAAACACCTTTTTTTATTACTGTCATACAATGGTTTTGTCAATTCAAGGGTAAAGCTTGGTCTCTAATTCTTTGTTGTCCAGGAGGCTTAGGATTGGCCTAGAACATTTTTCCAAAGGGTGTACATTAGCGTGCCCGGCTTTCTCCTGTGTGCAGAAATACGTTGTCCTTCACTATTTAAGGTCGTATTAAAGTGATGTGCTTTGCTCTGTCGGTTTCCTCTGGACAAGTAATTATGCTGACAGGTGTTATTTTAGATTTGAAAGTTCTCTCGTGCCAAAAACACACACTTAGGGCCGCTTACATGTGGAATTGCGAGACATTACGTTCTATTCCAAGCAACGTGATGTAATGGTACGCTGGTTATGATTGTCATCATTTGGCGACAGTGCTTTCGGCATGAAAGGGATATATGTTGCATTCAATTGAGTTTGGGAACCATGTTGCAAAAAGACCAAGAAAAAAAGCTGTTGAAAAAGCTTAAGCGCCCTGGCCACCTTACACACATAGCAGCAACCAAGTATGACGAGAGGAATAAAGAAAAACTAGTGGAAAACTAGTAAATTAGTACGAAACAAGTATAGCACAGTTACAAAACAAGTGTACAAGAAGTGTAAAAGCGTGTAATAACCTTCGTGTTGTAACGGACGCAGTAATATAGCCTGGAAGTGATTTCAGCTGCAGCAAGCGCCTTCCTCTTGCCTCACCGGGCAGCATTTTTGCGTTCCCTTAGGACACTAAGGACGGAACTTGAGGCTTAACTAGTCAATGGCTTGCTGTTCCTGCAAAAACGGGACTGTGTGCCCCAAGTTGTGTTTACCGTTTCCGAAACCAAGGTGTAAGAGGCTCCCAGTAAACGTACGTGCACCGGTTTCCATATAAACATTGTCCTAAAAATGAGCCATAAAATGTGCGAACTTCTAATCACTTTCATCAGCCATTACTCATGAAATGTTACGGTCAACAGCGTCGACCGAAAGCGTACCGGTCGGCGTGATTAAAGGAACACTGAAGTCAAACTACAAGTTGCTCTAGATTGATAGATTAGATAACCGAGAACACGGATATACTACTGCTGAGCGTAGCTCTTTTAAAATGAGGTAGAAAATAGCGCAAACGGGATGACAGGACCCGCCGCCAGTGGCTGCATGGCTCAAGTTGCACCGGAAGGGCTTAAATCGTCTGCCGTGCGTAGTGTCTTTCCTGGCTGCCGCTGGATAGCGCTACTCGGCCATTCGAGGGGCGGCGGTACCGATTTTCGAGGAAGCGTGCAAGCTACGCACAAGCGGTTGCTTCATTGCCAACGTTCGCGTGGCCCCAAAAGTACGCTATGTTTTACTTCAATAAAGCGTCTATATTCTGACGACGATTCCCATGAAGGAACAATTTGCTTAGTGGTCCAGAGCTGCAAATGACGTAGCAGTTTGGCAAAGCATGACTGATTTGACCGGAATTGACCAAACCGCTCGGTACATGCTAGCGTTGTATATTCGGTTGCTTCTATAGTGCTACACATCACCACTGCCTCGCTTGCTTCCTTTTCATCGTTACGCAAACAGAGGCTTCATTCGCTGTTTTGCGTCACGTCTATCAACGCGAAAATGACGAGAAATGGGAAGGTCAGACTATCGTGTGAAACGAACTTGCTGGTTTCCCTCAGGTCTCCTTTAACGTCGTCGCAGTTGATTGCCACTAGTCGTTTAAAGAATGTTGGTAAATAGCAAGGTTTTTGGTCCTGAAGAATCATAAGTTTGTAAATATAATGTATGTGCCTGAATCCTTTCTTTCAGTGGTGGAGGCTACATCCTTGAATTCGCCAGCAACAAGTACGAAGGCCTCGCAGCTTATCAACCTGTGATAAACGGTGAGTGCTTCTCCGAAGTGGCTGATTATTTGGTTTCCTTTGAATATTCATACCGTTGGTCCCACGTATATGCTTCTGTGCATGCGCGATTATCAATCTGACTGTACGAGCGTGTGAATGTTCCTGTCGAACAGTAGGTTACTGACCCAGTATCCGAAATACGTGAGCTTTTATTTACGTTAAAGAGGGTCAGCAGCGTATTCATTTAAGTAAAGCGTGTAAGATAACCATAAAGACGAGTTTGCACTATGGATATTCTTATGTAGCTATTAAGAGTTCCCTCGGCGCACCTTAGCGTGCTTATGCTATCTTTTTCTAAAAAAAAAAAAAACTCCCACCTCCCCTCGCGGGAACCCCTGTGTAGATGCGACGCATAGGGGGTTCACGTTGCAGCGTTGGACAGCGGAAGAACGGCGCTGGAACGATGGAGCGGTGCGGCGCAGGCACCGCGTTTTATAGCGCGCATAACGGTGAGGAGACGCGCCGGCGCCAGTGCGTCTGCCGCGGCTATGACGCAACACAATCCAACACAATCCACTTTAATCCAATGCAAATCCAATGCAAATCCAATCCAAGCCAATCCGATCCAATCCAATCCAAGCCAATCCAATCGAATCCTATCCAATGCCCCTCGCGAGAGAGTGTTCGCTATCGGAGAGGAGAGGGGGTGAGCGGCGGAGAGCGCAGCTGGCGCGGCGAGGAGAGTGGGGGAGGGGCGGACGCCGACGACGCCGGATGCAGGGACAAGGCGAGTGAATGAGATGCAGTCGCATCTAAAATCATGTTCTCTACTAAGATTTGAACTTAGGGCGGCTAAGCGCCACGCTCGGCAACGATACGTCTCGCCATGCCTGCTATGACACGAATGGGGAACTATATGCACTCTTAGCCAAAATAGAGCAACGGGGGAGTGCCATTGCTCCTTTGGGGACTAACTGCGCCGCCACAACCATTAGTCCCCTACGAGAGACAACCATTAGTCCCCTACGAGACTCAATACGAAGGGACAAACGGTTCGACCGCTCCGTTCGACCCTAAGTGAATATTCTGCGGTATTTCAAACAGTATTTCCTGACGTACATGGTCGAAAACTTTCGCCAGGTCTATTTGTACCATGGCTACCATTCGAAAGACGGCATCAAAGTACTCCAACACGCTGCGGGCTACATGAATATTTGTAAATATACTGCTGCCCTTAATACCACAGGTTTGGTGGGGCTCTATTAACGATTTGATGACGCCTTGCATACGTGGGGCAAGCACTTTCATTAATATCTTATAGTCAGAATTAGTAAGCGCGATAGGTTCAATTGATCGCTGTCCTCCCCCTTCGGTATTAGCACCGTGTGGGCTTTTCCGGATGACGGCGGTAGACTCCCGCGCTCATAAGACTCAGGAAAAACCCCATGAAGTAGTCCCGTCACTACTGCTTTAAACTTGTTGTAAAATGTTGCACTAATCTCGACAGGCCTCGGCGATTTGCTAGAGTTCAAATCATTTATGGCGTCCTCGATTTCGCTTAAGGTTATCTCCCTTTCCAAAAGTCGCCGTTTCTTTATTTTCCAGCTGCGGCAAACAATTCAAATATTCTGTTTCAAACCCCTTGTTCTTCAGATTGTTCGCAGAGCAAACAAATTGCGATACTACTCTGTGAACGCACGAGCTATCTCATCTTTGTTTTGCGTCACTACACCTCTCCATTCAACTTCTTTTGCGTCTTTCTTACGCGAATGCGTTTTTTCGTCGGCTAAGGCACGTTTTTCCGGTTGTTCACCAGCCAACATTTTTTCCGCACGAGCCCTCACGGGTGCTCCGCGGTATTTTTCGGCATCAAGATCTTCCAGGGCGCGTTTCATGTCTCTTTAGGCATCTATAAAAAAGCTGGGCTCTATTGTTTTGTCCTTTATCAACTGCTTAAGGATACTTCGGGGGCCTGTGTCTTTTTCTCTTTCTTCTCTCTTTATCTCACTTTATCGCTCAGTGATTTCGTCCGCCGTGTGAATTGGCTAAAGCCGATTCCCACGGCGGACGAAATCACTGATTCAGGACAGCGGAATGCGTACCACGTGATACGACGTCACCGATTCCTGAACCTGACGAGCGGACCCAAGACGACGCGAACTGACAATGCGAGGCTTCTTTTCCGCTCGCGATTCTGGCAGAGGAATACAGCAAATACTGCGCTTTGGCGCGCACAAGGCTCGATAGTCAAGCAACCATGCCTCTCTGTTCGAAGCAGCGGTAGAGTGTACTTCTAGTGCACTCAAGCAGCGGGGAGCGTATCGAGATCGCCACTTGACCGAGATCGTGTACTTGTTTCGGCGTGGTTGCACGGCGGTACAGGGCTTTCGCGCCAGGGGCATTTAATTTGTCAGCCGATGATGGAAGCCATCTCGGCTTACCCACATCACCGAGGCACACAACAAGGATCCATATTATCACCAACACCCTTCAATCTGGTGATGAAGAATCTCCCCGCCAAACTGAACGCTATCCCAAATCTTCAACACGCCATATACGCTGACGACATCACACTCTGGTCTAAAAGGGGTATCCCTGGCGAGCAGTACGTTACAACAGGGCCTCGATATCACCAGCGGGCACGCCCACGATGTCGGACTCACTTGCTCAAAGCGAGAAATCATAATATGTAGTTTTATTGGACAACAGAACCCAGAAAAAATACCAATATCGCAACCTGATCACTCTGACAGTAAACAACTTACCCATCCCTCGCCGTTGCCACATCGAGGTACTGGGCTTCATCCTCCAACAATACGCTAAAAGCACAGAATGGGTGAAATCCATAATTGCTGAAATGAGTGAAATTCACCAAATGCTCCGCCACGTGACGCGACACCATCAAGTCCTCCAAGAACACGAATTACGCAAAGTAGTCGAAGCTCTCGTGTTCTCACGCGTCATGTATGCATACCCTTTTCAGCGCCTTACCAAGACAGAAGCCAACAAAACAGAAACAGCCATCAGAAAATGCATCCGCATGACATTGCATCCCCCACGACATTAATAATCGACGCTGCTCTCTACAACACTTTTGATGAAAGAGCCTCAGTTTATCATGAATCTCAGCACCACCGACTATCAACTTCAGTGGAAGGGCGGGAAATTCTTCGCGCCCTCGGGTACCACAACGACCACCTCCTACCCCTCATTCCCCCGCCGCCACCCTGACCAAGAATCACTGTGCTACCCATACCAAACACATGATTCGAGCCAGAGATCAAGAACGTAGAGCATCTCGCGCTCAACACCTGCCCGAATCAATCCATGACACTTACTACACGGACGCCCGTTTTGTGGACCATACAACGACTACGGCATCGGTCGGCCTCTGCACAGCTCACGTACGGCATCACGTCAACGTCCCCTCTCCCACAGCTGCAGAGACTCAAGCTACCGCAGAAGCCATTATGCTTCACCAGCATCGGACCGCCCACATTACAGTCTGCATGGACAGTCAGGGAGCACTACGAAGCTTCGCCTCGAATGACATTCTATACCCTGTCCACACCAGCCTGACAACATACATGCACGCTCATCCCCACCTACATGTTTTTCTCGAATGGATTCCTGGCCACCAAGGCATAGAGGGTAATGAACGAGCTCACGCTGTGGCCCCGCGACGCTCATTTCCCGGGCAGCCCTCAGCCGTGGCCTGAGGAATGCAATCCAAAAGAGGATAGAGCAATGCATCACAAAAGGCGCCTCGAACATCTCGGAAACCTCCGCACAGCAAGAATGGTACTTCCCTCCCTATCTAAATTCATGTCACGAAGACACGCTACATATATTAGACAGGCGCAGACATTGTCCCTCCCCTGGGATCTGTTCCTCCACTACATAGAGAAGTCACCAGGCCGTCCGCACTGTCAGGTATGCGGTGGCTATTCGGACAATGAACATACATATTGGCGCTGTGTACGGGCGACCTCGTCTTCCACATTTCTCTCGACCAACCCCTTACCCCCTGATATTCCCTACTCTGTGGTCTAGCTGGGCCACTCCCCCCGAAAACCTGTGGGCAGCCCTGTGGTCCCTCTTCGCTGCCCACATTGAAACTCTTTGTGCACCTCCGCCAAGCCCGCCACCGTCAGAGGACCGTGGCACACCCCCTTCCTTCGAGTACTCATAACTCCGCGGCTCGGACTTGAGCTGCAGAATAAAGTTTGATCGCTCTCTCTCTCTGTGTGTGCACTGCAAGACCACCGTCACTCGGTTTGCTTTGTGCCGGGCCGGCATGTTGGTGTTACTGACACCGCAATATCACCTAGCCTACGTTCCGCGTATTGGTCGAGCTTTTTAATTGTCACTTTCAACATGTGGTACAAAAACTTCCGAAAAACATTGTGGTTTTAACACCTGTTTAGAAAATGTCATCGCGCACCTAAAGGCATCTATTGTTTCCATCATGCATGAACGCGCTGGCAGTCGAGATGTGGCCACAGTGTTTCAAAATTAGTTCCTTTATTGAAGCCACGGTGCCAAACTAGTGCCCATCAGCATGAAGGTCAGCTCAAAGTTCGCCTGAAAATCATTCGCTTCTGGCCAAGGACAGTCGGAATAACCAAGTAACAAGCACTTCTAAAGCAATTGCTGCCCGGGCAAACAAGGAACGGAAACAGGAGGATAACCGGTGAAATGCAGAACTTCCATATTTGTTTTTTTTAAACTACCATAGACATTGTTACGCTACGGTAGGATGAAAGCGACATAAACCTTGCAGTTGAGAACGATGTATTTACAATAATTTTAAGGCGGCCACCAGAGAGCCTGCGCAGGCTGCGTTCTCCACACCACCGTCCAAGCTTGGGCCCACAACACTACGCTCCACTGCTCTGTTCGTCGTCTTCTCCATGAGAATATGCCTCACACCAGCATCATCCAAAATCCACTCCATAGCCAGAACACCCGTTCACCAAAATTATGAAGCAACAAGACAGCAAAGATGTCCTTACTAGGATTAAAGTACTAATGGCATTTAAACTTCTCACAATCGCAAGCTAATGCATGTAAGCTAACACCATATCGCTCAGATGCTCCCAATATTCGGAATAAAGCAAAGGTAAAATATATGTTTCTGTACTGTAGTAACTGTTTGCTTCATTCGCATAATCTGAAGTTTGCACTTATTATGGTGTCTAAAATGCCAAATTCGAATGATGCAAACGAACTTGAATTTGTGCAAGCGTTTTTTAGAAAAAGATTGATAATGATTTTATGCACGAAAAGGCTATATTTCATGAATTGCAGGAGCTTGCCAAACAAACGCACTTTGTGTTTCCCGCTATGTTCCTTTGGATTGCTAACTCATCTTACGTGTTTCATGCGGTTACCTTTGAACAAATTGATGTTAATATATTTAGTGACAGCCTGGTTCGAGGTTTTGGCGAAGGCATTTTCAAGCGTCTTAGTTTAACAGTAAAGTCTCTTCGCGCAAGGTACCTAGTATCTAGGTAAATATTTTTGTCTTGATTCCCCGTTTTGTGACTTGCGCGAATACTTATTGAAGTTATCTGTGACCGCTTTACAGCAGCAGCCATACTACCCCTCATGCGGCATGCATATACATCTAAAAGTTTAGGCTGAGGGTATTGAAATTCAATCATTCCTTGTAAATGCCTCACAGCTGACGGTACGCCAAATACCACGTTTTGCTGCATCACTACTTTGAGTTTACTGAGAGCTGGTGGCTTTGTTTCCCAATAGGTGTCGGTGGAAACCTGGTGGCCGTACAAGCCAGCCGCATATCGACATACTTGCACCTGAATGCCGAGAGGCGGGGCCTACCACCGGGCGAGACCCGCTGCGTGGGAATCACGGGGGTCTTCTTTGGAGGCTGTAAGTAGTGAATTCTCCGTACCATGTTTCACAACGCTTCCGGTTTGTTCGGCGATGAATCGTGAACAGAAGAACAAGCTCGTTGTATTTGGATGGGACTTGCACAAACGAAACAACGTCACATAAGGTGCGAGGTACAGCAAACATTGGAAGCTTGAAAATTGCTTCTGCAAGAATAATGGATTCACTGTTTCATTGTCGATGCCGTTACAGCTGTTTTTAAGATGACAAAATAGCTTGCCATGATGCTTCAAGAACGTAATCAATGAACATTTTACATCATACAAAACTAACATCTAGAGTCTGAATAAATTACAAAGAAAGGTATTTGAAATCTCTTTTTATTGTTTTTATAGAGAATTCCGGCTAGTTTTTTTGTAAACCGTGCCATGCGCCCTAAAACAATACGCAGTTCTTGCTTCATTGGAACAATGAGCACAAAAGTGGAGGCAGAAATATTGGGTAGAAGAGACTTCCCCATTCATTCTTTCCGGTGCAGTACTGGATGACCGTGACTGTAAGCAAGAAAAAGGGCAGATGGGAAGTTAATGAGGGCAAGCGCTCATGTTGCACAAGCCCTGTTCGGGAATGCTGGCTATCACCCCTGTTGTAGAAAATGCTGGGCGCAAGTATTTAAGCTCAAAAGTTTTTTACGTAGCTTTTTCAAAACCCGAACTTGCAAGAACTCAGTGCATCCAGGTGCTTCGCGCTTTTTAAAGGAGGATTCTGCACTGGACACGGACGCACTGGTGACGAAGTTTCTTCTTTTTTTTTGTGGCCCAGGCCTCCACGCTCGAACAGCGCGGCTCCTGCTGCTTCTACTCATTCCTGGTCAACTCATCTTTGTGGCAGTCATCGACAACGTGGAAGGCAACGGTGAAGCCTTCCACGGGCCTTTCGTGGGGCTCTACCTCGCTGCGGCCTTCATCCAGGTTAGCGGCAGACCACCGTATACCCTATACCCAGTGCTCCTCGAATACGCTGTCCCTTAGCCCATGGTCACTCGTCTTGTCTTTTTTTGTCGAAACTGCCATCGCACTGCGCGTGCGATAGAATCGGAATGGTTTACGGCAAAAAAGCTTGAATTCTGACTGTTTTTAGTGACTGCTTCCTTAATTTCTTCCTTGATTAATTCTCTGGGCGTTTTTGCCATTTGCTGCATAACCACATTTAGCGCCAACAAGGTAAAATTTGGGCTGATTGGTACATATTCAAGAATACCAAGAAACACCGCAAAGGACGGGACAAGGAAGAACAACAGCACGAAGCGCTGTCCAGTTGTTCTTACCTTGTCCCGTCCTTTGCACTGTTTTTTGCCATTCTTGAATATGCACATGTAGGCTTTCCGTAAAAAGAAACGAGCAACACTAGTTCATCGCTCAATAACGCAAGAAAAGCTCGTGGGAAGGGGATAAGTATTCTCTGAAGTCGTTTTCTTGCAGCCATTGCAACCATGGAGGCTGTTCTTCAATGTCTGAAGGATTTGCCCTTAAAGCACCACACCAGAAGCTAGACTCCAGACTCTAGAATTGATAAATCAGCCTAAATTCACAAGCCCATGTATTTATCCTGCATTGAGTTATTCGCGCATACTCGATTACGGGGAAAATATCATGCTGCACAAAACCAGCGCTTCTATCATAGTTAGCAAAGTAAGATGAAGCGACTATACATCAGGGACGTAGCCAGAGGGGGGGGGGGGGGTTGATGGTTGGGGGGTTCGAACTCCTCCGAAAGTTTCTCCGGGCAGTGCGTAAGCGAGGCACAATGATCCTTTCGGCCAACTCCACCCTTCCGATAACCCATAACCCCCTCCGAAAAATATTTCTGGCTGTGGCCCTGCTATACGAAATTTTTATTTGTGTCTACACTGTGTAGCTCAAACTTGAACTTTCGGGTGAGATATTCGAGACTACGATGCACGATGGCCTAGCCTATCGCGTTGCTTTCGCGGCCATCAAGCAAGGCGTTGCATAGACTACCACTCACGAGAGCGTGAAAGTTTGAGGAATGGACTGAGGGAAGCGCTCTCGCTGTAGATTGCCACAAATTCGATTTGTTGGTAGCCCAGAAAGATGGGAAGTAGCAAGCAGATATAGAAAGAAACAGGAGACACAAAAATCAGTCATTAACTTTTGGTTGTCATAATGCTTTAAACATTGCGGACGTCCTGGTGTACGCACAAGAAATAAAGACCATAATAAATTCTACCGCTCACTTTTTATGTTCTGCTTTGTCAGTGCTTTTTGGCGCGTTATTAGCCGCCTGTAGAATTTTTCGGTTAAGTTTTAGATGAGAGTATAAGAGGCTATGACAGGTATGGCCATTTGGTAGCTATTGCTTTTATTCGCATTTTTCAGCTATTCTTTAACGAAATTTGACCCTAGTTTTAAAGACCTTAATTGCGCTCACAGTTAATTCGATTCCACTGCAGGTTTCCAAATGAAAGTAAAACTGCCCGTGTGTACAGATTTGGGCGCATGTTAAGGACATCTAGGTGCTCAAAATTAATTCTGTGCCCTTCACTACGGCGAGCCTCATGACCCAGTTGTAGCTTCGGCGCGTTAAACCACAAAAAATTGAATTGGGTCCCACCCTGCGTATTCTCTAGTATGTCACCAGGGGCAATGACGACAAAATTCAAGTTTGCTTCAATAAAAAGAATACTTTGTGCTGATAGCAATGATACCCATACTATCGCAAACTTCAAATGCTACATATTAAGAAAAACATAAACAGTGGCGACCTTGTCCCCAGCAACTTTCTGTCGATTTCTTTGTGACATCAGAAAATATTGGTTGCTTGATTGATAGTCGCCGACCTCTAAGACACCCCGAAAAAACACAGCTAAGCGATTCTAATGGGGCAGATACTTCCGTTTGACCATATCAATGGAATTCGAACACGTAGTTCACACACTTATAGCGGTGTTTGCAGTGCTGGCCCATATTAGATGCGACTGCATCTCATTCACTCGCCTTGTCCCTGCATCCGGCGTCGGCGTTGTTGTCGGCGTCAGCCCCTCCCCCATTCTCCTCGCCGCGTGAGCTGCGCTCTCCACCGCTCACCCCCTCTCCTCTCCGATAGCGAACACTCTCTCGCGAGGGGCATTGGATTGGATTCCAATGGATTGGCTTGGATTGGATTAAAGTGGAGTGTGTTGGATTGTGTTGCGTCATAGCCGCGGCAGACGCACTGGCGCCGTCGCGTCCCCTCACCGTTATGCGCGCTATAAACGCGGTTGGCCTGCGCCGCTCTCCGCTCCATCGTTCCAGCGCCGTTCCTCCGCTGTCCAACGCTGCAACGTGAACCCCCTATGCGTCGCATCTACACAGGGGTTACCGCGAGGGGAGGTGAAAGTTTTTACCTTCTTTCTGCCCATATGACGTCACTGTAGCGCGAAATTTGAGTTCCTTGCTTTTTTTCGGTTAAAAACACGTATTTTGTGGCTGGAATACGCCTGAGTAAGCTAACAAAGGCTAGTCAACTCAATCTGGACGAAGTTGCGTTTTGTGTTCATGACCCCTTTAAAAAGTACCCACCAGAGACGTTCTCCTATTTTTTTTTTACAGGTGTGCGTGCTGCTCTACGTGGCCCGGGTACTAGTGTACAGCCTATGGACCCGGGGCGTGGATCCGGACAACGCCGCCATTCCCTTCCTGACTGCGCTGGGCGATCTCTTGGGAGGAGGCCTCTTAGCCGTCGTATTTTGGCTTCTTGAGTTCCTTTGATTGGTCTCAACTTTGCGCGCGTCACGATTTTCCGTACCAAGCGACTGAAGTGTCCACGTGAGCGTGCGTACGGATCGATTTATGCCAAAAAGCTATTTTAGTGCATTCAGAGGTGGTTACGACGTACACAAAGAGAATGGTAAGTCGTATTGCGTCCTAATGGAGACGTGTTTTCTCGGTCACGGACTTCCGCCTGCTACAAGGTATTTCAAGCATTTCACCCTGCAAAGGGAAGAAACGCGTATGCCTTTACACTCGCATGCGGTCGTTATATAAAGATAGTAAGCTCTTCTTGGATGTTGGAATTGTCTCGTAAAAAGTGTCCACGATATCAATGATACATTGGCTAGTAGTGTCAAGAAAGCTTACTTAGGTTTTATTCAGTTTGTCTTGCCTATCTGCACCTTCTTGGCTTACGCGACGACTACAAAGGAAACATAAGCGAGCATTCGTCCGGAACCGTTTCATAATTTTAGTATCGTACTGCTGCAAAAAGGTTATTGGTCCTTGAGGAAAACGTAAATTTCTTGCTGGTGCAAAGCAGTTCACTTGGTGCCGTGAGCAGAGCACAGTAGGCACGTCAACTTCCGTCTCCCCTCCACGAAGAACTATTCTTTTGTTTCAGATATTGTAGTCATTTGCACAAGCCTAAGGTTTTGTCGTGTTCTGCGGACACTGGTGTGGAGCGGTTGAAGCAATGAGGTGTCGCAAATGTTGTGTTTACTTTAAGCTGTGCATTCCGTCCCTTTCGGTGCCCATTGGAAGGTAGTTTGATATAAATGGAATTTAGGAATGTATTGATTATCTTGCTTCAGAAGTTATGTTTGTTCTAGTTACCTCAGTTTTTGTCGCAACATTTTTTTGTGTATATTATCTGAACTGGGTCATTCTTACCTTACTTTATTAGTATGCTTGGTGCCTGAGAAACAACAAACTTATTGGAACACTGTTCTAGGCTCTGGTTAACCTCAAAGTGAAAAGAACTTTAAGAAATAACATTAGTGTTTGTTTCAAAACGTGCTACTTTTTAAAATTTTAAATCAATTACATTTACAAGTGCTTAAAGCTTACAGTTTAGAAGTTTGTGCATTTAATTATTTCCCACACCTATGGCCTGAAAATGACTGTAACCGGTGCAGATTAGAATACATGTGTACGCACACTTTGATGCCTGCTTTGCGTTGCGGAGCGGAGCCTGTAGGGTCTTCAATACTGTTGTTATTGAAAAGCGCCTCGTTGGGCAGAACTGTGATACAAGCGCCGAGGCGAACCAAATTTCGCCGGTGATTTGCATTATTTGCGGACATGCGTAGGCCTCGTGCGAACGGAGACGTTCCCACGCTTTGTATTGTGCGAAAAATGGCAGCCATAACAGTGAGTTCAAATCGTATATATTTCATTCACACAATACATGGCACTTTCAACTCCAAATTACAGTGCGTTTAGTTCACATGGTGGAATTTAATTTTAATTTTGTATGGCTGTATTGACGACCCGGTGTTAATAGCACAGACAAAAAGCCAGTATTTTTTGCTTCCATCAGAGCAGGAAGTTTAGAAAAGTCACCTGGATACGGGCACGAAAACATTCTCGAAATTTGTTTTATTGTGGCAGAGATGTATATTTTTATTCCTCAAATACACAATATGGTGTCTATAGGCGCATATACTTCGTGCATAACTGCGTCATCATTGTGCATAATTTGTAAAGGTTTCATTGCTTCGTCGTTACAGTGTACATATTTGTTGGCACGAAAGTGTTTTAGCGAAATTATGTCGACAATAATGTTAAGCGTTTTATCTTGACATTATATTACCATGTTTATTTTACTTTCACCTTCGGTATTTGTGCAACAACGGCTGTACTTGCTGTCATGAACAGCGTTCAGTTGTTTTAAATCATTTTCCGGTGCTTCTCCTTGAATGTTTAGTTCGTCTGGAAAACGACTTTTTTACTTGGAACGTGAGTTTTTGTATTGTTTTTAATTTGTTTACACGAAATAAACTACAATTTAAACCCGAATACTGTGGATCCATGTAAATTGCATGCATTGTAAGGATTAACAAGGCGTGAATATTCATAGATACTAACCATTCTGACGAATCGCAGCGAGTCTTGCAGGTGTTGCATAGTCAGGAGCAAACCTCTGCCAGATTCGAATGGTAATTTTTAATAACCTAAAGACGATTACGCCATTGTTCCGCATCACTGAAGCATGCAATGTTGTGTCGACATAGTGCCAGTTCCAAAGAGCGAAAGGATGGCATGAAGGATTGCACACTCAGCGTATCATTGAACAAGGAACAATTCACTTTCAAGAGCAAAAACGGGGCATTGCTTCACATGATTCTAGAACCTTGATCTCCTGCGTTGTAAAATCGATGTAAATGTAAACTTTGGAAGGATATTTGTACAGAGGTCAAAACTGTTAACAAGAACGCGCGAACGCGTGGCTTTCAATACGTGCAGCGCAGCGTTCTGATAGCCACCGGCGTGACCAGCGAGATTAGGTGACGGCGCTGCGGCGGCTTGGCACGCGAAAGCTATTGCCGATGCTTCCGTGTTTTGGGGGCAAGGTTCGACGCCGAAAGTCCCTCGCCACGACCGCCGCCAACGCCTATATTGAACATTATCTGACGCTGATAACCAGCGCAGTCTCATTTTCGCCTTTGGTATGGTTCCCACATTCCACTTTTTTATATCGGGACCATACAAAAAGGGTATATGACAAGACTGCACTGGTTATCGGCGTAAGATAACGTTTCATATAGGCTTTGGCGGCGGTAGGGTAAGAGACATTTGGTGTCGAATTTCTCCCCCCAAACAAGGAAGCATCGGCAATAGCTTTCATATATGCCAAGCCGCCGCAGCGCCGTCCCCTAAATCTCGCTGGTCACGCCGGTGGCTATCAGCACGCTGCGTGCGCTGCACGTATCGAAAGTCACGCGTCGCGCGTTGTTGTTAATAGTTTTGACCTCTGTACATCAACGCTTTTTTCTGTTTTCTCCCAGAACGACGCCCCCACACCCTCCCTTCATTGAACTCATGAGCACCCAAAAGCATAGGCTCCGCTCTTCTTTACTAGCTAACTTTCATTATTGTCGTCTTTGTGTGAGTGGCATTTCCCTTATGCTATCATGGCTATGCAAAGCACAATAGCTGCTTGTACTTTATGCGGGCCTGCCCATGATGCGACCCACGCGTTTACCTGCCATTTTCGTCACGGGACATGTGGACCTCTTGTGCCGGTAAGTCATCCGGTGCGGGTTGTACTGCTAGAACTAGTTAGGTCTGGTTTGTGCTGCTCAGTTAGCTTTATTTTAATGCGAAAGCTAAATATACCACACGAGGGGATGAACCGGCGTCGTGAGCAGTCGATGGACCAAAAATAGCGACACGTGCCTTCAAACTAAGACAAGACCCAACTATTGTAGGAACTCGACCTCGACCCAGGGAGGCATGGAGAAAGGCAAGTGTCGTGAGCCCTGCTCTACAATTGTGACACACGAAGTACAGCTTTCGAAGTACACTTAGGCATGATTACGCACTTTGAATCTAGAAGCGTCGTAGATTCCCCTGGCTGTATATTGCTGCTACATACCGGTCGTATCATGCTGATTCCGGGAAGCTACCATATACAATAGCACTTCGATACGAGCTTTCGAATGGACGTATGAATCGTCACCTACCCAAGCGACGTGCCCAATGGCAATGACTGCTTGCCATCTATGGGCCGAACGGGTATGAAACCCTGTTCCGCCTACTGATACGTCTCCGTCACACGGAGCAAGGCCTTCGAGGTAGACTTCAGTCTGCTTACGTGATTTGAATGTGAAAGCATTTATGAGCACACGAAACTGCAGGTATATACTGTTGAATAGCGTTTGTGTCAAGTTATTTCAGGAAGCTACCCGAATACAAATTGTAACTTCGTTTTATGGAGGTCCTAATGATCTTCGAAATGATCACATGCCCACTCAGGGGGACTGACCGTTAAAGGTCACATTTGCGATTACAGGCTCACGGCTGATCCACGAGTTCCCATTCCAATAGTGTTTCTGCATTCAAACCACGGAAGCACACTTATGGTCTCAGTAATGTTTTCCACCCGAACCACCGGGTATCCAGACCAAGCTCGAGTTACGCTGAAAGGGATGCTGAAGTGAATTGGCCAAAATTCTGTTTGTGTTTGCATTGCATAGACTGACTCATATGAACACCCTTATAATCGTTTGTCTTGTCAATAAAGTAGTATTTAATTTACAAAACCTGAAAAAAGAAATAATACCATGCGACATTTGCGGCGGCCGCAACAACTAACAGCAGTAACGCCCATATGAGATGCGCTGTTGATTGGACGATGTTCGAGATTAGAATTCAAGCCAGTTTCAGGTTCGGTTCGGCGAAACAACCTGCTTGGCATCTGACGTTATCGTTGGCTGGACATTCTCGACTATCTCAGTAATCGGTATAACGCGCTCCTGCCATGTTGTAGGCTATAAAATGCGTCATATAAGCCTGCCGACAAGGCTTGGAATTGTAACGATGGCTAGTCGAAGCGCACGCAGTGGATGAACGCCCTCCGCGTCAACGGAGACGCTCGAATGTGATGCGCTTTTCCTCTACCATTGGAGTTTGCCTGGCTCGTGCCTGTATCGTAAGAGGCCTGTTCGCACCAGGGCAAAAGTCGGCTGATTCAGCACTGCGCCCACACGCGGTCGGTGTTTATTGCAACACCACGCCAACGAGAACTCGCGAACATGTCAGTGTATCAGTCTGCACGCGTTCTGCGAACTCGCTCGTGGAGCAATGAACGTTAAAGCGCAAAAGTGGTGAATTCAGTATAGAAAATATTACCCCGAATCGATCCACTTAAAAAACCAGCGCTCTTGGAGAGTGAGACTCGCGAAGTGCAACACAATGCAGCCTGATATTCCAGGCCAATCGGCCACAAGCCAGAACTAAGGGAGGGAAATATAGGGCGTGTATGGTATATCCTGTTTACATTTGTATTTAGATTTCCAGCATTCCCAGCAGCTTAGATGACTATTTCTTGAATGACGCCCGGGAAGAAAGCGTTCTTCAATTCCCGCATCTCTGACAGCTGCTTTCCTTAGGCAGAAAAGCGATGCCATCGCAAATGTGTGGTCGTGCTGCTGACCGCTGTGCTAGTTCGCCCAGAGAAAAAGTGCTCTCTGCACCTCGGTTTTTACGCTACACAATAAATGTTTCGATTGATTTTAGTTCCTTAGCGCCTATATTAACTTCGCTGACTCTTATCCCATCTTTAATTGGTCTCAGGTTTTTGTAATAGCGTACCAGTCAGAGAAGTGTCGCGTGTGCGCTTGTGCGGAGGTAGCTGGACTTCGAGCTTGATACAGTCTACAAACTAAGTGCACATTCTTCCAGGCACAAATCGTGTCGTGGCTTAGCTTCTACTGAAGGAACGAATTGCGATGACCCGCTGGCGGTAGGCCGACTAAACGGTGGGCCGACTGATTCTGTCGGAGGGTCGGCGATCCGTGCAGTGGCGCAGTCAAGCCAAGCCCTCTCGATTGAGCGTCGTACGAAGCGTCATAGGAAATCGGCAAAGAGGATGCAGAAAGGAGAGCAGCACTTTACAATTGATTTTTGTACTAAATAAAGTCACGTAAACGCAGCGAGAGAGCTCGAAACATGGCCTTGAGACTCCAGACTACAATTTGCGTATGTAATCCCGCAGTGTTCACAAATCACTCCAGTGTCTTTTTGAGGGGCCCGCTTTATTTTAGAACAACGAATCACGAGCGCGGGGCAGCGTGGGTAAGTTCGGTGACGTCAAGTTCGTCACGTCACGTAAGCACGAAAATGTATCCCGACGCGGTTATGTACAAAACTTAAACGCGTTCGACCTAACGCACCCTACCACACGGCCTTGGCGCATGCAGATATTATGCCAACCTAACGTTTAAATCACGACACGAAACAGCGAGCTCGCAGCAGACTGGAACTGTCTTTTTTTTCTTTATTGCCTGCTTGGCGACAACACAACACGCACTGTTCAGTACACAAATTACTAGCTCCAGCCACCAATCGGCTGAAGGGAGTGGCTTAAAACATCTTAGATTGCACTAGAACATCCAGAATGGGTAACCACTCAGGCTCTTCCGGCATGACTCGATAAACTTCTCTTATATAAGCAACGCTTTCAATGAAGTACTCTCGCACTGTGCGAGCATCCTCTTCGGCATTTTGAACCGCCATGCGAGTTTTTCCGTCATTGTTTACAGGAAAAAAGCGAATGCCATAAGGCGTGAATGGTAAGTCTTTTTTCAGGGTTCGTTGGAGGATATGTCCCAGTGAAACACCGCATCCCAACAGTCCAGAAAGATGTGCTCAATTGTTTCCAGCTTTTAGCATAGTCTACAGTTAAGTCTCCATGGGTGTACGTATAGTCCTTTTTCCTGCAGCCAGGGTTTTACCGGAAGCGTGCCGCTATGAAGTTTAAAGAAGAAAGATTTAACAGATGAACGTACTGGCATTCGTTTCACTCCTTTTAGAACATCTTTTACTGAACCCACTGCATATAACTGACGTTAAACCGGAACAGGCAGACACACATCAATCATATCTTTGTACAAACGTTTCCGCGGTACACTACTCAAATACTCCGAGGAAAACCTAACCCTTAAAATCCTAAAAGCATCCACCACTTCGCGCAAGAACCCACGCACACGTACACATCGCATTTCAGAAGTTGAAACTACATAGTCTGGAATGACATCACGTAGTCGGACTTGTACCACAGTACGTAGGAAGCAATCTCTCTGATCTCTCAGAAACATAAACCTAGAAACTATTTGTCGGATAAACAAATGCACCAGTCCCAATCCACCACTTTTCACCGAGCGAAACAAATTAGTTCGATTCATGTGCTCCCAACTTGAGCCCCACAAAAACACCGCAAACACTCTGTGCAGCTTTTGTATGTTCCTTCTTGACATACAAATCGCCTGTAGGAAGTACCATACCTTGGCAACAGCAAACACATTACATACTGATGCACGGGCAAACATTGACAGATCCCTTCCCCCCCATTGTGTTAATTTCTCTCTAACTCTATCAGTTTCTCCGTCCCAGTACTCTCTAGCATCCTGGTAGTTTTCAAGGGGGATGCCCAGATACCTGGCCGGAGTTGTCGTCCAAGGCATGTTCTCGAAAAACACTGGCCTACTTTGCCAGTCACCGCGCCAAAATCCCTCACAGAAGGCGTGTAATACGCTCGTGTGCGAGTACTTGTTGGTCTGTAGACGTCGCCAGATGGGGCTGCTTCTGCGCTGATTTTTTTAAAGACGATAGTCTTCCTTTGGCTACCTAAACCCACAAAGTTTGCTCTGTCCGTCTGTCTGTCTGTAACTCGATTCAGCCACCCGGCCAAAGTAAAATGCTCACTGCACAATAGTCTTATATACTCACAGCCAAATGTGAGCGTCTAAGCCCGGTTTATATGTTCATACTTAGCAACCTTGTTGAACAAGAACAATACATTACGCAAATATAAGACAGAAAATTAGTACACAAGGGATATTTACGGTCTTTCTTTATTAAAAAATTTCTGGATGCTTGGTTTTTTGATAGCAAATGATATTTTACATATACTGAAGAACAACGCGTACCGCCTGCTGTTGCCCGCGCTACCTGCTGGCGGCATATGAAAAATCACGCGGCAACAGCAACGAAAGGTTCAACTAGCTAGTTTCCACGTTCTGCTTGGAACGCACGTGGAGCACGGCAACGTGGTTTTATAAACATTGAAGTCGGCCGCCTCGATTCACGTGCGTCTCCGCCGTACTGCAGCGCTGGCATTGAGGAACCCCTAGGGAGCCTACATGCGCCGCGCCTTCGTCGTTGGCGCGGCGAATGTAGGCTCCCTAGGAACACCGCCTGTAGCCGTGGAACGCGGTAAATTCAAATCGCCTTGAGCAAACCTTTAGTGTGTTTACATCGGGATGAGCGCAACGAAACAGGAACAGCATGAGAGGGGAGCGGGAAAGCGAAGGGGGGGGGGGCGTTTCCTAGGCAAATGTCTACAAAGACTATCGTCTTTTGTCGACATTTGCAACGAAAAGAGCAGGTACGCGGCCAATTTTTTTTTTAGAGTGTGTGGTGGTGGGAGTTTTTCGCTTGAGAGAGCGGACTAGAGCAGCCACCATGCCGAGGTGCGGACACAGTGCATTCCGAGCAACAGGGCTGGCGTTGAGACGTGAGGGGTTGAAAAACACAAAAGCGTTCGAGAACAGTGTTCTTGTTTTTTCAACCACGATAAAATTGAAAAAAAAAAAGCACAGAGCTTGCCTGTGGCATTATGTTGTGATCCGGCTCCTTCCTACGTGCTTGAAAGTTTGTTTAACTCGAATTAGACTTTTCCTTCTTATCTCCCCAGTTTATTTCGCGTAAGTGTTCATAAGGGAATTGGAGTGCAAGGTTCCATTCCGAAATGAAAACAGCCATCATGAACGACCCCAAACATCAGAGTTCGCTAGTGAAGAACGTATGGGCGCTTGAGCACTCTTGTACCTCTTGTTATCACGTTTTTGCAGTAAAACGTGTGTAGTTTTTTTATTTCTTGCAATTATTTCACTCAATCCAACAAGCTGAACACGAATACTTCAGCATAGAATTTACAGGTTGTCCCAGCTATCATACATAAAGATTTCAAAAAAGACCAATTGCGTTTCTCCAAGAAACCCTAGTGCATAATGTCTGCAACACTCTGGAGAATCGGACAGTAATTTTGTTGTTAGTGAGACTCTATTAAATATTTGTAATTAATTATATAACTCAATAAATACTCTCCTAATCATTAAAATGTCAATGAGGCACTTGTAGGTACCCACGAGAGACATCTAACTCCGGTTTTTCTAGCCACGAACTAATTGCGTACTCATTTATTCTGGCTGATAAAGAAACCCCGCGAAATATTAAAAATAGTGACGGAGCTCCCGCCCGACTCCTCAAGCAGCGCCCTCAAATAAGCATGTTGAAAGCAACTGCTTCGCCTGTCACCCGCCCGAATAAACTGCGGATAATCTTGATAATGGAACGCAAGGCACATAGTTTCTTACAATATACACTAGAGAGGAATCTGGCGCTAGCGTATAAGCGGCTCACATCAAGGCCGTCTGTGCCGTCATGGGCCGCCATTACATCATGCGCTCGTCTTTGTTTCATGATTGGCTTCGATTGAACCGTTTTAGTGACCGCAACTTTAAACATAGTGCCACAAAAACACGAAGAATAGTGTGCAATTATGTAAGTGGGAAATAAAACAGGCTGTTTTAAAACTAAGAAAAAAGGAAGTAAAGCATATTTTTGCCGGAACGGTTCTGCCTGCTATTCTGCAGGGCAAGGTGGTCGTTATAACAATGTTAATATTTGGGGGGAAACTCAATAAAGATTCTTATTTAAAGGGACACTGAAGTGATTTGTAAACAATGCGGGATTACGAGCGCAAACGGTAGTCCGGAGTCCCTGGGCCCTGTTTCGACCACTCTGTGCGCGTTTACGCGAATTTATTTAGTAGAAAAATCAATTCGAAAATGCTGTCCTCCTCTCTTTACGCTCACCCATTTTCTGTGGCGTTTTCGTGTGACGTCAGCAGGAGAGGAGCTGACAATTGGCTGCGCTACTGCACGGCTCGCCGACCTTCCGCGACCGAGTCAGTCGGCCCACCGTTTAGTCTGCCGGCCGCCGACTGGTCGTCGCAATTCGCTCGATCAGTTGAAACTAAGCCACAACACGTTTGGGAATGGAAGAATGCGCCTTTATTTACTTCGTTAGTTTGTACACTGTATCTAGCTCCAAGTCAAGGTCGCTTCACACAAGCGCTGCACAAGCGCACATGCGACGCTTCGCTGACTGGTACGCCAGTAGGAAAATATAAGGCCTCTTGAAGGGGGAGAAGTGTGAGCGAAGTCAATTAGGTACTAAGGAAATAAAATCAACTGATATTTTTACCGTACAGCGTAAAACTAGGGTGCGGGAAGCACTTTTTTGCGCTGGGCGAGCAAGCACAGCGGTCAGCAGCACGACTACGCATCTGCGAACGCTTTCCCGTCTACGAAATGGAATTGCTAGACGTGAGCTATTGTGGAAACTCGGGGGACGCTTACTGCACGAGCGCAATACAACAAATAGTCACCTAAGCTGCTTGAAATCCTAAAACTAAATAAAAGTGTAAACTGGTTATACATTATATACCTTATATTTCGAAGGTCGGCAGCGCTCGCCCGTGGCCCAGTGGTTTGGAGCCCTAGGTATGTCAGCGCAACTGTTTGGCAAGTCAGAAGTTCGAATCCCCGCGGGTGCGTTTTTTTTTTGTTTTTAAGTTAACTTTTTTGTTTTCCGTCGATGTTTTCTATACTGAGTTCACCTTTTTTGGGGCCGCAACGTTCATTGCTCCACGAACTAGTTCACAGAACGCGCGCAGGCTGGCACTGGCGCGCTAGCGAGTTCTCGTTGGCGTGCTGTTGCCATAAGCACCGACTGCTTGCGGGCAGTGGGCACAGGCCAGAATCAACAGACCCTTGGCCTGGTGCGAACACGCTTTTTACGATACAGGCATGAGCGAGGCAAGCTCCAAATATGGGGGAAAAGCGCATGCATTTGAGCGTCTGCGGGGACGAGGAGGGCGTTCATGCACTGCGTAGGCCTCAGATAGTGAAATGCTACGATTCCAAGCCGTCCTGGGAGGCTTATATTATGCATTTTACAGCCGACAACATGGCAGAAGCACGGTACTACGATAACTGGGATATTGAGAATGCCCATCCAACGACGCCATCGAATGCCAAACATGTTGTTTTAAAGACCGAAACCGAAACCGAAACTTGTTTGATTGCTAACCTTGGGCATCGTCCAATCACGGCGCCCCCTCCTCCCAACGTCACAGCTAAGTTTGTGCGGCCGCCGCAAACCGCGCATGGTAGTTTTTCTTCTTTCGCGCTTTGTAAAATAATTACCGATTTGTCAACCGGATAAACGATGCAAACTGTGCTAATTTGAGCCAGTCTACACAGTGCAAGCAAAAACGGGAGCTTGACAAATTCACTTCAGTGTCCCTTTAAATAATTTTACCGTTATTTCAAATAATAAGTGGTTTGAAGAATTTTGAAAGTTTTTTGAGCGTGCCTGTGTAAACGTCGCATTCGTGGTGAACCGGTGTACCGACCATCAGCTACAGTTTAACAAGAACACAGAAAACGTGGTGTTGACAGTCGCGGACGATGACAAGATAGGACGAACACAGGCGCCCTTATCTGTCCTATCGTCGAAGTATGTGTTGTTTCTTTTTTTCGTTGGCTACAAATTTCGCAGTGGCATATCCGCTCATTCATACCTCCTTCGACTGCGGCATGGCCAGCGTCAGGTGTGGTCCCGCACTGCCTGCTGTTTCACCGAAATACGGCTACCACAGAACAGGGAGGATTTCGGCTTCCTTGTAGCTCGTATAGACGTGTTAATGCATAGTGAAGGAAGCAACTCCACAAAACCGCGTAAGAATCCAATTGTTATGCCAAGCCCAAGCCAAGAGGGGGGATCTTCCCATAAACCGCCACGACAACATGGATTACCAGACGCAGTTTCCTCTCTAGTATACGTACAAGAAACACTATTTATTTATTTATTTATTTATTTATTTATTTATTTATTTATTTATTTATTTATTTATTTATTTATTTATTTGAAATGCTCACCAACAGCGCAATGGCCTTCTCGGGTGATGCATACAATACAGACATATAAGGCATACAAAAGACAGAATATGAAAAGGGAAGTAACAGTACAATTATATGCGTATATATACGCAAAGAAGGAGAGTTATCAAAGAGACAGAGACATTTTCTGAGCAAAAAGAGCACGAAGATTGTGTGTACACTAAACGACAAATACAAGCACAATCGTGATGATTCTCTTCGCTCCGACACACAAGAACAGAGGGAGAAGTGCATGTGCGGCCGCGCTATTGAACATGTGCATTCAAGATGGAAAATTTTTCAAAGAGCGTTTAAAAAGAACCATGTCGCTGCAAAAAATGCCAATGGCAGATAAAAAAGACAGTTAATGGCATGTTGGCATCAGTTAGCTGGTACCAAGCTCAGAATTTTGTCAACATGAAAGCAGCCATGCGGCCGCAGTGGCCTGCTTGGCACTCGCAGGAGAACACAGCTCACAAGGCAAGGGCAGTCAAACTTAGAATGAATGCACTTGAAAAGAAAAATCAGGTCACGCCTGGAACGCCTGATACATAGCTCATCAAGGTTAAGGAGCTTGATAACCTCAACGTGCAGATAGTTGCTCACTGGTGAGTATCGATAAAATAAGGTTCTGGTGAAGCGCTTCGGAATCCTTTCTAGTCGAAGAGACGACGAAGGACTTAAACAATTCCAGATTGCGCTTGCAAAGTCTAGCTTCGGCAAAATTAGGGCGCGGTAAAGGGATGCGAAGCATGATGGGTTCGTGAATTCACTGGTGGCTCGGGAAATCACGCCAAGTGTTCGGAGACAGGAGTTCGTCAGATGGTTCATGTGCGAGTTGAAGAGTAGTTTTGCGTCCATCAATACACCCAAGTCTCGCGCTACAGTGGCGCGTTTTATGGCAAAACCGAGCAAAAAGTACGGTAAAGTGAGCGGGGCAGTTTTACGAGTGTAAGATATCACAATAGTTTCGGAGAGATTAAGCTTTAAGTAGTTGCTGTCGCACCATGCCGAAACTGCATTGATGTCATGTTGCAGCAGGACGCGATCATCCGGTGAGGAAACCGCGCGATACAGCTTCGATACCGCGCGATGACGCAAGGAAGGGGAAGCAACAGCAAGTTTCGCGAGGCGCTTGTGGCAGATACGGCACAAACCCGGCCGCGATTTCTTTCTTCTTCGTTTTCTTTCTTTCATTCTGGCCAACTCAGAGGCAGCCTGTTTGAGGACATTGCTTTACGAGGCGGGCTATATCACCGTCACGTGGACGTACCATAAATGGTACGTCCGCGGTCACACGTTTAGAAATTACAACGTGTATGACTCGCCTACTTCAGGGAAGAAAAAGAAGCGTTCTGAAAATACTGAGTTTGCCGACTTGAGTCTGACCAGGAATTATTAACAGGCGTCTTCAAAGTTTTTCTCTCCATCAAAAGAGAAATCACAGCGAGGATAGAAAATAGCGCCTTCACGCAAGAAGAAAAGCCTCACATTTCCTGTGTAATCAGCGGGCGTGAAGAGTTTTGCGTGCGACCCATTGACATCTGCTCCTAATCTCCAACAGTCAAGGTATCGTGGCAAGAACCTTGCAGATGCGCAGATTGTGGTCACGCATGACTGGATTTACTAACAGGCAAAAAAGCTCTCGCTGGACGTCGCGAAAGTTTTGTCTAACGTCGCACAATACAGAACCTGCAGGGGAATTTGATCCAGTGACGGAGTTCGGGAATTAGCGAATATCCTGGATGCATCCACGTGGTGGGAAGGACTTCGCTTTAATCAACCTTCGGGTCCCCTCGTTTGTGGTGTACTGCACATCTCCCTTCTTCTGCAACATGTCAAAGGAAGTGGCCTGGGTTCGGAAATGTGCACACCCAGCTACGCAACTGGCTCTAAGGCGATCGCGTGCTCGCACCTGAATGTCGGAAAGGCTTGTCGGCTTCACAGCAAAGCATCGACACAGCAAGCGAAACCGAAGCGGACACGGATTGCTATGACTGTTCGGGCGCTTTGATGTGAACTCCATGAATTGACGGGGAACCATGCCATTGATTTAAAAACAAAACGCTCTGCAGGAACGTTTGAGGTGCAGATAGTGAAACAATAATACACTTTTCCGTGTTACAAAGTAAAAGTGTCGGGCTTTTGTAACGCTGTGCGCAATCGCCTTTTTTTAATTTTTTGGAAGTTTCTGAAAAAAACTAAAAGAACGTTTTTTTTACGCCCGCCAAAATATTATGAAAACTTTCCCCTTTAGGCTAGCGTCGACAGTGCAAAATGGAGCAAGCCGCTTCTCGCAGTGGATGCCGCCAGAGCTCGTTGCCTGCCCTCATGCCATCTGTTTTGGCCGCACCTTTCTATTCCAGGAGTTTCCGAAGCGCTGCGGGTGTCGCCATGGGAGTTTTCAGTCACAGTCAGAGCCATTGACGGGCCCGTAACGTCCATGGGAAAATGTCTGACCAGGATGGAACAATACATACCGGAAGTTTCGGCGCACACACATCGGTTCAGCCAGAGAAATATTTATTTATTATCTTTGAAAGTTAGTAATTGAACTCGTACACCCACCCCACTCCCTTAACAGTAAACATTTCAAGGGAAAGACCCGGGTCTCCTTTGCCTCTACAATTCCCCTTCTACTATTTTCCACCCGCCGTGGTGGCTCATTGGATGAGGTGTTGTGCTGCTGTGGCGGGTTCGATTTTGGCCATAGTAGCTACTGATGGAGGTGAAAAGCGTCAACGCGCGTGTGTCGAAATGTCGGCGCACACTAGAGATCTCCATGTCGTTAAACCTAAACCGGAGCACTCTACTACGGCGCGATTTATGGCCTCGGTGTGTGTGTAAAACCCCGAAAATCAATCTGTGCCCTCTTTTTTCATCCATTCCTGGGGTTCTGGGTAATTTTTCATGCTGCGAAAAGGCGAATTCTGAAAGTGGGCCGGTTCCCAACGGGTTCAATCATTTTTCAAGATATCATGTTCTGGTAGCCCTAATTTAAGGAGTATTCCGTCACCGCGTGCGTGACCTGGACCAAAATCTATATAGGTGAATAAGCAAGATGAAACTTTATTATCAGCCAAGTGACACATGCAACTGTCAGAACCACAATTTATGGGTCTAAGCTGCGCAGTTGCAGCGGCGCGCAAAGCTGTCTGACATCACTGCTGTGAGGCCGGAAGAGCAATGTGAGGGCTCCGTGCACAAGTGGTGGAGAGTCACCTCCGCTTGGCGGAAGCGTCATTACGTAGGGTACTGCCGAGACCCCGATGGTTCGAGCGCAGCAGTGGAGGCCCAAGAGGGGGGCCTCCACTATTGAAGCGTCGGTAATCACCGGTATACCATACTCTCCGTATTCTTAGGTTTCGCACTCGCCAGCAACAGAACCGGAACTGGTGAAGGTACAGGAAGAATACGCCTTTGTCAAAAGTTCCCAGTTGTACACTGCATTCTGGCGGTTTTAATTGAGGAAACCATGTGCGACTGAGTATCGAATTCGCAACCTCATTCCTAGCAGCACAACGTCTTGACATCCAGTGGTGTGCACTGTGTAGGATTGCTTCATTTGTGATTGCCACGAAACTATAAAAGTTCATTGCAAGTAGAGGGGAAAAATGCATATGAAAGTGCTAGTACGAACATCATTATAATAGTCATATTCTGTTGCTGGAGTATCCAGAATAGATTTTGTGACGTACGCACATTTTTTTTCCGGTGGGAGGTGTAGTATAGTAGAAGAAGAGGTATAGTAAAATAAACGAATAATACGAATAGGGAGACAATTATAGTGGAAATGAGGTGCCATCCGCTGACTAGAAAACAGGCCCTCCTCACTAACTGGCTGCGAAAAGGGCATGTAAGCGCTAAAATCTCTGCAAAATTACTTTGAAGTGTGATTTATGTTACTTGTGAATATTTTGTATACCTGTCTGTTTTTTCCCTTTTTTCTGTTGTTTTTTTTCTTTTTTCGTTTTTCTATACACCTGTACGACTGTGTAATTGGTCATATCATTATCGTTGTACCACCTCCCACTCCTGCTTGGGGCCATTTTTATGGCCTGTAGTATTTTATAAATAAATAAATAAATAAATATTCTAAGGCACAGGAGATAATTGATAATGGCTTCATTATAAACAATAACATACTTTCTGCAATAAGGCTTTTTCGAAAATGACCTATTAACGTCAATTTTGTCGCTGCTCCCGAGGAAAGTTCACAACCAATAGCGTCATAAACTTCAACCAGATCAGAACAGATCCTGGGAGGGCGGCCGGCCACTGCGGGGCAGCAGCGGGATCAACAATGACACGTACAGTCACTTCTCGAAGCGTCCTTGGTGGCTTCTGCTTCTTTGGCTCCTCTTTCAAAGAAGTATCCACAAATAGGCGCGAAATGTCCACTACATAGACTAGCTGGTTAGAACCAGTTCGTTTGTCTTGATTACGTGTCTCTTTATAGATATATAAAATGTAGGTATTGTTCTCAGCACGGTGGGGGAACGCACTTTCAACCAGGAACATCCATCCCCAATTTCCAATTTCCCTTTTCCCCAACTTTTCCCAATTTTCTCCTGTTATCCCCACCTTTTACCCGAATGAGCAATGGGAAAAGAGTCAGTAGGAGTAGAATCGTGAGAAGAGGTGGGAGCCCCTCTCATTCAGCCTGTTTCGCACGTGACATGCTCTACAATAAAGTTTATTCCTCCTCCCGCCTCCTCTCCCGCCAGCAGGCAGACGAGCAACTGCCGCACGGAGTCGTTCCTGTCAGCACGAAAGCAACAAAAAAAAAAGCGCTATCCGGTAAAGTGCGCGACATTGAGCGCGTTGGCTGTTAGTTTGAAGAGTACAGCGAGAGCGAAGCCAGCGAAGCGACCGGAGAGTTCCACAAGTGGGCGCTGTCAGAAGCTCTTCAGTTAGACTAAGCTGCCATGGCTCCCGTGCTGGGGTACTGGGACATCCGAGGCCTTGGCCAGCCCATTCGCTACCTTCTGGAGTGCGCTGGAGTCCCCTACGAGGATAAAAGGTATTCGTCCTTCTGCTTTTGCGTATCATCACGTTGTTCCGTACCGCTTTTTACAAAAGGCGCACGACGGGCAGGAACCCTTTTTGCTCGTACGCGGGCGACTTGCAAGTGCTGCGCTGATCGGGGTCGTAAAACATGGCGGCGTTTTTCTGTGGAGTCACACAAATTCGGTAGCTGTTGTCACGAAACGTCCCGAATGGCTGCAGTACAGTGCGACACTCATAGCTTACTTCCGGCGCCATGCTCAAAGGTGGGGTTTATAACGGTACATTCGAAGAGAAGCAGTTGGGTGCACTAAAAGCCTTAAAAGTTTGTACGCGTTCTTTGCAGTACCGTAGAATAGAGAAATGAGGCGTCGAGTTTAAACTTACAGGGAAAAGGGGGCTTGTAATTGGCGATAAGAGTGAAAGTTTCAGGGGGAAAATTATCCACGAGGAAATTAATAAACGTGCGTTTTAGCTCAGCTGATAGGCGTCAGTAGAAGCGCATAGAACACCGAGAAAATTTTCAGGCAATATGGGGCGATGTTTGAAGTCCATGAGTCAATTGCGACTGAACAAGAAGAAACTAAATGTAGCGCTTTAGGTGCTTGCACGGATATTTTTCGTGGCCCTGCAAGAACCAATCGATGCACGAAGTTTATTTTGGTGGGGAACACGCGTAATGCCGGGTTTGTTGTACGGGCGCAGTTTGAGAGCTGTAGGTTAAGTAGCCGTATCGGTAAAGTTACGGAGGCTGCATTTTCACCACATTTTGAAGATTATATATAGAACGATAGAAAGATTATATATAGAAACGATTATGTATAGAACGATATAGAACGGGTGGCATTTTTCAGGTTAAAAACGCGTTTTTGAATGTGAATTTGGTCTGTTAAGTTCCTGTGCTTGCGATTATTATAGGGGCGGTTTATTATATCGCGTTTTGGCCTGGTATAGTTATGTACGCATTACAGTTGAAGAAGAGAAAATTTGAAAAACAAACCAATGAATCACGATTTACGGCCGTTTTTAGCGATTAGAGAGTTCTTGTTGTATTGCGGTTAATAGAGTCAAACCCGATTATAACGAACCCGGATAGAGCGAATTGTGCTATATATCAAACAAAATAAAGATCAGTCACAAAAATACACGCGAAACATATTCCTTATAACGAACTTCACATCTGCTATATCGAACTCGGCACGCGTAGAATTGCCCGCAAAATACATGGTCTCGGAGCGGCTATTGCGATGTTAATTGGCTGCGATGGAGATGTTGAGCCTGCCATGGAGCGACGTGACTCCCTGCACTTTCCGTAACTGTTTCCGACGCGCCTGACTCGCGATTAAAAACTCTTAGTCAGCGAGTCCGGACCAAGATGGAAGCATCGATGAACTGTGAGAAGAGCTCGCCAACGTTCCCGATGGTGTGCTGAAAGGAGTGCGAGGATTGCTTGAGTGTCGCCGGCGACGTTGCCTTCACTGTAAGCCCCTCGGACGCCGACACCGTCGCCGATGTCATGGCTACTGGTGCTGCTGGAGGCACCGAAGAGGCGGAGGATGTCGCGAGTGAAAGCCGTCCGATGCTTAATGAAGCGCTTTCGGCAGTCAATGTTCTCTACCAATATTGCTTCGATATTGAAGGACACGGACTGCAACTGATGCAAATGAGGCCTCATGTAGAGAATGCTGGGGTAGTTGACGCCGCCAAAATGAAAGTGATTACAAGAATCATCGCTTTTTGGGAAAGAAGGTAGTTAAAGCGGAAAGTATACCTTTATTGCTTGCAATAAATAGATAGTTTTGTTTATGGTAACGGCATACTTTATTATGTTCGTTCCTGCATGCGGGGATGGCAGGAGGAGGGGGTGGGGTGGTGGGGGGTCCCGCGTATTGAGAACTCGTAACAAAAAACGCGTTATAGGCGGGTTTGGCTATCTAAAACTATTAGATGTATCGATCTAGTCGTGGAGCGTATTGCAGTTCGCTATAACCGGGTTTGACTGTATACTATTATTGAGGTTATGCGACGATGTCAGAAGGTGCAGGTAGAACGCTAAAAGGAGATATTTTCTGCCCTTTTCTGAAACTTAAAAACTAGAAGCGTGGTTTAATTAAACAGCCTTGAGTATCCTGGCGTGGCCGAAAGAAAGATTTTGGTGCTGCTTCATGCAAGTGCCATAAAGTGGAGCGAAGGTGGGGCTTCAGAAGCACCCTGGAAATAGAAAATGATGGGGCATATCGCAGGAGTTCCCGCACGTCGTCCTATAGGGGCGGTCGGGCGGCACGTGGTTTATTGGAGCGACAGACAGACAGGAAGAGAGACTGAAATGTTTGCGTTATCGGCCTAAATGGCCAAGGAGGGAAGGAATGTTCCAGAGCAGCTAACAGGTGCGGTGCAAGGCCAGAATAGCTACAACAGCAAAGCGTCTTGTTTTGCTTCTGTTGGCATTCCCAACAGGGTAAAGTTGCTTGAAATAACCCTATCGTACAGTTGCGTAAGTGTTACCGACTGTACCCGATGAGTTAGAACTCGCTGTGGCGTGGATTCAACAAAAGCGCATCGCAGCGAACTAGCGCACGGTACTCAAGCGCGTCTAAGCCTATAGCGATCAAAATCGCTGTTGGTTTCATCGTCAGTCCGCTTCCTTACATATACAACAGATGACTCCTTACTGGCATATTTCTTAACAAAGTTTTTTATAACCTCACAATTTTATGAAAAATTGTGAATTATATTCAGAAATACCTGCCAATTCCTTAACACTTCTTCCAAATATGACCTAACGTGGCCTGACCAAGTACATCATGCCCGATTGAAGATCTCTCGGTGTTAGGTTCGATGTACCGATTAAACCACTTATTACTGGTGCGCACGAGGTAAACGTTATACTAGTCGCTAATTTTTCCTTACCTTGAATATTGCTGTTTAGTATGTAAACGAGAGAACAAGATTGATCCCGACCGGCTCTATAGTTTCTTAAAAAATCTTTACCTTTCGTTTGGGCAATATTAAGAAAATTATTTTTAAGCCAAAGGTTTCACTCTCTGAAGCTGCACCCGGGATATAACGTGGGACGTAGTGGAAGTCTCTAGATAAATTTTCACCATCCACAGATTTTTAACCTGCGCCTAAATCTTTACGCAACAGCGTTTTAGTTTTTCACCACAATCTCACAAGCAAAAAGCGGCCAGCGCCGCCTTAATATTGTCACGAAGCCAAGGACGACGCAGTTGTTTGGAAAAGAAACAAGTTTATTGGAGCGAACTTGTGCTCCCCTAACAACTGAAAAGAATACAGAGGCGGCGAAGCAGCGGTCAACAAAGTGACTTGCGTCAGCGAGCGTCGCAGAATCGAATGCCCCGGCGTCCGCACTGCAGGCTTTTTATCTTTCGGCGCGCGTGGTTCTCAAAACGTCGATTCGCATCGAGAACATAGTAGATCCAAGAAGATTATTCTGGGCTGTTCACGTTAGATCGGAATGCTCTCCCTATCACAACAGATAACACATGCGGCACAGAAAGAAAGAATGGAACACCCGCTTCCCTTGGCGCAGAGATAACACAGACCGGCGCAGCCGGGCGGTAAAAGCAAAACACAAATAAACAAACCAAATGTATGGTTCGCGGCAATATGTTCAATATTCGAATCAGAAAGGTCTATATTTCGGAGTATAATTGTATTACTCTATGCTGAACTCTGTTGTTTATATTTATCCTTTGTGTATTTTCATGCTGAGAATTCCCTTGATCTTCTTTGACAAAAATTAAAACCTTGAGGTGATATAATATTTACGTGTGAAGTTTTCAGTCGGAATATAGGCCCGGAAAAACTTTGGTGCGCTAACTTTACGTAAGAAGCAGTGCTTGCTTTGTAACAGCATCTTTCCTTGGTGTGTCGCATTTTCACCCAATGTTCTTTTTACTTCAAAAAATGAAACTGGCTCCGTCCAACGACGACGATAGTTAAAACGCTAAGATTTCTTGCGGGCGAAAATCAAATGGCGAAGTGCCAATTTCAGAGCCGCTGCCATCAAAATCAAAGCGCCGACGATCAAAGTGCAAGCCGCCTCAGAGTCATAGTCCAAGCGTCAACAATCGAAGTGTAAACTTTGTTTGTGTTTTGATCACTCTGTTTGACTAATAACTTTACTATTATTAGTAATTATTATTATTCCTATTGTCATCATCATCATCATCATCATCATCATCACCCCCCACCATAATCATTGTCATTATGCGCCCTACCACTGTGTAAATTTGGCTTTCTAGCAGTGCGTCTTGGTTACAGCACCGCCATCAGTGAGGTCAAGAAAGCGTCGCTTTAAAAGAAAAGAAAACAGGTTAGGGTGAAGGTAGCCGGCGTTACATTGTGTTTATCGGTGTAACAACATTTTTTAGTAATAACCATTACGATATATCATATATTTTCAGGCTCAGCATATCCTATAAAAGCATTCAGTCGAAGCAACAGGCGTCTGTAATTACTTTTCGTATGTCCCTGTAATAAATCGTCTACATAAAATATACAGCCCAGAGAAGTGTTTCTGTTTGTATTACGAAGTCAAATAGCTCTTGTTTTATCTAATTGCAATGTATGGAGTTATTACACTGAATTAATCGAGGCTAACGGCTGTTTGCTGTAATCCCGAGTCGAAGGCCACTTCCAGAGGTGCACCGTTTGCCATATCTCCTAGACGCAAGTTCATTGGCGTATTTTTCTCCGAAATGAATATGAATGTAATATTTAACTTTAACTACTGTAAACATATTTAGTTCTGTGTAATTATCGGGCGGGAGGAGCTGTATAGATACAAATATGCAGCTTCGAAGCCAAGTGAAGTGTTGTTGAGGGCGGCTAATATTCTAAGGCGAAGCCCTCAGGTGGTTCAATCAGAGAAAAACCGACGTTGTTCTTGTAGTTGTTCTGCGGTACAGAGGATGTACGCTGCTGTAAAGAGGAACTAAAAAGAACACATTTAAGTTCATATGGGATTCGAACTCTGGTCTCCAGGTAAAGCCGAGTGCGTTGCCGCCGCGCTGCCTTGCGTGTGTGCAACGTGACATGGGAATGCGACGGACCGTCTTTTTTTTTCTTTTAATGCATGGAAATTTGAGAAAACCTCAGACAAGACAATTAACACCCAATACAAACACTACAAAAGACAGGAAAGCGTAAGGACGTAAGTATAACAAAGACCGACGCCATTTCAGGAAATGCCGAGCTTGTACCTACAAGGGAACGGAATTGCGCGGCCGCTGATGGAGTCAGTGGTAGTAGATGAGTCAGTACAGACGCCAGACAGCGACATCAACGTCGGTTGTTGAGCTCAATGGGTATTTAATGCTTTCGCATTAAAAAACAAAAAAGAACAATGCGTTCTATACAAGCGAGACCAAGGGAGGACTGCCGGTTCGTCGTGTGGTGTAATAAAAGGTATTTTACTGAGCTAGACTGATAACATAACCCATTTTAGCTATTATATTACATGCTAAGGTGTCGATTAAGAAGCGTAGGCATTTTAAAACATGCGATGATGTTACGTTTAGTATGACCCATTCTGGGGTGCTCCTTTTATATATTGTTGCAGATAACCACATATCTTCGAAACATCCCACGCACAGTGTGCTGATGGCGGGTTTGCGCGTGGTATAGAGGGCATAAACGTTGCACCTCTGGAGCTCCATAGTGAAGTTTCGTTCCATACACGTGGCAAATATCCGGGAAGCCTGCCGCCGTTTCATGCTAGCAGGCAAAACTTCAGGGCACGACGCGCAAGGCCAAGCTTAAACAGGGTGGCAGGTGCCCTTTGACAAACACACCAAGCACAAAATAGGCACGTGCTGTGGTCACGTGATTTGTCTCCAAATCGTGAAATTTGTAACGCGCGAAACGCAATTTAAAACGTAATTTATTTGGAACGGTTGAAGAAACCTCTTTACAAAAGCAGGGCTTAAAAAAATACCCGAGATATTCCATTCTACGAAAGTGCATGAGCTGCGAAGCTTTTTAGCCAATTACAAAGAGGTTGCCGAAAATTTAGGTGAAGCGTATCGCAAGTTTTATTTGTCTTGAGAGATGACGGTGATCATCCCTCAGTAAGACGCATTCATATAAACGCACGCACTTTTGTTTTGACAAGACTGATTATAAAAATGGCGCTGTTGATAACTAATCCATTCCAAATTCATATCAAAGGGAGGAAATATATAAAAATAACGTCGAAATTAGGCTTTGGGCTGCGCATGGCTTTGGTGGTGAACGAGGGATGATAAAACACGCACCATGGGATGTTCGTTTTACAACGCTTCGCGTTTTAAAGGCACGTGGAACGTCGGCAGTTTCCGCTCGCGGACATAAAAAGCGCGTAGGTGTCGGGACCCTCACCATACACTGTATTTCTAACGCGCAGGAAAGCTTAGGTAGATTCTAACGCGCAGGAAAGCTTATGTAGAAAAAATAAAAAAAACATATTTTGGCACCGTTTCTGCCCCGCAGATCTCGTACTTGGAACAGGGTAATTTATTTGACGAATGAAAATGTAGCGGAAAACATCCCTTGAGCTTCATAAGCTTGGTTATCCAGTTCCTGTTGACATTGAAACTGGAGAAAGTTTCAATATGTGTGTGCGATTTAAAGTGCCTTGATCTTTCAGGAATGGGTGCACCAAGAGTTACTTATATGATGTTGACGACCTTTTTTAATTGAACTGGAACTGGATTTTGGGCGGAGTCGTGTTTGTAGCAATGCTGCTGGCCACTTTAAAGCCGTTTTTGATTTTGAGGCAGATTGTAACGCGCACAGAAATTTGAAGGCTACTCTTATTTAAAAAAGTGGGCGTTATAATCGCGCAAATACGGTAAACGGCGCTTAAACGACAGTCTGCACTGAAATGTTCATTGCGCGATGCAGACACATTGCTCCGAAAGCGGAAATTTGACGCACCTGTCTGGAATATTAATGGTTTTTTTTTTCTGCCGCACGTGCCGCTGCATGTACCGCTAGTTGCTGAACCGGGGGCTGCTTGTGCCGTATAGGACAGGTCGGCGACTCCGTGGCATCCGGTGCCGGCCCAGCTAAGCGCATTTCCATGCAGCTTGTCGGATACTGTACTTGCTGTCTGCGACGAACACTACCGATAACGCCAAGCTTGGGAATTAGGGCATGCAATTGCGCAAACGTGCGCGTTTTTGGCTGGATAACTCAAAAGCACTATGTTCTCAAACCGCAGGTGCGACAGATTATTCCACGTTGCCGACCAGAATTAAAACGAGATATCCGGTGAGCCTTTCATGGCTTGATGAAGGGGCGAGAATCTCGCATATTGGCTGAATTGTGTGGAGGGCGTTGGCGGTGAATGATCGGTTGCCTTATTTCAAAGCAAGAGTGTGTATTCAATGGCCAGCCACAGTAGGTCGATCCCGAGAGCCTCCTTGGTCAGCCTGTGTGAGCAAATCTGAATATCAAAATGTTCCCTTCGCCGAAAGTATCAGTGTCCTATGCTGTAAAGAACATTGGTTACAAACCACCTGTAAAATAATTTTGAAGACCCAATAAAATAAATAAAGTTTCGCCTGCTTGAATATTTCTCGTGGCCAGCGTCCTTGTAGTAAGCGGATGCGTTAAGGTGGCGGTTGATTTTCCGCAACCATGCACATCGCTCTCGCTCATTTCCATCGCGGCATGGCGGCCGTGAATGCCTATATATCATGCATCGGACCTGGTAAAAAGAAAGTTAAAGAAAACCAACTACTGTGGCGTCTTTCCCTGATTTCTCGATGCAGTGCTGAATAGTTCTAGTGTGGTTGCCGCTTTTCTGGTGAGGCGAAACGGGAAAACACCCCTGTGTTGAAGATTTTGGCGCACGTTAACGATCTCCTGGTGGTCAAAATTAATCCGGAGCCTTCCACTGCTGCGCGCCTCATCATTTGTTTGGTGTCTCCGAGTTAAAGCTCACAATCAATCAATCAATCAATCAATCAATCAATCAATCAATCAATCAATCAATCAATCAATCAATCAATCAATCAATCAATCACCAACCAATCAATCAACCAACCAATCAATCTAGTGTGAAAACCAGTCAGCAAAACGCCCCGCAGTCTGTACGCAACAAGACCTAAAATTTTATGGCTCTTGAGCAGTGGAAAGCTGCGTTGCTCAGCTCGGACCCGGAAGATCAGCGACAGTTGGTACGACGGGCCATGAGTGCAGCCCGAGCTACAGGGGCCCTGGAATAGGGGGCACCTCCCCTCCTCAAGCAAACGACACCCTTACCTAACCAGCGTAAAATAAAGTTATCCCTCCTCCCCCGCCTCCTTATGACGTCAACGACGGGAAGGGCGCCGGCGCTGAAGGGCATACATTATCGCTCAAAATGAAAACGTGCTCAATTCCGCATGGCTGTGGATGTGGTGGGTGTCATGTCATTGTAGACAGCGAAATGACGCGGCAACGTGTGCCACTGTCGCGCCCCTTTTTCTCATCAGTGAGCAGCAATTCTAAGTTTAAAGAAGGAAGGAGAGATTAAAGTAATTGAGATTGGGATGGCTCCTGGCCTGCAGGAAAAAGGGAAGGGAAGGAAATTCGAAGTTCAATATCAAAGCAGTTTGTTCGTATCTTCACAATATAAACTATGAGCCGGCGATAGATCAGTTAACCTTCGCATTAATCGATTAGGCTTTAATCACGCATATTTTGTTTCAGTCAATATGTAGAAGGCGCGTAAGAAAAAAATGCGCCCACCTCCCCGCGAGGGGAACCCTGTGTAGATGCGACGCATCGTGGGGTTCACTTGGTGTTGCCGTTGGATTGATTCTGAAATCGCGTGAAACGTGTCGGGAACGCGTATGATTATTATGTTTTATGATTATTATTATTATGTTTTATTGGCCAATCTTGGTCAATCTCTCTAATTGGTATGTTGGGGCTTCGCTGTCACAACGACCTTTACTCCACCATTGTTGCTGTAAGTGGGAGCTTCTTTTCTTTTATTGCAAGTGTTAATCATTTGCCCCATCATGCGTTGTATCAGTAGCTTCTTGACGTAGTTTGAATGAGTCAAGGATATAAGGCGCGTTCATAGCATTTGATTCTGTCTCGGTTTTGTGAGCACCATGTACCTCGCGTTCCGCCCACAGGGTCGTGGGATCAAAACCGGGCGCCGGTAACTATTATTTTTTTGTAGTGTAGCGGGAGGGGTGTGGACGAGAGAGGGGCATCGGAGAGGAGAGGGGGTGAGCGGCGGAGAGCGCAGCTCGCGCGGCGAGGAGAATGGGGGAGGGGAAGACGACAACAACGCCGACGCTGCATGGACAAGGCGAGTAATGAAATGCAGTCGCATCTAAAATCGACCACAAGTATAAAATTCTGCATTAGCATGTCAGGGGTAATTCGGTGTATAACTACAATCCGTCGTATGCCGCAGCAGGCAAGGAGGGAAGTACGCTCAGGCTATTCAAGAGAAGAAATCTGCTATCTGGGGACAAAAAAAGGAAGAAAACTGTTTGTTTTTTCCTCCAAGATATAAGATTTGTGCAGAAAATAGAAGGCGGGAAAACAGGTATTCCCGCACGAGGTCGCGGGTTCGATTCACGGCCGCGGCGGCCGCTTTTCTGATGGAGGCGAAAAGCAAAAACGCCCGTGTGTACGAGATTTCGGCGCACGATAAAGATCCCCAGGTGGTCAAATTAATCCGGAGCCCTCCACTGCGGCGCGCCTCATCGCCTGCGTTGCGTCGGCGCGTTAAACCCCACAATCAATCAACAGGCATTACCACTGTTCTGGCGTCGGATGCACCAATTCTGCAGGTAACAGACCATTATTCAGCTCGTTGCAGTGATGGCGAGCGCTATCCTCGTTTGAGGAATAGTGCAAGTGACGTTACCGGTTACCGGTTACCGGTAGAAAGATCTCAACAAGCCTAGAAATGCAATGTTACCCTTCAACAGGCGTCTGCGGTGCTATAGACGAACTTCCTTCTCAAATGATTTCAAATGCAGCATGTCCTTATCACGTGTCCTTTAAAAACACCTGTCAAACGCTGCATGCTTCTCAGGTGTTTGTTTTTATACACCGGCGCAACCGATTAAGCGAGCAACTAATCCGTGAGAGCATGTTCATATGTGGAGGCAATTTTTTTTTCAATCCACACCAAGCCGAAATGAAAACTACTTTTCGTGTTACAATACAGACTTGGTAGGGCACACCAGCGTAAATTTCGGGGTCGTATAAAGCGCACGTACCAGTTCCTTTAGTTCCGGTCACCTGTAGCGTCACACGAACAAGTAAACTTGGGTAAGCGACGGCACGCACTGTCAGTCGATGTGGAAGCGCACCGAGCAGTGGTTATGAAGTTTGTTGTGGAGGAGAGAATGGTCCCACAACAAACGCACCCCTCTTATTTAAATGCATCGTTCGGGGATTGACCGAATCACGCTTGCAAAAGCGTCGTCCAGCACTGTCGACAGAACGCATGCACTTTAAAGGGGCCCTGAAAGGCATTTTGAGCACACTAAATGAACTAGCGCAACCGTTAGATTGGGTCGTCAACGTCCTCTGTGCCAAGTATTACTCTTTTACGCGCAGCGGAAAGCTCACACTTTTGTTGCAAAGTTTGTCGTTTTTTTTCTCAGCCTTTCCTTCGTTTTTTTGGACACCGCCATCTTCACATGTCTACATCATCGATTCCCAGATGTTCGTCATGAGCTAGACATCCTGCTATTGGGCGGCTTTTTCACGCACTTCCGGCAAAGAGATGAGTCGTCTGCTCAGCGTCGGCTCGCCGGCTGATCTGCCAGCGGAGTGCCGGACTGCTTGGGCATTTTACGACAACCGAAACAAGTGTAAAACAAACGCTTAACCGTTTGTATTAAATGCAACACGGCCATAACACGACATGGATATTCTTACCTGAGTACGTTCCAAAAAGAAAGCGTTCAAGCCCCGTGGCACTTCTTTCGTGCAATCGCAGAGAACGCCCTGAGCCGAATGCCCGGGTTTGACGCATACATTTTATTCACTTCAAAACAATCCAGAGATGCTTTTCAAACGAATACAACGTCACAACATGCTTTGAAAGTCTGAACCACGATTGACAGAGGATGGGTTGCCTCCTGCCCGTCGTAAATTCGGTACTCACCTCGCGCGCGGTTTGCGGGGACGAACAGCAACTCACTTAACTCTGGCGCACAAGCCGATGGCTTTAGCCACGCACACTGCACATACGCCATGCGAGATGAGTCGTACGTCGCTCGAAAAAGGGTTTCCAGACCATGGAAGAACTATCCACCCGCAAAAGCACAACGTCGCATTTCATCGCGAAACAAAGGCGTCCACAACACACACACCATCGCCTCCGTAATCCCAAACGCATCTCGCACTTCCCAATGGAGTGGGTGGTACGCCTGCAGTGCCCACATGTCGCGAGGGGGGGCCCCCTCAAGCTAAACCCGGGGATCACGGAACCGTAACTGACTTCGGAGCGGTTTGTCCTGTTGCCAAGACAACCGATGTTTGAGTTTGTCAAAGAGAGAGAGAAAAACTTTTTATTAAAGGGAAAAGTGCAGAGAGGTTTGCCGACATCAGTTCCCGGCATGCTACTCTGCGGGAAAGGAGGGGGGGAAAAAGGTAGTAGGTGTAGAGAAGAAAAGGAGAGTAAGTAGTGAAAAAAAAAATTGATCCTTCTTCAGGGTATTGAGTTCAAAGGCTCTTGAGATGGAGGAACGACTACAATTTCGTGGACACACCAATGTCCTGGAGGAATTCGAATAGCGCGGACAAGATTTTGCGCTGAGCGGAGGGAGAGGGCCATGGTCCAAGTCCCAAATTTTTGGGTCCAGGGTGGAGGCAATCAATTTTATGTTGTAAACGGCACCTTGAGTCGGCATAGGCAGAGCATTCCAGTAATATGTGTTCAACAGTTTCAAGTGAACCACAATTGTCGCAATATGGGCTTGATGTCTGGCCGATCCGATGTAGATAGGAATTTGTTAGTGCTGCATTAAGACGAAGTCTATGCAGCAACGTCTCCAAGTGGCGGGGTAGACGCTCTGGCAGCCGCATTCTGACATATGGGTCTATGGAATATAAAAAGCCGTAATGATGCTGCTGCAAGGACCATAAACGGTTCCTTTCCGACAGAGCTAGTGCCTTCGTCATTGTGGCGGCATCATGCTTCGTGAAGAAAATTTCTTTCTTTTTCTCATTTGTAGGCCCCTGCGGGCAGCCTCGTCCGCTTTCTCATTTCCCATGATGCCGCTGTGGCCTGGGAGCCTTTGGGAAGGTAACGCGATGTCCAGCGACGTATGCCAGATGGTGCAAATACTTTACGTCGCGCTGGACATGTTCGTGAAAGCTGAAACAGCTAGCGCGTTGTAAGCTTTGAAGTGCTGCTCTCGAATCAGAGAAAACGGTCCAACATGTCGGCGGCTGGCGTAGAATATATCGAAGTGCTTCTTTAATCCCGTAGAGCTCCGCCGACGCAGGCGAAGTCGGTCGCTCAAGCCGATATGAAATGCTTTTTCACTTGATGGAATGAAAATTCCCGAGGAGCTGCACTCAGGTGTTGCCGATCCATCGGTATAAATGTGAGTAGTTCCCGAGTAAAATCTGTTAATGTGTGCAAGCGTCATCTGCAGCAGGCCAATTTGAGGTATATGTTTTTTGATCAATTCCGGGTATGAATGATTTTATCCGTAGAGGCGTCAGATTCCAGGGCGGGAAGTTCCGTGGCATGGTCGGCGGTGCTTGAGTTGGAATTGGGGCATTAATATTTTTTATTGTTTGTCCAAAGCTAGAATTCGGATTTTGAACCGCAATACGGGACAGGAAATGGGTTCGTGCATGTAGCGTATGCCTCAAATGAACGCGGAGCGTTTCTTGGAGCCGTAGCACGTCCAAGGGGAGGCAACCTGCTTCAGCAGTTGTCCCAGAACATGACGAGCCTTTCGGAAGTCCGAGGCATTTTCTGAGGCAGTTATTTCTCGCCGCCTCCAGCTGTCTTTTGCTTGTAGGTGTCAGTTGCTGCAGGACAGGAAGGCTATAGCGCAACAGGCCATCCACATACGCCTTGAACAGCAAAACCATGGAGCGGCAATCGCTACCCCAGTGGCTGCCAGCAAGATACCCAATAATTTGCGATGCTGTTGATATTCGCTTCCGTAGCCTCTGCACTTCAGGGGCCCAGGAGAGGTTTCTGTCTAAGAGAATACCAAGATATCTTTGGGTCCGTCTGTAATGCAGAGGCCGACCACCCAGGATTAAGGGATATCTATCCATGCATTTGCGAGTGAATGCCATGGCGACGCTTTTTTCTGAGGAAAGATGGAGTCCTTTAGGCCAGGTACGCAGATATTTTGCAAGCGCCTTCTGAAGTTTGTTTTGCGTTACCCTCCGGGATTTTGATGCACTCCAAATACAGATGTCGTCCGCATAGAGAGTGATCTTGACGCCACGGGGGAGAACACGCTTCAGGTGGATGAGCGTGAGTTTAAAAAAGTAAAGGGCTTAATACAGCTCCTTGAGGTACTCCTCTTTTTATTTCATGATATGATGTTGGGCCTTCTGCCGTGCACATGAAGAGTTTTCGTCCTTCAAGGTAATTTGAAACCCATACGTATAATCTTCCGCCTAGTCCAAGTGCAATAAGGGATGATAGTATGGCATCGTGATAAACGGAGTCGAATGCTGATTTAACGTCTAGAAACACTGCGACGGGTACATGTCCAGAATGTAGTTCTTCTTCAACAGACGATACAAGGGCAATGATGTTGTCAATAGCCGATCTGTTTTGCCGAAATCCATTCATTTGAGGTGGATAAATTTTTTTGGTTTCCATGTACCAAGTGACCCTCTTAAAAATCATTTTTTCCATTAATTTTCCAACACAGCTGAGCAAGGCTATCGGTCGAAAGGAGTTGTAGCTTGTCGGTGGTTTTCCAGGTTTTAAGACAGCAGTGATTTTCGCCAGTTTCCAACCAGAGGGGACGATGCCATGTAGCCATGCTCTATTGTAATATTCTAGAAGACGTAGACGGGAGTGCTGAGATAGATGAGAGATTGCGTCGTAGGTGATTTCGTCATAACCAGGAGAGGAGCGTTTTCTGACGTCGGAAATCGCTGCGTTGAGCTCCTCTATTGTAAACGGAAGGTCCAAGGCAGGTGAAGCAGCTGGCGGAGGAACGATATCGTTGAACTGTGAGCGCATGTGCGTCGACGAGGTTGCCGACAGGAGCTTGCAATACTGTTCAGCTGCTTCCATCTGGGGAAAAGTTTTCGTGCAGCGATAGCGCCCTGAATGGGTGCAGCTGCGAGATATTGTTGCGCATGCCCTTTACAACGCGCCAGATGTGCGACGAAGGTTTGTGAATGTCTAAATTTGCGCAGAAGTCTTGCCATCGCTGCCTTCGTAACTTTTCTAAATGGCGCCTCACATGTCTCTGTGCCTTGCGGGCTTGTTGCAGGTCTTCTAAAGTTCTGGTGCGTCGCGCCTTCCGCTCCGCACGCCTGCGAATGGCTCGTAATCTCTCATATTCCTCATCTGTCTTGATGTTCAAACGCCTTCGCATCACACACGACGATTCCTTAAGGCAGCGAGCTATGGTTGGAATGAGGTCATCATCTGTAGTCGCAGCAGTAATCAGCTGATCTACACTGTATTCATAGGTGTCCCAGTTGGTGCACTTCATTTTAATTTCCAGTCGGGGCGCATCTTTACCGAGGTAGGATAGTAAAATCGGGTAGTGGTCGCTGCCCCTAGTTTCCATGTCTGTGTGCCATGAAAACCTTTGAGCGCTGCGGCTTGAGACAAATGAAACGTCAATGCAGCTGCTGACTGTCGTGTTTTTCATATATGTGATGCTTCCATTGTTAAGGGCTCAATAGAGTGTCTCATCATTAGCTCGGATAGTTTCACTCCGCGGGAACTTGTATATGCGCTGCCCCAGATCTCATGGTGCGCGTTAAAGTCTCCGCAAATAAGGTAAGGCGGGGCCGTGCTGCTTATTATACTTTGTAGCCTTGAGGCATCGAAACCGTTGCCTGGTTCTATGTATGCAGCGATGAATGTGAAATATTGAGTGCCGATCATGGTTTTGGCACATACGTATTCTTCAGTTTCATGAGTAGGAACGGCAACTCTGGCTACAGGCACGTCATTGCGGACGGCAACAAAAAACCGACTTACGCCGTTAGAGCGTTGCGAGTGTAGTAGATGGTAATTTTTTTAAACTAAAGTCATCTTCAACCCGAGATTCGCATATTACATAAAAGGAAACCGAATGTACGTACAAGTTTGCCGAAAGTCGGCGAGCTTTGATCGTAGTCCACGTGCATTCCATTGGAAAACTGTACAGGGTCTTTTAGATTTGCGTTGATAAACGGTTTCAGGGTGCAGGTGTCCGACAGAAGTCATTTTCGTTGGTCTCCGGAGCCACGCCGCAAAGCCGAGGAGAGCAGCCACAAGATGTTCTAGGGACAAGACAGCTTCTACTTCAGGAATACGTTCGTAGGAGGGGTTAAGCACGCAGCAGAGCCTTTATGGCCGCAAATAGCATTGGGGATCAAGATGCCAGTAATGTCGGCCGGTGTGTCCGGACCTGCCTTTCTGCGATTCTCCGTGCGTGAAACGTCGACTTGCTTGGTAACTTGCACCCTGCGAGAGCGCGTCACGTGTGACCTGAGTAGTCTTGGTGGTCCGCTGGTCCTGTGTGGCTTGCGCGTAAGACTTGCTGTCATAGCTTCACTTTGAAGCGGAGGGTCATTTGTAGGCACAGCCAAGGCTGAAAGGACAACTTCTGGGTTCGATGGGTGGTTGCGTCGTGCAGGAGCTTTCCCTTGTATTTGCTCGACACTGCGGGCAAGTGTAGATGCCTTTTTCTTTGGGCAAGCCCCGTACGACGCGGGATGTGGGCCATTGCAATTTGCACATCGGGGTTGGTTGCGCGAAGTGCAGTCCTTGTGTGTGTGCTCTCCAGAACAGATCTTGCAGGCGGAGTTTTCCCCTGCAGTTCTTGGCGATGTGCCCATGTCGCTGACATTTGAAGCACTGCCCACAGCAGACCAACGTATTCTGTGACGGGGAAGCTATAAAATCCAAGGAACACTCGAGCTGGCAAGGAGAGCCTGGCTCTGAACTCCAAGATGGACGGAGCGTCGACGACTTCAGCCAGCTGGTTTTCATCTCGTGAGTAGTGACTTGCCGACGAGCAGATGTCACACTTGATCGTGCAGGTAGTTCCCTTAGTTCCTCATCCGTGTACTCGAGGGGTACGCCTTGAATTTTCCCCTACGTCGCCATGTATGACTGCGGCACACGCGTCTCGACTGCCGTACCAGCAAGGGTGGATATACGAAGGAGTCGGTTTACGGCGCTGAGCGACGACAGGGTCACAATAAGGCTGCCATCTTTGTTCAGGCGATGGGTCAAAATTTTTTCTTGCGCCGTTGCCACGACCTCAGACGCCAATAAGTTGGGGTTCGCTCTCCACAAACTGTAACCTTCGGCTGGTTTGAAGATCACGGGAATTCCGGCGGCTCGCTTTTTCTTGTAAGTGACCATTGTGAATTCTCCTTCATTTATTTCCGTGTCAGTCGTGTCAGAAGACGCATTTTGACTGTCGGGTTCTCGGTCAACAGCACGCTTTTTAGAGACTGGCGCATTTTCCCGGTTATCCTCACAATTGAAGTCATGTGGAACTGCAGGAATACCTTGATGCGGTCCACTTGGGGTAGGCAGAACCTGGTTAGTGGAGTCCATTACGGCACCATGCAGCGCAGGTGATGGCGGCACCCTGCTCAACTGCAGGGCCCGCTGGCAGCTGCGCTGAAGCCGTTTGACGCGGTGAGCCCGCCTTTTTGAAGTCACTGGATGGTCGTAAGGAGGCAGGGCGAAGGATTATAGGCACTGCGAATAACCACGGCTACAAAAAACCAAAAAACTGCAGAGCGGCGAAAGCAAGCAGCCGGTTCAGCCGATCTTCCGAGATTGTCAAAGAAATGGCGCTCGCTCCAGCGCTAGAAAGCTCAGAGCCGCGGCGGAGAATGTTTTGCCACCGTTGCCGCTCTCCACCACGCGTCGCCCCAAGCTGAACTGGTCACATGATTGAAGCGTTTTGTGCACGGGTTCTGTATCGGTTCAAAATGTCTTTTTCACATGCCGCCGGCAGGAATTACCACCGCCGCAAAATAAGACCCGGCACCAGCGGGGCCACATCTGATACGGCGCTTTTTGGATAAACAGTGCGCGGTGCATCAAGGGAACGAGCGCACGACCCTCCCCGTGCGGCTGCGAGTTCGCCGCCGATAAAAAGTCATGTGCCGCCAGCAACGTACACCGCGAAAGGGCAAGGCCAGGCCGCCGCATACATGCGACCAGATTTTTCGTTCGCTTTTCCAGCCTTGAGCGGAGTGCGGCGGGATTCATGGTGTCAACAAAGCTTGCCCGTAGCAGACGACAGTCTGGGCAGCGCAATAGCGGAAGTACGTCACCGCTGCGGAGCGCAGCATCATGGGAGGCAAGGCTCGCGCGCCGTCAACAGCGGAGAGTAAGTCGAAAGGAGGAGGAAACTCGGAGCGACGATAATGCGCGGTTTTTGATTTACGATTTCTCAGCTAATACTCATTGCTTTAACAAAATTCTTGCGGGAGGAGATTGCAAATAAATTGCTTTATTTGGGTGCATGTACATCCATGCATCGGCGGAAGGTATTTCAGGACCCCTTTAATTGTTGCCCGGCCCGGGATATAGCGCCGCAACGTTTATGTTTTAGCCGGCAGTAGTGATTTCAAATCGTGATGTCTGTGGCGGCCGACATCGCCAGGGCTATGTACGCAAATCAGCGCGTGGCGTTTCACTCCGTGTCCCCGCCTGCCGCAGGTACGGCTTCGGCAGCGCCCCCGAATTCAGCCGGGACGCGTGGCTGTCCGAGAAGCACAAGCTGGGCCTGGACTTCCCCAACGTGCCGTACTACATCGAGGGAGACGTGAAGCTGACGCAGAGCATGGCCATCTTGCAGTACCTCGGTCGAAAGCACGGACTCGCCCCCAAAGACGAGGCCACGCAGCTCCGCGTCGACGTTCTCCAGCTCACAGTGCGTTCGGGCCTCGGACGTAACCGAACCACGACATCTAGCTGCGCATGCGGTTGCGGGCGCCGCCGTTACTTTTGGTGGCTCGCACTTATCGCAGGTAGCGCTTCTAACGGATGTGGCAGGGATGACAGGCTCAACTCCAAATAGGTACAGGTTAGCACTCGGGGGCAGCTACAGAAGCGCTAAGTCACCGGACGGTCGCTCACCCGCATAAGAAAAGATACTGAATTTTGTCAACATCACAATCAAAGAGCGACCTTTTAAGTTTAAAAGAGAAGAGCGCGGGGTGTATACAAAGCAAGCGTCTCGCTATCATCGCGGGTGTGCTTTGTGATTAACAGTGTTGGACAAGAGCGTCTCCGGCGACCATGGCTGAAATAGCCACCGATGGTGCTTTTCGTATACCCCGCTACGAGTGCTCTACTTTGATTCTAATTTCTGGCTTAACTGGGCCGTTTAACATACGTGTTCTGTTACTTGATCAAGCGGCCTGCAGTGGTTTGAGAGAGAGAGAGAGAGAGAGAGAGAGAGAGAGCGTTCGCTAATGAAGCTGGTGATGAAACCCGTCCTGATCTGCTTGGCTTGCTGCGCCAGATGAATGCGGTGACGATGATGATTGTAATGAGGATGAGGTGCACATATGCTGCTAACTATTTACAAGGTGTGATCAAGAATTATGTCTTTTAGGTACGCCAAGAAGACTTTCGTAGCACGAGAGGCATGGTTGTAACAACTCCAAGGAACTAAACGTCCCTCAGCTCCCTTCCTACGTAGAGGTGACCGGTTGGAAAAAAACATACGAAAATTTAGAACGGAAAAGCTGTCTTTCTCTCTCTTTTTTACCACGGACTAACACTGAAAAAAAAAAGTCCTCCTGGGAATATTGTTGCGATGCGACCAATCTGCAGTGACGGAAATGCTGTCTGAAATCAATGCCTTGTCATGAAATCATGTGCATATTTGAGATCGCAGCTCTGCTGGGACGTTTTGGATTCAACATCTAACAATTATTCTTTTCAGTGTTAACGAAAAAATTCATCGGGCACGTAAGTCACTTACTTCATTTTAAGGGGAAAGCCAGCGGTTATCGAAGGTTTTCCCACTTGCTGCATTGTGTTTGCGGTGCCATCACGTTCATCTGCCATGCGGCATGAATCCGGATAATTCTTGTTCCATGCTGACACAGTACTGGGTTAGCGCTGTAGTTACCACGCTTGGCTGCAGCTCTGGCGACCCGCGTTCAAATTACATGCGAATCCAAATAAGTTAAATGTGTATTTTATTTACTTATTTTCATTTTACAGCGGCCGCAATTTGGTTTGATTCGTGTAGCCGCCAGCAACAACAGCCACTTATCGCGTTTGATGAGACATCTACTGCTTTCGCCTAAAGAAGTATATTGAGTTTTTATAGATCTGTGGGGAATCGTCTTTACTCAGTTTTTTATATTTTTCTGAAAAAAAAAAACGCATGCAAGAATAGTTGTTTCTTTCACACCCCTCGAAATTTCATCAGAACTTACGTCTCTATAGTCCTACGCAGAGGCCCGCCCAGATACGCAAGACATCAAAGTGCCACGTTAAGCCTACACTACTGCGCATACCTGACAGTTTGCACAGTCTAGCTTAGCTTTACGAACCCGCAATCATGCATTGAAAAACTCTTTACATGGAGGCTGCTTTCATTCGATATTTCGTGGTTGGCACAACCGGACAACTTGTAATTTATTTTCAGAAAAATGTTCGTCCTTTTCACAGCGACCCGCCAGTAGTTTGCAGGGTCGTTGTTGCGTCCTCGTTGCATACGGAGAGTGCCATTCTCATGATATTAATAACTTAATTTTGCCCGAACCTGGATTATTAGTGTGGTGCATGTACCCCTCAGAGACGCAGAGTGGCCGCCCAACAGGCTTCGGACGGCGATATTCCGTTTCGAGGTTGGTACAGGCCAGGCACTGCCGTTGCGATGCAGCACGCTAATTAAACGCATTGATGTGCCGCGCCCCGCCTCGAAACCGACATAAAAGTTACAAAATTACTGTTTCTTATGAAAAAAAGGCTTTGAATCGATCTAGGAGAACATTCAAGCGTAATTGTTAGGATTTTTTGGGGAAAAGTTTGGCACTCCTGGGGTTAGAGCCCAGGCTGTACACAGCCAAACCCGTGGTTCTACCCAGTGAGCCACTGAGGGCAAACAGCGTGAGCTCTTTTAAAAGTCGCTCAAAACAATAGAAGGAGTGTTCGAAGGGAACCAGTAGGTGGCACTAGCTCCGTACAGGAAGCGCCCAGCTTGTACCCTCAAGGGAACAGAATATTGCCTCCGGACAGCGTCGCAATAGGAAATGCCGCATGTGTAAGCCAGGTCAAAAGAGTGTCAAAAAAATGTGACACCTCTGCCGGGTAACAGGAGTCCCTCGAGATTTCTTGTGTTTTACAGCGGAGTTACATGTATATGCGCACTTCGTGTATTTTAATCTACGTGGCGAAAACGTTTGAACGCCTTCTGGGAGAAGCCAAATCAAACATAGGTATGTGCTGACACCTAGCGAAAGAATGAGGAAAAGCTAGGGAAACCACACCTGCTACATATCGTTCCGCACTCCGCTGCGATCATGGTCTCGGCTGCCTCGGCAAAAAAGCAGGCCGTTTGCAAAGCCGAACGCGGCAAATGTTACCGCGAGTGCGTTCAGCAGCGACGGACGGCACGCAGCAGCAAAGAGCATGCCCGATCAGCTGTCCATAAGCAGTGGACTCGAAAGGAAAGACGGTTTATGCGAAGGCGGAAAGGCAGCGAAGAGACGAAGGTACCTTGCCAAAAAAATGGGACGAGCGCAAGCCTGCGTATGCAAAATTTCAGAGAGACTTTCTCGGCGCACGTGGAAGCGTGCAGTCGGGAAGC